>CM030191.1:7500-552500 GCA_017639675.1 Aplochiton taeniatus
CACGTTCACTTCTACACAAACACAGCTATCATCCACGACACACGTTTTAAAGGTATAGTTAAATCACAGGTATCCGTTTTTTCAGGCTTTAATCTGAAGAGATACATTTTCAGCAGGCAATTATTATATTATTTCAGGCCCTCCGCAGACGCGGGTATAGCAAACGCTTTTTGAGGCAGGTTAAAAATGACACCCTTAGAGAGTTGTCACCTTACCTTCGCCCTGTACTTTGCCACCAAGGGAGGTCGAAAGGTAACTCTTCTTTGGGCCTTTACCCTAAACATAGGACAATAGCTTCATCTGGAGTTTGTACTGTGTCTTACCACCAGGGGGGAGTAACCGTTCTCTGAGGCCTTTGCCCAATGGCTTCTTTATCAGCCATTGTATAAGTTATCAAAGTACTTAATCATAGCACTTACCTTTTACTGCTCTCTGAGACGTGTAGTACCAGCCCTGACCTGTCGGCGGGAGGGGGGGGGGGGGGGGTAGAGGGAGGAGAGAAACAGGCCAGAGCACAATGAGTCTGAACCTTCGCCTTATAAACTTGTTTTCTAATAAAACCTAACCCTAACCCCTAACCCTATATGATACTGGATGATACAGCCCAAAAATTAGACCTCTGGCCCCACTGGAACAGCAGGGAGGAGGAGCCAAAGTCAGGGGAAAAAAATACTTAAAAATACTGGCTTACATAGGTAGCAATCGTGGTTCTAAAGGTGAAGCTGGGCTTCCACCTCAGGCCGAGGGCTGCCCATTCCACCCTAAAGTGGTCTAAAACTTTAAAACAACATTTACTACATCATCTAGGATACACCTTGTTATGGATTGAACGTTCAAATTTAGACCATTTTTACCCGCAGAAACATTTTCTAAATCTGAACGTTTAATCAACGTCTTCAAATAGTCGGAGAAAATACTTTCACTCTTGAACTTTTAAACAAATAATAATTGCTGGGTGGCTTTGCCAATTTGTGTATTTTTTCCATCCTTAGATAAACAAGAAATATTCGTGTGTACATTGAAACAACTGTTCAACAAGTTACATAAATAAACATAAAAATACATTTGTGAATTATACTTTATTAATTTGTGAATATTGATAGTAATCTAATTTCATAGTTTTGGACGGCCTAAACTGTCTGCGTAAAGAGATTAGATTTGCAACCATGTTTGACAAGTCTACCCATTAACAACGATTTACACATGCAATTTCTTCTTTTGACCAATCATCATCGCACGGCTGAGTTTCTTTCATGGTCAGGGAGAGCCAGATTAACTGCGAAGAGAGCAACCGGTTCAGAAGGTTATCTGCCTGAAGAGAAAATGCAGTGGCCTTGTAGTCACATTGAAATGGCCAATCTGAGACTAGTTTATGTTAAGAGTGTCTGGACCTTAAATTCATTAATTATTGCCTAAATCTTTTGAACGTGTAACTTAATTTTATTTTAATGTGTCGATTTTTTTTTAAAAAGGATTACGTTTCAGTATTCCTTTATATAATCCAAGTGAATGGAAATCTATTTATCGTAAATTAAAATATTTGTATGCATATAGGCATTACGTCAACGCAGAGAGGCTGTAAGAGAGGGAGAGAGCGAGTCGAGCGAGGATCACAGCGAGCTCATGCATGTGAATTAAGCATCATTCTCGAGATCAACGCCCAAATTTGAAATAGTCTGCGTTTAAAAAACCTTGGGACATGAGGTAAGAATTTTGAAATACAGTAGCCCTACAATCCTGTTATTTGTGTGCATTTTTACATGTTTCGTGGACGTTACTTGAAATGTCTATGCTGGTTAGTTGCGGCGCGACATTGGGCGAGTGGTACTGATGCAAAGACAAATCATTTCCAATCAATTTACTGTTCGTGTCGCATTCAGGAAGTCAACCTCTGTTTACTGAAATTCTAACGGTTTTTATAAACGTGCGTTTTTAAGTTGCTCTGAGATTATGAAATGCAATTAATTGTAGCCGACCCTAAACGAATTAGCATTTGTGCTGTTGAGCATACATCGTCACCTCCAACCAAGCAAAAACATTAGACAAGGTCATCTGAATTCAGTTGTTCAAAGCAGACTATTTATTTGAGATTTTTTATAGGTTTTAGTTTGAAAGAAATGCGGAATTTGCACTGTTAATTTGAACATAAACTGTGTGAAAAAAGACAAATGGGCCTATGTCGTCGTGTGATAGTGGCTCGACATGGCCTAATTTGACTTAGTAGAAACATTCCATTTAAAGCCACCACACAAACTATAGCATTAAATTAACGGAAATAACCCACGTTTTTTGTAAACTTGAATTCTGTGGGAAATATAAATGTGTATATTTTAAGATTCATTTTGTTGTTTCCAGCATCCGACCAAGCTAGCCCTAGCTGAATTGTTTGGCGCATAAGTGGGTGTGAATGTTAATCACATTCACTTTTCCACCACACATTCAACAGCCCATTAATTTACATTTCATGTTTCTTGGCGTCAATTTTGTGATTTTACTCTTCGAACCCACTTCCATCAATTGATACACACAATGCATCCTGTTTACAATCATAATTGCATTAGTACTATCCCAAACTAACAAGACAAGAAGCTGTCCCTCTGCTTTTGCCCAAAGCTAACTATAGGCATCCTAATTGCTGTTGGGTCTTAACATATAAATATTTTGTCTAAATTAGTGACATTAGATTTATAATGTTTTTGATCTATTATTAAAAGCATTGAAGTCAAGTTTATAGAATGTTACACTCTGTGCCCACACATTCTAGCTGGCTGATAATTAAACCATGTTTGTGGTTTTCTTAATGAGCATGTAAAGGAGAGCTAGTCCCACTAGTGATACATTGGGTGTGCTGGGTAAGAATGCATAGAGCAGATAGCATGCCTGCTACCAGCAAAACATTAGGTATTTACATAGTCTCCCTCCTATCCACGTGGAGGATTATGCTAGGCCCAATTCAGTCGGGAAACGACTGAAACTCCTCGGAAAGCCACGGATTGGATTAAAAGAAATCCTTCATATAGTCCACACAACCTCCTGTCTGCCTTTGCATGGCTCTGCATAGAACTTTCTATTTGGAATTATATACATCCCTTCCGGTTGAAGAGTTGAATCTAATTCTACCCTACAGAAAGTATGGCCAGTCTATTATGAACAGTTTGCTGGTCAATTGGCTTCCAGAAGCTTCCTCTCATGAGGATGTCTTACCCACTGCCACAATGAAAGTGGGTGTGTCTATTGTAAATGACAATGAGCATAAGTGCATAGGCTTACTCCCCTGACCAACCAGTTCAATTGATCAATGTGCATAAGTTCATAGGCTTACTCAATCCATTTCCAGTCAGTGTCTGTGTTGAGGAAGCTATTCTTTGGTGTTTCATGTTCAGAATAAAAAGGCAGTGGTTTTGCTGGTTGCCCATAGTGTGAACCCTGATAAGCCCCTTATCACTCTAATATTAAGCCAATAACCCAGTGATAAGCATTGGAGCATTCCCTCTTATTTTGGTGCCTTTTTGTCTTACGCTATGATCAAATAAAATATATTCGAGATTGAATAATGATAGGCTGCTACATCTAACAGAAATAATTCCTGTGCTTGCAGCCTCTTTGCTGCTGAGGGCTGTTGCCACGGTAACCAGACAGTCTGTGAGGAGACTGCTGCAGAGGCCCTTCCGTAGGTTGCTAGGGAAGATGGGTGGGGGAGGATAATCGTGTTGGCTGTGGCTTCTTTGTTCTGGCCTCGCACTCACAGGCACAGCCATCCTGGCCTACTTTCTCTTAAGGACAATCACATCATTCATACATAAGATACATGGTCCATGTGTAGAATTGATATATTGTACAAAGAGCAACAATCCAACATCTGGATTATTGGCCAGGTAAACAAATTAGAAGGGAAAACCATGGCGATGTTTACAAGATGCTGGCTTGTTTTTGTGCGGGATGCCATTCTAGCTTTTGGTTCATGGAGCTTGAGACCTAATCTGTCAGGGGAGGGTGCCCTTTATTAGCTTCTTTAGTTCCGCTTCACGTGTTTTGAGCCTTTTTCAGCGCTCATTGCATGGAGGACCCAGGCCTTTGGCTGAAATTGTGCTTGCATAACTGAAGCTAGTGAGTGGCCAGCAGAGCACTGCTATAGGAGGCAGGACCGTGCAGCCCAGATCCCAAACAACGGCCTGCTGCTCTGCCCAGCAGTACAGTAGCAAACACTGGGCATAGCCCTCTGTCCCCAGCTATGGCTCTCTTATTGCCTTATTTACAGATAAATATTAACATTGCTTTGACCAAATGCTAAGGTGCAGAAGACCCTGTGTCTGTGTGTCTTTCTTCTTTTTAAAGCATTCTTTAATGTTGCCCCCCTACCTCTCCTTTGGGTTTTGTTATGGATTATCAGTTGCTCATTTTAGTATGCACAACATGGGTGTGTTGTCCAGCAGTGCCTGGGGGCTCCCCAACCATTTGATACATTGATCTGTCCATTTATTTAGTATTGCACCCCTCTAATGTGGGAGCCAGTGAACTGGGATTGGCTGTTGCCATAACAACGGTTTTGCAGCATCAGCAGGAAAGTCACTCAAGGCTTCCTGAAGGATGTTGTCTGGGGGATGGGCTCAGCGTATGGAATGTTTTAATACTCGTTTCTTTTTCACCCCTTTGATTATCGTCGAGCTCTTCTGCTAAGGTTCAACGGTTAGGTCATTATTTTTCACCCCAAATCTCTAAAAGATGGGATGGTTTAAGTCTAAAAGCATTATTTTATTTTTCAGATTTCATGTCAAATGTTGTTCCCATCCATAATACTTGTTTGGTATAATACATAGAAACCTACCTTTATTAATGAACAAGGGAATTTCAAGCCCCTTTTGAGACTTCTGCTGAAGCACATGCCTCAAGAAAGGCGAGAAACCAGAAATAAAAACAAGAGAATAGATGGCAAGAGCCATGCTTTCTAAATGCCTTGTTGTAATATACATTTGAAAAATATTTCAAAGCTATGACATTGCATATAATTCAAATGATGACAAAAATATTCTCTAACTTGGATAGTCTTTATCTCTCAATTACATAATATTTTCTTGTTAGCGTGAATTTCATTTCTATGCCTGTTACCTTAGGAGGTTGGCAGGTTTTGATAACCCCTGCCTTAATTCATTTCCTAAATAATGCAAAAGCAACCGGATTGGGTTAATTTAATATGAACTATATATTGCGCAAACATAGTTTGCTTTCATGCCCACTTCCATAGTGACACAAAGATTAGTGGGCATCCATCCAATAGGTTAATTTCACTTTCAACCATCTGTCTTTCAATTTATAACCATTTATAAAAATGGATCATTCTTTATGGAGTTTCATTATTAGTTCTATTTTAACCAAAATGAAATAGAAAATTAGTATAGCCGTCAATGACAATGATGGTCTACAAAATTGTTTTACCATCACAGTTTGACTATCACAGTGGCTGGATAGCTGTTCATAATATATATATATATATATATATATATATATATATATATATATATATATATAGCGCAACACACACATATTTACATTTTATCCTGGAGATGCCCTGCTTCCCCCATGAACTCCCTTATTTAATAGTCTAAGAGAGTGCGTTCAGGCTTGGCCAAGCGTAAACATGGATGAAAGCCAAGCTTAAGTAGCTTTGACAGTGATTTTTTTTATGTGCTGCTAAGTATACTACGCCAGCATATTAGGGTCATTTTAGGTAAAAAAAATCAAATACAGAGCCTGGGGAGGGGAGTAACATCCAGAGAAAAAAACATAATCATAGAGAGTTTCTGAGTTTCTCGCAAATGAATGACTTCTTAATCACAGGTAATATCCGAGTTTCTTGCTAGAAAATGTATTTTAGGCAATCGTTTTGTTTGACCTACAATGACCCTGATACCCCTTCGTAGGATAACCCTTGGACAGAACACCATATATCAATTGTGCATCTTATTGTGCATTGAATATGATTTTAAATCTCTGCTAGATGATATATGAATAGGATTTTAAATCTCTGCTAGATGATGTGAATAGGATTTTAAATTTCTGCTAGGTGATGTGAATAGGATTTTAAATCTCTGCTAGATGATGTGAATAGGATTTTAAATCTCTGCTAGATGATGTGAACAGGATTTTAAATCTCTGCTAGGTGATGTGAATAGGATTTTAAATCTCTGCTAGGTGATGTGAACAGGATTTTAAATCTCTGCTAGGTGATGTGAATAGAATTTTAAAACTCTGCTAGGTGATGTGAATAGGATTTTAAATCTCTGCTAGGTGATGTGAATAAGATTTTAAATCTCTGCTAGATGATGCTTGACGTCGTGGGTGACCATTTCCAGAGTCAGGGTGACTATTTTTTAGACTAGAGGATTCCCAGATGTAGGAGTTAAGAATATTGTTTAAGTTCAATAGTTGAAGCTAATTGGATTGTATGTAAACATTGCACCAGGAGAAATCCATTTAACCTTTTGGAGTGTCTTAGACCACTAAAACATTGAGATACAACATGTGGATTATATTCTGTATTATATTTATCTTGTTTATAGAATGATTACTTTCAGGCCCATACTTTTTACTTAACAAGAGAGATTGATTAGCAGTTGTTTCTGAATTAATTAATACAATCAAATGAATACACAACTGACAAACTCGGTTTCCAAGTCATTGAGCGCTCTGGACTTGCCTTAATCACTGAAATGTCTGTAATGGCCGCTCCCCAGGAAACAGCCTACCACCTGAAGATGGCCAAGTCTGCTGCTTCCTACGACCAGCTGGCCCACCAGGTGGAGGCTCTCCGCAAGGAGAACACCCATTTGAGGAGGGAACTGGAGGACAACTCCAACCACCTGTCTAAGCTGGAGAATGAGACATCAGACATGAAGGTACAGATACAGAACTAGTGCGATGTGTGATGCAATATTCCTATTGTCCTCAGTTGTTTCCGTAACCAATAAAAAAGGGACATCCATTTTGAAATGAGAGCTGAGGAACACAGAAGAGATTTAGTGAGAGAGTACTTCCATATTTGAAAGGCAATCAAATAATGACCAGACAAGCAGCAACTGAAGAGGCCAAAAATACAAAAATACAAGCCATCCCCTTACGGGGGTCAGAATTCGTGCAGAGACTGGTGATGGCCCGTTTTAATTCCTTGATAATAAATTGATCAAATCCAGCACATTTTTTAAAAGGCATCATGCTCTTCAGCTCCGGCTTAGGGTATGTTTTCTCAGAACATACTAAACAAATCACAATCTATAAAATAAGATATTTTATAGAAGGTGATTTGTTTACTATATTATAATATAATATATAAATTACCTTCTATAAAATAATATAAATGTACAAATTAAATGATAATATAATATACAAATCAACATCTATAAAGGTAGGCATGTGTCCCAAGCTTCCATCCCTGGCCTGCTCCATGTGTCCAGATGCTAAGCCCAGCTGGATAAGCCCTGGTTAAAGCCTCTCTATCTGCCTGACGTTTGGCCGTGTTATCGAGGGGCTGCCAGCCTGGGAACCCACAGTCAGGCCGCTGCAGCCTGGAGAGCTACCTAGGAAACAACAACAAACCAGCATACTATTCACAAGCCTGTTGCTGATGGAGGCCATTTAGTATTGAGAGGATTCTTACAGACTGTTAGTGGCAGAAAAAAGATCCGGTGTGGATTTATCCACCCTAAAGTCTTCAGTGGGAGAGAGAGAGAGAGAGAGGGGGGGGGGGGGATCAATTTGGTGGGAAATTGAAAGCAATAGTTGAATGTTGGACATTCTTGGCTCTCCTCTAGGAGGTGCTGAGGCAGCTGCAGAGCAAACTGGAACAGGAGGCTGGCACACTGGCCTCTTCTGGAAGGACGGACGTCTTGGACCAGCTCAAAGGTATGTCACTTCTGGGGTGAAAAGTATATGTTTTTTACCCCAAATGATTACTTATTATAAATGATTAATTAAAACATAAGTAAGATGAAATATAAACAAAGGGAACATTATACAACTACAACTGATTTTAAAGAGGTGAATCTTCAAAAACCTTTCAAGATATAACTAAGTTACCATTCTAATTATTAGCAGGCTGCTCTAACGTCTAGCAGCCATGAATGCATGAGCCATGATGGCAAAACATCTTGCCAGATCTAGATCTTGAAACATACTTTGTAATTGTAGCTAAACCTTTTAATAGCCTTAGAAGTTAACAGAAGAGTTTTAAAATTCATAATACATTAATATTACGGTTCAAGAAGTAAACCCATTAAAACAAGTACTGAGTAATCGGTTGGGACAGTCTTTTGTAACAGGGAACCAGATGATAGTCTACTCTAGACCGACCTCACAATATTCTGTCCATAAGAGTGAACCAGATAGTGGTCTAGACCGACCTCACAATATTCTGTCCATAAGAGAGGGAACCAGATAGTAGTCTAGACCGACCTCACAATATTCTGTCCATAAGAGAGTGAACCAGATAGTAGTCTAGACCGACCTCACAATATTCTGTCCATCAGAGAGTGAACCAGATAAACAAATAAAACAAATAACTTCATTAGAGGTGTATGGCAAGGTACTGGCTGGCTGGCATTATATCTTATTCTTGATCACCTATGTAAAATAATATAATGTGTATCAGAATTCATGATTTTCTGCTGCCGACATGACGATTGAGAAGCCCATTAGTAAGTGAAGAAAATCCAATTGTGGTAGCAGCTGTGGTTAGGGGTGTAGCGGCAATCAAAGAACAGCCAGTCAGGGAGAAGCAGAACCATTCTGGTCTCCCCCCGGTAGCACACTGAAACTCAGCTGTGAATCCCAATTACCCTGCAGTATAATGAAATTGCTCACAAGCAATCATTTAGTAATTGACTGAGTCAATTAATTAGTACCAAGGACCCGAGTTTGGGTCTGTTCCATTATGCCTGAATTAAATCAAGAATCCCAGTATTGCAGTCAGCTCTCTAAATGGATGTGGATTCCACTACAGCTAGTCCTAAATATAATGATGCAGTGTTTAGCCAATGAGTATGTCCAATACAGAAAAAAGAAATCGTCCAAACAACCAAGCTTCCAGATCTGAGACCTAAGACCTGAGCATAACGTAGAGATCTTAAGCCTTTCTGTTCTTCAGTATTCTTTGTTCTCCTGCCTAGAACTGCACATGGACCTTACCAACTACTATGAGCTGAAGTACCAGCCACACAACCTGCGTCTGCCTCCAGAGAACGTGACCGGTCTGTCTGGCCACACACCAGGGTCCATGGACGACTGTCTGGCTCTACACCCCTCCGCCTTTTCCAGTGTGGCCCGAGCCAGGAGCCCACTGCAGCCCTCATCCCGCCAGAGCTCCACCCTCTTTGGGGAGGCTAAGTCCATGCACATCCCCCTTCACATTTTAGATGGGGCCCCGCCCAAACCTGCCATGATGGGCGATGGGCGAGTCACTGGGCAGCATCTAGAGGAGCTGTACAAAGAGAGGTGGGTGGCTAACATTTTGATTCCTTGATATACACAATGTACTTCCTGAGAGTTTGGTGGTCTAGTAAAAGATTGCCACAGCCTATTGAGTTTTTGACTAGAAATTTGACTAGATTTATATGACTTGCTAGTTATTTTCCAAAACTTATAAGTTTCCCGCATAGCTTGCTAGTATATAGCTAGCTAGTATATATTGTGATATACGTATGTAGTCCACACTGAATATACCTTCAACAAAAAAAATATTGAAGGGGTCAATGACAAATAAGGCACTTGGGGTAAGTAGGGTAAAAAAAGGTTGATGTAGTTAAATTTTAAGGTAATTTATTTGTTTCTGAGAATGTGCCCTGTGCAATACGTATATTTTTGAACTTGTACTATGTAATAACTTGTTCTTGTTGCATTATGTAATGTACATGGAAAAAAGATTGGCTGTGGCTCAAAACTTATAGATATCCTCATTATGGTGGTAAACAAGTCAATAAATACGTTAATCAGCTGGAAAAAAAGATATCTAACACTATTGCTTACATTTCTATGGAATTTGACAGAAACAGATCTACTTTCCTAATAAGGAGTATATAATTAGTATAGTAAAGTTGGGGTATATAATGAGACTTTTATAGTTATAATGCTACCTGACCAAAAGGGGTATCAATGTTTGACAGTGAAATTTCAGGTAAATAATCAAGTAAAAACTGTTAGGTTAAATAATTTTTCAATTGTAATTGTATGTTTAGAAAATGTGAATATAAATCAGAGCAACAAAAACACAATCTTGTTTTCTTACAAGTCCAAAGATCTTTTGCGTTTAGCAATTACAAACATTTGAACATAAATAATTTAATATCACCACGTAGGATGCAACAGCTCCTGAAATAACGTAGAATTGACCAGCGACCAGTAAGAGTATTAAATGTTAAAGGGATAGTTCACTTTAAAAAAATAAATAAGATATGCCCATAGTCAGACGAGATGATTGACATCATTTTTATGTTTGAAAGTCCAATATTGAGTTAGTTAGGTTGTAGGCTAAATGTAGCCTAGCCCCATGGCTGTAAGCTAGTGGTAACCGGCAGCATGGCTCTGTCAGACAAAAGTGACAAACTACACCTTATTTACATTTTCATTGACTGAATAACGGATGAAAATTTGAAGAATTAACATTCTTTAAATTATGGGAATGGATATAGCATGTTACACTTAGCTCATTAGCAGTGCTCTGTACATAATTCACAACGGCGTTTGACTCTTGAGGCTGATTTTGTATTGATATGTTTTTGTTGTTAGGACTCTGCTGCTGGGTGAGATTGACAAAGAGGAGAGAGAGCGCTGTTGGTACTACACCCAGCTCCAAGGACTGTCTCAGAGGCTGGCCCAGCTGCCACGCATTGACACTGTGAGTACCTTGATAAACACTGCTTCAGTCATCGTGTGTACAAGCTAGGGGATACATCTTTGTGTGAGCGTCAGGTATATTTTGAGTCTCGACTGGGACAAACTTTACTTTTCAAGCTCATAATAACTTACACTATGTCCTTTAAATAACAGAGGAGCATAAACTGCTGGGAAAGCTTAACATGGTAATTAATGCAAGGCCATGTCTTGGTAGTTCTCCATTCAGATGGACTTGATCCGCCAGCAGTTACAGTTTGAGGCCCAGCAGGTGCGCACGGTCATGGAGGAGCGCTTTGGGACCAGCGATGAAATGGTCCAGCGGACTCAGGTGAGGATGGGAACAGCTCTAAAGAGGCCATCAGCACGCATCATCCACATCAGCGCTCCCCAATCTTTGCCGCACTGCCATCCACTATGTATATATATTTAGAATATTTATTCAGTCCACTGTATGTGTATATATATATATATATATATATATATATATATATATATATATATTTATATATATTTTGAATATTTATTCAGTCCACCCTATATATATTTTGAATATTTATTCAGTCCACTCTGTATATGTATTTTGAATATTTATTTAGCCCACTGTACATATATATTTAGAATATTTATTTAGCCCACTGTACATATATACTGTATTTAGAATATTTATTTAGCCCACTGGTAAATGCTGAGCATGTTTGGGCTGTTTATGACACATGACCAGAACTGTTCATACAGACACTACACACACTTATTGAAAGATTTCATCAGTTGGTATGAACATTATTATGTTTGGCATCGTGACTGAGCTTGTTTAATGATAATAATAATAATAATAATTAATTAAAGAGTGCCTTTCTAAGAACCACTGCCACAAGTCCTCAAAGAGACACTATATCGAGGCAGCCTACTCCTATCCAGCTTACGTACTTCTCTTTGTTGTGGTCATTGTGTTGATTAAACTCAAGATCATGAGTTGGAAAACCTTATGGCTTTTATGGACAGTATTTCACTACATGTTACAACATTGTTCGATGCGCTTGAAATAAAGCTGAATTTTATGTTTTTTTAGGATTTTCTTTTTAAAGCAGCTTTTTTTGTTCATGGCTAAAAAAAAGTAAATGTTTGACAGCAAGAACAAACAGCCTCTCATGACATTGAGATCAAAGGAGACAAGTGATGCTGAAAAACATGCTGCATAGATAACAGTTCTGAATGAAGCCTGGATGACCTAGATATTTGTGTTCTGTTCTGGAGGGCATCATGTGGCCTGTAGCTTAAAGCCATGTGTTTATGGACTATCGGTGTACCACTTGTCTCTTCATAGAGTGGCCAAATAGAAAAGTTGGATGGTAATCTAATTCTATCATCTGATTCTTTGCTAGTGCAATTTGAACCGTCAACGCGGCAGCTAGGCTGGGTTGAATGTTTAGAGAGATGTTTTTCTCTGACCAATATGTGCATCCTCTTAGATCCGTGTAGCTCATTTGGACCCTAACCCGATATGTGCATCCTCTTAGATCCGTGTAGCTCATTTGGACCCTAACCCGATATGTGCATCCTCTTAGATCCGTGTAGCTCATTTGGACCCTAACCCGATATGTGCATCCTCTTAGATCCGAGTAGCTCATTTGGACCCTAACCCAATATGTTCTCTGCTGCTCTCAGATCCGAGTTGCTCGTTTGGACCCTAACCCAATATGTTCTCTGCTGCTCTTAGATCCGAGTAGCTCGTTTGGACCCTAACCCAATATGTTCTCTGCTGCTCTCAGATCCGAGTTGCTCGTTTGGACCCTAACCCAATATGTTCTCTGCTGCTCTTAGATCCGAGTAGCTCGTTTGGACCCTAACCCAATATGTTCTCTGCTGCTCTCAGATCCGAGTAGCTCGTTTGGACCCTAACCCAATATGTTCTCTGCTGCTCTTAGATCCGAGTAGCTCGTTTGGACCCTAACCCAATATGTTCTCTGCTGCTCTCAGATCCGAGTAGCTCGTTTGGAACAGCTGGAGAAGGAGCTTCAGGAGGCTCAGGAGCCACGACAAGAGAAAAGTCTGTGTGAGCTTCAGGTAGGAAGACACACACACACACACACACACACACACACACCATGAGCTTCAGGTAGGAAGACATCGCGCACACAACATGAGCTTCTGGTAGTAAGACATCATACACCTACCTACCTACCTACCTACCTACCTACCCACACACACACACACACACACACACACACACACACACACACACACACACACACACACACACACACCACGAGCTTCAGGTAGGAAGACATCACACACACACACACACACGCTTAATAACTGGCCTAATCAATGACCTGTTTGAAATACAGCATTATTCAATTCCAACTAGTGTCCGCTGTATTGATTTATTTAGGGTTAGTTCAGATTTGTCCCACCTGGTTTGAGCCGTTTTCTCCCCATTTACACATAGATAACACATAGCACATAACACAGTACACATAACACAGTACACATAACACAGTACACATAACACAGTACACATAACACAGTACACATAACACAGTACACATAACACATAACACATAGTGCAGCGAGAATGGTTTGGGTTAATCGATTACACAAACTAGGAACAGGGCATTTCTGTAAAATTGTTTAGGTTTGTTTTTTTACAGAAAAAATTGTTAGGTATATTAAAATATACCTCACACACACACACACCCTCACACACACACACACACACACACTGACAACAGCTATGCTTTCGTGTTGACACACTGACATACACGTTGTGTGATACACATACATGTTGACATCTATTGAACAACCAAATCAAGAGTAGACATATTCATCCATTTATGCAAAAGAACCTCAATGGAAAAAGAAAAGATTATATGACGAGTTCAGCCAACCAAATGGATTGTTTCTGTTGAAACAAGCCCAGCTACCATTTCCTTTTCTACTTACTGACCATCCCTGAACTTAATATGGATACTGGGAAATATTTAATTCACGCCATCACTGTGGTACAAAAAGTGGTACATTTCTGACAGATGAAAATTAGGAATGAATCCTGTGATATCCAACAGCTTTGCTACTGTTCATTAGGCAACCATAACGCACAGGCAGTAAATATTTCATTCGTAACCGTGGGACACCCAGGAGAACTGGCAAGTCATCAAATATTTATTGTAAACCCACAGCATAGACAGAGTAGAAAAGCTTCATTGAAGTAAGGGCCTTTTCTTGACATGAAAATATTCAAATATTAAGACATATAAAAAGCGTTTTAGTTTTTGGTAACTCGAACTTGGTTTTAACATCTGCCAGTTTACAGCTTTTCTTTTGTACCACTGCAGTCTATTTACTGGACTTGAACAGCTTGCATTTAAAAAAAAAGTAAAAGTAGGGTGTTCTAAAGCTTTTGACCGGTAGTGTCCATAATGAACCTGGAGCTGACAGGGGTGAGCCGCAGCCACGTGCAGCTGGCCAGTCCCATGTCACCTCCTTTCTCCTTTCCTGCATTTTTTATGGCCGTCTGTATTTCCTCGTCTCCCCCTAGCCTTTTCCTCTCTTTGGCTTTCCCCAGCCCTTGTGCTACTCCCTGGGTGGGCACTCCACTGCTGCCCAGTTACCATGCAGAAAGAGGCCCACCATGGCTACACTCCAATTGGTGGTTCCCAGAGTCTGTTTAGCGTTGGTGGTGTTGCCTGGGCACCACAAGCCAGGAGCAGCAGGAGAATGTGCCATGCCAGACCAGCCTTCCCCTGGGTTGGATGGGGTTCAACAGGACAGTCTACTACTGTCAGAATAGTCTCTGAGCATGTTAAAATAATATCTAGCAGTTCCAGGTGTTACGAAAGGAAATTCATTTAAATGTTAGCCCTCTTGAATGAACAAGTAATTTCACTTTATCAATAGATCACTTTTTGCTATTTAGAATAAGATTTATCAGCAGGACCCTCTGTAGTCCAGTTTCCATGTTAGTTGGGGGAGTGGGAGTAGAGGCGTTGATTATGTCAATTAATATAAATAGATTGGCTTTTAATATAAATTGGTTGGTTTTGAATATAAATAGATTGGCTTTTAATATAAATTGGTTGGTCTTGAATTTAATTAGATTGGCTTTTAATCTAAATTTGTTGGTTTTGAATTTAAATTTGTTGGTTTTTAATATAAATAGATTGTTTTTGAATATAAATTGGTTGGTTTTGAATATAAAGAGATTGGCTTTTAATATAAATTGTTTGGTTTTTAATATAAATAGATTGCCGATAGCTCGACAAAAGATAGAGTTGTTTATCTAAATACTATAAATATGTTTAATTGATTATTTTTTATCTCTACCGATTCTCACCTCCACTGTCCCTAAATGTAAAATGTAAATGTAAAATGTTTTCCCTAGTGTAAAATGTATGGGTCATGTTTTTTGCAATTTGTACAATTATCAGTAAACCTATGGTTTCGAGAAGAAAAAAAAGATCATTACCCCTCGAGTGTTCTCTCACTGTCCCTGTATGTTTCTCTGGTGTCAGATGTCCAGCTGTGAGAAGGATCCTCTTCCTGAACTGGAGAATGCCTATTCCTCGACTAATCCTACTGATGGAGGAAGCAAGGTTAAACACATACTTTCAAATAATAATTGTATTATTCTATGGAGTTATTTAAATAATTTCCTTGCTGATCTACAGCCAATAAAGATAATGTCTGTCACTGCTGATAGTGGGCTCCCTGTTGTAATGTCCACCAGGTGGAGATGGTCTTCTGGCTTCTTTCCATGCTGGCTAATCGGGACAAGGAGGAGATGTCACGTACTCTTTTAGCCATGTCCAGCTCCCAAGATAGCTGCATCGCCATGCGCAAGTCTGGCTGTGTGCCTCTGCTGGTGCAGATCCTGCATGACGATCCGGAAGGAGCTGATCAGCCAGATGGAAGTGCAGGGTGCAGCCGAGAGGCGAAGTCTGCAGCCAGTGCTGCCCTCCACAACATCATCTACTCCCAGCCGGACGAGGGCCAGCCAAGGAGGGAGATGAGGGTGCTGCATGTGCTGGAGCAGATCCGCTTCCACTGTGACAGCGGCTGGGACTGGATCGAGAGCCATGCAGGGGCGCCCACACCTGGGGGAACTAAAAATACAGGTAAGGAAAAAGGAGCCCTATCACGTTTGAAGAAGTAGAACCAAGCCATTACTGTTATGGTCCACCTGCCGTATTTCACACAAATAAATATGATACCTCAAGATGACAGCACCTTAAGAAAGTGAGGTTTGATTCAAGTTAATACACTTGCTAAAGTCAAAAGCCTTTTAAATACAAAAACCTGGCATTTGGACACCCACTCGAACAGAACACAACGCAGGACATCAATGTAAAATACTGCAAGCAAATATGCAAAGTGTGATATGCTTTATGTTGCAATTAATGTAAATCAATTATAAATAACGGTCAAATTTATCTCCAATATCACTTGTGATGACAAAGTCTACCAAGGTATTTAAAAACATGCAAATAAAGAGTTAGGATAAAATAAAAAGAATATGCACAAAAAAGAGGGATTTTGTATGAAGTCTTTACGAAGTTTGCATCAGTTGGAATGCTTTGGGGCTAATGCATTCATCTCTAAATGTTTTGTATCTAATACTTTTAATATCAAAGTATAGGTGAGGCAATAAATGTATGAACACGCATGTTATGTTTTGTCTGATCAGAAATCCCAGAGCCAGTGGACCCCCAGATCTGCCAGGCCATGTGTGCCGTCATGAAGCTGTCCTTTGAGGAGGAATATCGACGGGCCATGAATGAATTAGGTCGGTGCTACAAGAAAGCCAGGCTCCATCCTTCACACACAGACGTTTGAGGATGTTGTTGGTTGAGGTTCATGTTTCCATGTCTCTTGCCTTTACAGGCGGCTTGCAAGTGGTGGCTGATCTCCTGCACTTGGAGCAGGAGCTGTACGGCATGCAGAACGATCCCATCAATATGGCCCTCCGACGCTACGCAGGCATGACACTGACAAACCTCACATTCGGAGATGTCGTCAACAAGGTATCATCAAAGCAGAAGAGTGGATTGCGTATTGTCTTACAGCTTAGATTTGGTGGCATTACTGGGCCACTGTAAGTCTGTTAGATTTGTACTTATTGGTTTATGAATGTGGGGTTAACATAGCATTCCCTTATCCACTAATGTAAGAGGTGTTTACCCAGAAGTTTGATGTTTGTCCCATTGGGTGTGAGTTTTGAAAATTGTGTGTGAGGATATGAGAAAATGGCGAGTTGTCCCAGGAATTTTGTCAAAGCAATTGAGAAAACTGTAATGAACTTTATATCAAGAATTGATCAAGTGACATGTGCTCTTACCCCCTGTATTTTGTTCACCACACAGGCTACTCTTTGCTCCAAGAAGAACTGCCTGCTTGCCCTTGTCGCTCAACTTGCATCTGATAGTGAGGAGCTGCATCAGGTAGTGTCGAGTATCCTGAGGAACCTATCGTGGCGAGCAGACATCAACAGCAAGAGAGTCCTTCGAGACATTGGGAGTGTTTCTGGGCTAATAACCTGCGCTCTTCAAGCCACAAAGGTGAGAGTGAGAGACCTAAACAGTTGGATTACATGTTTAAAGGTTTCTTTGGAATTATGAAAGTAAGATTTACCTATTTTTCCTGTATGAAATGAATTGCATATAGGTAGTAATTTGTGCTAACTGCAAATGCTAGCATCCGAGTTTAATTCATGTCAAATTAAACAGCCATAAACAATTTTAGGGGGCTCAAACAAGTATATAGATATAGTTGATGGTACCATTATTTTACAGAAACATAACCACACAAACAGTGCCATCGCTCTCAATCTACAGCAATATTTTTAGCCTACCAGGCAGGAGTTTGTGAGGATACTCCAACGTACAAGACTTTAGTGATCTATTGGCGCACTTTATACAATGGCACTGCTGAATACTCAATTCTGATTGGCTGGAGGGGGTGCATTTTTGTGCGCATCGGCCCGGCTTTGAAGTTGTTCCGACAAAGGCCTACTTACGTTCCATATCGACACGAGTATTTACATCGATACATTATAATAATAATTCATTTTATTTATTCAGCGCTTTTCCAAGACCCAAAGACGGTTTACAGAAAAAGAATAAGGCAATAATGCTCAGACGTAGAGAGTAACACACTAGAGTACAACAGTTAAAACAGAGATGGACGGAAAGGAAATGCATATGCAAGGACAACTACCATAATGGGAATGGCCGAGCCGTTCAGATAATCACCCCTCTATTGACTCTGCACACACTTAGTTGACCAGCCTTTCCAATTTAACAATTAACGCACCGTCAACAAGTCAGCCAAAATGAAAATGACTGCTTTTCATGCTCAATAAAAGGCAATAATGAAAGGATCTTAAATGAGATGCACACACAGTTAAAGGATAAACACTGAGGTAAGTCAAGCATCGGCATTCCCTGTTGATAATGCTGGACTGACTAAGACTGTGACTGGTTATTTAACGCACCATTTGTTAAAACTGAAGCCATTAGAGGCAAAGTAGCCTTAGGATTCAAAGTAAATAGGAAAATACTGCCACTATACCATATTCTTTTACATTTTACAACCATCTTCTTTTATAATAATTCCTGCATTTGCAATACTTTCTAACGTCATGACAAACCTCATTTCAGGAATCGACACTGAAGAGCCTTCTGAGTGCGCTGTGGAACTTGTCAGCACACAGCATAGACAACAAGGTGGCCATATGCTCAGTGGATGGTGCTTTGGGGTTCCTCGTCAGCACTCTCACCTACAGGTGTCAGACCAACTCACTGGCCATCATCGAAAGTGGAGGCGGCATTCTACGCAATGTGTCTAGTCTGGTGGCCACTCGAGAAGATTACAGGTATTTTCTTTAACTTAAACGAACCGTTTCTGTTCATCCGAGTTCCAGTTTCAGGCATCCGGATTCATTAAACATCATCTCCTCATTTTCTTTACAGACAAGTCCTCAGGGACCACAACTGCCTCCAAACGTTGCTGCAGCACCTGCGTTCTCACAGTTTGACTATTGTGAGCAACGCATGCGGAACCCTTTGGAACCTGTCTGCCCGAAGCCCCAAAGATCAGGAGCTGCTCTGGGACCTCGGAGCTGTTAGCATGCTACGCAACCTCATCCACTCAAAGCACAAAATGATAGCCATGGGAAGTGCTGCAGCTTTACGAAACCTCCTCACCAACAGACCCCTCAAATACAAGGACACTGCTGTCATCTCCCCTGGATCCTGCATGCCCTCCCTCTACATGAGGAAGCAGAAGGCTCTTGAGGCCGAACTAGATGCCAAGCACCTTACAGAGACATTTGAGTCGGTTGAAAAACAAAGTCCTAAGCACCCAGGCCTCCACAAGCCACTGCGACACATCGAGAGTCTAGCAAGGGATTATGCGTCTGATTCCGGTTGCTTTGATGACGACGAGGGGCCTATCGTTTCGAGTAGCGTGGATACTGGTAGTTTTTCAATGCTTTCCATGTTTCTGAACAACTCTAACTTCCTTCAAAACCAGTCACGTAAAAATGAGAGTGAACCAGAGAGAGACGTCAATCCACATCTGACCGAGGCCAAAAGGCCAACACTCCCTGATGAGGACGTTTCTGTTGCTGCAGAGAAGTTAGCCAAAAAGATCACCAACACTGTGGCTAAGATTGACAGACTGGTAGAGGACATCACCATGCATACATCCTCAGAGGACAGCTACAGCCTCAGCTCAGAGGACCATTTTGCTGACTGGCCTTATGGATCGGATGAACTTCATGAAGCTCGGGCAAAGTCATGCTCTCCTTGTCGTCTGTCTGACACCAGCAGCTTTGCACACAGAGAACGTTTGAAAAGAGCGCACGCCCTCTTGCGTCTCAAAACTGCCCATACAAGTTTGTCCACAGATAGCTTGAACAGTGGAAGCACCAGTGATGGTTATTGTGGTAGCAAGGACCAGATTCGGCAGTCTGCCAGATCAGTTACAATCCAGAAACGGCCAAATAAACTTGAGCTCAAGGTTGCACATCAAGAGTATCCTACTGTTGAGACTTCCCACCTCCATGAAACCGTTCTTCCGGAAAGAGATACTGTAGACAACAAAGAAGTCCTTTCGCCCGAGCTCAATAGCGCAGATACCGAGAAGAGTCGAGAACTAGCCCCTCAAACACCGGTCAGTGTCTCCACTAAAGTATCCTCGGATGTTAGCATGGCCTCCATTAAGTTATCCCCATCCTATCAACAAGTTCCTCTGATTCAAAGTGTTGCAAAGTTTGGTGTTGCCAAGACAACTATCAATGTCCAGGCTGCTCAAGCTATGAGAAGACAAGCCTGGGTCCCAACTGTCATGACTGGCGGCAGTTTAACCAATTTCTCACCAATGAGCTCTTCTAAAAGTCCAGTACTTGGGCCAATGGAGACACTGCAGAAGTACTCTGTGGAGAACACACCCATCTGTTTCTCTCGCTGCAGTTCCCTTTCCTCCCTTTCTTCTGGAGACGGAGCGCTGGACGGGCAGAGCCAAAGTGAGAATGAGTTGGAGAGTGACTCCTCCCTTGAGATCATTGAGGTAGAGGATGGGGATGTGCTCAAGAGAGCTGAAGAAGATGAAACCTTGGATGATTTAAGTGATAGCCAACTTCTGGTGACTGATTCAAAAACCCTACCAAGCACTGACACTGAACCTATTAAAATCCCTTGTCCAAACCAACGTGAAAAGGTCTTCCTTCGGGCAGTGTCACCAGCCGTACTGGAGGACAGATCGTCCCCAAGTTCCTCTGAAAACTACATCCATGAGACTCCCCTTGTGATGAGTCGTTGCAGCTCAGTGAGCTCATTGGGCAGCTTTGAATCTCCCTCCATTGCCAGCTCAATACAGAGTGACCCCTGCAGTGAAATGATCGATGGAACTATTAGTCCCAGTGATCTTCCAGACAGTCCGGGGCAAACGATGCCTCCCAGCCGAAGCAAAACTCCATGCTCTCTGGAATTAAACGGCCAGGAAACACAAACTGCAGCAATAGCAGGACAGTGGGAAAGCAGCTTACGCAAGTTTATGGAGATTGCAGACTTCAAGGAAAGGTTGAACCTTCCTCCAGATTTGGATACTATGATATACTTTACTGTGGAGAAGCCAACAGAAAACTTTTCTTGTGCTTCTAGTTTGAGTGCCCTGCCTCTTCACGAGCACTACATACAGAAGGACGTGGAGCTGAAATTGACACCCTTGCTCCAGCAAAAGGACAGTAATCCACCCTTCCCAGATGAAGAGGATGTTTCATTAATGAAGCAGGGAGAGCGATATAGTGAGTGTAATTCAGACGATGACATTGAAATCCTTAAAGAGTGTATTAATTCAGCAATGCCCTCCAAGTTCAGAAAAGTAAGACCCTCCATAATGAACACCTTACCTCCAAATGTTCTGAATTCCCAAGGTCGGAAGCCAATACAATTGCCTGTGTATATGATGCTTCCGAACAGCGCCTCTCAATATTGTGGAGGAAGAAGGATTACAATACCACACAAAGAATTTCAACTGGATGATTCGTCATTTACTGACTCTGCTGAGGGCACTCCTGTCAACTTTTCTAGCACTACATCCTTAAGTGACGAAACCCTTCAATACCCAGTAAGGGAAAAGGGGCCAAAAGACTGGAAAGGGACAAATATAAACAAACAGGAATTAGATGAAGACGCAAAGAGAATTGAGGACCTTCGGATCTTTTCACATTTTCACAAACCCTGCAAGCCTACTGGTGATCCTGACGTAAAAGTCCTTCAAATAAGCAGAGCCATCAAACATGTCATTCCAACTCAGAGAGTATTGATGCAAAGCAAAGCGGTTGCTGACAGAGTTGCTAACCAGAGAAACCGTGATCACTCTCCCAATCAACAAAAACCACAGCAGGGCCAGGTTCCAACAAAGAAACAAGACCTGCCTGCAGTAAAGCAAAGCACATACAAGCATCGGAATAAACTGGGGGGACTCAAGGAAGATAGGGCCTTTCATCGATTACCAACTGAGCAAGCCATGTATTGTTTCCACGGTGATCAAACTGGTCAGGAACAAGGAATGAAGGAAAGAACAGGCAGAAAACAGGAGAGGGGGAATGGTAAGAACAACAGCTGTAAGGGAGATCATTTTATTTTACAACATACTGGGTTACAAAGAATCAAGGAGAATCTGATCAAAGATGAAACACCACCATGTTACTCACTCAGCTCCTCTCTTAGTTCCCTGAGTGATGCTGACTTTGACAAACACCATGCGAAAGCCAAGCAAAAGCAAGTGTTAGTGAAAAACAGACACAACAAAGCAGCCAACCTGCTCCAACACACAAAACCTATGCACATCCATGAGCAGTATGAGGAACACAGTTCCCCAAGTTCTGTCACTATGGACTCGGAAGATGACCTTCTTCAGAAATGCATAACATCTGCCATGCCCAAGCAGAGGAAGAAACTCTCTGCCAGAAAGAAGAAAAGTGACAAGAACCAAAAGCAGAAAAGTAATTTCTGTAAATCTACCAGTGGATGGAACATTGAAGACACTGACAGTGATGACATAGTATCTGACAAAGACTCAGATCTTAACAGTGTGGAGTGGAGAGCTATTCAGGAAGGTGCTAACTCAGTTGTTACAGGGTTACAAGCATCGAAATCTCAAGAACCTTCGTCTGAAGAAACAGAGTCTGTCCTATCATTTATGTCGGGTTCCAGCTTTACCCCCAAAGAGAAGAAGTTCTACAAAGATAAAAAGGCAAACAAACCGCTTGACTTTGCTCAGTGCAAGCCAGTTCCAAATTTGCCAGTGGTCTTCAGAGGAAGAACAGTGATATACACACCTAAAAAAGAGACAACTCTGTCACAAAGGCCACCTCTGAAGAAAGTATCGACTACGACCGATTCTCCAAAGAATCCAAACCTTGCTCAGCATAGGTCAAAGAGCCTTCACAGATTAGGTCGCCCACAGGACTTAGAGGAGTTTTCCTTGCCCAAAAGGAGCTCTACCCCACCTCCAAGGATACCAAAGAGCTCATCCTCTGGATCCTCACAAAGCTCAACACAGTCAAAAACCTCACAGAGAAAAGTGACTTCCCCTACGCAAGTAAGTAAACCTATTCAGAAAAGGGATCCCAGACTAGGAAGTAGTCCACCTGAAAGAAAGGGACGCCCACTTGTCACCTCAAATCAGAGCCCAAAATCCCCAGTACATAAGACGCAAAAATCACCAGTTCGAATTCCATTTATGAATAGTTCAACGAGGCAATCCAGAACAATATCGCCTCTGGTAACTAACCAACCCACTAGTGTTAACAAGCAAAACGCTCAGATTCCAGGAAAAAAGATTCTTCCTGCCAATCGTTTTGACATTGTTCGGGTCGGCTCTGTCCATTCAAGCAGCGGTGAGTCGGATCGCAATGGGTTCTTGAGGCAATTAACCTTCATCAAGGAATCCAAAACCATCCTGAGACGTGACACCCTCTCCTCACGGTCCATGCCTACCTCTCAGCACACCTCACCCCTGAGAAACTGTCCAAATGCTTCCGCAGTTTTTCTATGCTCCTCTCGTTGTCAAGAACTTAAGCAAGCTGTACAGGGACAAAGGAAGAATCAAAGCATGGTGCAAGGACAAGTACCCAGGCAACAGCAGAGGCAGGACAAAGGACTTCCACAACAGGCTGCTTATCTTTCCAGAGTGAGCTCCAATGAAGGTGACCTCTCCTTAAGACGTCCAGCCAGAAGAACGAGTTCCGAAAGCCCTTGCAGGGTGGCTCCAAGAACTGGTTCTGGACGAGTGAGTGGAGCCAGGCAGCAGCTGGAAAAAGATACCTTCAAACGGCATTCTTCATCCCCCAGCATTAACATACTGAGCCGAGTGACCAGTCGCTCCTCTCTTCGTTCATCATCCTCTGACTCGAGTGGGCGAGCCAAGAGTGAGGACGATACCAAGAAGAGGCAGCAGAGAGCTGGGTCTTATCGGAACGACAGAACCACCTGGAGGAGGATAAGGGACGAGGACGTCAGTCAAATATTAAAAAGTACTTTGCCAGTCACTGCATTGGCTCTGGTGCCTTCTCCTGATGCAGCAAAGCCTAAGATGCCAGCACTGCCAGGGAAGCTGCCAACCATTTTACTAAAATCAAGGAAAACAAGTGATGCAACCGTCCAAACAGAAGATGTTTTGTCCAAGGAGACAAACTCAAGCACTCCACCCATTATTGAGACATCCCATGGCGCCTCAGAGGAACCAGCCAAACTAGTTATCTTCAGAGAGTTCAGCGGTGACTCTGGGAGTAATATCCAGGATGGAGATTCTGATGGCTCCATGAAAAGTCACAGCTCAGCATCTACTGTTAACCCCCAATCAGCAGAAAGCCACACAGGAGGAGTCGGTCATTTCCGTCAGAGTTCCCCCAGCAAGGCAGTGAGAATCACTCCATTCAATTACACCCCCAGTCCTATGGTGTGCTGTCAGGAAGCTGCAGAGAGCCAAACAGTAACAATCAAAGAGAAGTCAGGTGAAGAAAAAGTGGCTTAGTCTGTGAAGTCAATTATATTGGAGTTTGAAACATCAAATTCTGGTATTCCTGAATGACACTAACACTCAGGTGGACAAGTAGTGTATGTCAATTATTTTACCTCGGGCGTTGAAGCTAACTTCCTTCACTGTATTTCAATATGTCACCAACATATGCTTATCCTAAACTATCTTATTCCACATGCCATTCCTTACTGCGCTGGATGTAAGACTATGCATTAAGACAGGACTTCAGTGGATTAGACGGCCAATATGTTTGCAGAGGAATATTAGAAAATAATCTCATGCAATGAAGACGGAACATTTTGTACTTTTTCTATTTGTATATATACACAATGCCTGATAAAATATAGTGAAATACAGCTATTGACTGCATTTCAAACCCATAAAACACCACCAACATAGAGTAATAAGAAATGGGGCGACATTATGCAAATTTTGGAATGAATCTACACCCAGACTTTTGTCTCGTTTGAAAGGATGACTGTTGACAGACAATTAAAAGGTAAATCTTGAATGGTAAGGATTTTGTAGGTATCCTCATGATGATGCTATGCTTAAACCATGCTACTCCCAATGAGATAAGAGACTGCGTGCAGACATGTTACTTCCTGCTTACCCAACAGTCTTTACCTTGATCCCTACAGCATGCTTTTAGTCACCATCGTATACAGCCCATTATCCTGTAAATGCTGGACAATTATTTTTTTCTTGTACTACATTTTAAAGGTCAACAAAAACCATGGGTGCAAATTACAATTGAATTATATAACTGTGTACTGGTAGGATGAGGAAATATACCATGTAGCTATAATTGTCGATTCACAAGACATTGCTATACCAAACGGGAGCCTGTAAATTAATCAGCGAACTGAATGATATGACATTGTATTTGAAGAAGTGGAGTCAAACATTGCCAAGTATTCAAGGAAAGGTGTAATAAATACTACTCCTTAACTGTTGGACGCTGCAAAGGAGTGTTAGTAAGCCAGTGGGAGTCCTAAATGTGTTAATATCTGCTTAACTGTCTTGTTTTAACTAGCTAGTGATAGGTTAAAAATGTCAAATATTAAGACATTAGTAATGACAATGAATACTCTCTGTAATTGTAAAATCACTTGTTTGTGTGTTCTTGGAGAGATAAAAGAAATCATGTACATGTGTGTTGGTTGAAAAGAGAACTGGGATTTTAGGCCGTGATGAGAATTCATCTGATTAATAGTGAATTCTTCTGATTAATATCGAGTAACAATAATGCAAGATCTAAGCCACATCGGTATGCATGTCCCTTGAAATCTTTACAGATGTATGAATAACCATTGAAAACAATCCCCGTTATGATAGAATAGTGCTACAAGGTTAGCAAGGATCATTATTTAAGTGGTTGAACTATGAGGCACTGTCTACAATCCCATTGTAAGGTCCAGGAATCTTGCCTCCCATCTGTTTCACTGTTCATAACTGAATCCGACGATGATGCAAAGCAAACCTGTGTCAATGAAAAATGAATTGATGTATCTACTCCGAGTGGCCTTGCATCAGCTGCTCGTGCCTGATGTAATGCAGCCAATTAGAACCCAGGATAACAAAGCCCACTCCTTTAGACTGGAAGACAAACTCAAAACGTGACGCAGGTCAGCTGCTGTGTGGCCACTGGGCTTCAAGAGAACAGGTCCATTCTGAAATACAGCACCTTTTGATATCGGCAGAGAAATGAAAGTCACCCTAATTATTCATAATTGTTAATAAACAGTGAAGTGATCCTTGGGTCCGACAGCTTCTTTACCTTACAGATAAATTACACATTTAAGTACACGTGATTCAACATTTTATATGTAAACACATGACTCAACATGTTATAAGTTAGTAGTATAGTATAATTACATGTACAACACTAAGAATACTTTGCAAAGATGTACAGGTGAACAATTTTGTGATGTCGCTTACATTTAATCAACCATGTAATTTTAACATACAATATGTACACAAATCAAACTGAGCATTCTTTAAGAAAAAAAGAATGTAAATATATATATATATATACACACATATATAATAGGACTTTAAATAGTATAGCACGATGTGGTCTTTTGATTAGTGACAATACTGCATATTGCCACAAAGCTAGTCAAGTTGTTTATTTCTTTTTTCCGTCAGCATTTACATTTCATTTGAGCTAGTAAATACAATAATATGGTCAACCTATTTAATAACGCAAGACTTTTCTATTGGTAGAAATCACAATATAAGAGATGACTCAGCATATTTTTTACAAAATGTTGGCCATTATCCAAAACTAACAAAATGCCATGACTCGTATTTTATAATCAAATCTTGTATTACTCAAACAATCGCATGTTAAGCAGAGTTGCCAAAAACATGCCTGTTGTCTGAAAATGTATCTTTTCAGACAACAAATTTGAACAAAAACTTTTCTGAAGACAGTCTAAAAAATGGGACTAGAATCAGTTAGAAATGTCCTCTTCATCACAGGGTAATTAAAAAAAGTAACTATTCAATAATTAATAGTTAATAATTACAATAAAAATTGAGTTCATGCTAAAACTTGATGACAATTAGGAAAGACTGAGCAATGGATAATTCATAATTAATGTTTATTTAGATTTATAGAAAACTCAAGATTGGTCAATTCCTTTGTGGCCATGTCACTGCGTATCAACATCCACTATTTCACAAAGACTGTTAATGGCTAGCATCACAAATCCTAAATGATCAAAGTAATTTCTTCAAAATACAAGTGTGGTCTAGCAGGACGTCTTCCGATAGAGGTAAGGTTTGTAAAGCCGAGACAGCTGCAGTCAAACGGTCCTGCCCTTCACGTCAACCACAATGTTCTCCAACTCCTTTCCCGCTGTCCGTAATTCATCCCTCCGCCTCACAAGTTCACCACGGACCTCTTCAAGTCGCTCGTTTAGTTCCAAGTACCTTCGGCTCTGGCTGAACTTTGACTCCACATTCTTGTCCGAAGGTCCATCTACATGGGACAAACATACAGGTGCAATTGGGAAATATGTAAGAGGCTTTACGCAAGATGGCAGGCGATTGGACAGGCAGCGGCAATAGAACGCACTTCACTTTAACGCTAGGGACACTGACTGGCATCACTGCCTCATCCTAACCCTAACCCACCAACCCTGGGATAATGCAGCCTTACATTGGAAATCAATAGAACTTCCGTCACCACACACAATGATGCAGGCGGTGTGTTCCTCACGTCAGAAACAGAATGTGATCATGTGATCCTGCCAGTTCAACCAGGCTTAAAGGGATAGCTCAACTTTTTGGGAAATAAAATATATGTTCCTACTTACCCAGAGATGATCAATATCAATCGTCCGATTGTACGTTCGATAATGAATTATTTAGGTAAGTGATAGGTAAATCCAGCAAAGCTTAGCAGCAAAATGGAAATAAAATGGAAATGGGACTGTAAATTGTGTTTGACTTGTGACACTTGAACTAGGCCTATTTGTCTATTTTAAATGTTTCATGGTTTTATTTTATTATTCACGTTGTGCTTTGTAAACAGGGCACTGCTGCAAAAGAGATGTAGTCTCAGTTAGTCGACCATGTATAAATACAATTTTATAAATAATAACAATAACTCATTCTTAGACACATACTCATAAGATTGATATCGATCATCTCGTCTGACTAGGGCTAAGTAGGTAGGAACATAACTTATTTCCCAAAAGGTTTAACTATCACTTTAACAATTGCACCAACATACCAATAAAGATCAAGTTAACATTATAGTTAGTTTGAGTACTGCAATCTTTCTTAATTAGATCTTTAAGCAATAGGGCTGTAACGGCTCCCGGATTAAGCATGTGGAACAATTATCGGGTAGTACTAGCACATTCCCTCTTGCATTTTATACTATGTTTCTTGGTATTTCACTGTGTAAATAAAATTAAAATAAATAAATGGTTAATTCACTGTTCACCACATTGCCCACTGCGCAAACCAAACTCTCCCCTTTGCTTGTCACCTCCGCAGTACCAAACTTTACATGAGGTTAGCAATGGAAAACTACTTACTGAATAACTTTACATGAGGTTAGCAATGGAAAACTACTTACTGAATAACTTTCATTAGGTAACAACGGCTTTTCTTAAGTTGAACGCATAGTTGAGATGGGCCGAATAGCAGAAAAAGCTTTGCGGGCTGTACAAATCAGCACAGGTGCGTGCCCAGGCCAATCGTAGCCTGGATGTAAACAGCTGTGGTTTTTAAAATTCAGGAAATTACCCTCTATGACACCATAGGGGGTCGTGCTCCCAACTCGTGTGACACTTTGCTGATTGATTGCGAAACAATAAATGACGCTACTATGTATAAAATATCGCATTTGAATATATGAGAAAAAAATATAGGAAAATCATTCTTTTAAGCAGCACTGACTTCGGAAGGTTTTTCCATGTCAAACTACTATATTTAACACAATGTATGATCCTGTACATTTTAAGATATTCAGTTTACAGTACCGCAAAGTATTTGGACCATTACCTAAACGTACCGAACCAAAACGAGAATTTGGTGAACCGTTACACCCCTAGTATGTAGATCAAAGTGGTTGTCCTGGATACCACACAGATCTCAGTTACACACCTTGCCTGACACCCTCCAAAACGATGAAGACTGGGTCATTTGGAAAAGCTCTGTTGATGTCCTCTTGGATTTCATCAACTGAAGGGGGGTCGGGTCTGCTTGGAAGCACCACTCTTTTTTTGGCTTTGGAACCCATATTCATTTTGCAGAGGAAGTTGTATGGCCTTCTGTTTCTGAAATAAACATTTCAGGATCCATGGACAGGCATTAGTGTCAGGCTGGATCGTGGCTATTCTCCTGAAGGAAATACCACAAAATGTAAATGGGGGTAAGTGTACAGTCAGAGTCAGCCTCATTAATACAGATTGCACACACAAACAATGGTTTTACACAGAATTAAGGATATAAAAAATATGCACTTATTACAACGTTTTTGAAATGACTGCCATTAAAGAAAACACAGATGTCCCCGGCAGATGCAGATGCTAAGATGTTTTAAATCTACTCTAATCAGGTGGCAGCGACAACCTTGTCGGTGTGACAGAATGACCTGTTTGTCTGTTGAACATTTCCAAACTTTGCTGATATCAACAAAGTCAATTCTATTCCATACATTGGCTCATTATTACACCACTACAGAGTCTATCATGACTAGTATCGATTTGGTTGACTTCACTTGCAAAGTGTAACGTTAGTAGAAATCATAATGCAAAATGAATCTAAACTGGATTAACGATGAATACCTCTCGATTCATCGAATCAAATTGAACTGTACATCTACCTTCATCTGTGCTAATTCCACATTCTGCAAGTGTCCAATGGTCTGTGTATTGACATTTCCCTTGAAATTAGGGCATTCATTGTTGGTGGTATGCGAGTAACCCACACTCTAGCTAACGTTATCATGTGCATAGTTTAAGTCTTAAATTAAGCTCCCCAAACATTTCCATAACTATTCAATTGCGGTGGTCATTTTACGTTTTCAATGACTCAATGGGACACAATCATTCAAAATTAACAATGAAAATGTGCAACTTAACCTATATTACTCTTGGCGTTGGAAAAAGAGCTAGGAGAAAAAAAGTTAATGGTAACTTACGTAGCTGTGACCTGGTAGAAATATCAACAAGACCGCAGGAAGAAGAGCTTGGTCATCTTCTTCTTTAGATACGTTTGCGGCAGACGTGACGCTTACGCGTACTGCTGCCCTCTACCGGACTTGTCGGATTTCTCTTTCTTTTTTCACATCTTGACTTAAGTCTCGTGCAGTATTAATGTAAAGTAAAGTAAAGTGCCATGGTAGAGTAAGCATTTTTATTAAAATTATTTTATAATTCGATGGTATACGACGAGCATTCATTTCTACGAGCATTCAAGTAGCAGGACGTCTACTTGTGTTGAGTTAATGGTAACCAAAGTTACACTACACAATTTTACTGTAAAGCCGGTCTTACCTATCCAGCATATTTGCAATTAGCAAATATTATAATGTTACATCAATCCTTTTTAAAAGCAAGTAACTTTTGACTTGATTTACAAGAACTTATCAGTTGCAGTTAATCAAATACATCTTACAATAAACAGTGTGAAGTGTTTTAGCAGACACTTGAAGCTACTTGATGTCACATCAAGTCCAGTGCACTAGGTCCTTTGTGATATACAGTTGGTAGAGGCATGCTGTCAATGCCAGTAGATTCAGAGTTCTATGCTCCCTACAACTGCCCACCATTCAAATACACTCGTAGTAGTGCTATACCAGGCTTTGAATAAAAGTCTACACCACTGTTACTCTTGCATTTCAGAAGTGTTTTTATTTGTCATCTACTCAGAAACTTGTAAATTCAGAATGTTTACGGTGAGATTGATGGAGTTTAACAATTCATGACAAAATTTAGCAGACGCTTGTATCTTTATCTTCCAATGACATTACCGGGACAGTCCCCCTGGAGCAACTTAGGGTAGAGTGCCTTGCTCAAGGGCACGCTAGTGGAGGTGGTGTTACCAGAGGGGATTTGAACTCACGACCTTTCAACCCCCAGGCCACCACTATTTACAGCCGTGGACAATGCCCCAGGTGTTCCAGTTAACAGTGATTTACCCAATCACACAGTTCTAATTCTATGGTGATAAATCACTGGAATCTGAATGTTAAGGAATCATCCACAGAATAATGTGGCCAGGTAGTCCTTTTGTTATTATATTCCAACTTAACAGTATTTGTTTTGAGGACAGACAAAGTTGTGCTGGATGTGTTTAGATTATGAACCTGTGTACGTAGGCGCTTCTTTCATCCATACAATGCAATAATAATCATAGCACAAAGGTGATTGCATAAAAACAAATACGATAGGTACCAAATGCAACTTCTTTTTGTAATTGTAATCTGTTGAACATTAATCAACTGTTCATAGCAACATAAATAATAGTGCATTTGCATAGTGCATCTTAAACTACCTAAACTTTATCCTTCATTAGAAACACATTAATTCATGCTAAAGTGGAGCTCACGGTAAAATATTTGAATTGCATATCAGAACGGCAAACTAGGATTTTTCATTTATTTTGATATGGTCCCAACATGGTTTAGCACTAGAAATACCAAAATGCAGGGTTGTGTTCCTCAAAACCATTACCACCAATTTTCTGTCAGTTCTTAGTAATACACCATGTATACATTTTCCCATCACAGTACATGCAGTTCTGGCACAGGACCTCAGCTTGAATGTAAAAAGAGACAGAAGACATTCTAAAACTAGAGGATTTGAGTTGTCTTATCGTCGTATTCCAGGGACTTCAGGTTTGTTCCTTACAACTCTGTCCCTGGCAAGATAACAAACATTCTGTTAAAGCTAATATTTCTAAAAGTATTGTAACCATAACTATCTGTCGGGTGTTAACGATTGCGGGTACGTTGTGAACCCTTTTAGGTAATATATATTTTTTTATTTGCCAAATATTTTGAGCCATCGGTTATGATTCTACAATCTGGTTGTTTTGATTTGAATTCAAATGAGCTAGCTAGCCGTTAGTATTATTATTAGTATCTAACTATTGTTAGATGCAAAATGCATTTTTTGGAGTGTACTGCTGGAGAGAGACCCAGTTAGGGGCTGGGACTTGTCCAAAGTTTGGCCTGACCTCCCCAAAGCTGGAATAAGTGACTCCCTCCCTCTCCGCAACATATTGCCGATAGTCATACTCTTGATCTTTTGACTAAAACTTCCTTTAAATTTGGTCAAATTTTAGTTATGTCATCTATTTAGTTTTTGTCAATGTAATGTTCAATGTTGTTTTAATGCCTTTTCAACGTAATCAAAACAATTCCAGACATTGGATAAATTAAATGAAGATTATGAAGATAATAGATTAAATGAATAATGGTTATGCACAACACAAAAAATAGTCCTGTCATACCCAGAAAATGTCCTACCGTCTCAAAAAATGAAAGTGTGTGTGTAACTTCACTACACCCCAACATGTCCAGTTTACAAACTATCTGAGCTTGTATTGTTCACTTACCATGCTCACTCAGCCTAGGAAGGGCTAAAATGGACAACAGGAAATCTTGTTATGGTTTCACAAAGAACACCGCACTTTTACCATAATACTTGTACTGATATTCTGTAGTCCTACTCACAGCATGGAAGTAAAATGAGAATAAATCAATAACTAAAACATTTACTCATTCCACTCAGACCACAGGCCAAAAGTCTTTCGTGTTAGCCACGTTTCTGTATGAAAGACTACAGCTAAGGATTCTAGAGAGCAGCCAGGCACTGACTGTTGAACAGACACCAGAAGGCTGTTTATCAAAGTAGGCCTACTCCCAGATGTAATCCTCTCATGCTGATATTCTGTAGGGCACGTAAGGCACCAGACCCCTGGTAATAAATATACAAATAAACATTTCATCTATTCCGTCAACAAAAGCATAGGCAGAAAGCAGCAGTGCACTACCACAATGTTTCTGTAGGGAATTCCTCTGAAAGGAGGCACTGATTATCACTCCCCACTAGCCCTGTAGCCTATTTGTCACTTAGTCAACCCACTGTCCTGCTGCTGAGTTGGTATCACATACCGGACGCTCTTCCTCTGACAGAGACTCCTTGGTGCTGGGTAAACCTTTGGGAGGAGGCATGGATTGACTCAGTGCTGCGGGGAGACTCTTGCTGTTCACCAGCTTTTGGAGGACTAAGACAAGGAAACACATAGGGATGCATGCAGAAAAGAAAGGAACAATTCAAGAATAGAAACATGAATGACAAACCAACGTTCATGAGCTTTCAGTGTACTATTCACTTGCTAGTTAGGTAGTCTGTCATGTAATTATGTGAGCAATATAACTTGCACCTAATTTCAGCATGTACTGTTCCCTAAGATTTGGGCTATTATGGCTTCAACTCGTTGCCTGTATTATTTAGCGACATGCAGTCTATTTATATGCTAGCTGACCTGGTTAAGAGCGTGCACGCCCTCCTGCACTGCACCTGCACTAATCTGCATCTGACCTCAGTGTTAAGCCTGCTACTAGCTTTAGGCCAACCATGCACTGCAACTCACCAAACTCACTACTGACTCACCTAAGGGTTTCATCCCTAAAAGTGGAATTCCAATCTGGTCCCATTGCTACTTAATATGTACAGGTAAAACCTTTTGCATTGTAACCCTAACATAACGCCAGTCCAGATTTCTTTCAATGTCATGTATAGATAGTGTTAGGGCAAGATTGGTCTTGATCCATGTCAGAGCCCTCAGCTAAGGTGTTTTTTTCTCTCATTACCGAGGTCATAGACCAACAGGGTATCCAGTCAAATGCTACATATTTCCAAATTTTGTTTCTGAAGAAAAACGGATGCTGTCTTATTTCAAACCCCGAAATCCCAAAGTTTCTTTCTTACTGTCAGACTTCGAATGCGAGGATCTTTGTCGAAGACTAATTTTGAATATATTAGTCGAATGAAATTAGCCTGACCATTCCCCGACCACTATTGCTAAAGTTCTAATTCTATAATCTTCTTGGAATATAGTAATAACAACACTATAGTAGTACTAGCCTAGCAGTTGGCTCGGCGGCGCTCCTTCAGATATAGTAATTACACAGTAGTACTAGCCTAGCAGTTGGCTCGCGGCGCTCCTTTACCTTCTCTGGTGACTGATTCTGCTGCATTCATGGCCTTCCCACTGAGGTCGCTGACCATGCTGTCAACGGTGGCCTCGTGGCGAAGGAAGATGGGCCTCACCACACGCTGATAGAGCACCTGAGAGCCGTTCCATGTCACTGGAGCCATGCACCACAACAGGAACAGGCACTGGCCAACACCAAAAGTACATTGATACTAGTTACACACGGAACATTATCATTTAGCTAAACTGTGGTTTATAAAAGGTAAAGAACGGTATAACTGGTGCTAAGGCATCATACACACTTGGCAAAAAATCATAGGTTATATCTAAACAGGGCTGTGTGATAAAAATGACAGCAGGAACTTACCTTGAAAGCATAGTAGCATGGGAACCAAAAGAGGAAGATGTCTGAGAAGAACTCGCCTAGACTGAAGATGCCATAGACCACCCAGTAGGTCAACCACTTGGTGTCATCCTCTTTGTTTGCACTTTCAAGGGCCTTGATTCTACACATGAAAAGTGGAACTGTTAAAGTAGGCATGTGAGCGGGAAAGAATGACAACATTCCCAGCAGTGTAAACCCACAGGAACACAACATTCCCAGCAGTGTGAATCCATGGGGACCTAAAACTCCTTACCGTCTGAGCCATGCTCAGGGCTGGTTAATAATGATATAGTAAGGTTGAAGGGGTAGTTCACCTTTTGGAGAAATAAGCTATATGTTATGCTATGTATATATATATGCCCCTACTTACCCCTAGTCAGATGAGATAATTGACACTCATTTTATGTTTGTACGTCCAATATTGAGTAAGTTAAGTTGTAGGCTAAATGTAGCCTAGCCCCATGGCTGTAAGGTAGTGGTAACAGGCAGCATGACTATGTCAGACAAAAGTGACAAAACACACCTTATAAAAACGACCAAACTTCTTTATTTGCCTGTTGTATCTTCTTTATTTCGCACGTGTTGAAATGAAAATCTAAAAGCAAGATGTTGTTATTTAAACAGAGACGGTCGGCCCTATTGTACTGCGATGCTGAACCGGAGTTTTACCTTCTTTCAGGTTAGGCAGCCTAAGCTTAATGTTAATCATCTCGTCTGACATGGGGTAAGTAGGGGCATATCTTATTTCTCCAAAAGATTAACTATTACTTTAAGACAGAGTCTTAAAGTGCATCTTCAAACTAGCGGATATTGAAGGTGCCTATCTGTACAGGGTATAGGCTACAGTTGTAGATTATTTGGGTCTACATGAAGGATAATTTCATGAAAACCAATCTCATGTTGGTATAATTGTATTTCCTTCTGGAACTTGTCTTAAAACAAAGTTGAAATGTAATATAACTAGATAGGAGAGCCACACATGAAGTTACAACTGTTCCATTCTAATGAACTGTCTAAACCATTTTAATATAGCAATGGACATGTCTACAGTAACACAAATCGTAGACTATCTGGATCTGGATATATTTCTAAAATCATAAATTTAAACACTTTCTAATAATATTGCTCATGTACCTAACAATATATTTTTTACATTAACAAAGTTACATTTTTGTTTTTGAAATGGCTAAAAGTCAGTGAATCATTTAGGAATGATAGTTGAATGACTTACGAGTAGTATGCAGGATATACAAAACCAATCAGATTGCAAAGAAGTGAAGCACCATATCCATACACCAAATAAAGTCCTGTTAGCGATACAGCACCTGGTAAATACACACAATAAACATGTATGACACACACATTAAGATATCCTGTTAGCGATAGATCACCGGATGGATGGATGGATAGACTGTATACTGATAGTTTTTTGTTTTTGCAAACTGTTATAACTAGATACAAAAAAAAGTTAGATTCATCTCTAACTATCATGCACCGAGGATGTGTTGTTTGTGGGGTTTTAGGTAGAGCCCAAGCCGATGCTAATACCGATATGAAACAATATCCAATAGCAATATATCTGCCGATATTCTTTATATATATATATACACACACACACACACACACACACTTTTTTTTAAATGATCCAACACTTTTTGAAACGATATGTAATGACATATTTTTGTCATGTTGCTTGGCGAGGGCTCCATCGTGATGGATATCTATCTAAATAGGGCTCGCCCAAAATCACCTCCTACAGAAAGTTACCAATAAAGAAAAGTCCCCAAAATGAAAACAATTAATGTTTATCATTATTTACAGTTTGTAATATTACCACATCTACGTAAATAAATTAACATAAATAATTAGGCAAAAATTACTTTATAATGTTAGTCTCTATTTATGATATATAGCTTTTCTTTTCAAGAAAATATTGAAATTAATCAATCTATTTGTTTTTTTGTTGTTGTTGCATTTCTATATTTAATTGCAGAATTTAATGTCATGTTGCAGACATACACATAGACCTAAAATGTTTTTGCAGAGTTTAGAAATAATGTTTGGCCTTAAACTATTTTCCTGTTATCTGACGGATTGTGTTTGGCACCCTTTGATGCTGGACTTCTCCGTTGTTTTCTGACACATCGCATGCTCTGTTAAAATAGGCAGATTGCCCGTAGCAAATGATTGGCAAAACACTTGAATTTAATATAATGATTCATGTGTCTTTGTGTATTTTTTAAACGATGTTACAAGGTGTAACCTATCAAACCTTAGGATTTAAACAATTTCTCTAACATGCCTTTGGTGGTTTTGCAAAACATTTACACTTGCAGTTATTATATTGTTATCGTTAGATAGATAGATATGATAAACAGTCTGTCAAGAGCAAAGTGACAACATGAATGGACTCCTGACCTTTTCCAACATCTATTAAGCACAATATTTATTGGTTTACTTCCTTTAAAGATATTACAATTGGAATCGATACTCTCCCGCCCTAATCCAAAAATACTAAAAGGTTGTGATAAAATACATAATTACCTTATATCATTATATATTTTGCCATTTAAAGGAATTCTGTATTTTTTGATAGAATAACTAGTAGGAAACCAGGGCCAGCAATAAAAACAGCCTTTTGTATCACACCTGTTGCTGAAAGAAACATCAGACGGAATGCTAAGTCACAAGCTAACGGTTCTTTGGCTGTTCTGCCAAACTCACAGCGGCTGTCTACTGGGATTAGATGCTGATTAATGAAGATTCCATGCTATTCTGTTTGGTGCCAAAATTTGCCTAGCACACAATAAATGAGCGCTATAATCATTTATATTGAAATACATACCCAAGGCAATAATCTTCTTCTTGATTCCAGTTTTCTCCTCCAGTTTTCCAAGGAAATCCGTGACAATGTTTTTTTCGTTTAGAAATCTGTCTGCACGATCTCTTATTTTTGAAACAACTTCTGACAGACCCATAATAACACAAATAATCCAATTACAAAGTTATCCTACCAAGCAATGTAATACTTTTGTAGTTATGCTAAATGCATTTCGGTCAAACCCAGTCCAATGCTGTCAAATAAGTAGACACTAGGACTTCACTTCGTCCTTCTCCCGAATCAGCTTTACTGTTCATCTGAGACCGGACTGAGTTATCATGTTGCACTGTTAAAGATTTCTAATCCATGAGTGGCGATAAATAAACCAATCGGGGTAGCTCCGAGTCAGGCTAATCCAATTATATTGGTTAAACTGAGACTTTCTACATGATGGCTGCAGATGGCGACATATCGGAAGCCTATTGAATTGTTTTGCTTTGTGCTTATGCGTTTATGAGTGCGCGCGTGCACTCTATTGAGGTTGATTATTGGAATGCTTTTGCCTCTGAATTTGCGAAGACAAGCCTCCAGGCATTCCCTTTCCCACTCACACAGTCAAATCAGGTCTCGAAAAGAATGTACCTTTCAGACCCCGACAAAGCAAGCCGTCACACGTTTCGTGAGTTACCTACTACAAGTAGGAGCCAGACATTAGGATGAGGAACTACAGCAGCCCACTTTCAGGCTACACATAAGCCTAATGTGATGACTGTCGATTGAGAAACACCAAACTATTTTCTTGGAAAGTCAGACGTTTAAAAGGAAGGGACCATGAAAGGATATCAAATCATTAAATACACTTTGTTCGTCTGTTGTTACATTTTCTGGGTGAGTGAGCAAAAGGCAAATGATCTATAAAGATATTCAACCAAGTGGCCAATACAACAGGGAAAAACATGATTTTGACTAATAGTAGTTCATGAAATACATACAACATTTCTATTAATATTAACAAACCTAAGTCTATAAAAGATTGAGTTAATTTCGCATACTTTTTCAGGTAACAAGTGCTGTGCTCATTGCTATTGGGATTTATGCCAAAATTGCCAAAGAAAAAGGTCAGTGATGGATACCAGGAACCTAAGCGAACAGACATACGGCACTCCAAGTCAAAGCCAGCACGTTTTCCACACTAAACTAAGCCGTGAAGAGATAACCACAGCTAAATACACTTCTGAAACATGGAGCACATTGTCTTAGCCTATATCACACTATTTCCAATGAATATTAGTTTTGGAAGCAACAGAATAGCCGAAGACATGGTCTACAGCATAATCAATTCCGCAATGGAAAAAGCTGTTGGTTGAATCTCAACATTCTGTGTGTTATTATCTGTAGATGTTGTTGACACCCTGGCGGCTGACCCAGCACTCTTGTTAATCATCGTTGGCTCTTTAATGTTTACGATAACTTTCTTTGGATGCTTTGGGGCTTTGCGCAATGAACCCAGATTGCTGAAGATGGTGAGTTTCTCCTAACCCTAACCCATGGTCGTCTGTTTTTCGGTAAATGTCCTCTGCTTGTGTTTCCTGTATCCTTTCATGGATTATATAGACTGCAGTAAACATTATAAAAAAAATGTAATTTCTATTCGGTGTAAAGATGGCTTCTGTATTGTGGATGGCTTTATATTATAGTACTGTACTTTTGATTGCCTTTTACTGTAACGAAAGGACAAAAAAATGTCGTTCATGAGGTAAACTAGAAATGAATTTCCGTGAGAAAATGCGGATGTGATTGCGTTGTGCAGCAGGGTGTCATGCACATGATGGCCTTGCAAGCCATGGTGTTGTGAAGACAATGGCTTTGCAAGCAGTGCTCCCAGACCGGATAGACAATATCCTGCCCAACCAGTCTAAAAACTGGCCAATCCCCCCAAAACCAGCCCAAAATGTACATTGACAGAAAACCCCAACCTTTTCCGTACCCGGAAAATGCTATTCTTTCCAGCCCAATGTGATCAAAAGTAGACTCTGAGTGGAAAACCGCCCAATCTGGCAACACTGCCTTTGAGGAGAAGGTTTGAGCGCGCTGCTTCCTGCTTGGTGAGGCTGTGGAATGCTAACATGGCACGTTACACAACACAAAGCAAGCTACGTTTGCTAGCAATAGCAATACATGCAAAACAATCCACAACACTAATTTGTGACTTTTGCGTGATAGCTAACTCTGTTTAATTGTAAATGAACTATGTTTAATTGTAAACAGTTGATCAGAGCCCACCAAGACGCATTGCGATCCGATCACTTAGACCACCTGGTGAAATAAATATAGTAGCAATATCAAACCACAATAAACTCTACCACTGTTTTGGTTTAGCCCACAATACGTATTATTAGCTAGTCTCTTCATGTTGACATTGTTTTGTAATGTTGGATTAGGCATTTGGCATTGCCATTTGTAATCGCGCTAAGGTTTCATGAAAACAATAGGGTGACAGGTCGGTTTTTAAAAATGCTTCACCGGCTACTGTCGGTTTGTGGGTTTGTGCCATATAGGTGATTCTGTTGAATGATGATAAGCTTGGTTTAATATGAAATGGTAGAGCTATGAGAGTTAAGAAAAGAGTGAAGCTATGAGAGTCAAACAAATAAACAAATAGGCTAAAATGTTGTTTTGAAGGGGATGGCTCTTAATGACAGAAATGGTCTCACAGTACTACACATAGCACATTGAGTTAAATCTACTGTTGTCTCCAGTTTCTAGGAATATTGGTTGTGATTCTCCTGCTACAGATTACCACCGTTGTGCTCGGATTCGTTTTCACTGATATGGTAAGGATGTACTAATAATACATTTTCAAGGTGACGTTTCTTTGAGCACAAAAGCTTAAATGGGAACACCCCAATTAAACTGTCACATCACTAGTGATACATTTTCAAATAATGCATGTTTCTGAGATCAGAGGAATAACAAGTCAAATGTAACGTCAACTTTAAGGTTGGTAAACTTAAAAACGGATAACACAAAAAAGATAATGCAGTTACTCCTGGTAATATTGTCTCCATTATGTAGGTGATGGAAAGGACAGAGCAGCTGATGAAAAACGCACTCACGCGCTACCGGGAGGATTTGGACTTAGAAAATGTTATTGATTTTGTCCAGAAAAAGGTTTGTCTGCTTGGAGTGAGCTGGGCCACTTTACCAGGAACTGAAAGAAGTCACTGCTTCCATTCTATTCTTGTAAAACGGTTCAGCAGAAGAAGCCTACAGCAGAACTGCTTTAGTGTTGATTAAAACACATACAGCAGACGGCACGCAGTGCCAGTGTGTTCTCATGTCGCCACCAAATCACCAGCTCTTCATTTGGTGGGACTGGTATGCCCAGGGTTTCAGTGGGAGGTGGTGTGTGTTTCTACATGCACAACGGCCAGGTCAGGCACAAGAATTAGCTGAAAACCTTTAAAATGAACCTTTATTAAACATTTCAATTTATATATTGATTGTACTTTTAAGTTAACAGCTTCAGTCATCAACATTCTACACTAACACTACAAAAAGGATGAAGTTAAAACTCATCTGTTAGTATGACTATTTTCTGTTCTCTATGGTTCCAGGGTTAGGGTTAGGGGTAGGGGTCGGTATTCTGTTAGTATGACTATTTCCTGTTTTCGATGGTTCCAGGGTTAGGTATTCTGTTAGTATGACTATTTCCTGTTCTCCATGGTTCCAGTTCCAGTGCTGTGGAGTCCACATCTATAAGGACTGGACCCATAATGTTTACTTTGAATGCTCGGACATAAACCCCAGCCAGGAGGCCTGCGGGGTCCCCTTCTCCTGCTGTCAGCGACGGCCCAATGAGGTCAGGGAGCAAGCGAATAACAACACCTAACCGTATAACAACCATATAACGGCATCTAACCGTATAAGAACCATCAACCGTATAACAACCATCAACCACATAACGACATCTAGCCCTATAACGACACCTAATCGTATAACGACGATCTAACCATATAACACCTAACCGTATAAGAACCATCAACCGTATAACAACGATCTAACCGTATAACAACCATCAACCATATAACGACATTTAACCGTATAAGAACCATCAACCGTATAACGACATTTAACCGTATAAGAACCATCAACCATATAACGACATTTAACCGTATAAGAACCATCAACCGTATAACGACATTTAACCGTATAACTTCTAACCGTATAACACCTAACTGTTGAACAACATCTAACCGTATAACAACTATCTAACCGTATAACACCTAACCGTATAAGAACCATCAACCGTATAACAACGATCTAACCGTATAACGACATTTAACCGTATAACGACATTTAACCGTATAACGACATTTAACCGTATAACTTCTAACCGTATAACACCTAACTGTATACCAACATCTAACCGTATAACAACGATCTAACCATATAACACCTAACCGTATAAGAACCATCAACCGTATAACAACGATCTAACCGTATAACAACCATCAACCATATAACGACATTTAACCGTATAAGAACCATCAACCGTATAACGACATTTAACCGTATAACGACATTTAACCGTATAACTTCTAACCGTATAACACCTAACTGTATACCAACATCTAACCGTATAACAACGATCTAACCATATAACACCTAACCGTATAAGAACCATCAACCGTATAACAACAATCTAACCGTATAGCAACCATCAACCGTATAACGACATTTAACCGTATAACGACATTTAACCGTATAACGACATTTAACCGTATAACTTCTAACCGTATAACACCTAACTGTATACCAACATCTAACCGTATAACAACTATCTAACCGTATAACACCTCTTCACTGACCCCACTTTACCTTCTTTGCACACCGATAGCATGTTTACTATTTGTACCGTTCCTGTTTCATGAAGACAGTAAACAAATAAAAAAGGGTGGCTGATATCGATATTATCAATGCCACTCCTATCAGACTAGGGCTGAGTACCAAATACACAGATGTTTTACCCTAGACACTCAATGACCTGCTTTTATTTTGTAACATCATAACTGAAGATGTTTACATGTATCTTGGCAGAAGCATTATCCGGCTTTTAGAGGGAGATTGTATAATTGGGTTGTCGTGGCTGCTTTTCTGTGCTGTTTCTCCTACTTTCAGACAGTTTTCAACAGCATGTGTGGTTACGAGGTACAGGAGCTCGAAGAGACCTGGGCTGGGGAAAGGGTCTACACCAAAGGCTGCCTGGATAAGATTGTGAAATGGGCCAAGCACAACCTTTTCCTGGTGGCAGGCTTGATTGGGGGCCTGCTTCTACTGGAGGTAGTCAACCAGCATTCTTTATCCTATTTAGAAGAATCAGACTTGCTTAGCAGAAAGTTTGACCTGCAAAGACTAACACTGATAATACTTTGGCTGTACATTCAGGTAAAATTCCATGGCTGCACATTACAGTTCTCTTTACTTTAAAATGGGCTACACATTTCTGGGACCAATACCTACTTTCCTTTGAAAAATATAAAAAAATTAAGTACATCACAGTCAATTCTGTATTGATTAATTAAGTCTAAGAATGAACAGCAGTAACATCTACAAATGTTCTATCATTGTTTGTTTTGTTTAAGATTTGCATGATCTCATTGGCTGCCAGTCAAATCAAGCAAATAAGGGAAGTAAGTCAAACCAAATGGAAAAAATGAAGAGGAAGGTCCCGGCTTCTCCTTAGATAAAGACAGCAATTGGTTACCTTCCTTCAAGGACTTCAGTGAAGACAGCCCTGATAAATGCTGGATGAAGATAATTGTAATACACAACAGACTTTGTTGTTGATACAAGATGTCCTCGTCCTTTGACTAGACGGAACTGAGTCTTGATGGAAATTCTCTTTCATGCATAAAATATACTTTGTACACTGTTATGTATAAACTACTTTAATGATTATTACAAGTTACGACAATATGCAGTGGTGCCCAATCAATATTTTGATAATTTACAGTAAATGATACATTAGAAACTGGGTGTAAGCGCTGAAGCGTTAAGAAACATGAATAGAAATGCCATTTTGACGGACTTTTTGAACCCTTTAAAACAAATGTGCTTTTAGTTTAATTTTCACATTATATGTTTTTCAATATACGAACCTGAGGACCAGAAGCAAAAGTTCAAGGTTTGAAATGTCTTCAATCACTACTTTAACTATTTGAAGGTAGAAATGTATCCAGTTGGGAGATAATACCAACACAAAACGAAATTAATGTGTATACCATCATAACATGGAAACCAGGGCCACGGAAACAATGAACTACGAAAAACTAAATATTTAACAAAATAGAAGATATAAAAAGGACCAAATTAAAATCTAAACCAGCTAACAACAGTCTACTTATTTTAGTGGCATAGCGCGTCATTTTTGAAGTTATACCTTATTTCCAGTTGTCGTCCCAAAAGGATGTAAAAACGATCTGGGCTAGTCATACATTATTTACATTTCTCACGGATTTGTTCCAACTTCAAGAATGTTGAACTCTTCCTTCAAGCAGGCTAACAGAGATAATAATAATAAAAAAGGCATGCCACACTATTTAAAAAATTAAAATGTTTAAAGTTCATAAACACAGACCCAATAATACATTAGAAGGAGAAGCATTATGATTATCACTATATGATAAAGGTATTATTCATATAAAATGTACTATTTAAGAACACCACAATTTTTTGGCCTTATTCATCAGCCTACAATTTCTGTGCTCCTTTTGCTATATGTAAGGCACTTACATATATAGCGTACTGCAAGTAGTGCCTTTATCTGACCATTTACAGTAGTTGGCAAGTGCCTGAGTGGTTGGTCTTGAGCATGCCCATAAAATTCAAGTTGAACTGAGCCGGATTGTAGTCCTGCAAGTCTGTGGGTGTAGTGTTCTGGCTTGCCATTGTCTTTCTAGAAGTAACCCTATACTGGCCTTTCACATTGCGGAGAGGGTTGTACTCTTCACTGATATTTAGTGGACATCTGAATACCTCCTTGATGACGTATCCCTGCTGGGAGATGGCCATGAAGCCATTCCTGTATGTTAGCATCTTAGTGACAGGAGCATAGACATATTGGACAAACACAAGATTACCTACAGAAGAAGAAAAAACAATTATGTACTTTTGTACACACACTTTTGTATTGTACATATATATTTTATCAAACCATATAAAAAGCCAATATCTGTATTATGATGTTAATAATAATAATTGAAAGAGCGCTGAAAACTAAATACAAAGACCCAAAGCGCTTGGAAAATCAGTTGCCAATTAAGTTCACACATGACACACAACGAAGACAGACAGACAGACAGACAGACAGACAGACAGACAGACAGACAGACAGACAGACAGACAGACAGACAGACAGACAGACAGACAGACAGACAGACAGACAGACAGACAGACAGACAGACAGACAGACAGACAGACAGACAGACAGACAGACAGACAGACAGACAGACAGACAGACAGACAGACAGACAGACAGACAGCTATCACTCAACAATCAGTCTGGATGATACCATGGGAGCCAATTTCCGCCAGACTTGCTCACCCAACATATTGCATCAGACGTGCTCACCACATATCAGACAAACAACCACACTCTAGTTCTATTACCGATGAACTGATAGGAGTATTAACCCTAGCATGTTTTGATAGTCGGTAATTTTGTATTAATTCTATTATGTTTTTGATAGTCAGTAATGTTGTGCTAACCCTAGCATATTTTGATAGGGGGTAATGTTGTGCTAACCCTAGCATGTTTTTGATAGTGGGTAATGTTTTAACGGTAGCTTGTTTTTGATAGTTTTAATACTTATTTTACTTTGACCATTTTAAAAAGGTTCAAATAATTTCAGTGTATCGCCATAGTATCACCTGGGCTGTCTACATACCAGTGTCCACATCCCAGGTCTTAATAGTCTTATCTTGAGATCCAGTGAAGACATGTTCATCGCTCTCAGAGAAGGCAGCACAGAGGATCCCCTCTAAGTGAAAGCCCTTTGAAGCAACAACATCAAAAAAGACTAATTAGGCTTCAAGATCAAGAATCATTCTTGGACGTGGGCAAATGTCTGGTTCTCTTAATGTGATAATTGTAAGCTATTTTTAAATTGTACAATTTAGTATTTAATATTCAAGTTCCATCTATCAGGGAAAACACTAGTTTGGTAGAAGTTGTTGATAATTACAGATAAAATGGACATCAAAAGCCAACCTAAAGTAATTTTAAGGTTGGAAAATGTTGGATATCTTAATCTCAGAATGAGTACTGACAGAAAACCTGAGGAATTACATCCACAAAATGTAAAACAGACTACTTCAAAATGGAACTGAGTGTTACACTATATAAATACCAACATCAGTTTATGCCAGGTGAGCAGAGGGCTGACATTCTATTTAAATACTACCTCAGTTTATGCAGGGTGAACAGAGTGCTGGCATACTATTTTAATACTAACCTCAGGGTGGCAGCCATACCACAGAACCATGTGCCACAAAAGCTGAACTTATCAATTTCTCTACAAATTCTTGATAGTTTGACCGTTTTGGAAAGTATACAGACTTTCTAATGTTTGTGACACCGTTAAATAATAGTTTATATTGTTATTAATTGCATAAACAAAGACATTTTAATCAGTATCAATGTTTTTTAAGAAGCCTGGTATTAGTTTCAATTTGTAATTCCCCCCACCTCTCAACATATGATCACACCAGATATAATTTATATTAAGTAAAATTCCAAAATTCAAACAAATAAAAATTAGTCAAATGTCTGTCTGTCACTCTGACCTTATACTCCATAGTGTGGTCCAAATGTGGAGGTGTGTGGTCCAAGGCCCACAGCCTCTGCACCGCGTCCTCAGAGCCCACCAGAGCGTGCTTCCCCCAGTTGCTCGGTGTGACACAGGTCACCTGACTACGGTGGCCCTCCAGGGACAAGGCCTGGCTGCTACTGAAGTCGTACAGGGTCACCTCGCCACAGCTGGTGCCGTACAGCAGACGGCCGTCGGACAATAGGGCCATGGAGGAGACGGGGGCCTCCAGGAGGGACAGAGGGAACCTGTGGAAGGGCCCCTCCACGCTGGGGAAGCTGTCGCGGGCTGTAATGTGGAACAGGCACACCCAGTCCTCATAGGCCACCACCATGGTTTTCTCCTGGGCCCCGATGGCCATGCAGCGCACCCTCGGCAGCGTCTCGGGAGGGGGGATGCACAGGGTTTCCGTAGGCAGATCCAAGGGGTAGATGAGGACGGTGCCAGTCTTGAGGCCACAGAACAGCAGGCGTTTTGTCTGTGCCAGCTCCAAGCAGCACACCTCCGCTGACACGGCCATGGAGCCGGGAGAGGAGCCTGGGAAGACAGCGCACCTCCATTATTATCCTGATATATTCCAAGATGGCGGCGTGTGCACAAGGCGAGGCTCGGTGTCTCTGACTGCATTCCGTTCCCTCAGTACTTTACTCTGTGCAATGACAACAAAGCTGAATCTAATCTAATGTAATATAATATAATCAATGTTCTTCCATTACCATCCCACCTCATCCAAAGACAGCTACTTCAGCTAATTCCTCTGCGAAATGTGCTGCTAATAGCTGTTTGTTTCCAGGATGTACAGCGTACATGTACCGTGGAGCCTACAGCATAACTATTATTATTCTATAGAATAATATATTATATATTATACTATATACAACGTTTCTAATTGTGAAGTCAGAAACAAGCCACCTAATAGAGGAAAGCACTTTTCAACCCCTGAAATTCCCTCCCACAGGCATCTCACCTGTATGACAGTCCCAGGTGATGACCTCATCTCACCTGTTTGACAGTCCCAGGTGATGACCTCATCTCACCTGTATGACAGTCCCAGGTGATGACCTCATCTCACCTGTATGACAGTCCCAGGTGATGACCTCCTTCTGGCCCTCGCGTCTGACAAAGTACATTGTTCCGCCATCTTTAGTGAGGGCAACGTGAGGGCAGCCGGTGGGGATGTGAGCCCGCGGTTTGTTCTGGGGGTCGTACTTTAGGTGCCACTGCTTTATGCAGGGAGAGCCTGCAGAGGCGGAGATCACCGTGGCTTCAGAGAGAGCCAGGGCAGTGACAGAGGCCATGCCACATAGGACATCCAGTAGAATGCCTGTGGTGACAGACCACACCTGGCACGCACGCACGCACACACACACACACACACACACACACACACACACACACACACACACACACACACACACACACACACACACACACACACACACACACACACAGTAAATGTCTGGTCAGAACATGGGCACAGCCAGAGTAAGGTATACCGACTGGTTGGCCAGATACTTTAAAATAATAGTTTCGTGGTTCAATCTTTTTGTGCGTTTTTCTAGTATATATCTCCCTATCTTTTGATTTATAGTAAATACAACACAAATATCTCAAAACAGCATAATCAAGATAAGATTTCTGAACAAAATGTGTAAATCTGCCTGCTTTGAGCTGGGATTTCTCCAAATGAAAGTGTATGGTCATTGAACAGGCTTTGAAATGGGATTTCCACATCCAATTTGACGTGAAAGTTAATCATTTTATATCATCCATTGTGATTGTTGCTTTCATATGTTTACTCCCTGTGTCTCTGACACATTGAATATGTTGTCACGATATAGTTAAGTAGCTATGAAACCCGCCTACATTTTAGGGTAGCTATTAGCGTTGGAAATGCAAACCAGATCTACGGTTAGGTACCGGGTTGCAACCGGTGAGATAACGGTTTCAAGGATACTATCCAGTGGAAATGAGCCATGAGTGAAAGCATACCCGGACGGTCTGGTCCTGTGCTCCAGTCACAAGCGTTCTGTTGTCGGAGGAGGTGCAGGCACACAGGACCGTGTCGTCATGGGGGAGATCCAGGAAGCGCTCAACAGAGTTCCGTTCGATGCGGAACAAGCTCAACATTCTCTCGCAGCCTACACACCAACCACGTGGAGTTTAGAGCAAATGGGGGAAGATATATTACCATTTACAATGTGAAGGAACAGTATTTACCAACTAAATAGCAATAAATTGGCTCTGTGATACAAATGTCTTCTTTTACAATTAGACTCTCCAGATCTGTGTTTAGAACATAGAGCTACACTGTAATGGTAGATCTAATGTGTTACTACCGGTCTCATCACTGTAATGGTAGATCTAATGTGTTACTACCTGTCTCATCACTGTAATGGTAATGTGTTACTACCTGTCTCTCATCACTATAATGGTAATGTGTTACTACCTGTCTCTCATCACTGTAATGGTAATGTGTTACTACCTGTCTCTCATCACTGTAATGGTAGATCTAATGTGTTACTACCTGTCTCATCACTGTAATGGTAATGTGTTACTACCTGTCTCTCATCACTGTAATGGTAATGTGTTACTACCTGTCTCATCACTGTAATGGTAATGTGTTACTACCTGTCTCATCACTGTAATGGTAATGTGTTACTACCTGTCTCTCATCACTGTAATGGTAATGTGTTACTACCTGTCTCATCACTATAATGGTAATGTGTTACTACCTGTCTCATCACTGTAATGGTAATGTGTTAATACCTGTCTCTCATCACTGTAATGGTAATGTGTTACTACCTGTCTCTCATCACTGTAATGGTAATGTGTTACTACCTGTCTCTCATCACTGTAATGGTAATGTGTTACTACCTGTCTCTCATCACTGTAATGGTAATGTGTTACTACCTGTCTCTCATCACTATAATGGTAATGTGTTACTACCTGTCTCTCATCACTGTAATGGTAATGTGTTACTACCGGTCTCATCACTGTAATGGTAATGTGTTACTACCTGTCTCTCATCACTGTAATGGTAATGTGTTACTACCGGTCTCATCACTGTAATGGTAATGTGTTACTACCTGTCTCTCATCACTGTAATGGTAATGTGTTACTACCTGCCAACAGTATGGATTCATCTTCAGCAATTGACGTAAAGGAGGTGTCCAGGGAAAACGCAATGACCACCTGTTTCCCAGAGCTGGAGATCTACAAACAGGACAGAAAAAACAAAAGTTATCTTTGGATGGAGCCATAGGGCATTTACTCACACTTTTTGGGTTATTTCCTGTTCCACCGTTATGTAAGACCAGGCAGCCCTTGTAGACAACTAGCTTCATTTCAATTTCCTTACCATGTTGCTACGGAGAGGAAGAGTAGTAATTTGCCAAACCTGCAGTATTTGAAGTTATGTACAACATATTATACGTGACAAATGGTAGATATTTGTAGCGTTTACCTGATAGAGAAACCCTTCTTTTGAGGCGAGGAGGAGCTTCCTATGTTTTGGCAAGGTCAGTGCCCACTTTAGACTCACACCGTGTGAGGACTTTTCCAAACAGATCTCCACTGTCCTGGTGACGTCCTTTGGGTAGGACAGTGAGACCACTCCTCCGTCTGCTAGAGATACCACCATGTCGTTTAGGACGCCAAGAACGACTGAAGCTCCAGTACTCACACCGGAGACAGGCTCTGCTGTTTCCCAATGCCACGCTTTGACCTACAAGGCATATAAATAGTGTTAGTTGGAAGGTACGATGAGGAAGTACTTTCAATAACCCAGAACATTCACACTGAAGCAGACTAACAAGACACACTAATGCTATGGATTAGTCCATATAAAAGCAGCATGACATCATCAGGAGTGGACATACTTTCAGTCATTATAAAAGTAGCATGACATCATCAGGAGTGGACATACTGTCAGTCCATAGCTGCGTCTCAATACCCATACTACCATCCTATTTAGTACGCCAGAAAAAGATTTAGTATGGCCCAATTGTCTTTCTGTGTGTAACAGTATGCAATTTGTTAGAGCAGCTGCAGTACGAACTACAAATAAAAAGTGCTAGTCTGATTTGGGATGAGGCACATATGAAGTTGCATGACATCATCATGAGTGGATATACTATCCGTTCATATAGAAGTTGCATGACATCATCAGGAGTGGACACACTTTCAGTCAACATAAAAGTATCATGACATCATCAGGATTGGACATGCCTGGCCTGAGGTGAAGACAAAGAGCAGGCTGTTATCCTGGGACAGGTGGATGTGAGCGTCAGGGTGTGAGAGGTTTAGAGGCATGGCTTCCTGAATGCAGAGCAGCTGTCTCCCAGTCAGCAGGCTCCAGCTCCTCAGTATGCCATCCTGAGCCAGGGACAGACACTGGGTGCCGCTGGCGACCGCCTTGATGGACACAACCATGGCTGCACAGAACACAAACACAGGCATTTCAACACGGACAAGGCCCGAATGCACAGAACACAAACACAGGCATTTAAACCTGGGCAAGGCCTGAATGTCTGGGGGGTATCAGTAATGTAGTAAACGCCCACAAACTCTTTACCAGGCAACATGGAAAGAGGCCAATTATAGTTTACATTTCTTTTGGGTTTGACCATGCCGTTGTGGATTGAACACACAAAGCTACGGTATAGCTACATTATGTATTTTTTCTTGCTTGTACAATGTTGGTTTCAATTGCTTGAATGAGTTTGGTTGGTCTACTGTGGAGAGGGCTATACTGTTGAGTGATCCTTTTCTCTGAGACAGATGAATAGTTATCCCATGCCAACAGCATACCTGTGTGCCCCCCCAGTGTCTGAAGGAGCTCCAGGTCCCAAAGGTTCCAGGCGATGACCATGCCATCTTCTGAGCCTGCCACCAACACCCCCATCTCAGGACACACATCTAAAGCTGTGACTCCTTCAAGGACAAACAGGGGGAGAAGAGAGAGGGAAAGAGGCTGAAATGCCATCAAATCATTAGGAATAGATTTAGTTGAATGTTATTTTCCTAAACATGCAGGCTTGAACAGTTCAAACCAGGGTTTTGAGGAACTGTAAGGATCTAGCAGTAAGTTAAAGCACAGTTCAAACCAGGGCTGAGGAATTCACCAATAATCTCTACTGTAAGGATCTAGTAGTCAGTTAAAGCACAGTTCAAACCAGGGCTGAGGAATTAACCAATAATCTCTACTGTAAGGATCTAGTAGTCAGTTAAAGCACAGTTCAAACCAGGGTTTTGAGGAATTTACCAATAATCTCTACTGTAAGGATCTAGCAGTCAGTTAAGCCTACACTCACAGTTTTGAGTAAAGTTAATTCACTTACAGGCACATTTTCAACGTATAAATCCAAAAATATGACATTTTTCTGTTCGAACGATCAGAACGACTCAAATTCTAGACAGCCTTGAGTTCTCTGAGACCCACTCCCCTCTAACCTTTGTGGAATCCTGAGAGGTTTGTTTTGAGCGCCCCTCCAGGAGGCTGAAGGAAGCAGCACTTAGGGAGCAGAACGGGCTCTGGGCAGTTCAGCAGCCATGCCTCACACTGGGAACACAGCTGACCAATCAGACGAGGGTAAAGCTCAGCTAAAGGCTGGAGCCTTGTGAAGAGTTCACTGTAGAGAAGATAGAGGTCTACACACACACATACACCACAGACCAACATTAGACACACACACACACACTACACAAACACACCACTGACCAACATTAGAGACACACACTACACAAACACCACAGACCAATATTAGAGAGACACACACACACACCACTGACCAACATTAGAGACACACTACACAAACACACCACTGACCAACATTAGAGACACACTACACAAACACACCACTGATCAACATTAGAGACACACACACACACACACACACACACACACACACACACACACACACACACACCACTGACCAACATTAGAGAAAAGACACACACAAACACACCACTGACCAACATTAGAGAAGAGACACAAACACACCACTGATCAACATTAGAGAAGACACACACACACACAAACACACCACTGATCAACATTAGAGAAGACACACACACACACACACACACCACTGACCAACATTAGAGAAGAGACACACACACACACACACACACACACACTACACAAACACACCACTGACCAATTTGTTTGTCCAGGAAGTCGACGGTGGGTTTCAGTAAAGTGAGTGCATCTCTGATCAGCTGTGTCTCAGTGCAGGCCGTGTGGTGGACACACAGAGTCAGGTCCTGGATCACACTGGCCAATCCACAGCTCCAGCTCTTACAGTACAACCAATCAGTGCTGCCTGCATGGAAACCCACCACAGGCATGAAACAAAACATGGTGGGGCACCTTATTGGCCATCAAACACCATGAGCATTCATCAATATTTATATAATGTCCCTAAAGATGTGGAGTAAACATGGATCAGGATGTGGAGGATGGACATAGAGCAGGTAAAGAATAACCCTGGACATAGCGGCTAGCAGAGCTACAGTGGACTCTAGTTCCAGAGGTAAGAGACGTTACCGTGTTTAAAATAAAAAGCTTACCGATGACCTCATGGCACAGCTCGTCCCATAGGCCGGCGTGGGTCAGGTGGTAGGGCAGCTCCTGCAACTTCCTCCAGTTAGGCACTTCTGGAGCAAACCAAAGGGGCTGTGGAGGAACCTGGTTCACATAGTGTGGGGGTTGAAAAAGACAACAAATTCACTTTGAGAAGACAGGGCCATTCAAAAACACTGGACTGAGGACAGTTACATTTAACACGGTTTCATTTAGCATCCGAGGGTCTGCTTATGAAGGCTTGTGCTTCAATGACCCCCAAACGGATCAGGCTTCACAAGCCATAGCCCGTAAATTCAAACCATAGGGCTGGTTTATAGAAACAACGACTTTGTTGTTTTTATTTAAGTACCTTGATTTTATTCATTAAACAATATGCAAGACCCACTGAGTGAATTTACCTTTCGGTCAGAAAGCAGTAGGGAGAGTTTTGGCAGTGAAATGGGTTTGAGTTTGCCTTGGCTCCAGCGACCCAGGAAGTATTCTGCCATAACTCTGTGGAGCCTGCTTTTCTGCTCGGGTGACAGGTATCTTGTTTGCACCATTTCCGCCAACTGTCTGCAAACACAGACAGACAGACAGACAGACAGACAGACAGACAGACAGACAGACAGACAGACAGACAGACAGACAGACAGACAGACAGACAGACAGACAGACAGACAGACAGACAGACAGATTTGTCCACACAAATAGCTTTCTGATTTAACGTTAGTCTTTTAGAATTTGTGGACCAAGACCGAGCCTCTTAGGGAGGTATGGGGGCATGCCCCCCTGAGATTTCTTTCCCCCTGTGCTATATACATTTTATATAGTACATAATATAATTATATATAATAGCAGCAATGTTGTAAAACTGTTGATCGCTGTTGTATTTATCAATAATACTGTGTAAATAATTGGTGCTTATGCAAATTGCCCAAGAATATAGTGGTGGCTTATTGTTCAGACAGCGTGTTATTGATAGAATAAGAGCTAAATCATCGCAGAGATAACACCCTCCACACTCCCTGATCAAAATATCTTCGCCTATGAACACAACTCCTTAAATCAGTGCATAAATTGTGCTGAATTTCATGCACCTAGCAGTATTGTTACATGCATTTTGAAAGTACTTTTTGGACATTCTATTTAGAAGCCCAAGTCTCAGTCAAAAAGTACTTCTTTGAAAACTTCAAATGTTTACAAATGTACATATCATAATATCAAAGCCCCTGACATTGAAAACATTGAATCTATCACACTTATCTTTCATTAAAGAGGTAATAGCTTATGGCAATACACAACTAGATTTATATTCTAGGCTAACCTAAAGGCCTACAAGTCTAAATTGCGATTAAAATGAATTACTATTGTAGATATAGTCAAATATTTGGGAAGCACAACATTTTGTTCTTCCCTGACCACCGAATTGTTCTAGTATGAAAAACAGTTTTTTTTCCCTTTGTTTCTTACTCTCGCAAAAAATACCTCAGTGTCCTCAGTAGTAGCTATGGCCCTGATCTGTTCATTTCTTAGGTCCAGCTCCTAGCATGTGTGGCTACCTGTGCTGACAGGGTTAGGGTTAGCGTTAGGGGGGGTTAGGGTTTCATATCTTAGGTCCAGTTCTAGCATGTGAGGCTACCTGTGCTGAAAGGGTTAGCGTTAGGGGGGGTTAGGGTTGGGGGGGTTAGGGTTAGCGTTAGGGGGGGTTAGGGTTTCATATCTTAGGTCCAGTTCTAGCATGTGAGGCTACCTGTGCTGACAGGGTTAGGGTAAGCGTTAGGGGTTTAGGGTTGGGGGGGGGGGGGGTTAGGGTTTCATATCTTAGGTCCAGTTCTAGCATGTGAGGCTACCTGTGCTGACAGGGTTAGCGTTAGGGGGTTAGGGTTGGGGGGGTTAGGGTTAGCGTTAGGGGGTTTAGGGTTGGGGGGGGGGGGGGGGTTAGGGTTTCATATCTTAGGTCCAGTTCTAGCATGTGAGGCTACCTGTGCTGAAAGCGGAGCACCAGAACGCCGTTGGCCCAGAGCTCGACCAGCTGCTCTCCCAGGTCGTGTCTGACCTGGGCCCACAGGAGAGGCGGCAGGCGGATCAACGCTGGCTGGGGCGGCAGAGACCACGCATAGACCTCGGCCAAGACGTCGTTGTCTAAAGAAAGGACGTCGCAAAGCTCTGACTCGGACATGCCATCCCTGGGTGGTGGTGGAGAAAGGGAGGTCATTCATCTAAGGTAACGTGGTAACAAATACTTGCAAATACCTGTGTGGGATTGTGTGCCCCACCTTGCCAAAGCAATGCACCCCAAAGCGGCCTCTACCAGCTTCTTCCCGTGCTTCTCTTCCAGGGACAGAAGCAGATGAGACAGGAGCTCCGGGGGGCTGGACTGCAGCTGCTCTGGCAGGGAGTAGGATGCCCAGTGCTTTGCCCGGGCCAGAGTCAGCCTCAGGTGGAGAGGGCTGCCACTCAAATCAAAGCTGTCCAGGACCGCCTCACTCTGCTGTGGGCTCAGGGCTCGTTGGGAAGCCCTCATGTAGGCCTCCATGATGTCTTTGCCCTCGCTACGAGACAAGGGCCCAACCTCAAAGAAATTACCCGGCATGTCCACCACTCGCTGCAGATTAGCGTAGACCCGAGAGCCTGTGTTTACAGAGACCACCAAATGGATATTGGGAGGAATATCTTTCGGCAGCCAAAACAGATTATGTGCATGGCTGCTTTCGGAGAGTTGATCCAGAGAGTCCAGTATGAGTAATAGGGTCTCCCCTTGTTGAGAGACCTTGGCTAACAGGACGTGGAAGAAACGCACCAGCTCCACGTAGGTGTTAGCTGTGAGCGAGGCTGGTGGCGTCAAACTGAACGCGCCACAGATCTGAAGGCAGAGGGCACGCAGCATGCTCTCCACCTCTGGGTTCACCCGGACACAGGCGCCCAACAACCGGATCACCTGACCCGCCCTGGGTGCCAGGACGCTTCGCATTTCCTGTGCTAGCTTGCAGAGCACGGCTGTCTTGCCCATGCCTGCTGCCCCGTGGACCACCAGCGGCCTATGGTAGGAACTGCTAGACTCCCACATGGCCAAACATATCTTACCCAGGAGACCTTGTCGCCCCTGAAAGCCAGCGCACATGGTCCTGCTAAGAGACATGTGATGGCTCACTTCAATCACCCAGTCCCAGATGTCTGCCCCTTTCCCCAAACCTCCCAATCCGACCCCTAGTCTTTTTCCAAGAGCTGGGTCAGCCCTCATAGAGATTCTTGTCTTCATCTGGGACACAAACTGCTCACAGAGGCTTTCGAGGTACTGAGCATGCTCCTTGCGCTTTGGGTCGATAAGGCCCTTGTGTAGTTCCACACAGTGCAGGTTGAGAGAGCTTTGGGAGGTGGTGTAAAGACGGGACTTGAGGCCTGTCAGAAGGAGCTGTGCCTCAGCATCCAATAAGCCGTCTGTGGTAACATCCAGGTATTTAGCCAGGCGTTTGGGGCCATCCCTTTGCCGCTGGCGGGGAACCTCTCGAACAAACAGCAGGGGGGAAGATTTAGCACCGGGTTCCCATAAGCCCTCTTGGACCTCACATTCTGTTGCTGTGGGTGACAAACAGAAGGAAGCGGACATTAGGGATTCTTAATCTTGTTTTGGATGGAATGCTGGTAATGCTCAACTATCACACAGCTGAAATGTAAGGTTTGAAATTATTTGTAAGCCTCTAACAAGGAATTCAACCCAAAAAGATTACGATGGTTTGAGTTTCCCCCCCAAAGGCTCTTGGTTGGTGACTGACCTGATTTGAAGAAATGATGTTTCTGCTCAGGAGTGATGTCCCCATCTTTTTCAGCTTGCACTGCTGCTTCACGGAGGACTTTCAACAGTCGAGCCTCGGTGAAACGCCAGGAAAGGACATCACTGTCCCGCTGTGGGCCACTTTCAGGTCGAAGGTCATCATAGCGGGCAAAGTACGTTGTGATTGGTTGAAGGACATACACGGGAGGGATAGCATTTAGATCTTTCAAGAACCATCGGTTAAGTAGCTCTTGCCCCTCTTGGTTTTTGGACAACTTAGACAAAAGAACTTCAAAGTTCTTTTCTGGAATGAAACGAGGTATTGATCGATGGCCATATCGACTTCCTAACAAAACCTGCATAACAGAAAACATTTTAAAACAAAAAAGAAATGAAGGAATTTAATGGTTTAGTCGATAAAAGCATATTAATCATCTGATTCTTTAATGAATAATCAGGACAACTCACAACAAAGCTTGGGCCCATTGATATTTTTTTGCTATTTTTGATCTCTTTGAGGAATAAGTCTGTTGTACTGTGATCTGCTGAGAGCGCATTTTGAATTCCCCATCTCATATCCACAACCTGCAAATGAACAACATCCTTTAACAGAACTAATTCTGATCAAACCAGAATGTTTCAATTGCACCACCAGAGCTGTCAATACATTTTTATGTGGTGATGAAGACTCACCTCAAAGACTAGTCCCAAACTTTGACAGAAAGCTTGAACTTCTGGATAGGCTTTGTCCATCAAAGCTTTTCTCTCACTGGACATATCTCCAAACCAAACAAAAAGTCATAAATACAGCCTAATGGTACATTACACAGGTGAATCACTGTAGGATAGTTAGCATATAAAATACTTTTAAACCATAAGAGGAGGTTACATTTATTCCTTGCTTTTATCAACTGACCATAAACACAACACAAGGGTTGAACTCCCCAAATGTTACTCATTAAGCGCAAGTAACTTCTTACTAAATCCTAGCACATACCTGTCAAGGTGGAGCAGATGAAAACTCGGACTACGTTGGACTGGGGCTCCAGCTCCTCGGTCCCCTGTCCTCTCATTAGCTCCATCTCTGGGTTTTCTCCAAGTCTCCAGAGAACGCAGTCACCACACAACACACTTCACCTAAAAGAGACTCAAATACCGTACGGTCAAGCTTCCAAGTCTGTTTGGAAGAATCAACAGCCTTCCACCGTAGCAGCTTGTAACATTGGTCCCTCCAGCCACTGTTAAGACTGATTAAAAAAAAAGCAGTGCAAAGACACAAATGAAGATCCTGAACTGACGACTATCCCTGGGTGACAACCTGTTTACCACGAGGCAGCCAGCCCACATGGGTGAACACAGCGCTGCAGCTGGGCCTCCTTGTTAATTACATGAAAGCTGAGGGAATAAAGTCTGGAGAATAACAGTTCATTTACCTTACGGCTGTTGGATTGTTTTCGGAAGGCAATTTAGGATCAAATATACAAGGAGGTACAACTTTACTACCTGGCTTCTTCAATATCCAACTGTACTTGTCTAAGAAAGCATTTCACCTGTTCGTTTTTAATGTGCCTAATTGAATTCTTATGGATGTATTTTTTTCTACCCTTGACGGTATAAGTCAGACAATTTCCATGTTGCTTTTACAGTACTGGTGACCAATGTGCTTAGCTGCTACCACCAGGGCCAATACTAAGGAACTGCACTGTAGAAGGAAGTTGAAATGTAGAAATAAGTTGATTCATTTGTGTCTAAAGGGAATGTGCAAACATTACCAAGTACTCAACACATGAACTTTGATAACCTTGTAACGTGCGATGTTTGCTCACTAGAATTGGCCATGGGCTGCTTTGACACAGACTCGGCGCTCTCTTACTCGTGTGTACACCAAGCACCAAGGGAACAGATCACGCAACGACACCAGCCAGGCTCAAACGACGAGTTGGTCTCCAGCTAATATGACACACAATTACGCAATGCTTCTTGTGTATGTCCTGACGGGTCCCAAGACATGGCGATAGGATCCCTTCATACCAGGCGAGTCAATAACTCGAGACATGCCGGTGTATCCCAAAGGTAAAAGCGTAGCACCTTTTGCCCTCTAATACATGCCTTAGGCAGCTTAAGCAGTGGAGATAATAAGAGAGGTTACTGTGATCAGAACAGAAACAACAACATGGGGTAGGTTATGCTTCTTCATTCTGTATTTGGTATCAGGAAATACAATTAGAGTTTGCTTCATTTTAGCAGATTAAAAATCCCAGAACACAGCACAGAGAAGGAGGTGGCCTGGGAAGTCATACTAATGTCCAATAAGAGCAGCAAAAGTTTAATTGAAATACATGACATTTATTAATTAACATTGTTTCTAATTCTTCAGAAAATATCAGTCCTGTGTGGCTGTGCAGGACTTCAGGTGTGGCTTGCTGGGAGCCTTGAGGTTGTTCTTGGGTTGGTCAACAGGCACAGGGTGTGCCCCCCTCCTGCTCCACAGTCAGTCCTTTGCTGAGGAGGAAGGCTTCCTGTTTCGGTTCCCGCCCCAGGAAGTTCTTGAGCATCTCAGCAGCGTCTTCAGAGCCGCCAGGCTTCAGGATGCACTTCCTGTAGTCCAGACCCACCTGGAGAGAACCAATCATACACAACAATAATGAAGATCCCTATTAGGTGTGAGGGGGCTAATAGTTTCAAAGGCTTTGTCCAAGTTTCACAAAAATGTAACATGGGATATAGAAGAATAATCGTAATACAAATCTTAAAACAAGTCTGAACTATTGAGAAAAAAAATGTGTTTAAGAGTACATTTGAAAAATACTTGCTTGTTAGCTCTTGATACCTATTTTTTTTGTGATATTTAACAAGTTAAGATTTAGACTCCTAGTGGCTCCAAACCTTAGGGTTCATGATTCCCTCCTGTTTGAAGCGGGCATAGAACATGTCCATGGAGAAGACCTCACTCCACAGGTACCCATAATACTGGGCATCGTAGCCTCCAGCCAGGTGGCCAAAGGTGGCCGGCATGTTGGTCCCTGAATCATCAGATGGACGAAACAATACCTTTAAATAACTCTCATTGCAAGCAAAGCAAATACAGTTACCATACTACTCCAGCAAGCTGTCATTATTGACTTCAATAACAGATTTCAACCTAACATAATTCAGAAATATAAATTTCATTCATATTTTTGCAAGTGTTAAGCTAGTGGTGGTATGGTGAGGTTAAGGAGGGTTTAATAGTAATTCAATAGTACCATGTCAAAACACACCTTCAAACACCTTCAAATCAGTTAATTGGTGGGGAAGGACAATATCTAAGTCAAAACAGTACCAGATGTAGGGGTAGTCTTTGTGAAGATGTACACAGAGATATTGAGCTAAAACATATTTAGTCAATAGAGTGCAAACTTATACACATAAAATAATATTCAAAAACTGTTCATTGTTTACTTAACACTCCCTTTGAACTCATTTTTGTGGCATGTCTGTTAACATTAACTATATACAGTATATAACACACTTTAAACATAACCATAACGTTTTAATGCAACTCCGAACCTACAGGGCAAGTCTATATGACAAACCCTCAATAATTGTGAATGAGACCTACATTGACATTGCAAGACACCTTTTCTTTAAATTGCATAGAACAACCCCAGACTTTTGATTTCCAACCCAACCTACTGCACTGACCAATCCGGCTTCCTGTTCTTCAAAGATGGCCTATCAATCATGTTCAGACGCAAACTTGCGTTTCCCCCAGAGGTTCAGAGATTAGGAAGGGAGGAAAGAATAGCTAACTGGCCACCTTGCTAAAGTGCCTCTGACCTTTTTCAGTTGTTGTTGGACACTGATCATTTGGATTCTATCTGGCTAATGGTGAGCTGTGCTGAATATTAGGAATGTGTGTGTGTGTGTGTGTATTTGGATTCTATCTGGCTAATGGTGAGTTGTGCTGAACATTAGGAATGTGTGTGTGTGTGTGTATTTGGATTCTATCTGGCTAATGGTGAGTTGTGCTGAACATTAGGAATGTGTGTTTGTGTGTATTTGGATTCTATCTGGCTAATGGTGAGCTGTGCTGAACATTAGGAATGTGTGTGTGTATTTGGATTCTATCTGGCTAATGGTGAGTTGTGCTGAACATTAGGAATGTGTGTGTGTGTGTATTTGGATTCTATCTGGCTAATGGTGAGTTGTGCTGAACATTAGGAATGTGTGTGTGTGTGTGTGTGTGTGTGTATTTGGATTCTATCTGGCTAATGGTGAGTTGTGCTGGACATTAGGAATGTGTGTTTCTGTGTATTTGGATTCTATCTGGCTAATGGTGAGTTGTGCTGAACATTAGGAATGTGTGTGTGTGTGTGTGTGTGTATTTGGATTCTATCTGGCTAATGGTGAGTTGTGCTGGACATTAGGAATGTGTGTGTGTGTGTGTATGGCGTACCTGAAGAGGCGGGCACCCCCAGGATCTCCTGGCACAGCTTGGCATACTCCTCTGCAGGGTCCACACCACTCCTGGTGTGCAGAGCTTGGTCCACCTTGGCTAGGACAATCTGACGCAGGTTGAACAGACCTGCCAGGAACACCAGCACGTCAACTACCAGGTCATAACCATGTAGAGATCTTTAGAGCTATCCCCATGGTGTCATACTACCAGGTCATCTCCATGTAGACCTCTTTAGACCTATCCCCATGGTGTTTCTACTACCAGGTCATCTCCATGTAGACCTCTTTAGACCTACGTAGGGGTTAGTCACCTGTGTTGGCCAGACGGGACTTCATGAGTTTGTCCAGCAGGTGGTCGGGGATGGGGCTGTTGGTCTTGTAGTGTTTGGACATGCGCTGCAGGGGCTCCTTCTCCCACACCCAGTTCTCCAGCATCTGGGAGGGTGCCTCCACAAAGTCTCTCTCCACGTGGGTGCCGCTGAACATCGCATAGTCCGCCTGCACAGCAACAGCACAAACACACATCGATATTAAGGACAGGGACACGTGAATGCTTTTTCTGATCCAATTATACAACACAGGATTCTGTGCGTGCCCCTCGACGTTAACTGGCCACGGGGTGATGCCCCACCTTTGCCTACTGGCTAACAACGTCACAGCCATATTGCTTAGTAACAACATGAAGCTTACTTGGCAGCTAGCTGAAGCTTGTGTTGTTGGGGAATGTTGTCAAACGGTAGTTGAGTTGAGTGCGCACTGATTAAGTTTCTGAACTAGTTTCTCAATGCTTTCACACAGTGTTTTATATCAGCTTGTCTTTACAATGGATGACACTGATGGCAGTTGATGGAAAATCAGATACATGACAGAAATCTGTTGTCTTTCCACAACTTGAACACATTTAGTGTGGCTTCCGCTGTTGCAACCACTTTCTAAACATAGTTTTGTGTTTTAAAAATGTTCCTATGTTAAAAAACAAGCTTTATTTAAAAATGATTTTGGCTCTGTCCACCTAATTGGAATCACCTGGATTGAGCTCATAACTGAATAATTGGCAGAACAGAACCCGAACCATAACAGTGGATTGAGCTGATAACTGAATAATTGGCAGAACAACAGAATGATGAAGATGACACTGTACTGACCTGAGCACACAGCTGGTGCATCACATGACCAAACTCGTGGAAATATGTCTCCACCTCATCGTGCTGGAGCAGAGAGGGTGCGTCAGCAGTGGGCTTGCTGAAGTTGGCCACCATGGCTGCCACTGACATCTGCCGGCTGTTGTCCGGAAGCAGGCAGCCCGGCTGAAGGCCAAAACAAGCCGCATGGCCGTACTTCCCCTCTCTACGGAAAGTAGGAACAGGTGCTCCATGAGAAAGGGATTCTGAGGGTTGGGGTTGGGCTATTCTGAGGGTTTGGAGACGCTACCTTGGAAAGAGGTCTAGGTAGAACTGGCCCACCATTTGGCCTGAGGTGCGGTCTTTCACACAGTAGAGCGTGACGTCCGGGTGCCAGACGGCGGCGCCCTCCACCAGTTCAAAGGTCAGGCCCAGAAGCTCCTGGTAGATGTTGAGGAGCCCGTTGGTCACCACCTCCATGGGGAAGTATTCCTTCAGCTGGTTCTGATCCACAGCGTACTGGGTCTCTTCCACCTACCACACACACACACACACACACACACACACACACACACAAAGGCACAATAACATGTCTAAAATAGGTTGTAGCTAACGGATTCGTTTAGAAAACTAGTGCTTGGATGCTGCCAAACTGCTTTAAAGTTCAGGTGGGAGAACCACACATGACGATATATCTGATCTAAATACGTGTGTGGGACTAGAGTAACAAATAGTGTCATTATTGGGCGCCCCGGTGGCTTATCGGGTAAGGCTAGTTCTTATCGCAGTGGCCTGGGTAAGACTCCAGCCCAGGCCCTATGCTGCATGTCATCCCCTCTCTCTCCTACCTTTCCTGTCCACCCACTGTCCTGTCTACAATAAAACAAAAAAACCTCCGTAAAATAGTTTAAAAATGTTGCCTTTATTTTTCATGTTCCATGTTTCAATTAAAGCAGACAGCAGGTCAGCCGTCATGAAGTAGGACTAGCGTAACAAAGTGTATTTATTATTCATGTTCCATGGCTCTACCTGGGTCATGAAGTAGGACCAGCGTAACAAAGTGTATTTATTATTCATGTTCCATGGCTCTACCTGGGTCATGAAGTAGGACCAGCGTAACAAAGTGTATTTATTATTCATGTTCCATGGCTCTACCTGGGTCATGAAGTAGGACTAGCGTAACAAAGTGTATTTATTATTCATGTTCCATGGCTCTACCTGGGTCATGAAGTAGGACTAGCGTAACAAAGTGTATTTATTATCCATGTTCAACGGCTCTACCTGGGTCATGAAGTAGCGGGTGTCCCAGGCGTAGAGCTGGCCGTCAAAGGGGAACCCTCTCTTCTGACACTCCTTCTCCTTCAGCTGGAGAATCACCGCCCGCTCCTCCTCTCCCAGGGACTGCAGCTTACGGGCCAGCTCATCTTAGGCACACAGAGGACAACAATAGTACCCAGCTCATCTTAGGCACACAGAGGGCAATAGTACCCAGCTCATCTTAGGCACACAGAGGACAACAATAGTACCCAGCTCATCTTAGGCACACAGAGGACAACAATAGTACCCAGCTCATCTTAGGCACACAGAGGACAACAATAGTACCCAGCTCATCTTAGGCACACAGAGGACAACAATAGTACCCAGCTCATCTTAGGCACACAGAGGACAACAATAGTACCCAGCTCATCGTAGGCACACAGAGGACAACAATAGTACCCAGCTCGTCTTAGACACACAGAGGACAACAATAGTACCCAGCTCATCTTAGACACACAGAGGACAACAATAGTACCCAGCTCATCTTAGGCACACAGAGGACAATAGTACTCAGCTCGTCTTAGACACACAGAGGACAACAATAGTACTCAGCTCGTCTTAGACACACAGAGGACAACAATAGTACTCAGCTCGTCTTAGACACACACAGAGGACAACAATAGTACCCAGCTCGTTTTAGACACACACAGAGGACAACAATAGTACCCAGCTCGTCTTAGACACACAGAGGACAACAATAGTACCCAGCTCGTTTTAGACACACACAGAGGACAACAATAGTACCCAGCTCGTCTTAGACACACAGAGGACAACAATAGTACCCAGCTCGTCTTAGACACACACACACACAGAGGACAACAATAGTACCCAGCTCATCTTATACACACACACAGAGGACAACAATAGTACCCAGCTCGTCTTATATCAACATGCTTCTGTGTCTGTCTGAGTTGAAATGAATAAGAATACGACCTGCAGATGATAAGCCCTGAAACCTACCTAGGAAAGAAGACACCTTCTTGCCGGACTTTGCCATGTTCATCTCCAGGACGAAGTCTGCGTGCGTGCCGAAGCCTAGCAAGGCACATTTCTGACCCCTCAGCTGCACCAGCTCCATCAGAATGGCAGAGTTCTCCTACACGATATCCAGAACAGAGGATAGCCATCATCTTTCTCACGGTGGCCATTTGATTGGATGCATGCTTACGGTTAGGGTCTGCCTCATAATCGGTCTGGGTATACATCCGGACCACACAAGCTTTTCAGTAAGCAGTATGTTAGAACCTCTCTGAATGTAGTCTTTTAATACTTTTTAAGAGTGGATTAAAGTACTTTATATTGTGTCTCAGAGCTAATTCAAACTAACTGTGCTCACCTCTTTGCAGCGAGAGTTGAACGCCTCCTCTAGCTTCTTGCGGGTCTCCGGGACAAAGCACTTCTTCATGGTGGGGAAGTAGTGCGGGTATTTCAGGGTGATCTTCAGCTTGTCGCCGTCCTTCTCCAGAGAATTCAAGAAGTCCTCGGGGAGGCCACCTGAAGTGGAAGAGTTTGTGGTATTTAGATGAGTCTCCTGTTCAGGTAAAGCTACTGTCTGTATCCTTCAAACAGCATCTTTCATGCTGATTTTGCTATGGCAACACTTGCAGAAACGTATTTATAAAGCTCATAAAATGTCTATGGCAGTACATAAAAGCTTTCTAGATATGCGGTTGTTGGTACTGACAGGCTAGTGGACCAGAGCCAACTGGCCGGGCGCTGACCTAACTTCTTCCTGAGGAACTGGCCGGGCACTGACCTAACTCCTCCCTGAAGAACTGGCCGGGCACTGACCTAACTCCTCCCTGAGGAACTGGCCAGGCACTGATCTAACTCCTCCCTGAGGAACTGGCTGGGCACTGACCTAACTCCTCCCTGAGGAACTGGCTGGGCACTGACCTAACTCCTCCCTGAGGAAGGCCAGGCTGGTGGTGTCCTCATTCAGGTGCTTGTTGAAGTCAATACACAGGTTACTCAGCTTCTTCTTAATCTTCTTGATTTCCTGTTAGGTCAACAATGAAGAATAGGTTGACAGGCCTCTACTCAACATGATCTATGTAGCAGTCAGTCGAATATTCATCCACCCAGATCCTCTGCTGGCACATGCAACACATCCTCCTATATAGGGTGAGGGAGGTGTAAGTTATGAAAATATGATTTAAAATACATGCAGTGGCATTCATAAAGCATGTGTATGTCCTTACCTCCTGAGTTTCTTTAAGAAGGTGAAGACCATTTCTTTTCCCCAGTTTGATCAGTCTGTCCATGTACCTTTTCGACTCTGGGCTGAGAGAATCCTTTATCTTCTCCTGTTTTAACAAGTACACATATTCAGTCTTACTGTTCGCACAAACACAGAGCCAACAAAGCCTATTTTAAAACACAGGACCTTCTATTTTAAATGCAGGCTTAGAAAGTCTTCTACTTTAAACATAGGGCTAAGAACGTTTTTTCCAATCACATACTTATTAGGATTAAAAAAAAAAAAAAAAAAAAGTTTTATTTTAAGTTCTTTATTAGTGGCTGCATACAGAGCCCAGGTTATGCATCATCTATGTTTTGAATATTCAGTAGATTAAATATGTAATAAACGTGGGTAGTAAAGGTTTGATAATTAGACCATAATGCTATTGACAGCTACGTATAATGCAGAAGCTTTGTTTCAGAATCAGTAACTGGTATTATAACCTTAGAACATTCCACAGAGTTGTTCATATTATTTAGTCCTCAGACTAGGTAAAAGCTGCTCACATTCCACAGAGTTGTCCATATTATTTAGTCCTCAGACTAGGTAAAAGCTGCTCACATTCCACAGAGTTGATAATATATCATAATATTATGATTATATTATTAAGATTATAATCCTGGTTATGAAATGGAGTTGGTGGTTGAAACTGCTCACATGTTGGTGCTCTCCTGTTGGAAGCCTCTGTCGGCTTGGTTTACTCATGCACTTGTTTAAACAAGCTAGTATTGATTGATTTTTTGCATTTTGGTAGCCAACCAGTATCAATAAGCATCCTCTTACATAATGCAGTCATCTGTGACTACTGCTTAGTGATCAGGGTTCCTTCCGGGGTCCCTTACCTCCAAAGCCACAATCCTTAGGTAGACATCCTTCCGGGGTCCCTTACCTCCAAAGCCACAATCCTTAGGTAGACATCCTTCCGGGGTCCCTTACCTCCAAAGCCACAATCCTTAGGTACACATCCTCCCTCATGCTCATCTCCACGTCAAACTCGGAAAGCTTCTTGTCGGCCTCCGTGCTGGCTGTGCGCACCTCCTTGCAGGAGGACACATGCTGGGGGAAGTCCAGCATGTTCCGCTGGACTTGAGAGACATGACAGATAAGGAACAGGACCTAGTCCAGTGCACAGCAACATCCAACAATTAAAATGTAGTAAAAAGTAACTTAACATCATTACATTTATTTTAGAATGCAAAATGTTATGGGAGAATGGCCAATTGCAGCTATAATTAGTTTGCAAGAGGTCTATTTCTCACTATGCCATTTCTCTGGGCAATACAACAATGAAGCTTTGCTTGGTAGAAAGAACTCTGCCAATTGAAGGGGCCTAAAACTGGCAATGAGATGGCTTTTTCACTGAATTACAGCAGTCTTTGTGCCTACCAACCACCATAGTTTGAACCTAGTATGCCAGTAAGCCAAACCAGCTTGTTAAGCTGTCATAGTTTGGGTTGGCTAGGGATCGTTGAAGGGTTAATGTTAGCTTGCTAGCGCCACATTGAGTGAAGAAAAAAGTCTGCATGCATGTGACAAGTGCATCTGAATGTAAACAAAAGCTGGCATGGGCTGGTTCAGCTATTCTTTATGTAAAAAGTGCGGAGTTGTCCATACCGCTGAATTCCTCTTTCCTGCCAACTCAGACCTTTCCAGCTTCCAATGACATTAGAGTAGGCTAGATGTTAGAGCCATTTCAATCATTCATTCGTAACACTAGCTAGCAAAAAGTGACTGCAACTACAGTATTGGATTTTCATAGCTTCTGCAGAGTAAATTTAGTCACAAGCAACTTGATATCCTACATGTAGTGTAACTGATTTGATCAAAATGTACTTGATTAAAGTTTAAAAGTGATCAGCAATTTTTTTTAACACTTGCTCCTTCTCTCTTATCTTTTCGACCAATTCTGAAGAGCCGCGTGTATGATAATATTTTGTTGGAAATGTGAGAGAAATCATTTAAGCCAAAATTGAAATTTAAAGACAGAATAAGTTATGAAGATCGAAAACAAACAAAACCTTTAACAATATCAGAAAGATGACAAGCAATAATTGCAATACAACATTTTCAGGCCATTGGACAAAATTGCTTCGAAATATTTTGCATCTTTCCTTAAAATAGGCGGCTGGTGGTGCTTGGAGTTTGATCTTAATGGCCGTTTACATTTTGTGGCTAAAAATGCTTGTGTAACTTGTGTTTTTTGATACGTGACATTGCAACTTTATTTTCATTATGTTTTTGTTTTGTTGTGGTAATGAGTAATAGATAGATAAATAATATAATCATAATAATAAATAATAGATTTTACTTGCTTGTGCCAAACAAAAGGGCCCCAAAAAAAATTTGAGTTTATTTTTTCCTATTTGGGATTAGGATGGAATCATAAAAAAAGTCATGACAGTCTCTTACCTGTGTACTCAACCTCCACATCAGCAAGAGCCTTGACTGTGTTCTCATAAGACACATCAGATACATCCAAAGCTCCCACCGAATCATACACCCGTTTGGTTTTGGCTATGAGTTCATCAGAGAGCTGGTGGATTTGTTCTGGGGTGAGGTCCCAACGCAGGCGGTTTTCAGAGCACACCTTAGTAAGGCTGCTAAACCCCACTTCTCCTGTGATAAAACAGGTCCGATGAGAATCATCACAACAGTGAACATGCCATCTATTAGAATCTCAATTAAACAATGTTTTGACTTGATAGATTGCATTTGAAATACACAGGATGTGGTGTTATAATATCCATCTAAAATAGGCACTTTAGAAAGCTATAAGTAGAATGGATTTCAGGGGAAAGGAGATATGTCTTTGGGTTTTATAGTAGGCACCTTCCATCCCGGATGTTTTGTTAAATTGAGCCCACAAAGGCTAACCAGTGAGCTTTGACGTCTTAGACCCACCCTCTTTATATCCATTCTGGGAACGGCCATATATTGAAGTGAAAAAAATAGGCTTTATTAATGTGTGATTTTCCTACTCTATTTCAGCAGGAAAACTGACATCTACACCTGAAACTAAACGTATTTCTGTACAGCTCGCTCAGTTGGATGTTCTTTACACTCAGGCACCCAGACTGAATGCTTTCTTTATAGCCACAGCCTGCTGTGTCTGACACAGCTTTTATGGTGAGGCAGAAGTCCTTGCCGCGGACCCCCATTTCCTTGAGTAGTTTGGTTGCCGATATTGCCACAAATCAACTTAGTCCAACTTCCACAGGACACAGATTTGTTTTCCAGCCTCTCTATTTTGCCTTACCTGCCAATTCGCTATAACTAAGTTTCTTTCTTTCGTATACCTCGTCTACCGCTTCTTCCCAAGGGGTGGCTGGTAGTGGTGCAACGGATCGCAAAACTCACGGTTCGGATCATATGACGGGTTTGAGTCACGGATCGGATCATTTTTTGGATCAGCAAAAAATGATGGCCCACTAGTCATAAGAAGGCAGAGCATTACATCACAACATTGAAATAATTAGTCTAAAGAGCCTACTTTGTCTTTCTTCCCTGAACACTTCACTATGCTGTAGGTAACGTTAACTTTGACAGTACGTGACGTTGGTTAGGCTAATAAAATGTTATTGGAAAGACTGACAGAAGAAAATCCGATGTAGAGAGTTTGATCCCGACAATGGCACAGTGAGTTACAATCTGTCTAAATCCAGTCCAAACACTAAAGGCGTATGCAATGGTTTATTCAGCAAATAACGATACGGCAAAGTGCACCTCACAACAACATCCGAGTAACGTGCGCTACACTGCTAGCGAACGCTACCACCAGTTCTTAGCTTCTGAACGAGCCAATTGTATGTATCAGCTGTTTACGTACTAACGTTAGCTGTATAAACTGATCCGATGAGTTGCGTTAAATCATTGAGACTCGACTGGTTAACTTGAACTACTTATTATGAGAGCAAAAGTTCACGTTACCAGCAGCTTATAAAGCTAGCTAGCAAGCTATCTTTGCCTCGTATTTATCTAGATATATGGACATAGCTAGCTAGTTGCATTACCAAGCTAGCACTAGCAGCAGAAATCAAAAACGTTCGCAAGACACCGTTATAAATACATTTAGTAATCAGTAGCTGTGATACGCAAAAAAAAATCCAAAACATGTTCTGGTAACACTCACCAGTCGGTGCCATGTTATCAACTGAAGATGTTAAGTTATTTCAAGTTGCAGGAGGTCTGTGTGTGTGTGTGTGTGTGAGGTTAATCCGGTGGCTATCCACAGGATTCGAGCGTGACAGGGCTGCTCCGTAGCGAGACCGAAACCGTCGCACTATCATGACGTTACTACAATGGAGCATCGGCTATATGTTCCCGACCGTCTGAGTTGTAGACGATCCGCCCACTTTTGGCAAGTTCAAAGATGAAATAACGCAATATATTAACAAATTTGTCATTGATACAAACACCTTGTCATTTTGTTAAGGTGTGCTAGTTTGTTGTGGCGGGGCAAATATATTTATCAATAAAATAAATAAAATACACACAACAGTTTTTCATACATTGTTTAATCTTTAAAATGTTACAAATAAAGAATTTCCCCTGCCAGAGTTTTGAAGCCTTAGAAATCCAGTGAACAACATGTCTACCATATCTGGGCAAAGTTTTTAACATAAGGTAAAGGGCTGATAAACGAGAGGACTTTTTGAATGTGTTGGCACTTGGCAGATAGCCGGAAGGGTTCCAAAACCCAAGATTACCTCCACGCAATTAATAGTAGTAGCAATTTATTTCTGTCATTATTTACAACTTTCCAAAATGAACACACACAGAAATAAGTAGAAAAAAATAAGGCATAAAGTCAAAAAAAAAATATTAAATAGCTCGTTGTTACTTGTTTGTATTCATAATAACCCGAACAATTTACAATTCTTACAGCGCTCTTCTGATGCATGAAAATTTGATCAGGTGCTGGTTTTATAACTTTTCCCCCATGCTTCCACACAGTAATGTATGGAACTGTGAGCATAAAATACAGTATAGTGACGTCTGATCCAGGATATCTTTAGTTTTATATAATATTGCAATGGTTATATCTATGAGTCGACAAAGTAAGGCGTAGCCTAACTGCAGCTTGTTGTTAGCCCACAGACATGGTTGATTTTAACAAAAATGACATGGGTTTACGCTGTCGTTATAAACATTACATATAAACATTTAAGATACTTTTAATACGGAAAATCATTAAAATATATACAAACGCTCTATATATCAAGATAACGTCCTGGGGCCATGCCGGTGTGCGCCAAGAGGCTATTTATTGACTTGTTTTCACTTGCCCAATAGGGCACAGACAGCGTTGCCGCAGCAACAAGATCTGTGCCCAGAACTTCACATCCTCAAATTATCAGCATCATTTATTCCTCAAACTAGACAGAGTTCAACAATGCATGCAGATGTAGATGTGTGTGTGTAGATTTGTGAGGTTCTTATTTCCACTTTGTAACGATACTGCCTTAAAGTAGTCCCCCATTACTTGAATATGTAAAAAATGAACTTGCAATACGTGACACAGCTAATTTTTTGACATTGTGCTGCCAATGTCTTTAATCTTACACTTCTACAAAGTTTGCAGAAATATAATTGAAAGCCATTGCAAGGTTGGTTTGTTTTCCCCCAAAAGGGGGCGCTGAATGGACGAAGCGACGTTGGTGACGTAATGCCAATAATATCTATACATTCATCTAGACGCCTTGGAACAGTCCCATCGATATTAGCAACAACTGAATTCTGCCAGCTAGCCAGCTGGATAGCAAGGAACGTTAGATTAGCTAAACCACGCCACAAGAATTACATCTGACAACGGACAACTGGTAAGCAGTGGCCTAGCTGGGTATCTTAATTTCTGATTTGTTTTGTGTAACAAGTAAAGGCTAAATGTTTTAAAGGCTTGCATTATTCCACCAACATCGGCTAACGTTACAATATAGCTTGACTTGCTTAGTTTGCGCAAGCTTTTTGTGGGTGGCAGAGATAGAACACGATCGGTGGCTTCTAACGTCAGTCAGGCTAGCTACTATGTAGCCGGCAGCGTTTAGCCTTAACGTCGTTAGTCGAACTAGGCAGTGTATCCTAGCTAGCTCAGCAGGCGACCCCTAGGTTACCATTTTTTATTTTAAAGGACTATCGTTAACTAGTTGCTATTCAAAACGTGGTTAACTGGCGTTCCGTCTCTCTGGTAATACTACAGTAACGTAATCCTATAGCTTTGTAGATCGTTTCACTAACGTTACGTTGTTGTTCTTAGCTTTTGCTGGAACATTCTCAACTGGTTAGCGCGTTAGCTATCCAGCTACTGCACAGTACTACTACTGTCAGTAGTAGTACAGTGAGCATGTAACGTTAACATCTAAATCATATGTTTGGCTTTTTTAACAGATTATAATTAGTTTAGTTTAGATATCTATTTGGTTTGTATTGTGTATATCCCTTAAAGGATATGAATCATGCTTGTTCTATTGCACAATGCAACATTCAAAATTGAATACTAGCAGCCATCATTCATTGGCCACCGTATCATGTATACTTTCAAGCATTTCAGCTGATAGTATGATATAATCTTTTTCAGAGCCATGTTGTATTAGTCGACACCATGTTGAATAGCTTTCTTAAGTTAAGAGTGCCTAGACTTGTTGGAAACTTATCTTTAATCAAACTTTCCCTAATATTTACCTCTTCTGCTTCAGGATCTACTAATTTGAACCCAGTAAGAGGTGTAAACCTCCTTAAAAATGACCGACACAAAGCGTCTGGCTTTTTCCATCATTCAGTTCCTTCATGATCAACTTCACTCTGGAGACCTGTCATCAGACGCCCAAGAAAGTTTGGAAGGTAACTTGTTGGCCAACCTTTGTGGCAAGCCATGCATTTCATCTTTAGATATTATATTATTCTATTTAATATTTCGTCTTTTTGTTTGTAAGGCTTCTAAGATTTAATCAGTGGACTTTAAGTGCATCTTAGTACTTGATAATAAAGGGTAATAAGTTAGAACAGATGTTATGTTTTAAGAGAGGGGTTGATCAATGTTATTGAGCCAGTTGATGGTATCTTCTCTTGTTCATCTTCAGTTGCTGTTCAGTGCTTGGAGACAGCCTTTGATGTGTCAACTGATGACCAGACTCTAGCAGTCACCCAAACTTTACCAGAAATCTTTTCTTCTGCCACACTCAAGGTAGACGAAACTTGATAATTGAGACCTCTCTCTCTCTCTCGCTCTCTCGCTCTCTCGCTCTCTCAGCATCTGGTCTATGGTACTAGTAGACTTGGTGCATTCTAGTGCAGATCCTCATCCAAAGGGAACCAAATGTCAGAAGTTCCATCTTTCAATAGGCCTCTGTATGAGAAAATCGTTTTTCAGTAAGTTTTCAGGGATCTCAGCTTTGCTGCCTTTTCTACTCTACTTCACCTAAAGTGTCATTGCACAGGTATGGTGACATAGAACTGTCAAACCACTCGTTTACAACTTAAGCTACGTTGAATAACTGTTGTATGGCAATTTCCACATTTCTTTCAAAGTATCTTCCTTTATTCAGGGATTTTAATATGCATCTAGTCCATTCTTGCCCTTATTTTCAAACCATAGACTCAAACAATGGATTTAAGTTTGCAAATTCATCATGATAAATACGTTTTCCACTTTTAATTCCGTCACCTACATATTAGACTAAATCCTTAATTTGAACCTGATTCATAGTTTTGTAATCTGCCTTTTTGTAGAAACCGGATGCCGGTCAGATCAAGCTCAACACCGCAACAGACTCTCCCACTGCAGAACAGATAGCAGAGGCAGAAACACTTAAAACTGATGGTAGGTTCCTTACTCAAGGCAAATACTTAAGGAATTCTTCATTTGGGATTCTGACCCAATAACACTATTTTCAAATATGCCAATTAAAAAAAAGAAACACTTGTCTGTGTTGAGTTCTCCACAGTGTGACGTGGCAGTTCAGTCTAATGAATCACTTAAGCTAAGTCCATGATTAATGGTATGTCTTTAATCTGCAGGCAACGATCAAATGAAAGTGGAAAATTATGCTGCAGCTGTGGAATTCTACTCAAAGGCCATTGCGCTAAATTCTCAAAATGCAGTTTACTACTGCAACAGGTAACAGTCACCCTTGCATCTATTTAACCTCTTAATGCTCGCTCTCCCACCTGTGGGTGGTTCTCTCAATTGATTATAGCAACTCAATTTCTTTATCACTAAACGTTTGGCACTCTTAGAGATGATTTTTTAGCTATCACAGTTTCTCATCACCTTTTCTCTGTTCTAAATTTTTTTGTGCCATACAACAAGTTAATACAATCAGTTAATATCTAACGTTGGCATTTCATTTTCAGGGCTGCTGCATACAGTAAACTGGGAAACTATGCTGGTGCAGTTCAAGACTGTGAACTGGCCATTGGGATCGACCCAACTTATAGCAAAGCATACGGAAGGATGGGGTATGGAGAAAAACACCTCAATAGCCTTGAGGCATCCTCCCCACCTTGGACAATAACCATAACTATAACAATATTAAGTCAGAAAAAGGACCGTGCTCTCACACTTCAAAGATAACTGTAAATTGGTGGAGGACAATATTGTTCTGATTGCTTTCAGAGCACATTTTTTAGGTGACCCTTGCACAATAAAACGTTGACAACAGTCACAAAGATGTTTTATATTGGAACACTATTTAAACTGATGAGACAGAGGTACGGGGGTTTTCACACCAGATAAAAGCAGCAGCTAGATCAGACAGATAAAGATTAAAGTATGCTTTGTCCATGTCAAATAAAGGTCTCTGAGTCACTCTTAAATGTATATATTGTGGGATATGGGCCCTCGTTAATCTGAGTCGTTATGGTTATGGTCCAAGCTGGGAAGGCCTCCTAAGTCATGTTTCTTTCAGTTTACAACCATTAATAATTACTGTTCATGTTTCCCTCTGAAGGTTGGCATTAGCCAGTTTAAATAAACATACAGAAGCAGTAAGCTACTATAAGAAAGCACTGGAGTTGGACCCAGACAACGACACCTACAAGTCAAACCTGAAGATAGCCGAGCAGAAAATGGAGACTCCAAGTCCAGTAAGTTGATCATCTCCACGGCTGATCCACGTAATGAAATCGAACGGAATTCACTTTACTGATCCCAAGGAAAACTGTAATTACATATATTGTACCACCAAACTTTATCAAAACAAACAAAAACTAAGTCTAATTGCAGTTGGTACAAAAGATTTCCTGAATCTCCCAGTTTTACCATAACTTCATTCAATGAATGTTTGCGGTTCCGCAAACTTTTTTTCACCGTTTTTCCTACATGATCAGTGAAGCTGACTAATAGGATCGAGAAGCAGGCATCGCTGGCTAGCAAGTTAACGTTACTTAACAAGTGACATGGCAGGCTAGCCTTCTAAATGACCTAACTGTAAAAACAGCATGAAGATCACATGTCAGGAAACTAACAACGCAGACCAATCACGTCCGTTACGATTATACTTCCACAAGTTACACTGGACTCAAAGCAATATTTATATTCCAGTAATAACTAATTGTCAATTGCAAACTCTGGCGCCCCCATAATAGAAGTGTACCAGAGTCAAGCTCTGGCAGGAAACTATCAAAATGCAAGCCCTGGCACAAAATAAACAATTTATTTTGCCAACTTTTGGTTCGCTGGTTGGGGAATGTAAACCTCAATAACATCTTCCTCTCTGGGTAGTAGACTGCGCTGTGCTCCTGACATTGAACTCTTTTAGTGGTTGGTGGAAAAGTATGGAGTTTTAAAATGAAAAAGAAAAAATGTGTAGGAACCCTGACTAATGTTGCCTTTATGCCTTCCAGACGGGAGGAGGAGTAGGAGGAGTAGATCTGGCTGGTTTGCTTAGTAATCCCGGGTTCATGAACATGGTGAGTTATGGGCTAATGCCTTTATGGTTTGTACTCTACTAGGAACACATTGCACTGTGTCCAGTCAGTTGATTTGTGAGGACTTGACAAGTACCATGAACTTAAATCTCTAGGGTTGTGAATTGAGATCCAGTTCCTATTTTGAACTAGCCTGTTCAACCACATTGACCCGATAGCCCTATATAACTTCACTGTGTCAGGCACCACAATTCTTGCATCCGCTGTGTGTGTCAACAATTCTGTAACCCTGTCACATGTTCTAGGAATTTGTTTTTGCATGTTAATATTAAGTGCCACACAGGCAGCCTTGGCACACATTAGGTTTGTGACAGAAAAACAAAATGGAAAATATGAATGTTTTGCCAACATTCATGCCAACGGTATGAATATCAGATTTTGATTTCTTTGTAGATAACTCAGACCTGAGTTTAAATATATATATATATATATATATATATAGTTTTATTTATTTATTTATTTTTCTTTCATTTCTTTATAAGTAAATTGCAATTTATTCCTGTGGGCCATTTAGCCTTTTTCATGAGCAAGTTATCCTTTTTGTTCAACAGAGTAAGAGTAAAACAATAACTTTTTTTCACTGATTTATTGAAATGTGCTTAATAAGACTGATTGATATTGGAATTGATCAGTTCCTTTCCAAACACTTGTATTTAAATGAAAGTCTGTTTTGTTATTTATTCCATAGGCATCCAATTTGATGAGCAACCCACAAGTACAGCAACTGTAAGTTCCATCCCAGACTTTGAGAATAGCCATTGATTCATCAGCTAAATATGAACAGTGAATCCATCATTTAGTTTGTGTCTGGCTTGTCTGTTTAGGATGTCAGGCATGATGTCGGGGGCTTATGGTCCCGTGGGGGGAGCAGCAGGCCCAGGGGCTGGACAAGCACCTGGATCTGGACCTGGACTAGGGCTAGGAGCTGGACCTGGTCTAGGTCTAGGAGCTGGACCTGGTCTAGGGCTAGGAGCTGGACCTGGTCTAGGGCTAGGAGCTGGAGTAGGGTCTGCTGGAGCGAGTGACATCTCTGGACTCATCCAAGCGTACGTACTGCAGGGCTTAAATGTTTAAAGCAACTGTATGGGCTTCTATGGATTAAGAGATTATGACCTTCTGTTGATTGCCTGTTTCTGAAGCACACCGTACCAACTTCACTTACTGTCTTTCATTTGCACCTTCCACGCACTGAGGAAAAGAAAGGTGTTTATTTGAAATGAGCAAGACGGGGCTTTCTGAGTGAGGTGACCGGAGGCAGAGTTCAACCTCTATTAACACACCATCATTCTAGATCAACGTCTACTAACACACCGTCATTCTAGATCAACCTCTATTAACACACCGTCATTCTAGATCAACGTCTACTAACACACCGTCATTCTAGATCAGGCTCTATTAACACACCGTCATTCTAGATCAGGCTCTATTAACACACCGTCATTCTAGATCAGGCATTATTAACACACCGTCATTCTAGATCAGGCTCTATTAACACACCGTCATTCTAGATCAGGCTCTATTAACACACCATCATTAACACACCATCATTCTAGATCCTCCTTTAGAGTTGGTTTAAGTCCAATTTTGCAAGAGCTTATACATTGGGGCCCATCTTTGTGGCACTTCTTGATAGAATTGTATTAATTTGTGTGTGCTAGAACAGAAGAGTGCGATCAGTTTGCAAGCCACCACTGGTCGACAGTGCGATGTCTGGTTTGAAGGGCTTAATGTTCTTCCGGTTCATATGTTTATAGGGGTCAACAGTTTGCTCAGCAGATGCAACAGCAGAACCCAGAACTCATTGAGCAGTTGAGAAGTCAAGTTCGTAGCCGACCGCCAAGTGCTAGCAACGAGGAGCAGCCTTGACATTTTGAATGCTGGTAATAAATAAATAAAATCAAAGGTTCCATAAGCCACATTTTTTAGATTGCATAAACATTACCTTGTAGGTGTGCTTCAAATTCTAAAATCTCATTTTGAAATTGTTTAAATTTCTTCAGCAGGTGAGGAAGATTTGCTTGGGGAAAAGCAAAGACTGGCTGTCCTTTTTTATAATTTGTGTAGTCCTTCCAATTCCAACAACAACAAAAGCTTATCTTCCTTTTTATAATTACTGCATGTGTGGCCACCGCAGCTCAGACCTGTCTACAAGGAAACTGATCACTGGAAAATGAAATGCAAACTGTTTTCTACAGACCTCTCTAATCAGAATGTTTGTTGATTAAAATGAGCCTCATTTTAATCAATTGTAGAACAATGTTTCCTGCACACAACCCTGTGGCACACATGCCAGTGAGCCGTGTTGTAACAGAAGCAGTCTAGTGGACTAAAAGAATTAACATCACTTATGCTTTTTCATTAGAGACTTCCTACACTGCACCGTATGACAACAGCTACACAAAATACAGAAACATTTCCAATGTCCTACAGAACCCATTTGGTTCAAACAGCTATTTAACAATGGCTTTGTTAATCAACTTTGTCTTGTAATCTAAACATCAGGAAAGCCTGAAAGATCACATGCAAAGGAAATAAAAATATAAAGTTTGCCAAGAAATAATTGAAAGCAATGTCATTTTGGTTTGTTTCCCCCCCCAAAGAGGACGTGGTCTAGACAAGCAACGTTGATGATTTATTGGCAATTGGACTGGTCAGATTACGTGTCTGTTTCTCCCAGCAGCCGCACTCTGGAGGCCCATACCAGCTGGTATCAAGCAACGTGCATGCCTTCCAAGCCTGCTCTGTAGTGCCCTCAAAGTGAAAATGCTTATTCATTAAATGTAAATATCAAATGTGTCACAGAGAAATTGTTTCTGATACACTATACATCTGTAGATATCTAAAGTTGTGTACATGTTTCCATTCTCCTTTAAGAGCAGTTAAAGAACAATGCCATCGTTTCCAGATTAAAAAAAAATGAATAATGGTTCGTTATTGAACTACAACTAATTACTACTACATTCAAGTAATGAGCAGCCTATACATTTGCATAGTACGCAGGTGGACATTAACACAAGGCAATCAAAGCGGCCTCTCCGAGCCGTGTAATGAAACTCCACTGCAGTAGGTGGTGGAATGCCGCTGCACAAATACATCGAGGGTTCTGGAGAAAAATCTCCCTACTTCTCTATCCCATATATTCATATATACAGTCAATGCTCCATCCACATTTTTTTTTTTTGCATTCGCGATTATAAAATAGTTATTCTACAGATACTTGCATGTCTTTCCTAGATTATAGAGGTGGTCGCTTCTAACCAGTTAATTTGTTTTTAATGTTTTCAACTCTTATGACATGTCAAGTTTTTTATATAACGCATAAAATAAAAACTACCACCTGTCTTAATACGATACTCTGTAACAATTTTCTACGGTGCTCTTTCTCTGCAACGATCTGTTGCAGTTTGTTGCAGCCATTGACGGCTGATTATAAACTCTGCGCGCGTTGTACTTTTGGTTTTGTAGTTCTTTTCCGACTACACCGGTATGTAGTACACAGGCTTGTACTTTTTAGCGATAACTAGGTTTTCTCCAATCAACAATTAGTAGTAAAACTTAATTATAAATCCCGGAATCTATTGGGCAGTTAATGGTTTAAATCGTAATAAAGTCCTGGTATTAAAATTGGGAATAGGCTAAAAACACTTCCGGAACAAGCTAAATAGCGGCGTAGCCTCTGCAGTTGCAGGAAGTAAAGACGGAGTCACGTGATGCGGAAGAAATTATTGGCCTGGTACTCGGGTCACAAGAGAGATGTGAGCCAGCACCTACTCAGTGACAGTACAGTATCTGGTCCTGCGGTGGAAAGGAAATGCTAATATCATTTGAAACTAGCATAGACTTTTCGTTGACCATTTCAGGTTAGTTAGGTAACGTTACTGTTTGAATGTTACGGTCTGATTAAAAAAACTAGACTTATCTACTACAGCTTATGTGCATGTAACGTTAGTCTAATGTTGTCGGCGTCAGCTGGGTAATGTTAGCCAAAATATCTTGACAACATTTTTCAACCCTGCGTCAGTCAAAGTTACGTCCATTGTTTGTTTAGTCAACGTATCTGTACACTGTACAATCTTAGTTGCCTATTGCCAGTCATTTTTGTGGGCCACAGAAGTAGTTTGCTGGCTAACGTATTTATGCAGTTATAACGGGCCACACCACCACTAACTAGGCGAATGCAGGTGAACTAGTCAACCTTGGCTTGCAAACAGGGTTGTTGGCCTAAAGCAAGACGAACATGTTCATGGCTTCTGCCCTTTCAGGTGGGTCCAGTGGGGACATGGCCACCTTTGTTACGTTTCTCCTGGGACTTTAGTTTGAAAGATTACTGCTAGGATGCAACTGTAATTTTAAAAGCAGGGTCGCTCTGGAAGTTATGTTCCATTCAAATAGCTAAACTCCTGAAAACATCTCGACAAAATGGAGATAGTATTGGCCAAGATCCTTTGTCTCGTGGGGGTGTTTGGTCTCATGCTGGCTGGGATTCTTGTTCCGGTGCATATCCTGCAGATGGACTACGAAAAAACGCAAAAGTACAGAAAGCCTCTTGCCCTGTGCAACTCTTTTGGTGGTGGTGTATTTTTGGCCACCTGCTTCAATGCTCTCTTACCTGCCATCAGAGAAAAGGTAAGTTGAATTAAGTATTTGTAATCTGCAGTTGAAAATATTTGATTACTACGTAAACTTGTTTCAGGGGCACAAAATTTCATTCGGCTGGATATTTTAGATCAGAATAAACTGCTTATTTTCTTATTAATCTAGCTAGCAGCAAAAATGTTTTGAAAAGTTTCAAGAATATCTGCAGCTTTGCCTGCGATCTAGACTTTGACAATGTGTTTGTTGTGGCCCACTCCCTCATGAAGTCATGTCAACACTTTCTTACACCAACTTGATATACATACATTTTCTTTAGGTGGCTGAAGTCTTCAAGGAAGTGAAAGTCACCACAGATTACCCTTTGGCAGAGACTATGATGATGCTGGGTTTCTTTCTCACAGTTTTTGTGGAGCAGGCCATTCTTACTTTCAAAAAGGAGAAACCATCTTTCATCGCCCTGGATACCTTTAACGCCGGCGGTTCCGAGGCTGGAAGTGACTCAGAGAATGACACTCCCTTTATTTCCCCCACTCACCACTCTCCCAGGAACCACTATCGTCAGGGCCACCATCACGGACACTTCAACCCCACAGAGTTGGCACGGGCTGGGCCTCTGCGACTGGCCAGCCTTATGCTGGCTCTATCTGCCCATTCAGTGTTTGAGGGCCTTGCCCTGGGTCTCCAGGATGAGGGGGGCAAGCTGGGGAGCCTGTTTATAGGAGTGGCCATTCATGAAACCTTGGCTGCCGTGGCCCTGGGAGTGAGTATGGTCAAGGCTGCTCTGCCCATGAGGGATGCTGCCAAACTGGCTGTCACAGTCAGTCTCATGATTCCTCTGGGCATGGGAGTGGGCATGGGCATCGAGAGTGCCCAGACGCTGGCCGGCAGCGTCGTGTCCGTGGTGCTTCAAGGCCTAGCGGCCGGGACCTTCCTCTTCGTCACCTTCTTTGAAATTCTTTCTCGAGAGCTGGAGGACAAACACGACAGGCTGCTGAAAGTGCTTTTTCTCATTCTAGGTTATGGAGTGCTAGCACTCCTGGTGTTCATCAAATGGTGATATTTCCATAGTACCTAATGCAGTTAAACGTCAAGGTATCTCAGTGGTGATGTCTACCTAATGCAGTTAGTCTAAATGTAAAAGGTTTCTCAGTTTGCTTTACCACAGTCCACATTTGGTTTCAAACGGATACATTTAGTCACAATCGTTCTGAGTTCTTGTCTCTTTTTTATTCGGTAAACAACTTCAGCACGGAATTTCTGTCCTCCAATAAAATTTAATTTATTTAAATATATCTATTTATACCTAATGTAGTCAACTGTGTTTGGAATACAGTAGTATGATGTCATTTTATATAGACTGTTTATAAAACTTAAGCTATAGAATTTGTTAACTCATGCTGGTTTCCTGGTGTGTGTATTGTTCTGTGTTTGTCTCTGGTATGCCTAATAACTTATTTCTACATCGTACGTCATGTGTGGTGGTTTTAAATGTAAAAGAAGTTAACGCAGTTGTTGTTGCCGTACATTAAATTAGCCAACACGTTTCAAATTACTGTATTATTGCTTGGATTTTGTCCTAATAATAATATTAATGTAACTTATAGAGCGCACTGGAATACATTTCAAATGGGGTTTAGATACCCGTTGACCGTTCTCAATCTGGTCTTTTAAAAGTTTGTTTTATTGTTTTCTGAATTCAGTTGTATTTATTCATTTGTACGATTGCCAGTTCATTAATTGAACATACATTATGTTTGCCACATTGTTTGAGTAAGTAGACAAACCTTTTGTTATTTCTGATTTATCAGGGCTTTGAAACTCCGCTATGAAGTGCTTACAGTAGGGCTGTCATGCTGCGCTAACATTCATTTTCTGATATCTGTCTGTATCCATTTCTCCAATGTGGGTCATCTTGTTTGAAGAGAGTGGGATGACCCTCCAGCAATATGCTATTCAGATGAACATGATTATTAAAATGTATTAATTTATTTTGGCCAATTTTACACAAATTGAATAACATCTATAAAGTTGAATATATTGTGTGAAAAATGTTTGGCTGGAGACTAACCTTATTGTGCCTACCTACAAATAAAGAGACACTAAACATTAACTACTGAATCAGTTTGACCTGTAATCATGTCTAAATATTCAATACAATGTGAAAAATACATACAAATATTGTTTTAATTTCTTGTAAGTAAAAGGCATTTTAACATTTCTCTCTGAGGTGTTCTTTTTAATGAAAAACATTTGCGGTCGTAATGGAGGTAAAACAATTCAAACTTGTCTGTTCGGGACAGTTGAACCCTGACATATTATCCAACAAGTACACTTGAAGGCAAATGTACAATGCAACATTACATACCAATGGGGTGATCTTAAACCAGTTGAAATCTTTGTAGCCACGTGTTTGATAGTTCAAAACAAACGTGTCATTTTCATGGTTAAATATGTCTTACTGCAAATTGGCTTCACTAACGGAAGATAGAGAGCTAATCATGTGCAGCTTGGAGGTCAAGATGGATGGAGAATGAAAGATTTTCAATGGTGTTCACCGCCATTGCCATGCAAAAGTCACCTCTCAGGCAAAAACTAAAACGTAATTTCTTTGAAAATTGATGGCTGTACTTAGCACGATGAATTAATGAACCATTATGGATTTGTATGGAATTTGGCTTTTTCTTTCTATGTCATAGTAAAATGCAAAATGACATTGACTAAATGCAAGCATCTACACAAGTGTACCAAAAACTATTTCAATAGTCAACGTGTTAAGATCTTTAAACCGTCATTTCCCCATCATGCCTGGCTGGTTTACTAGGTAACAGTGTGATAAGAGATAACACTGGAATGACTACAAACTCCTTTAGATAAGTTAAGACAGAACAGAGGACTATATGTTTTAAAGCCCAACAGCATAAGCCATGAGCTATCATTCAGAAAGCTCATTACACCCTGACGTAGACGATGAAGGCAACTCAGCTGAGACGAGTGGGAAGACAAGGCTTCAAAAAAGAGCAGGACATGGGAGAAAGAGGTTGGAGGACTCCCTATTAAGACTTGTATCACGCCCAGATTAGTGTGTTGATTTGAAGAGCTACAAGATCTTCAGGGATACTTCAAGACACCACACCTGATGTAGAACACAGAAATCAAGATTATAACATTGAAGAATCTGGCATCCTTCCACGACAACAAAGACATGTTAGATTTTATTACAGGACTGTAAGCCTCTTAGTTCCACTAAGTCTCCCTGAAGGCAACCAGCGGGACCCATTGGCATGGCGGACAAAGCCATGGTGGTTTAATCTCGGTGTAGAAAAGGTTAGCACCAATTTGTCACCTCAGAAGTTGAAAGTTTGCCCAAGAAGAACTTGGAACCATGGAAGAACTACTTTTGCCCGCTGGGGAGGAGGAGGACCGCTCTCCCAATAGCCCCTATGCTCCTGGAGGGGCAAAGACGGACATGGTGGATCGAATTAAAAGTTCTCTCTATGAGACCTTAGGCAATTTAAAGGAGTCGATCAGGAATTTCTGCAGGCGCAACGGGCTACTGACTCTCTCTGTGCTTGCAGTGATGACCGGCTGTATCTTAGGGTTCTTACTGAGGGGGAGTCATCTTTCTACCCAGGTATGTACATTAACATTGCTGACATAGTCATTGAAAATATACTGCAAGACCTTTGTGTTAGCCAAGTCTTTATTTTCTAAGCCGTGGGGGTTGTTCTTTTTCCAATGTGCTTGAAGCTTGAACTTCATATAAGACTGAACATTGACAGTCAAGTGTCAAGGAGCATTCAGTCTATGGTCCAACCCCTATGGTCTTTTAGTACTGTTGTCGCTATAGGAACTAAGTGAATCTCTGCAATGTGCTGAGACCATGGGTGTCTGAAAAGTGCTACATAAATTAAATGATCATTATCTCCAAACTAACTATTGTTATGTTTCTCAAAGAAAGATGATAATGAGTGAAAATCTTTACCAGTGTTTGATCTATAAAAGTCACATGGAATCTATGAATCCATTTTCTGAGTGTTGTGCATTAGGCTTACTAATTATCTTCGCTCACTGCTTGAGGCATTAGAAATGAATACCTGATCTTAGGACAACAGGCACCAGCAAAGCTTTTGACTTCGAAAAGGGTTTTGAATTTAAAGGTCACAGGTAAAGCTTTTCCTGTGACGTCCCTTGACATAGTAAAAGGGTTGAATGATGTGCAGGGATAGGTTGAGGTCAATCCAGGATCAATGAGTAAAAGGATTATTTCTGCCCTAGACTCAGGACTTTGCCAAAGCAAACAGGACTTTAATAGCAGGTGACGCGTGACCCAGGCTGATGTTTGTAACTGAGTCAAGACATTAGGGTCAAGTTACAGTCAACAACCAGGGCTTAAATAACACCTACAGCCACACATATGCAATCTGAACACAATGTTTTATTTCACTTGACAGGCCTAATGGCTAATATTCTGTTTGCCACTCTGTAAGGAGAGTTGAGACTTCTTGGGTAGGGATACCTTTACATTCAATTGCTTCTTATTTGAATGGTAGTCTTTTACCACATGGTATAATTCGAGTACAATTAATTTAAAACTCCAATGACGCCGTTTCTGTTGGCACTGACAAAGCACTCTTTTGTTTGAGCCACCAGTTAGTTTGAAAGCAGTCCTACACTCAGCTCACCCAGCATTTATTTGTGCACAGTGGAGCAGAAAGCTGTTATTTGCGTTCCAGATAATATACAGTGGTTGGACATGACTTTTAAAATAGATAGGACTTTTCAGAGCTTATCGAAATGGCTGCTGTATTTTTGTTTTGTGGAGTGAAGCAATGTGCTCTGACCTAATGTTTACCGGTAAACATTATTGTATTTTTAAGATTGGGATTATTTACTATTGGGTATTATTGTCCTATTTATTTTTTTGCTAACATGTATTCTCTGAAAAAGAGACCTTGCCTCAGTAGGACTAATACTTGTTTACAAAAATAATTATTATATCATTTATATTATAAATGAAAAGAATAGGGTGGAGAAGACTCAAAATAGGCCAACCTGTGTTTACCAATGATTGAGAAGGAATGTGGCCTATTACCTTTGCATAATCATTTAGTTAAAGCAAATTAAGTCTGTTTTAACAAGCATCCTTTTTCTAAAAGGATAATTAATCAAAAATCATTATTATAGAGAAATGAATGTGAGGTTAATGGATTACACTTCATGCTGTTTGGTCTTCTCTTTGACTCAACCCTGACGATATTATTTTCCTTGCAGGCTAAAATCTATTTCTCCTTCCCTGGAGAGCTCCTCATGAGAATGCTCAAGATGCTGATTCTTCCTCTCATTACTTCCAGGTAAACATTAGACAGGTCCATGACGCTAAACACATAACTATCCGTAGAACCCTAACCCATACCCATACTACTTTGCTCATATTAACCCCAGAACAAAACATGTAGAAAGGTTAGGCTCTCTTTAGAAATGATCAAACAAATCAATTACATTTAATCAATTAAGGCCTTGCAATCCTCTCACATAATGTTTCAAAGACTTTAGTTTCCTTACTGCCCTCCAACCTTAAAGTATACCCGGGCCCATGCTTTAAACTCTTTATTCTTAGGTTCAAATGTTTGATAGGACTGCCCATTTTTCATTGTTGCCAAAAAGCCATTGAACTTATAAACTTTAACATGACTGTATAATACCACGCTAAAAGAACAGTGGACTCGACATTATCCTCTGTAAAAACGTACAAATGAAGTCCAAACTATTTACGTGATTAGTCTACGTTTTGTTTTGTAGAATGATGATATTAGAACAGAAAGTCTTATGTTGAGTTCCTAACTGGCTATCACAAGGATACTATTGTTTAGTCGTTTATTTATTTTCCATTACCTTCCTTGTGAACATGGTGCAAAGGAGACAGTCTCAGTCAGTTAACCCTGCATAAATACATAAAATAATAATAAAAGTAACTTGTTTTAAACTTGTAAAGGATGTGTCCCCTGTCAGCTTAATGTCAGGCCTGTCCTCTATGGAGTCCAAAGCCTGCTGTCGCATGGGAGTATTGACAGTGACCTACTACCTGTGGACCACCTTCATCGCGGTGGTGGTGGGCATCCTGCTGGTCCTCATCATCAAACCTGGAGTGGGTACAGACATGGAGAGCAATCGACTGGGAGGAGGGCCGGTCATGACCTCAGCGGATGCCCTGCTGGACCTAATCAGGTACCACACCAAAGACCTAACCCCTATAGGCCCCAAAGACCTAACCCCTATAGGCCCCAAATACCTTATTTCCATTAGCATACTGATACACGGTATGTGTTTCAAATCCAGTTAGAAAAATAACATGGTAAAAAGATTTGGAGAATTGCACAAAAGCTATTGATAGGCAGAATAAATTAACCTGTGAAATACACACAGGAAATGTTACAAAATGCCTTTATTATTGTTCTTGTGGACTGGTACAACTTAATTGTGACATCATATGTTTGTTTGGGTTGTAGATTTGGAAAAAACATTTGGTCTGGTTTGTGCACCACTTACATGGTTCTAAATGTGAGATTATTAGATATTATATCTTAGATAGTACATATATTATTCCTTGTGAAGGTATACTGTATAGACCTATCTGTATACGCATATACTGACCCAATCCAATTAAATGCTGTTATTTTGCTGTATATTTTTAGTAATCCCTGTGGGATAATTTACACGACGTTACTCATTAACAGTGATACAATGGTCTGTGCTGCCCAGCCCATGTTAGGAGAACGTCTGGTCTGACTCATTCTTAAAAACTACAGTGACTTCTTCTTCACTGACTGCTGTACATTGTCAGACTGATATTAAGGGGAAAAGATAGAAATGCAGGTATAGCTTCCTGGAGTCATTTGGAAGAGTGCACATCGGACATCAGCGTCCGTTACCCAAAGTGATTGACGTCCCTACAGGACTGGTTTGAGATTCACAATAAAAAGAAAAGCAGCAATTTAAAAAATTATAAGATATATAAAGATAAAACTGGTGTTTTTGTTCTTAGTCTGTCATGGAAGCAGTCATACAAAGTTGCATTTATTGGTTAATGTTACGTCTCTTATTATTAATAAAGCATGTTTCTATACATGTTTTTTTGTAGGAATATGGTTCCCTCCAATCTGATTGAAGCAACATTCCAGCAGGTAGGCCAAGTAGCTCCTAGTGGGTTTCCAGTCTTATGTCTCAGCAGATGAACTCCTCCGTTGGGTTTCTGGGTTAAGATCTCTGTATTTGTTTCGTGTCGCTTTCATTTTCAGTACAAAACCGATCTGGTCCCCATCCTGAAACTCCCCTCGAGGACAATCATGCCCAACTTTGTTTACATCGTGCCTGATGAAAACGACCCCAATGGACGCACCGTGTATCTGGAGCTCACCCCTCCCCCAGAGATCCTGTACAAGACCAGCCCTGGAAGCAGTCAGCAGATGAATGTACTTGGCATAGTCATCTTCTCTGCCACCATGGGTCAGCATGTGTTTGCCAGTTGAATGTTGTGCTTTTTTTCTTTCCCCCCTACTTCCTTCCTCTCCTTTTTGTTTGTTGATTGTGTTTACATTTGCTTTGCTGTACACCTAGACATTGTTTTTGCCTGTCAATCTCAAACAAAGGTACTTGAATTTGGAGTCTCTCAATGACAGGCGAATTAAATGATGCTAGGAAACCGCTAGCCCATGCGTTTCTGTTGAGTGCTGGTGTTTCTTCAACATTGAGACCTTTCAAACCTATTCATCATATGTCATCACTCATAATGGTCTGGTTTTCCTTTCACATTCAACTCATCTTTCATAAAAAGGTAAAGAATATGCCAACCGTTAGCTAAACTATGATGTTCCCTGCAGGGCTTTTGTTGGGTAAGATGGGGGAGAGGGGAGCCCCATTGGTTAACGTGTGCCAGTGCATCAACGAGTGTGTCATGAAGATCATCAACGCGGCTGTATGGTAAGGGAGACAGATTCAACTTCAATATTCTTCAGGATAATGGGATGTGTTAAGAATAATCCCACTGTAGGACTCCCAGATATCGAGACACTTTTCCTCCATTTCCAATCACATTAAAAGTAACATGCGTGAGGTATTCCCTATCCCATACGGATATTGGGAACTGTCTGCGATATACTATACTACTATACAACATACTATTACACTTCTATACTATTGGGCTAGTATTAGTAGGAAAGTGTCTGGCCTGCCTCAGTGGCCTGCCTCAGTGGCCTGCCTCAGTGGCCTGCCTCAGTGGCCTGCCTCAGTGGCCTGCCTCAGTGGCCTGCCTCAGTGGCCTGCCTCAGTGGCCTGCCTCAGTGGCCTGCCTCAGTGGCCTGCCTCAGTGGCCTGCCTCAGTGGCCTGCCTCAGTCTACTGAAGGATGTTTTGTGGGTCGTTCTGCACCAGTAACACTAAGGCTCTGTCAGCCAGAGTCCTGGCACGTTCTCAGGTCAGTGTACCAGCACATGCTGCAGATTAAGAGCCTTTATCGCTATCCCTGCCCGGGGTCAATCCCCCAGGACTCACACAACACCTATAACCCTAGCCCTAACCCCCAGGACTCAAACAATACCCCACTGCAAGCCTTATACCTTAGACCAGCATATAACCCTAACCCAACACCACCCTGCAGCCCTTATACCTTAGACCAGCATATAACCCTAACCCAACACCACACTGCAGCCCTTGAGTTAGGTTCTTCCAGACCACAATCACTCATGATCCATCCCATGATGCTTTGCCGCTAGTTTAAATGTTTAAACTCGTAAATGACTAAACGTTGCTGTTGTGATACTAATAGATGATATGATATATATATATATATAGAGAGATATAGATATATATAGTGTGTGCCCTAAAGAGTTGGTACAGGTCCCTGTTGTTAGCACCAGTGATCTTACAGTACATATTGACCGCCAACTGCCCAGGTTTTTGTTGAAAATGTCATACCAGCTTATCATAGAAAGTGGTTTATATATGGCTATAGGTTTAGACCAGCATATCATAGAAAGTGGTTTGTATATGGCTACATTCTTAGATGACCTTAACCCAACACCACACTGGTACCTTAGATCAGCATATCATAGAAAGTGGTTTCTATGTGGCTCAGACCACCATTGTTTCTATATGCCTATAGGCTTTGGTATGTTTAAGGAGACATTTGGGATTCTGTCAAGGGAAAAACTCCCAATATTCATAAAAAAATATGTAATTCTTTTTAATTGTCATTATGTGTACAGATTCAATTTCATTACAAGTTTAAACAGCAAAGTTACTATATTTCCGTGAGTTGTGTATTGATAAATAAATATGAACATTTAGTTGTTTATTGATAAATGCTTCCCTTTCCCTGTTGTTGCACGCAGGTATTTTCCCTTTGGGATCATCTTCCTGGTGGCTGGAAAGATCTTGGACATGCAGGACCCCAGCTCCCTTGGGAAGAAGCTGGGATGGTACACCATCACAGTGTTAGCGGGACTCTTTGTCCACGGCTTGATCCTACTGCCTTTCTTCTACTTCATTCTCACGCGTAAAAACCCCTTCCCCTTCATCCGGGGCCTGCTTCAGGCCTTGGTCATCGCCCTGGCGACTTCTTCCAGGTAGGGGAAAGGACAGGCCCATCCCTAACCCTTCTACAAGCAAAGACAGGGTTCAGATATTGGAGAATTCAACCGTGTACTGTCAGTCATGGAGCTTTGTCTCTTTGTAGTTCAGCCACTCTTCCCATCACAATGAAGTGCTTGTTGGAGAACTGTAACGTGGACCGTCAGATAGCGCGCTTCGTCCTGCCTGTGGGCGCCACCATTAACATGGACGGCACAGCGCTCTACGAGGCGGTGGCAGCCATCTTTATCGCTCAGGTCAATGACTATGAGCTGGACTTTGGCCAGCTGGTCACCATAAGGTACGGACTCTACAAATCATTTGACTATGTATGAATCCAACGCTCTTTTTTTCTCTTTACTAATTAAGTTACCATAACTAGGATGTAATATGGGCAATTATGAATAAAAGGATATCAATCATCACATGTTCATTGAATGGTTCTGTGTGGCTGTTTGTCTTTTATAGTATCACCGCCACAGCTGCCAGTATAGGGGCTGCTGGGATTCCGCAGGCTGGCCTCGTTACCATGGTGATTGTGCTTACGTCGGTGGGCTTGCCGCCAGATGACATCACACTAATTGTCGCCATCGACTGGGTCCTGTAAGTCTGATTGTAATCAGATGTTAGATAACTCAGCTGGTCATTAGTCCCTGTGATTGTTCACCTTTTGAGTCTCTGCCTAATTTGTTATGCTGCTCTGAAAGATTTACCGAATGATTGGGCTTCGTATTTGCAACATTACTTTCCTAAATATTTCACGTACAGTACAATAAACTGAGTACATTGACAAAGGCCAATGACTGACTTTGTTTCGGGGTCTCTTAAAAAGTGCTGGAATGTGTCTGTAAGATAATAGTCAGGTCCAACCAGTGGGTCGTGTTAAAAAAGGAAAGCCTTGCTGTCTGTGTTACAGGGACCGATTCCGCACCATGATCAATGTGTTGGGGGATGCTCTTGCTGCAGGGATCATTGCCCACCTCTGTAGGAAAGACTTTCCTCTGGGCAAGACTGGGAAGGTAGGCGGTGTCACACCCACTGCATGCCTTCTGTTTCTGAATATTTAGGTCATGTTACTTATAAATACAATCATATCAATGACTAGTGTGTGTGTGTTTGTGTGTCTTTTTCAGCCTGTGCCAACATATGGTACTCAGAATACCAGCAGTTCACCCAACGCCACTCACAGTGTGAATGTGCCCATGACGGAGGTGCACACACACACGGACTGCATTTTCAACGGAATGGGGGAGTCCTTCCATGAGGGCCACACACACACAGTGTACTACAACATCTGTCAGGTCTAAGTGCTGGATAGACAGAGGCCTCCGATACTCTTTGGGGCGTTTGTCCCGTTGCTGTGCCATTGGAAGTGGGAAGCCCTTCTACTCCACCAATCACCAGTTCAGCCCTGGATAGTTAGGGACTGCCAAGAACAGAGGAATACACTAACTACCTAAAACTAAAGCTAAGTGCTATGCAGTAATACAGGCCTCTGTAGGGGACTGTGTTTGTTTGAATACGGCTCATTGTATGTGGTTAGACCCATCCTGTAAAGGCTTGTTCATGAACTTGTGTTTCTACTTGTGAAGTTCTCCTCACAAACCCTTCATGTCCTTTGTACATAACTGCATGCAAGCATGCCTAATGATTGACTTCATTTAAAGTCATACACTGTGCATTATCAACCGGGTTGGTGTTGGTGGCACTTAAGATTGTGATTATCTACAAGCAAACGATGTTAAGTAGGGATGTATCAGACATTTGCAGCTAAAATGGGATGTATTACGTTTTAGTACATTAAGATTTGAACTCAAGTGTAAACTGGTTTCCAAGCAGACCTCATAAGTGGCTGAAAGACACTTACCAATATCAGCCCAGCCAGCAGGCTATTCAGCAGCGACATCTGATTTACACTCAAATTTGCTAATTTTGCCAAGTAAAACTTAAAATCATATTTATTTTTCTGAAAAGAATTTGCTTGCCTACAGCGTGAAATCTTTTCAAGTTGATTAACTGTATAAACATGTTGACCATAGGTGTAGCATTAGATGCTGTATGGGAGTACCCTGCACATACATACATACATAACAATATATATATGTATATTATGTATATGTTTGTTTACCATAAACTACGCCACATGTCCAAAGTAGTAGGGTGCAAATAGATATGGTAGGTATTGATTAAAGCTTGATCAATCCTTGTAGGGGCTGGACCACATCTACTTAGTGATCAAATAATAATAGTCATGGTTGGTGTTCTGTTCGATGGGAAATGGGAGTAGATGGCGTCTCCAGATGGCTTAGTGGAAATAGGCCCATATCCAGAGCCGTATTGACTCAAGTTAAACGACTCAACTCAAGTTCATGAGGCAAGGCCAACAGTAGGCATGGGCAGAGGTGGGCTCAGCCCAACCAAACATGCGCCTTGCCCACCCAATCTTGTTGAGTTATAAATGTTGAATTATATTTGTGTGTGTTCAGCCAATGCTCACAGAAAATACCAATACTGTTTCTAACCGCTGATGGGGCGGGCAGCCTACAGCCTGCCTCCAAAGTCGTTCAGCTCTGAAGTAGACCATCAGACCCGGGTGTTACTGTGACGGCTCAGACACACAGGGCAAAGCAAGTAAAAGCGTGCGCGCACACGCGCACACACACACACACACACACACACACACACACACGTCCCTGTCAAGTTGCCCACCTATCTATTAGCCCACCCTAAGATAGCAGGGTTAAACCCTAAACCGGCCCTGCCACGGGGTCTTTTTGACCGTTACAGAGTGGACAAAGAGGGGACTCGACTTGAACAATAGAGACTGGCATGTGAAAGACTTGAATGTCTGTGACTCGTCAACAACTCCACAAAAAGCTGACAAGCCAAAGGGCAACGTATCACATTAGCAAATAGATGTTGGGTGAAAACACAAAATCGCTTTATTTTTTATAAAAGAATTTTGTAAAATGTATCACTTTACATATACAAGCATTTGCATTGGAACTAAAAGCCGCATACGTCTTCACTCAAAACCAGCTCAAATGGATGTAAAATCTAGCTGGGCGAGTCAGGAATTATTAGGAAGACATAGAAATAGGATGAACGTGACCTATCCCTTTGAATGGTCATTGGCTTATGAGTCTGTAACTATTTGCTTATTGAGCTCTATATTGAAGTCTATTACATCAAGTGCACCTGGCAGGTGGGCCCTTCTTTTGTGTTTATTTGTTATCACCCAGAGCTGATCAGAAATTGCCAGGTGTTTTTAATTAGAACATAGACAGGATTGAAAATATTTTTGAACATTTTCTCTAAGTAACATTGCCTTACATGAAAAGCGTACCCAGTAAACTGATACTTAATGGTTATATCAGTAACATAGAAACCAGCTGAACAGAAACCATCGTTTGCCAATGTACAACAAAACTACAGCACCATTCTCCCCTTCATCAATAGACTACACAATATCCATTAGGAAGTTTCACACTGAAATATATTGTTTATATTTGTGTCTATATATTTTTTAATTTGTCTGACATTCTGATATATTTGATTGTCTTCTTTTTTTTAATAAAATATCACGTTGTAATAAATGTTTATTTTTCCTATAACTACCAAGCAAACTCATTTCCATCCTGTTAAACTAATCCAATGAAGATAGCACAAGGAGACCTAAGACTAAATCCTTCAGACGCCATGCACACGCAGATGCCTCTGGTGTAAGCTAAAGATTAAGCTACAATGAGTACTGGCAGGAGTAAAAACAAAGACTTAAAGGGACTTAAAAGGATTTAGGTCCTCGGGCGTTTTGAAAAGTAATTGTTTTCAAGGACATTTCTTTCAAGTTTTGCTGTCAATTTGGTGTTAGAGCTTGTGGTCATTATCCTTGTTTTACTGACGGTATACTATAATCCAGATATGGGTTTTCTTAGTAAGGATTAACAAAAATGTTTTTAGTATATTGTCTAGTCGCATTACATATTCCTTTTTACGTCTACCTCTCTCTTTAGTAACTCTTATATGGTCATTCGTGACTTCATGTGGACCTAACCTTACATTATACATTATATGAGGTCAGAATCATTGTTGGATCTAAGCTCTGGTTTTGATACTGTTGACCATAAAATATTTCTAGAATGATTCGAAAAATGGGTTGAGTTGTCCAGAGCGGTCATAAGGAACTACTTTGAGAGACTCCGCATGTCATTAGTTGGATCAGTTGACCCAGCGTTTGCGGCCTTCTCTTTCCGCTAGGCCAAATTATGCGAAATAATATCGCCTACCATAGTTATGTAGACGGCACTCATATACAAAGCTTTTTTACCAAATGACCATCGTGCTATAGAATCACTGTGTCAGTGCATTGAGAAGTCAAAGACTGATTTGGCCCAGAATTACCTTCAACTAAACAAATAATTAAAAAAACTAAACGAACGGCGCTAATCATCTTTGGTGCTAAAGAGGAATGTTAATGCTAAAAGTTAGCACACACCTTGAGTCAATGTCTCCAAAAACTAAGGACCAAGCTAGAAATCTTGGCGTCATCATTGACTCAGACCTAAATTTCCACAGCCACGTACACTTCGTAATTAAGTCAGAATACTATCACTTTAAAAACTAGCAAGACTCAGGATTCACGTCCTTACAAGACTTCCCAAAAAGCCCTTAGACGACTGCAACTTGTTCAGAATAATGCTGCTAGAGACCCAGTCTGAGTCAGTTAACCCTGCATAAATAAACCCCAAATTAAACATTTTCTAGGGCTGTGAAAGTACACTGCACAGTGATGTGACTTCCCATCACTACGCTGCAGAAGGCTAACTCCTTACCCTCTTCACCCTGATGTGAAAAGAGCACGATGATTGGTCACAATGCAAACACTGCTCGTCTTAATGTGTTGCCCAATCAAACGGTTTTTAAAAACACTATCTTGCTTTTTTTGCATTTTTAATAATAAATACAAAATGACAGACAAAAACAATACCAGGAACATGGTATAAATTAACAATACAAATGTCAGACAAATTATCTAAATTACAGATTAATGAATGCGTAGAAAGGCAAAACAAATAACTTAGATTTTTTTTTTAAACAAATAAAAATGAATGAGACTTAAGTACCACATACTTTATACGTCAATCTGATGTGGAGGCAGTTCTTTCACGTAGTCTACTATGGCTAAAGTTTCCTCGTAGCCAAATCAATTTACTAACGGGCTCATCGTGTGTAGACAAGTTGTATACTCACTGTTCAGAAGTCTTCCTGCGGCGGTTCGCGCTCCTCAGCTACTTGTTTAATAGTCCTTTCTGTGGTTTCCACAAAGTAAAGATACAAATGTAGGCCCACAAACTCAAAGGAAAGGCTAGATAAATACATGCCTCAAAAACGCTTGTTAGTTTCAACGTATTTTGCACCGCACGGTTGGACACTGTGCCTCGTTTGCGTATGCTCCCAGTGGAACGCACCTGGGCTTAATTGGGGCATTTTACGTATTCCGGATGTTGGAATATTCATAATAATTGATTGACACCCAAAGCGCTTAAATTCTGAGCCCACCAGATGGTGCTATTTGCTCTAAATTAAAGACATGAGTCAACTAAAGGGAATTGGCTCTAGCAGAGTCAAGGAAAGACTTGTAGGAGGTCAGTTATTGGTCTTATTTCTTAACCTGTATGTTATATTTGAGGGTAGGTGATACCCTCATTCTAATAGGTAGGGGGAATCAGATTTCCACTAGGCAGCCATACATCTTTTGGTGATGACTAACAGGATTTATGTGAGTTTTTATCATGATTTTGGTCAGACTGACATCAGTAAAGTTGCCAAGGGAGCAAACCTCACGGTTCGAGGGGAAAGTAATCCCAAGGGTAGAGGACAATGTGTCACACACCCCCTGACAAAACTGCTGCCGTTTAGGGCACTGCCAGGTGAAGTGAAGAAAAGTGCCCTCCGATATACCACATCTAAAGCAAAGTGGAGAGGCACTGGGATCAAATCTGTGCAGTTCAGTAACATAAAGCTGGTGGAGGACGTTAAAACTGAACTAATGTGAGTTAAATGTGGACCTAATCCTATCACTATAAAGGCTGAAGATCAATTTCAGGGAGTTTCCCATGTAATTCAATGATCTGGTAAAGGCAAAGGGCTCGCTGACATAAGGGGTCCTACACTCTAGAAATTGTCTTAAATAGTGGTTGATGTGCATGACTCAATTGCACGATATGTCACAGGGAATTATATATTATTACTCAGGAAACACACTGGCCCTCTCTCTCTCTGCCCTCTGTATATCAGCTCCACCAGTCTCCAAAAACATACATTATTTTAATTCATGATATATTATTACTCAGGAAACACACTGGCCCTCTCTCTCTCTCTGCCTTCTGTATATCAGCTCCACCAGTCTCCAAAAACATACATTATTTTAATTCATGATATATTATTACTTAGGAAACACACTGGCCCTCTCTCTCTCTCTGCCCTCTGTATATCAGCTCCACCAGTCTCCCAAAACATACATTATTTTAATTCATGATATATTATAACTCAGGAAACACACTGGCCCTCTCTCTCTCTGCCCTCTGTATATCAGCTCCACCAGTCTCCAAAAACATACATTATTTTAATTCATGATATATTATTACTCAGGAAACACATTGGCCCTCCCTCTCTCTGCCTTCTGTATATCAGCTCCACCAGTCTCCAAAAACACATTATTTTAATTAGTCGGAATAGGTTTAAAAGCTCTAAGGAGTTTATTATTGGAATTGATTTCATAGACTCCCAAGATTAGGAATCCGGATCGACTTCCTATTTTGTGGAGTTAAACATAAAACAATAATTAAACCTCTCCCCTAATAGCAGTGCTCCAGGAGAGCAAAGCCCTCGTCAGGCCAGGCTTTGAAGTTGGTATTCCTGAATGTCATTGAGAGCAGCCCATTTCTCCACAGAGGAGTCTTTGGCCCTCCATTTTGAGGACATTGTCTACTCCATATCTGAACAGAGGGCATAGTGATGGGGTTGGCTGGGGCGGTTTTAATTGGATGTTCGTTCCATCTGTATAAAATGTCTGCCCTCGTCTTTCTTTCATTTCTGCTGATTCAGCTTTTCAACCTGGAAGGGGGGACCCTCCCAAAACATCTGAGCCAAAAACCTACTTTGTGCTGCCCAATAATACATTGTAAAGTTGGAGGGTTTTCCCCAAAACCTTATCCAATACTACACACTTGGAAATGAGTCCATAGTGGGTGTTTCTCAGTCTAAGGTGTATAAATGTTCCTAATGTTGTCTGAAAAAGTCCTTTATGTCCACAGGGTTGTATGATTCTTCATTATTTGGTGTCTCTATAGCCTTAATTGTCCTTTTACTGTCTTCAGTTTCAAGCTGTCAGGCCAGTACTTTAAGGCTTTTCTCTCCAAGTCTATCGTATCGTTGTTTTGACCTGATAATGGCCTTTTCAGCTTTAAGTGTGTCCAGAGTGTTGTATTCTAATTTATTGTTGACTAAAAGCCTATACAGTGTTTTAGTGGGAGCCCTCTGTTGGAGTTTCTCCAAGTTTAGAATATCAGTTTCTATTTCCTTTAGTCTGGCCCTGTGCTTCTTCAAGTCAGCGGTATAAGCTATAGTTTGCCCCTCAGACAGGCTTTTCCCATGTCTCAGATAATACAGCTATATGGGACAGTGGGCTTATTTGTGAGGATAAAAGGTTGTATCTGTTCCTTAATGAACTCACAAAATGCTGGTTGTTTCAGTATAGGTTTAAGCCTCCATCTATATGCATAGTTTACCTTAAAATACCAATGGGGACTGATCACTCAATGATCAGGAAAGATACCCAGTATTTAATGCTCTATGAAGCAGCTGAGCTAGAAACAGACAATATCTATTTGATTATATATATATCTTTTATTAAGTACATAGTAAGTTCTGCAGAGGGGTTTATTTGATTGAGGATCTATTAAGGACCATGTCCAGACAGAAGTTAAAGCCCTCTCTGACCAGTACACACCCTATAGATTGAGAAGTGAGCAGAAATACATTTTTGATAAATAGGTGGTCATCATAGTTAGGGGCCTAGATATTTAGTAGGGTCCAGGACTCTGGGTTAGGGTTAGGGTTTAGTTCTAGTGCAGGGTCATGTGTACTCAAAGAGCTCTTTGGCATGTAGCAATGCGAAACTGAGAAATGTCCTCCGTATAAAACAAATCACTTACTAAAACAAACAAAACAAATGAAACACTCCTCTCTGTTGTCAGAGGGAAAAAGACTCCAACAACCAGACATGTAAATAATAGAGGAGAGACTTTGAAATCTTCTCATATTAACTAACTCACCATAAACAAACTTAACTTGCCAGCTCATTATATTCCAAACCGCCATTGTACAGGACAGTACAAGCAGCCTATGGTATATAAAGTATATAAAGGAATAATGTATATAAAATATGAGAAAATAACCATGGGAAAGGATGACAACTAGATATCATAAATAAGAGCCAGTGAGTATGCTGGACGTATTACAATAACAAGCAATAACCCTAACACTCACCAAGAGAGACGGAAAGCCAGACTGTTCATTAAATTAGGTAATACAGTTTAGTGGAATAAATCTAGGAGGTACACTGTTGGTGGAAGGTAGGCTTCTGACTGATTCAATCCTGTTTGTTGGAAGGGGTCAGTTCACAGTCTCTGTGTCCATACATATGGAAGAGTAGAGCCCCTATTGGTAAAGAGTCACTTCAGCCTCCAGCGAACGTGAAACACCTTGCTGGGTTTGTCACACAGGGTACGGCCCTTGTAACAGATCTTCATCCGAGCAGGAAGCAAATGGATATTTCTCTCTTTCAAGGCATTCTTGGCTGGGTTGAACTGTTGGCTGCGACAGGCAATATCTGCACTCATGTCTGGGAAAAAACAGACCTTCTTACAGAGTCGGAGTATTTCTTGAAATCAGAGGGTTTTGATCAAGACGGTCCTAGCTGGTTGACCTGGTATTGGCTTTGGACACCAAGGTCCTATCGCCCGTTGAATTAGCAGTGTCTGGATGAATGTGTTAGTTCCCAGGACGTGTGGTATTCAGTCAGTGAAGGAACTAATGGGGTTCCGGCCTTCGATCTTCTCCTTCAGTCCCACGACATGGATATTATCCCGTCAGCTCTGGTTCTTAAGTTAATCCCCTTCATTCTTGAGAAATTCATTGTCTTTCCAGGGCCGAGTGATTGCTTTGTCAGCGGAAGAGGCCTTAGCCTCGACCTGACTCATTCAGGTCTCAGCCTCAGTCCTACTTCACTATAAACCATCGAAGGATGAGCACAATGCTGGAATGGACGATTTAAGTTCAATGGTTCAATCAAACCGTTTTAGACAATCAGCCAAAGACAAACGGATTTAAATTAAAAACATTTTAAGATGATCGGGTCAAAACGTATAAGTTATTTTTGGTGCTCTTTTAGCATGACATAGTGTATACACCCTGTTGTCAAAGGTACGACTTCTAATTCTAACTTCTAAATGTGGGCACTGAAATTTTTCTAATTTAAACCACTTCTCATGTAATATGAATATGTAACTAGTGAGTGTGTGTGTGTGTGTGTGTGTGTGTGTGTGTGTGTGTGTGAAAGATAAAAATGCAACATCCCTCTGGTCTACCAATTAAGTAATTTCCATGTAGTCAAGAGCTTAATCTATTAGACAGACCAAAAGCCTAATTTAACATGAAAACAGCAAGGCTCAAAAGTACGGGTGTGTATCTGATGCTGCAGTCTGATAAAGGCAGGTGGATTTCTAGCCTCAGTCATCCTCACTTATACAGTACCTTGGCTTGGGCACTGTTGATTTAAACCACTTCAAAGTTAAACGGCTCCTTTCTCTTCATCAAACCAAGGAGGCACAGACAACACTTGAGAATCTCTATTTCCAACTCACTTTATTTTTGAAAAAAAGACTTCAAAGCCCCACTCCAAAATAAATCCCTTCTTGGGTCTTGTTTTAGATTTGATCGTTTCTAGTGATCCAGTCTCTTTTTGTCCCCAAACCCTCCAGCTGGGAATAGAGGAGTTCTGCAGCAGGTCCTGGCTCCACAGGCATCTCCACTCACTCTACAGACCCACCTGGACCGGAGCTTTACCCCGCATTAGAGACCCAGCCACCAGATGTCCAGGATGTGGTGATTGTTCACAGTGGATTCCTCTCTCTCACTTAAGTGTCACAGGAGGTGTGTGCAGGGTAGAGCTGCCATGCTGAGCAATTACAGCTCACAGCCACACCACATTACCTTGGTATCCAGCTATTAGTAGCCATATCTACCAATGGTGAGAGCATCACCTTTTCTCAGTGGTGGGTTTAGGGATGGTCGTACCAAAGCGTGTGATCAGGGGGAGGGGGGTTGCCGTAGGCAAGGTGACAGGGGGCGGTCCGGTTGCTTTTGGCAGGGTGACAGGGGGTGCTCCAGTCACAGTAAAAGAGTTAGCTTTCTCCTTCGCCTGGGAAGTCTGAAGCTCGGCCCTCTTGGCCAGAGCAGCCCTCAGCTGATCTCTGATCTCCTGTATCTTCTCCTGCAGTTCCTGAAGCTCCGCATTTTGAGGAGGGTCAGGGTTACCAGCAGCTGGGGTGGAGGTGGAGTTGGAGGGGAGGGAAAGAACCAGGCGGGCTAAGGAGGTCCCTGGCCCCCCATTCTCCGCTTTCGAAGTTGCCCCAGCCCCACCCCCAATCCCAGTCCCAGCCCCACCCCCAGCCCCAGCCCTAGTCCCAGGCCCAGGCCCAGCCCCAGCCCCAGCCCCAGCCCCAAACAGGCGCCGGCTGTTGAGGGTCTGGAGTTTAAAATGAACATGTTTGCTCTCCCTGGAGGCAGCGTCAGCCTTGTCGCTGAGCTGGTTGTTCCACACGGCCGTGGCCACAGAGGGAGGGGCAGACGGCCGGGACCCCTGGAGGTCACAGCTGTAAAGAGAGATGAGAGATAGTTAGCAGGCAGGAAAGCCTCAGCACATCTTTGGAACTTATTGTGTTATATGGACAGGATGGTTCATTTTGAAACAGTGGAAATGGAACCAAACAGAACCAAATTCATCCAAGTATTAGCTTTGTGTTTTTTAGAGTACACTGTTTCAGCAGTAGCTTATCACATTCATGGTTGCTCAATATAATAATTGCTTTGCTATACTGTTTGCTATATCCGGTTGTGACTTCCTCATGAGCAGACATGGTTTGTATCGCTGCCGTTAAGAAGCCTATACTTTCTTATCTTATTCTGTTTCTCATCTTATTTTATGACCGCATAATAACCTAGTTTTGTGGTTTTACCGTAGTATAGCAATTAGACAACGTTTTGATTTCATCTGCCAACTACTTTTTGATTTCATACATCAACACACTTCATGGATAACTCATTTGGACCACCAGGCAAAGGGCGACGCCCGCGTCACCGCCTTCAAAGCTGCCCGGAGACTAGATGTGGATGAACGAATCAGCAAAATGGATCATTCATCCAATGAAGGCAGTATAACTCTGATGTCAAGATTGTTTGCAGCACAGTACTTTCAGCTTCTGGACCAACTGGGACTACACAAAAGCATCCTGTCAAACTTTTTACCATCCAGCATTACCCACAACCTGTCCTAAACCACTGAACGAGAGAAATATATTAAACACTGATCGCTCCAACTACCTCTGCCTGCTAGACACCAATCGGATTGGAGCAAAGAAAGGACTCCATACCTGTTCTCTGTGTTAGTATGTTTCTCCATGTCTTAAATTCTTAGTTCTCCTAACACAGTGCCGTGCTCCATACCTGTTCTCTGTGTTAGTATGTTTCTCCATGTCTTACATTCTTAGTTCTCCTAACACAGTGCCGTGCTCCATACCTGTTCTCTGTTTTAGTATGTTTCTTCACATCTTCATAGGTCATGTTCAGAGCCCGGTGGATTTTCTGTCAAAACATAACCCAGACGGACATTATGATGATAAACAGACCCAAACGTGGTTAAAAGAAGGAATGTACAGTTTATGAATACTGTGCATAACATACTAAAGAAACCTTTATTTATCACCCTTTACTTGGTTTAGCTTATAAAACGCCTCTATTCAAACAGAAATGCTGGTTATTCAACATGCACTGCCTGGGTCATCAAAACAGCAGATGGCACTGTTTGGCCTTTTTTTGCATTAGCGTAATATACAATGTCACTGAACATACCTTTGAGCCAAATTTATGAACCCACATGATAGGCAACTATTTACAAGCAATATCTATGTTAATATCAAATGTATCGAGGATATGCCCCTAAAGCATCAAAGTGCTTTTATAGCGCGTTCAAAAACGTTACCAGGGAGCGGCAAATTAAAGAAAGAGGAGTTAAGATCAGAGCCAATAAAAGATGTTTGAGGACAGACGTTCAAGGTGTAACTAAACTACCACAAAGCTCACTTTATCTAAAACACAGGGAACATATGATAAAGAAGCACAGTATTAGAACTTAGGAGACTTTAAAGAACTTTTAAGGAACTCCATTTTCAACTTGGCCTCTATTTTCTGGGCCGGGGTCAGTTAATCCAACAAAGTGGCTTTAGCTTGCCACTACATTCTCTGTAAAGACAGGCAGCGGTGTGAAGCACTAATTTCACGCTGAAATAGTACCACTGCCTGCAGTGCTTGTCATAAAAGTCCATGTTGACATAAAAAGTACATGTATATTCTTACGTCTGAATGTTCCTGTAATAAGAGGAGGGGTAGGAGGGCGTGTTACTGGGCATTGACAGTGCAGCAGAGATTGAGAAACTGATAATCGTCCATCTTGGATTTTCCGTCATTGGTATACAGACTTTAAAACTGATAACCTTTGTTGAGAAAATAATTGACAGCAACTTATCATTGGTCAAAGTTATAGAACGGACTTGTACAACTTTGTATGCTTCTATTGGAATCCGTCATTGTAGGCTGTATATCTGGGAGTAAATGTAGCAAGATAAGGCTTTTTAAAAGAACTGCAAATGTATAAAGTTCTTCTTTTTTTTTTCACTTTAATAACACAGCGGGAAAAAAAATTGTAACAGAGACAGAGAAATTTTCTTGAAATTACTTATTTGATACTAACTTAATTAGTATTTTCTTGCGGGGGTAAAAATGGCTCGTTTCAAGAAAATATCTGACAACAATTTTAAGAATCTTTCTTTGGAAACTATGTAGGGTGTACTACTTTTAATAGTTCTGTCTGGGTGCAACTTTTAGTGGATATCTGTTATTTAAAACTTAAAGTCATAGTTTTCCCAACATTTTGGAAAATAAGATATGTCCAAACTTATCCTTAAAAAATGTGAAGGCTGTGTTATTTACATGTTATATCTTCTGTATATCGCACGTGTGGAAATTAAATTGTAAAAGTAAGACGTTGCAGAGCAGAGGCAAGCTGTACTGGTTTATGGAGTTAGGTAGGCAAGTCAGCTCCATTAGACCAATCAGCTCAGCTATTTCTTTAGGCTGTGTTTGCCTGTTTTGAAAAGTGATGCAATCTGTCAACCAATGAATCCACTGACAAGGCCTACTATTATTGTTTCGCTGGAGTCCCCCTTCAAGTGCCCCACGCGCTCACACAAACGACTAGCATTAACAGAGGGCTATCTTTCTGGGTCTTACCTGGCTGGTGTGCAGCCAGTACTTGTACTTCTGTTTGCGCCGGATGTGAGGCAGCACCAGATGATAGAAGGCATGTTCAGCTCCCAGGGTCAGGAGAGAGCCCACCACGCCCACACACAGCAGCACAAAAAGCCCTGAGAAGTGCCGGATGCCCATCTGGAGAGTCTGTAGGGGGGAGAGAGAATTAGGATTAGCCCCTGTAGGATACTGTAAGCCCTGGGTTAGAGTTAGGGACTAACTAGGATTAGACTCTGTAGGATACTGTAAGCCTTGGGTTAGGGTTAGGGACTAACTCAGATTAGCCCATGTAGAATACTGTAAGCCTCGGGTTAGGGTTAGGGACTAACTCAGATTAGCCCATGTAGGATACTGTAAGCCTTGGGTTAGGGTTAGGGACTAACTCAGATTAGCCCATGTAGAATACTGTAAGCCTTGGGTTAGGGTTAGGGACTAACTCAGATTAGCATTGGAAGCCTGGGAAACACTCCCACTGTCTCATCCAAACATACTTGTTCTAAAGAGGGAATGAAGGACTGGAATCTTGCATTTCAACTCCTCTTCCCCCCCATTCACCAACTGCATAGAGCACACATTCTGACGTAAAGGCGCAAGCTTAAAAACACCTTTAGGGTGCAGTGTTTCTTCATTTCCCCTCTAACAACCAGCTCCTTCCTCTGGCATCAGAGGAGGGCGAGCTCAGATGAGGGATCTCACTGGATTTGTAAAAGATGGCTAGCTACTTGAGATAGTGCCCATGTGCTCTACCTGGCACCATAACAGTGCTGCCATTAACTTACAACTGTAACCGACTCAAACTTTCCTTTCCAGGAAGTACGATTCACTCAACAGGCTGATTCTAATGCCAGGTCGGTTGAATGTTCCAGTGTGTGTGTGTGTGTGTGTGTGTGTTTGATTTGTTATTATTCATTAGTCTGGTTCTGCCGTCTCCATGTTTTGCAGACCATGAGCAGAGCATGATCCAAGGTCTCAGAAACTCGCTGTTCACCATGTGTAGACGCTTTCAGAGAGCGTTACAACCAGGGGGAAGAAGAGGCATCCACAGAGCTTTACAACCAGGGGGGAAGAGGAGGCATCCACAGAGTGTTACAACCAGGGGGTAAGAGGAGGCATCCACAGAGCTTTACAACCAGGGGGAAGAAGAGGCATCCTCAGAGCTTTACAACCAGGGGGAAGAGGAGGGATCCTCAGAGCTTTACAACCAGGGGGGAAGAGGAGGCATCCTCAGAGCTTTACAACCAGGGGGAAGAGGAGGCATCCTCAGAGCTTTACAACCAGGGGGGAAGAGGCATCCACAGAGCTTTACAACCAGGGGGAAGAGGAGGCATCCTCAGAGCTTTACAACCAGGGGGAAGAAGAGGCATCCTCAGAGCTTTACAACCAGGGGGGAAGAGGAGGCATCCTCAGAGCTTTACAACCAGGGGGGAAGAGGAGGCATCCTCAGAGCTTTACAACCAGGGGGAAGAAGAGGGATCCTCAGAGCTTTACAACCAGGGGGAAGAGGAGGGATCCTCAGAGCTTTACAACCAGGGGGAAGAAGAGGCATCCTCAGAGCTTTACAACCAGGGGGGAAGAGGAGGCATCCTCAGAGCTTACAACCAGGGGGCAGAAGAGGGATCCTCAGAGCTTTACAACCAGGGGGAAGAGGAGGGATCCTCAGAGCTTTACAACCAGGGGGAAGAAGAGGCATCCTCAGAGCTTTACAACCAGGGGGGAAGAGGAGGCATCCTCAGAGCTTTACAACCAGGGGGAAGAAGAGGGATCCTCAGAGCTTTACAACCAGGGGGAAGAGGAGGGATCCTCAGAGCTTTACAACCAGGGGGAAGAAGAGGCATCCTCAGAGCTTTACAACCAGGGGGAAGAAGAGGCATCCTCAGAGCTTTACAACCAGGGGGAAGATTAACCCTAACCCTAACCCTAATCCTAACCCTTTACAACCAGCACAGGGGGACGGTGCTCTGCAAAACGGCCTTGCTCTGCTGGAAAGAGGAAGACAGGAGGAGGGGGAGAAAGGAGAAAGCAGGCAGATGATTCAGAGACCTGAAACAATCAAGTCCCTGGAAGGGTGTCCAAGCCCACCCTCTTTCCCTCCCATCCCTACCTCCCTCAGCCGCCCCCCCACCCCCATCTATGGCTGTGTTCCCTCCCATATGGGCCATGGCCAAGAGAGCTGCCAGTCCCTGCCCTCTTCCCCTCCTGATTCCCTCTTATCCCACCAATTCTCTCAAACTCCTTCTTTGTCTACCTTCTCTTTGTCCTCCTGTCTGTCTCCCACCACTCTGTCTGTCGGTCTGTCCCTCACCTCTCTCTGTCTGTCTGTTTTTTCACTATTCATCATCCTTTTCTCTCTCTCTCTCTCTCGAACTAATATCTCTTAATCTTGCGCCACTCCTTGATCTCTCTTTCTTCTTTTACTTATCTCACATTCACATCACTCTCCCTCAACTGGTCGCCCTCTCTCTGTCTCCCTCTGAGTGTCACACACACACACACACACACACACACGTTTGCTGTGTTATGCTTCTTTGTTTAGTCTTTGATCCACCACTGAAGATTCAGAAAGAGTAACTCCTATTTCCTCCCTCTCTCCCTCTGGCACACACACACACACACACACGTAAACACATGCTCTCTCTCACACACGCACAGCCAGCATTACGCTCTCCTGTGATTGTGTGCAGGGGGATTTAGAATGGAAATGAGAACAATCTTTGGAGAACAGGGCCAGGCCATTGTGCTTCTCTCAATGTCAAACCAACAGCACACAGATACATCTGAGCTTCCACAATAGAACTGACAGAATAGCTCTTTTAACAGCTTTGAGAAGAAAATAATTTTACGTTACATTTTGCGGTACAATGCATTCCTTTGCACAACATGAATTGCAACGTTGACTACTAATTTGAGCCTGTTGTGACACGTGACACGATTCAGGGAAGTCGGGAATTATTGAGCACTCGTTTTTCCAGAGCTTGTTTTGGCAGGAGTGACACCCAGGTGGAGACCGGGCACACAGGGTGACACCTTCAAAAGCAAAGCCGAAGACATAAGTCCTGGCAGAAGCCCTTTATGTTTGTGTAGAACCCGCGCACCAGAGAACACCTCCCGGGGCTGACACCTCGATACCACACAGTCCTCAGCTTATGAGGAGATAGTCGAGTAACCAGGTCTAATGCGCGCGCACGCGCACACACACACACACACACACACACACACACACAAAATGGATTCAATGATTGAAGAAAAACATGCACATGACCTGCACTAAGACACAAATATACATACTCTGATTCATTCTGGAGAACATTATCCATGGACACCTCATAATTGTAACACAGATTAGGCATATTAGGCTTACTACCACATGTGTACTTGTTAGATGTCAATGGAACTATTTGTATTACAAAACTTTTCAACCTATATACTTCAGACTTTTTCTTAATGATAAACAGAAACACTAACAGAGATAACGCAACGTAACAGAAACAAGTAAAAGCTTTCAGAAAATTAACAGTAGCAAGACTGGCAGTCCTACTAGACACAGTCATTTAAAATGAACAGTCTAAAGCTGACTTTCAGTCAGTGCTTCAACTTTAAAATTTAAAACAACGTATTGCTCCTTCTTCAAATCATTGTCAGAACAAATCATAACATAAGTTATAAGAACAGTGTTACAGATAACATAATAATTAGTAAATACTTCAGAAAATGTTGTGTTTTCTGGCGGGTGCATTCCTCGCAAAAATTATTTAGTTTTGCCCAGATATTCCCGGTGCTTTGTATATAAATGTCGCTTTAGTTGGTTGGCTTCATGGTTTTGTGTTAGCTAGCACATGAAGACACATCACATTTAAATAAATGCTGCTTCAGTTGGCTGGCTTCATTGTTTTGTTAGCTAGCATCTGAAGACACAACACATTTAAATACATGCTGCTTCAGTTGGCTGGCTTCATGGTTTTGTTAGCTAGTACCTGAAGACAAGACATTTAAATAAATGTCGCTTTAGTTGGCTGGCTTCATGGATTTGTTGGCTAGCACCTGAAGATAACACATTTAAATACATGCTGCTTCAGTTGGCTGGCTTCATGGTGTTGTTAGCTAGTACCTGAAGACAACACATTTAAATAAATGTTGCTTTAGTTGGCTGGCTTCATGGGTTTGTTAGCTAGCACCTGAAGACTACACATTTAAATACATGCTGCTTCAGTTGGCTAGCTTCATGGTTTTGTTCGCTAACACCTAAAGACACAACACATTTAAATAAATGCTGCTTCAGTTGGCTGGCTTCATGGTTGTGTCAGCTAGCACCTGAAGACAATACACATTTAAATAAATTCAGCTTCAGTTGGCTGGCTTCCTGGTATGTTAGCTAGCACCTGAAGACCCAACACATTTATATAAATGTCGCTTTAGTTGGCTGGCTTCACGGGTTTGTTGGCTAGCACCTGAAGACACCACATTTAAATTAATGCTGCTTCAGTTGGCTGGCTTCATGGTTTGTTAGCTAGCACCTGAAGACCCAACACATTTAAGAAAGTAGGATGGTCTTCTCTTACAGTGGGTTTCCACTGGACGCAAATGGCGACGGGAAAAATTGCATCCCATTAATTCTCTATGGGGCCAAATTAACAAATGAAGGCGATTTATTTCTCTCCCCTGGCTACAAAGTAAATACAAAATCATGGTTCACTGTAGCAATGGAAGAGAAGCTAATTGTTGCAGTTTCGACCTTCTAAATCGTTTATGATTATAGTCTAATGATCTACCGGATGACCGATCGTAAGGATACTGCATGGGGAAAGGTTGCCAAGCTGGTTGGTGGTCCAGGTGGGTTTTGATTGCTTCAAAATAAGCTGAAAAACGAACGTCTGCAAGCTAGTTAGAAGGGAAGGAAAATATGAAATAGCATATTTTTAATAGCATGCAGATAGTATGAGTATAGTATACTATCTATATTTGCTATGACTTCAGTGTGTTTTAATAATAATAATAATAATAATAAACTTTATTTGTATAGCAAATTTGTATAGCACAAGTGCAGCTCAATGTGCGTTACATGGCAAAGAATAAAAACTAAAATATGATTAAAAGTTGTAAAATGACAATCCACTCCTTACTGTGATTTTGTTTAATTAAAATCCTGATTGACACTGATGTAGAAAGTAATTGTGTATGCTATGTTCTGTACAATTTGATCCCTTAACTGAAGATATACATGAATGGAAATGCTTGAGTACCTTGAGACTTTTTGGTCAAAAAACAACAATAGCATTAAAACTAGGAGAATTCAGACTTGAATGTCAACAGAGGTTCGGTTCCTTTGACTCAAACTGCAGCTGTAGTTTAATGTAGATGTTTTAGAGTAAAATCATGTTATCTAATAAGTCCATTTTTGAAACAAAGATACACTTTGCCACTCAGCAATGGGGGAAAAAACATAAAACTACAACTGAAAACTGACATATGTGAGAGGGAAAATGTGTCACAGAGGTTTAGTCCCTAGGGTTGAAAAAAATCTAAACTAAAATCCAAAATCCACATTAGTCAATTCACGCTTAAAAATTATATGAAAGTATTGGAATTTTGGATCCATTTGGCTTGGCTCTTTTCTGCGTTTTTTACTTTCTTAACCTGTACTCTTGTGAAGTCTCACCAGCCATCTACATTTCAGTAGTTCATTTCACATAAAAACAAACGTAATGACCAAAACATGGTTTACAATATTAACAATAATGTAAGGTTTTAATCAACACTAACAATGAACATAACTTCTTCCCACTGATGTGTTTACTGCAAATGCCCTATCTTGTAGCACCTTGTTTCGAACAAAATCTCTGTTATTTAGGAATGTCCTGTTTTGAAAAGCTGGATGCTCACACCTCACATTCCTTTTTAGTTGCCAAGTGACCTTTCATGATGTGACATTTCAGGTGTCCCATCAGTGTTGACCTCGGCTTTGGTCTTCTTGCAGATGTGCATTTACCTCTGCTAGCCACTAACCCTTACCCAAACAAGCAAGATGCTAAAAAAATGTTTTGCCTAGTACCTTGCAGGACACCTTCTTAGGACAAACAAATGCAGTACATCAGTTTGACAGTATTCAAAACTAGGAAATTAAAATCCAACTTGACCTGACCACTTTGCTTGTTAAAGCATCTGGAATGCTTCTGAATATTTAACTAGGTCCACATCTCCAGCCATGAGACCATGGCAATGAATAACGTGTCACACTTTTAGCACGGAGTGTCTGATTTTCAATGCAAGGCGTGGAGTTTTGAAACTTCTCATCCTTCTCAAATCCTGCTGTCTCTTTTACTGCCTCAATTACGTTCCTGAAATGTACAGGTTTTATAGCATCCTCAAAGGTTAGGCTTGGAGACAATTTGCTGATGGACTGTAGGAATCTTCCATGCTGATGGATTTCATGGTGGATATAGTAATGTTTTGAAGGGTCATGTCCATTTTTGCTGTAAAGGGACACGGCAAACCGTGGAAGGGAAAAGTAATTGCAAACTACACTTGCAATGGCATCATCATTCATATGGCTCAACATCTTGAGGACGCCATCTTCAACAGTACTTGAAGATGCTGACTTGACCACTGATGCTAGGCCAAGCTCTTTTTCTGCTTTCATGGTCCTCTGGCCTACCTTTTCATGTCTCCATAGCTCTGGCCGCAAAAACAAACCCCTGCAATGAGTACAATATTAAGTTTTATATTCACCCTTTGCTCTTCGCTTGACTTGTAGAGCACTTTTGCCTGCAGTGTGACCATAGCCTAAAAGCCTTGAGTTTTGAAGTGTCAAGATATTTTGAAATGAGCCTTCTTAAAAAGAAAACGGATATTTGGCACTCCTCTTGCTACGGTGGTTGAGTGTACTGTGTCTGAAGTTTCATTTTTTTGCTGGCAGATTTTCCATTGATGTCACTGGTGTCATCTAGGATATCCAAGTCTTGAGAGTTATTCAATTGTGATTCTTCAGCAAATTTAAAGTTTGCCAAGCTGTATATGCTTCATCTTCTTCTGCATCAGTTTCTGATACTTCGTCTTCCCTGGTTTCAGATTAATTCTGATTAAAATACAAAGAAGAGAGAACAAAACATAAGGCATACATAACACCTACAGTACATGACATCCGACAAACACATTGAGATCGCTGCTCTGTGCATAGCAGGCCAACTAGAACGGTTCATGAAATACATAAGAATAAAGGGCAGTTTTACTTCTCTAGACTGGCTGTCATGACATCAGCATAACAATGATGTATCGACTTAAGTGATCAACACATGATGAGAGCTCAGCCCCGGCATTGCCATTATTTTCCATGGCAGAGAGCACTGAATGCAATTCTAGCATTGACATTACTCTGGGCGAAGCAGATTGCTCGAATTTTACACCTTTCTGCTGCCCTTAAAATTCCAACGATTTCAACTTTCGAAGCGCGTCAATCAGATTACTGTGTGTGACGTTCTGGAATCAAAAGCCAATAACTACGACTAGCATAATTTGAGCTAACTGTTTTAAACTTCCTTTTTGGTACCTAATTTTAATTAATTAATAAACAGTTTTGATCAACATAAGTGTGTGTGTGTTTTTTTGTTATTAATAATAATTTATAAGTCTTACATACCAGAGTACGACTTCGGCGCAGATGGCTAGCGTCACTGAACAACTTTTGGTTGTTAGCTGTCCACAACGGAATAGCTGGAACTAGTTAACATTTTCTGCAGTGCAGACAAACTCTTTCCGCTGTTTGTTTAAGGTAGCGCGATTTTGGCAAGTCCAACTAGGTGTTTTATATTAATTGTTGACCTCATATCTATGATAAAATATTCCACTTAACGCACACCCGAACACAAAGTATGAATATAAAAAAGGGCTAGGTGATGTGAACGAGAGGGAAAGACATGTAGCCTTTAATCTGGTCCCATCAAAGTTGGCGCAAAATAGCTAATGTTGCAAGAGGGGTTGGTTGAATAATAGAGCTACTTTAAGTTCGTTGAGGCTATCAGATAATAGTGCAAGTCATAAAAATATGAAGGACTTACTTTCTCAAATTTCATCCAATCCCATGATTCCGAAGAATTTTTGCAGCTCCATTGTTAATATCCACACTGCTGCAAGCGCGCCAAATCTTCTTGACTCATTAGGCACATAGCTGACGTTTACCTACAATTTGTGTATCATATGGCGGGAAAATGTGTTTAATATGGCAGGACAATAAGTGTGATTTGGCGCGAGTTGTCCGTACCTGCAATACCAATTCCCACCTACAGGGCCACTGTTCAAGGTTCACTCATTCACGTCCTGGTTTATAAAGTAAATATTTGTAAAGGTCTTTAAAAGAGTGGGGAGGGTTGTAACAGTCAAATAGTAATATTGATTAATAATGCCAGTAATGTAATCATACATGTATTAATAATGTTTAAAAGTATTATTATTCAATAATTATAACAATTGAAAATCCTTGAATTAAGAGACCATCAAAAGTGGTCTCTTAAATCGACTGGTCTTGTAATGCTGGTGTGTAAACCTGAAAATTGGTTTGATAAAGCACCATATGGCCACACGCACACACACACACACACACACACACACACACACACACACACAGGTCAATCGAGAAAACAGCAGTGCAGGGGTCGATGACAAGGCCTCAACCAAGCGGCAGAAAGGTAGATATTTTCCATCTTAATTTCTTTCCAAGCTCCTTCTCTCTTTGTAGTGTCTACTGTTCCATTTTTGAATTGCTGATACAACTTCCTTACACACCTTCCTCTTTAATAGTCAGGTGGCCATGCGTGAACACTGACCTCTGTCACAGCAAACACTCTCTTCCCGCAGGGCACCACCTTGTACCACTTGTCATGCAGCATGTCCATGTAGCCGTCCGACTTGTAGCGGCTGATAAACTCGGACACGTTGGAGGTGAGAGGAGAGTTCTGGGGCAAGCCGATGCCGTAGCCTGGAGACAAGAACACATTATCACCTTCTACAGATAACTTCATTTTGTTTGATTTGACACAAGCTGATTTTTGCATTGATTGGGATCTTTGATGTAGGCATATTCCCATGGGCTCAAAATGTCTTTAGCGATATTGAAAGGTTTCTGGGCAACAATATGAGCTTCTCTGACAACACTTACAAAATTAATGCAACATTTTTAGCATCTTTGGAGACTAAAATTGAATGGCTTTTCCATAACTGTGTAGAAACAGCTTCCAGAACCCTAATGAGAATATAGATCCGAAGAAGGGGGACGTTATGTGCTGCAGGGTCTAAACGGGTTTTCCAACGCCGTATTTATTTCTGATAGAATTCTGATGATTTCCCATAAGCATAGTTCCTGATCCTCCTCATTTAAAAAATCCTGGCCTCACCCCTGATGGGCTGATGTTTCAGGAGGCAACCCCTCACATGCATTCTCTGTGTTTAAGCTGCTGAACGGGAAGGCATCATGGAAAACCAAGGCAGCTCAAAACATCACAGTAAGAAAGCCAGAAGACGCTCCAGACCCCTTTGCTCTTTGAATTATGTATTTTTATATTCATAACTAAGCTAATAAATGAGATGAGAGAGACCTGTATGGGAGTGTTTAGGTAAGTTTGTGTGTGTGTGTGTGTGTGGGTGGTTGGGGGGGGGGGGTTGTTTTAGTGAGTTTGTGTGTATGTGTGTGGGTGGGTGTTTTAGTGAGTTTGTGTGTGGGTGCGTGTGGGGGGGGGGGGGGTTTAGTGAGTTTGTCTGTGGGTGTGTGTGTGAGTAACACACACAGACACACACACACACACTCACACACTAACACACCGTGCAGCTCAAGGTTACATCATACACAGACATGCATTTCCAGATAGAAGACTAACTAGGATAAGCAAAAGTAAGAGCACAGAGACAAACTAGACATTGTATGTGTGGGGTGATCATATCCTGTATCTGGACATTTTTATACCTGTAACATGCAGTAAAAAAAACTCACAACTAATCCATCATCCCCAAAAATAACATGAAGCTAAAATGCTAATTACATCTGTAAAAATAAACAATAAAAAACCAAGAAAAATAAAGAACTATTTCCCCCTCCACTCTTGACCTCTGTTTACTGTAATGAATGGCTTAGGATCCATTTCCAGCTGAGTTCCACCTGAACCAACATCAACACATTCATAAAAGATAAACCAAAGTATGAATGGACAAGAAGCTGGAGCAACGTAATCATGAATCAGGGAAGGATTTAGAATGACTTATTCAAATTTGGTGGCCCTCGAGTACAGAGGTTTCCAAAACCACAGATGACCTACTCATCCCTAAAATCCACCTCACCATCTTAATTAGAAGTCGCCATTCCCTAACCAATCACTCTGGCCCTGTGCAACGGTTTAAAGCACGGATGCCAACAGCTTCCAAACACTTCCTTAGCCCCACAGAGAAACTTTATCAGAAACAAAGCGTTTACAAATGGTAAATGGACCGCATATATATAACGCTCTTATCGACTTTCACAGCTCCCAAAGCGGCGGACAAAATGTCATTCCCCCATTCACACACCGATGCCGACGAAGCTGCCATGCTCGGCACGGCCATGCTATCAGGAGCACCTTAGGGCTCCTTGTCTCTTCGACATGTGGACAGGGGGAGCAAGGAATTGAACTGTCTGCCATGGTATCATCCAGACTGAATGTTGAGATTGATAGCTGTCTGTCTGTCTGTTTGTTGTGTGTGTCTCTGTGTGTACTTAGTTGGCGCCCTATTTGTAAAGCGCTTTGGGTCCTTGAAAAGCGCACAATTTTGTTTTGATGAATTATTATTATTATTATAATACAAAGTAAGAGTCAGTCTAAAGAGTACCTTAAGTGCCATAAACATTTAGACTCCTAAAGTGTTTAGGTCAGACCCTGTAGGCTAAGAGTTGATTGTAGCTGTGTCTTGATGGGGAAGTTGTGTCTAATAAGGCGTGGGTTCCAGATTTCACACTCATTAAACTTTCTCTGGCTTTAATCAACACATCTCAGTCTTTGAAGGGAAACACTCAATACATTATTCAGCATGTTTGGATGAGAAATGAGTGTGCAAAACTTTTTTAGGGATATGTAACTGTTTGTCTTAGAGTTTAACGTGAGTTCTTTAAAGGCGTATTCCAAACGTGACTAACCGGTGGAAGTTCCACTTTGTAACCTGGGTTTAGGACAGAATACAGGGAACCATAAAAGTAGTGGACCCCCCTCCTCATCGTGGAAAGTGTAAAACATTATTTTACATAACATCACAACTACATTTAAAGTAATACCTCAAGATGTGTTTTCCCCAAATTGTGAATTTTGTGAGTTAAAATGACACACATTATGTTGGTGATACGTGTTAAGGTCATCAAATGGATGCATGTGCTGAGATACGCTGGTTAGGTTGCACGGCCTTGGTACATCATCGCATGGCCAATTCTGTATTCTGCAGGCATGTGGTTTCAAGAGAAAAAAAATGCAATACGTTATATCTGTCCAAAAATATGTGGTTTGCGTTTGACTGCAACAATATATAACAAAGTTAGAAAGGATGTTGCATATCGGTATTTGAGGAAGTAAAGCTGTAGGAAGTCGAAATGGGCTGACAGGGCCTTTAAAATCATTTATATGTATCGTCACACAATGTGAACTATTTGTTTGTGTTTGAGGAAAGGACTTGCTGGTGGACAATGATTTGTCCTGGTTTGTTGTATGTTCACAATTCCACTGAAACCATATGCAAGATCTGACTGGATGGTAGTATGCAAAGGTCTGAAATCCACAGAAATACTTAGGGAGTAGAAGAGAGAGAGAGAGAGGTTTGTGCGTGGTCTCTGAAAAAAACACAATTAATTGAGGGGCCTGATGACGTAGGAAGGGTCTAATTGGGCAAAACCCAATTACTGTTTTACTGATCAGGAACGTTTAGAGGCTAAAGAGTACGTGACATTGACCACGGCTAAATCCAAGGAAATAAAAGGAATATTCACGTTGGATTCATTTTGATGAGAACACTTCTTACTGACAAAAATCCTCATGTCTGTCTCTTTAGCTTTAAAAACAAGAGATGTTGCTGGTTGCACTAGTTTGATCTTCAAATCGTTAATCAGAGTTTGTCTTTCTGACTGACAATATAGAAGTCATTGATCTTTAACTGAATTTTGTCTGTGCTAGGTTCCTTTGTGCCACAGGCTGTGTTCTGTCTGCTGATATGCCAGCTAGTTATAAATAAATAAATAAATAGTTATTTTAGTTATTTGCTTAAACTCCCCTATTGATGAGCTATCCAAAAGCTTATTTGTAGGGAATTGAGATAAGCGTTGTCCAGTCTATTCTTGTATTTAGTCTAGATGGTAGGGACACAATCTCTACGGGAAAGTAAACACTGCTTGGTCTGCTCTAAAACCAATGGATCCTGTTTACCACAGATAGAAGACCTATCACAGGGAGAGGTTTAAGAGCTCTGCACCAGTGAAAGGAACTCTCCATTTCCTTCTAGTATTCACAATATTGAATTTTTGATATAATTGTGAATAAAAAAGTAGTTTTTGCTCCTGGTTGAAAAAGGTTAAAATTCCAATCCAAATGTATCGGCCATGTTTCATTAACACAGTATCAGAGCATATCTAATTAGGAACAGCTGGGGAGAGGGGAAGACCTCCTTTTACCTTGGGTGCACCAAAGGTTGTGTGTGTGTGTGTGTGTGTGTGTGTGCGGCGATACGAGTTTCCAATATTGGAAGACATTCGACCAAGTCTGCACATTCAGCTGATTAGAAACCACATTCAATAAAATACTTTGATTTCATCGTCCAAATAAAGAGCCTATCGCCTGCCACTCCAATGAGAATTGAGCTCAATAAGCCTTATCATGTTTTGACAACTCTGGCTCAGTCTCATTATCCAGAACCCCACAATCCTCCAAAGCTCCTCCTGAGTCTTGCACACTGTTGCCAGATGAAGGCATTGGAGAACTGACAACTATCTTAATGAGGATCTCTCAAAGCGATCGGATTTGAATAGAAGGCAAACAGGCTTTTTGTTTGAAGTGATTTCTGACGAAAACATTTACACTCCCAATGGTGGAGTCGGGCATGTCAGTGCTGAGTGGAATATGATGACATGTATTTGAAAAATGACAGATCCAAATCAAAAGAGGAGAAACAGACAGGAAAACACACACACACACACACACACACGGAGATGATAACACACACACAGAGATGATAACACACATACACACATGGAGATAACAGTACACATACACACACATGGAGATGATAACACACACAGAGAGATAACACACATACACACACGGAGATAACAGCACACATACACACACATGGAGATGATAACACACACACACACACATACATGTAGATGATAACACACATGCACACACACGGAGATGATAACACACACACAGTGTGTGTGCGTGTTTGCAGTTCCTCCTGCCCAGTCACATGCACTGGTGAAACAGTGTAGGGAAAGGCCTGGTAATGCGAGATTGAACCGAACGGTTCGGCCCCTGAAAACCTTTGGCCCCCCCACACACAGACCCCTGCCTGAAAACCTTTGGCCCCCCCACACACAGACCCCTGCCTGAAAACCTTTGGCCCCCCCACACACAGACCCCTGCCTGAAAACCTTTGGCCCCCCCACACACAGACCCCTGCCTGAAAACCTTTGGCCCCCCCACACACAGACCACCGTCACACACAGACCACTAGGTACTGTGCCTTCGAGGGCAAAGGGTTAAGGTTAGGGTCAGTGTAGGGTTAGGGTAAGGGTTAGGGGTCAGGGTTACGGTCAGTGTTAGGGTTAGGGGTGAGAGGCTATTGTACCTTCGATGGCAAAGGGCTTGCCCACGGTCAGCAGCTTGCAGTCTGTGTCGATCGACACCTCGTAGTCGAGCAGAGCCTTGTCCATGATGAAGGCATCCAGCTGGGGGGGATCTATCCTTCAACACAACACAGAGGACAGCTGTTACACAATCCACACCGCAACACACACAAACACACACACACACACACACTCACTCACTCACTCACTCACTCACTCACTCACTCACTCACTCACTCACTCACTCACTCACTCTCAACACACACACACACACACACTCTCTTTCTCTCAACACACACTCGCACACAGTCTCTCTCTCTCTAAACCTAACCAATCCTACAGCGTTTTCTTCCCACCCTTTCACAATATCAAAGTGTTGCGTAGACAGGTTATTGGGCGAAGTGTAACCAAACGTATGACATAATGCATATGGACATTGAAGAAAATAGTCCTTCTGGGAAATCTAGTTTCATTTCAGAACTGAAATCAGCCTCTACAGCCATGGCACAGTAAACAGCTGTCATGTTAATATTTTGGGACTACATTTTCTCCCTCAATCTACATGAGGAGTGAGTCTTTCTCTCATTGCCATCATCCTCCAGGGAAATCTGGGTCCCCATAAGGAACGCGCTGGGACATGGACTAGATGGAACAACCACTGCATTACTTTCTTTCACATGGCGCATGGCCTTGGTGGCGAGGCTGTCACCCTGACAACAGTGCGGGTCAGGGGAGCTATTGGTCCAATCAGGCCATGTCAGGATGGTAAACCATGGCCTGCTTTTAAATGCCCTGAACTCAACTGCAATTACAAAAAAAACTCACAGCTACAATCTATAACCAGCTCTTTGTTTTGTCTCCAAACCCCTTTGTAATAACAATATGAAACTTTTATTTAAATAGTATAAGTCTTAACACTTTCTATTGATTTTGTAAATTAAACATAAAATAAAAATGATAACAAAGGATCAAGTTATGAACAGTAAATGAAACAATGTAGAAAAAATGATGATGTAGTTAATTCATTAAACACTAAGCAAAACTAAACCCAACATGTTATAAACAACTAAAATCGTTTTGATACAGGTGAGTCTCTAAAACAAAAGAGTCAAGCACTGTTTCTTTCAAGCTGTTCCAGTCTGTGAGGCGACCTCCACATCTAGAATGATAGCTATAACCATAAAAATATAAAAATAGTTGGAAGTCAGATAAATGGGTGTTCCCTCCCTGATAACGGAGGGCCCTGGTGGTTTTCCATCCAGACTGTGGAACATTTCACAATGCTTCATCAGGGTTAGGGTTAGGGTTAGGGTTAGGGTTAGTTCCATCCAGACTGTGGAACATTTCACAATGCTTCATCAGCAGAAAGAAGGATGGGCTGCTGGCTGCGCTGCAGAAGGCTTAGGCTAACTCTTGCCCCTGTAAGTCAGACCTGTTGAGAAATGGATTGCTTGTTGTGGGGGAGGGGGGGGGGTTATGGACGTAGATACTGCAGATGATCTGTTGTCTTACTTGAGGTTACCCACCCCTTCTGGTGTGGGCCGGGTCAGGGTCAGGGTCAGGGTCGGGGTTGGGGTAAGGGTTAGGGTTAGGGTTATACTGCAGATGATCTGTTGTCTTACTTGAGGTTACCCACCCCTTCTGGTGTGGTCAGGGTCAGGGTCAGGGTCAGGGTTAGGGTTAGGGTCAGGGTTGGGGTTAGGGTTATACTGCAGATGATCTGTTGTCTTACTTGAGGTTACCCACCCCTTCTGGTGTGGTCAGGGTCAGGGTCAGGGTTAGGGTTAGGGTTATACTGCAGATGATCTGTTGTCTTACTTGAGGTTGCCCACCCCTTCTGGCATTGTCAGGGTCAGGGTTAGGGTAGGATTAAGGTTAGGGTCGGGGTCAGGGTCAGGGTTAGAGTTAGGGTTGGGGTCAGGGTTAGGGTTATAATACAGATGATCTGTTGTCTTACTTGAGGTTGCCCACCCCTTCTGGCATTGTCAGGGTCAGGGTTAGGGTTAGGGTCGGGGTCAGGGTCAGGGTTAGGGTTATACTGCAGATGATCTGTTGTCTTACTTGAGGTTGCCCACCCCTTCTGGCATTGTCAGGGTCAGGGTTAGGGTAGGATTAGGGTTAGGGTCGGGGTCAGGGTCAGGGTCAGGGTTAGGGTTAGGGCTATACTGCAGATGATCTGTTGTCTTACTTGAGGTTACCCACCCCTTCTGGTGTGGTCAGGGTCAGGGTTAGGGTTGGGTTTGGGGTTAGGGTTGGGGTCGGGGTTGGGGTTAGGGTTATACTGCAGATGATCTGTTGTCTTACTTGAGGTTACCCACCCCTTCTGGTGTGGTCAGGGTTAGGGTTAGGGTTAGGGTCGGGGTTGGGGTCAGGGTTAGGGTTATACTGCAGATGATCTGTTGTCTTACTTGAGGTTACCCACCCCTTCTGGTGTGGTCAGGATCAGGGTCAGGGTTAGGGTTAGGGTCGGGGTTGGGGTCAGGGTTGGGGTTAGGGTTATACTGCAGATGATCTGTTGTCTTACTTGAGGTTACCCACCCCTTCTGGTGTGGTCAGGGTCAGGGTCAGGGTCAGGGTCAGGGTTATACTGCAGATGATCTGTTGTCTTACTTGAGGTTACCCACCCCTTCTGGTGTGGTCAGGATCAGGGTCAGGGTTAGGGTTAGGGTCGGGGTTGGGGTCAGGGTTGGGGTCAGGGTTATACTGCAGATGATCTGTTGTCTTACTTGAGGTTACCCACCCCTTCTGGTGTGGTCAGGATCAGGGTCAGGGTTAGGGTTAGGGTCGGGGTTGGGGTCAGGGTTGGGGTCAGGGTTATACTGCAGATGATCTGTTGTCTTACTTGAGGTTACCCACCCCTTCTGGTGTGGTGGGCTCGTTGAAGAGCCTCATGTACTCATGCATCTCAGGGAAACTCTTCCTCATGTAGTCCTCAGCACTGCTCTCCCTCACGGTGCCAAACCGGAAACCATGGGACGGATGGTGGAGCTAGGGAAAGGAGGAGAGAACGAGAGGGAGAGGGGAAAGGAGGAGGGAGAGAGAGGGATGGGATGAAACGGATAATGAAAGACAGGGAGAGGGAACAGGAGAGAGAAAGAGAGGGAGAGGGGAAAGGAGAGGGAAAGAGAGGGACAGGGGGGAAGGGGTGGGGTGGGGGTGGGGGGGGGGGGGAGTGGCATCATGCACCCGATGTTTTTAAGGGGGCACAGTTTCCCAACTCCAATTTACTATGTAGTAGTATTTTGACAAAGTCAAAATGAACTTGGACCTCACCTTGGCGTCGTGGATCCCTGACAGCTCCTCGAAGGTCTTCTCCCCCACCATGACAGCAGCCAGGTTGGCCGTGTAGCTGGACAGCACCAGCAGGCAGAAGATGGCCCACAGGTTCATCAGGAAACGCCCCGTCCAGCACTTTGGCGTCTTGGACGAGACCGTGCGACCGAACAAGATGGCGTAGCACAGGTTGAGCGCCGAGGAGTAGGAAAAGACCTTGAGGCGGTTCCGTCCTTGAGGCGTCATGCCAAACGGGCTTTTCCACTCGTAGAGGGTCAGGAACAGGGCGGTGAGGTGCAGCGCCACAAAAATGCCCACCCACATGGACCAGTGCAAAGGCCACATAAAGGCTCCGATCGGGGCTGCCGTGTCCCTGGTGCGCACCAGGATGCCCAGACTGGTGGAGAAGAAGGGCGAGGTGAAGTCAATGACCCGGCTTCGCACTGAGTTGATGCTGAAGGAGGTGACCGCCATGTCAGCGGCTCCGTTCAGGAGGTCCCCTACCAGACCCGTCCAGCGGCCGCCTTTCCACGCGCCGTATTTCCCGTCCCCGACGATATAAAGGTCGAAATCAAACTTCAGATCCTCCGCCAGTCTCTCCAGCAGGTCGATGCAGTATCCATAGCAGCACTTGCCGAAATCGTCCGGCAGTAAACTTCCGTTGCCGGCCGCCACCTCCCTGAAGTAGTGCTCCAGCACGGCGGAGCTGTTGGTGCCGGCGTCCAGGCAGTACTGTCCGGCGGGACAGTTCCCATCGGCATCAACGTCCCGGGTAAAAACAAAGGGGTGCTCCACCAGCGTGACCACCCTCACCCGGCTGCCCGTCACAGGCATTCCTGGCCTCCACCGGCCGCCTCCACGGCTCCCCTGACCCTCCATCCGTGGGCGGCGGCCGGGGCCCTGCCATATGTCCTGCTCCTCTACCTCCAGGCGGTCTCGCTCCCAGCGGCCCACCGTCACCCAGGCGGGCTGGCCCAGGGCGTCCCGACGAAGGCTCCAGATGTGAAAGAGCTGTGAGGTGAGGACCCGGGAGAGGTTTCCCTGCACCCTTACTGGCCCGGTTAGTCCGGTGAAGGATGTGTTGGACAGGAACCTAGGGGCCCCAAAACAAACCATCAGACGATACGTTGGAAACAGTGCAGTAGGGCATTCTAGTCCTAAACTATAACCGAATACTAATCCTCAACCGATTATATTTGGCATTGTTGACCCCTTGATCTCAGTGGGAAAAATAAGTGTTTTTACTATCAAATATTGACCATCAAAGCAATTACAGGAAATAAGCAACATAACACAGAGGTTGATAACCCTTCCCAAACACAAGTGTTGAAACAGATAATGTTTAAGCGCTACGGCACAATACATCACAATACCTCTTTGCGTCTCAGCATTCTGTAGTTCTGTGGAATATATTATACAAAGCGTTAAGGGCTGACTTAGCATCCACTGACATGAGTATTTTTCCAAGCGGTGGCTCAGATTAGTAGTTCCATAGCTATAGCATACTCCTGTTCCGCTAACTGTCTCTTTTTCTAGCCTGTGTGTGAGTGTGGTTCAGTGACCTTGAATGACTTTCTAAGACTCGGGTGCAAGTAACATGACTCGAGTCCAAATCTCTGTAAAGCATATCAATATTGTCGATAGTCTGACCAAATACCAGAATGGGGACTTGGGAAAGTATGTATGTGTAACATGCACATACAGAAACAAATACAACAGCTTTGTAAACACTATAAAGACTAAATGAAGCATATATCCAATTATTTCATGTTTATGAATCGTAACATAAGCTTGGCACTGAAGTGTTCTAACACACAATAATAGTGTGAAGGGAAAAAGATGAACACATTTTAGATTGTCAAAATCGGAGCACAAATCTTCTGGCCAGATGAAGAGCTGTAATTTAAACACTTAAATCAGTTTGATAAAAAGGGTAGCAATGATGTGTGTTATTTTTTCCCAAAACAAAGTTGTTTATTGCCCTACAACCCAGCCAGAATGCCTACTCATTGTTGCAATGCAAATCCCAGTAACTGTACAGCTGTATCAGCACCGACTATATGGAAAGGACCCTCCCTTTACAACCTGTGGTAAAATAAACATAACCGCCAGACCTAGAGAATGAACGTCATCTTTGTTCAGAAATGTATTGAATTATTATTAAATTATCTGAATTTCAATGATCTCCTGTGCACTGAAAAATTCAGCGCTATTGCACTCCTACATAGGTCACTGTGTGTTTCAACAACGGTACACTTGGACCCCCCCAGACCGCCGCCCCCCCCTCAAGAGGCCAGCAGCCCAGCCAGTAAGTAGGCCAGGTACTGTCCTGAGTAAGTAGGTTTACCTGGCCAGGTAGTGCCCTGAGTAAGTAGGCAGTACCTGGCCAGGTACTGTAGGTTTACCTGGTCAGGTACTGCCTTGAGTAAGTAGGTTTACCTGGCCAGGTAACCTGGCCAGGTACTGCCTTGAGTAAGTAGGTTTACCTGGCCAGGTACTGCCCTGAGTAAGTAGGTTTACCTGGCCAGGTACTGCCCTGAGTAAGTAGGTTTACCTGGCCAGGTACTGCCCTGAGTAAGTAGGTTTACCTGGCCAGGCACTGCCCTGAGTAAGTAGGTTTACCTGGCCAGGCACTGCCCTCAGTAAGTAGGTTTACCTGGCCAGGTACTGCCCTGAGTAAGTAGGTTTACCTGGCCAGGTACTGCCCTGAGGAGGCCACCTCGTGTTTGTTGGGCTTATCGTAGCAGTTGACCATGTTCTGGATCAGCGCCATGTCCGGCCGGACCACGGTGGCGGCCGCCACGGCCCGGGCCACCAGCTGGAGAACGTCCCCCACGTACAGGTCCAGTGGCTTACGCTGCACCTCGCCGTACGCCAGCAGCCCCAGGGGGAGCCCTATGGAGTGCAGGGCATCAGGACTCAACGGGTGGCCCAGGATCCAGTGGACCACGGGCAGCGTCAGGCCCAGTTCCTGGGCACTGCTCAGGACCGAGGCGGCACACTGAGGATCGGCGCCCAGTAGGAGCACGGACTCCGGCACAGCCGGGTTCTGCCGGATGTGTTCCAGTAGGAAGTCCCGTATCTGCAGGCGGTCCTGCGGCGACTGGGTGAGGTTCAGGAGCGCCCGTAGGTGCCAGCCGGCGCCAGGCCGACTCAAGCGGCTGTGGAGCTCCAGCAGGTCCAGGAGCCCAGCCTCCTCCCAGCCCTCACACAGCACCGCCATGCCCTCCTGCCAACCACTCCTCTGGAGCACGGAGAGCAGCAGCCGGGTCAGGCCTGACGGTGAGATGCCCGTTACCATTTGCAGGTGGAAGCGGTTCTGGAGGAAAAGAAGAAGAAAGGGTGTAACCGTTAGGAGTTGGGAGTTAAGGGTTAGAGGTAGAAAAGTCTGTTCCTCGTATATGGAATATACACAGCAGTTTTCGCTCATATACCTGGTTCCTCTGTCAACCATGCTGAAAGCACAACACTAAATATAACATTAAACAGGCCTAAAACTATCCAGCCCCCAACAGCTTACTCATTTTATATTGATGAATTGTTGTGGCTACATTTATAATTGAAATTACCCAGCCACCGCCCCCGTTTTCTCCAGATGTCACCTTTATTCTGTTGAGGTGGTTTGGATTCAATACCTTGGAAAGGTTAGGGTTAGGGTTAGGGTTAGGGTTAAAGGTTTTCTGAGCAATACCTTGGAAAGGTTTTCTGAGCAACATCTTGACACACATTTGACGAGCACCACTGGACTTTATCAGGTGTCCATTGCTGAATGTGTTCTATCTCCAGTGTCAGTGCTACTGGGTTTCTAATGAACGCCGTGCTACACTATGCTACACTCTGCTCCACAGTGCACCACAGTGCTTCATTGTGCTCCACTCTGCTTCACAATGCTACACTCTGCTTCACAAAGCTACACAAAGCTACACTGTGCTACATTGTGCTCCACTCTGCTACACTCTAGCCAAAGAAAGCATAGTGTAGCATAGTGGAGTAGTCAACCAAACAAACTGAAATAGATTAGAATCCTGCTCAAGCACCCAGGAAAGTGTTAAGCAAATGTTTAAAATGGGCTGAGTTTACAAAGAGTTTGAGGTTTATAATATATTGTGACTTGTCTAAATAATTCATCCCCACACTATCTTTCTAGAGATCCTTACCCTATGTCTATCTTTCTAGACATCCTTATCCTATCCTGCAGCCTCCCTATAGCTGTGGTGCTTCAAACGTTTTTTTATAAAAGTGTCTACGCTGATCATAAAACTCCCTTTAATGTACACTTTACCTGAAGATCTTTTATATATCTTGCATTTTTTTTTCTCAGTTTTGCTTCAAACAGTTATATTCGAAGGCCTGTTCCCAAGAGGAATAGCAAATGAAGTGTTTACCTCTGACTGGCAGAGCACACACCACCTGCTCCAGGGATGGTCTATTCGCTTTATATATTTATATATTTTAAGATAATATTTGGAAGCATTTTTGACAAGACAGTGAACCTACAGGAAAGGTGGGGGGGGGGCTGACATACAGCATAGGGCCTGGGCCTGAACGGAACCTGGACCACTGCAGTAATGGTCTGCACCTTTTACCCTGAACGGAACCTGGAGTAATGCAGGTAATTATTTATTATTTATTATATATTAATTATTATATATATTATTATTAACCACTGCAGTAATGGTCTGCACCTTTTACCCGATGAGCTACCGGGGCACCCGAGTTCTTCAGTTTTAATTTCTCTTGTACAATATTAATTAAATTATAGCTGTGATGGTTGCTGGTGTTCATGAATCCATTTCACATTTCCAATCTTTATTATATTAAATCCGGTGTGAGGTACCACATGTTTTGTTGGGTCAAACCCACAGCCAATAGTATATCCTTTATTAAAGCAGGATTGAATGACAGTTTCCCCAACAGTTCCCAGGCAAAACAACCCGGCAATAGACGTCCCTGAGATTGAACACATTGAAGAGAAGTACAGCATGAACCAAACCCAGATGTAAATAGACTCCTTTATCTACTCACCTTGTTTCAGGCACACAGATTTCTGAATTGTTGTTCCATTTATCTTCAGGAGCCTTGATGGACAGCAGGCTTTGTTCAATGTCAAAACTCCCTCTCAAATCCATCCTCATTTAGTCCACGTTTCAAGTGCACATGTTAATATTCAAGAGCCTGCTACTTTCTCGATCATTTTCACTTTGAGAAACACTCGAAAGTAAAGACCACACAGAGGGTTCGGATTAGCAACCCGAGAATCTGAATATATTTTAACCTTCGCATCCTCTCTGCTCCTATCATTCACGTTTGTGTTGCCGTGGGAATATGTAGAAGATATTTTTCAAAGCCCCTAAAAAATGTTGCCTACAATACTACATTAAACAAACAAAACGACAGATCTGTTACTTAAAGTCCATGTAAGTGTATTTTACTAGGATCCAAAGTACAGTTAGAGAACATTCGTTTTATGACCTATTAATAAATTATAATAATAATAATAATACGACCACCGAGCAAAAAAGACATCCGGCGGATTGGCGTCAGAACTTTTAAAGGCCGATGTACTTTTGGACCAGTTTGCCTTTCCACAGCGGAATGTGACCTGGAGTTTGAATCTGAGAGGAGCAACGAGTGCACCTGCCACACATGAGGCTGGTCTGTTCCACTTGATTAATGGTGGGCTACTTGGACCAGCCCGTGACACCCCTTCTCTCTGTCTGAGCCCATTAGTCTCGCAGTATTCTCTAAACACTTCAGACTGGGACAGTGAACCCATGTCTACTAAGCATGCCTTCCCGACTATCAATGACCTTATCTGTAGCCGTGGAGGTGAAAATGTCGTACTCATAGTAGCAACTGTAATAATCAATTACTGCAAGAATGGAGTGGTTAGTTATAAGGTCATAGCGACCTCCTGCCAGGGACCATCTGCTAAAAGTGTGTTTTCTGGTCGGTCAGGTCTGGGCTGGTCCGACAGCTGTGTAATGCTTTACAATGTCCCTCAGACGCTTTGTCCATATCAGGCCACCATCCCATGGTTCTGAGGTTCTGCTTGGTTCCCACTATGCCTCCCAGATTGATAACAGGGTTTTGGATCTACTGTATGCCCCCCAAAAAAACACAAAAGGTGTGAGCACTTTAGAGTCCGGGACCGATATACGTCAAATACACCAGATCTACTCGTGGGGCTGGAAAATGTAACAAACTATAAGAGAATACCCCAAACGAAAGGTTGCTTGAGTACGGGAATACAAGAGCATTCAACCCAATTTTACAAATAAGCATGGGCCAGTATGACAAGTAAAGGGAACAGCACATTTTACAACTATGTGGCAATAATCACGGAACCATCTGACAGATACACAATGGCCATGGAAGGGATCCTGAGGGTAACAAAATGGTCTTTGGCAATCAAAAGTTAATGTTGGATTTAAGCTTTCCTTCAATTATAGCAAATGTGGTAGATATGACCACCTCATCTTTTCCTAACTGCTAAACAGAGGTAGTAAAACTCCTACCCTCAAGATTCAAAGCAGTTTGAGGAGATAAGGGCTTGACTTTGAGTGCATTGCAAAGTCGGGTTAGCATATAAGCTGAAGGTGTTGGGCCTTGTACACCGGCTGGTGTGTACAAGACCAGGAACGTTAACCAAATGCAGCAGAAAATTGGGCCAGCGCATCAACATTATCAAAAGACATTAGTCAGCAAGCTGACCATTACAGCACGGTTTATAGTTTAAGAGAGTAGCTGGAATCAGGCCAAAACCCTTTGCACATTTTCCATTAGCCATGGATAGTAGCTCTTGCCATTCTGATCTGGGAGCTTTAAAGGCACAGTATGTAAGTCTAGAGAAGTGTGAAAAAAATTGCAAGAATTGGAATCAAAACACTCAAAAATGCCAACGTTATTAGTCTTTAGCCCCTCCTATCCCTCTCCATGGCCCCTCCCTTAAATAATTTCATTGTGCATTCGAGGTGATTGACAAGCAGGTAGCCGTGCCTCCCTGCAGAAACTCTCCTGATTGGTTACTATTAGGCAGGCGTCCCTAGATTTTTGAAACGCTGAATACAGGGCCCAGGCCGCTCATATAGATCGCACCTTTTCTCTGAGCGTTTGATTTAATGATATCCTCCAGGAGGTATGTAGTAAACGAAAAAAAAAAAATAAGAAAAATGTAATTTTTGCCTAGAAATTCAAACTTACATACTGTAGCTTTAAGTGAACACCACTGTGCCCCCACACAGTCAGGGGATGAGAAGCGGGTGAGAGAGGTGAGCAACCCAGAGGTGGATGCAGGGTGACAGAGGTAAGTACAGGTCTGCTCCCTCTGGAAGCTAAGTGGTTGATTGCTCTCAGACCGAGGGTCCTCTGTGGCCTATAGACAATGATTGCTGATTCAATCTGTAAGCCCCCGCTACCTCCTCGGTACAGCTTGGTCACGCTGAGAGGTCAGCACTCAAAACATGAAGAAATCCAACAGTTTCCCCCGGGGCAGGCAGAATGAAATATTGATCCGACTGTATATTCCTTCGCTGAACCATTTCTGTAGAATTCTCTCTGTCTTTTTTTTCAATTCTTCTCCATGCTCTCAACCAAAACACAATTTAGGATGGATGTGAGTGACAGCTTGAGACGCCTGTGAAATATGGCTGGATGGGCAAAGGAGACTCTCAAATACAAAACGCGTTCAGTCAAGACAAATGACATCTGGACATTCTCCAGAATGTCTCCTTTAAAATGGGAAAGGAGCTGCTCCAACAATGGTGAATGGTTTCTGCTTATCTGACTGTTACAGAGGCTGAGAACAGATCTGCTCTTTGTACACTCCACAGTACAACTTCAACGCCTGAGTGTGTTCACAAAACAGTTATTTAATTCTTGGTAAGGTTTTTGGGACTGTGGGGAAAATATGTTTTCCCTCAACTGCTGACAGATTTTTTTTGTGAAAAAAAAAAATGTATAAAAAAATCTACGCTGTGCTTTGTCAAAGCCCCTTTAAAAATGTATTCCCTCCAGGTAGGCTTCACTGCAAAAAGACCAAACCAAATGGATTGAAGCCAAACGTTGTCTTACTAACAGGGTTAGTTAAACGAGAAAGATTTGTCCTAAATCCTTAGTTAAAATGCCTTTTGAGATCTGCCTACGTCGCATAGCAACAAGCGTGCCCAAAAACCAGTTCAGCTGTTCCACAGTGAGTTCTGTATTCTTTTTCAAAATACACAGGATACGAGTACCCTCAAAACATGAAGAAATCCAACAGTTTCCCCGGGGGAGGCAGAATTAAATATTGATCCGACTGTATATTCCTTCGCTGAACCATACCGGGCATTTCTGTAGAATTCTCTCTTTCTTTTTTTTTTCAATTCTTCTCCATGCTCTCAACCAAAACACAATTTAGGATGGATGTGAGTGACAGCTTGAGAAATATGGCTGGATGGGCAAAGGAGACTCTCAAATACAAAACGTGTTCAGTCAAGACAAATAACATCTGGACATTCTCCAGAATGTCTCCTTTAAAATGGGAAAGGAGCTGCTCCAACAATGGTGAATGGTTTCTGCTTATCTGACTGTTACAGAGGCTGAGAACAGATCTGCCCTTTGTACACTCCACAGTACAACTTGAGACACTTAACAGTTCTTTAATTTAGATGTGCTCTTTGCACGATCCACTGTACAACTTGAACGCTTAAGAGACACAAAACAGTTCTTTAATTCAGATGTGCTCTTTGTACACTCCACTGTACAACTTCAATGGTTGAGAGACAGGAAAACCTGTCTTCCCTCAACCGCTGACAGATGGTTTTATGAAAAACAATCATACGCTGTGCATTGAAATTTGGTATGCCTCGCCCCAAAATGCCAAACCCAATGTATTCAAACCAAGTATTTTCTAACTAACAGGGTTAGTTGAATGAGCAATGACTATCCTAAACTCTTGAGATCTGCCTACATCGCATAGCAACAAGCGTGCCCCAAAAACAAGTTCAGCTGTTCCACAGTAAGTTCTGTATTGGGCATTTATCAGGAAAAAAACTACAGAACTGTGTGGTATGGATGAGTGGCAGGTCTGTTTCAGACATGAATCGGTGTACATATTAAATGTGGAGTCATTAATTAAATGAAATGGGTAATCATCAAAGACTGTTGGAGTCTCTATCAGTCACTGTCAGCCTAAAGGGCAGGCACCTTAAAAACCAGCAGTTCCCCTCAAGCATGGGCGCACACAGAACAAATGGACTTCTGTTTGGGATACATTGAAATGCCACCCGTTATTCCATTGTAGGTGTACTCACCCTGTCGCAGTGTTAGAGCAAAGGAACAGGTTCACAATGTGCAATGCTCTTATTCCTTCTCATTAATGTTGAGAAGTACAATATCACGTGTTGGGACCAATATTTGCAAGTTCCAGCCAAGATTGGGTTGAACGTCGATACACTTGGTTTGATACGCAACAGTGGGGCTATTTGAGTTTGTGGAATCCTTAATGTAGACGTGAGGCCATCTCAATCCTTACCCTTAGTTCACTTTGTCCACTACAGGGCTAAAACTCTCTCCCCTTTCATTTAATTGGGGAAAAAAGTGATTAAAAACGAACTAGTGAACCGATCACTTAGCTGTACAAACACAGTACAAGCGCACTGCATGGTATTAGGAAAAAGCCGTGTTGTTTGGAGGGGAACACTATCTAAGTGTGTCTCATTGCCATCTTTACTCTGAAATTTTTTTTTATTAAACTTTCATTCATAAAGTTTATAGAAAATGAGGAAGTCACTTGGCTTCCGGCCAGTAATTATTGCAACAGAAATTCATTCCGGATCAACAGCATGGTTGTGTTTGGAACTGGAATTACTTGTTGTCTTGGCTGACGTCTATGGAGCTGGATGGGTGTGTTCTGTCTGTGTACCTCTTACTATTACTGGGACTCTGTCCAAATGCTTTCATATGTCACCCATGTGTTTGAACTGAAGTCCGGCTTCTGAAGGTACCATAATTAACCGTTTTACTTTGAAATTACAATTGGATAGTCTGCTTTACTTTGGGATGTTCTGCTTGACTCAAGTGCTGTTAAAGAATATAAATAATAATTACTATTATTTGGTTTATTATTATTATAAAAAATGTATGCTAATGAAGAATATACATATTTTAGGTTTAAATACGATTGGGCTTTAAGTCTTACAATGTAAAACAAATCTTTCTTAGTAAAGTCTAACATAGAAAGATCAACATCTTTACACTTGATTAAAACCCCAATTTCCAGGTACAAATATGTTTTCTAGCAATAAATGTATACGTTGGATTGGATTATATTTCATAAGGTTTACTAAATTGCATTGGTCTTATATTTACTTCAAATTGTATTATTATTTGAACTTGGACTTTTAACTTTAACTACAGGAAAGCGTGAATGAAAGGGAAACCAAAATGGTGAACCTGTTTTGCTGTCTGAGCTATGAGGCAACCGATATCGGGGAATCTCTTCAGTAGTGCGGAGCGAACAAGACCTTGGCAACATTCATATATATATATATATATATATATATATATATATATATATATGTGCAAACGTTTTAGGCAGGTGTTTTGAAGGCAAAGGGTGGTCACACGAAATATTGATTTGATTTAGATTTTTCTTCTTTTCATTCACTTTGCGTTTTGTTAATTGATGGAAACAAAACTATTTACATTTCTACTTTGAAAGCATTTTTACTTTACAGCACCCCCAACCCACCTGCCAAAATGTTTTCCACAGTAATATATATATATATATATTTATATATATATATATATATATATATATATATATATATATATATGTATATATTTACAGGCATTTTGGTGCTTTTTACTGTAGATAGGACAGTAGATGGGAAGGAAGGAAGGTGGGAGAGAGGGGAGGACGTACAGCATAGGGCCTGGGCCAGAACTGAATCCAGGCCGCTGCCTTCACGGTCTGAGCCTTGACTCAGTGAGCCACCGGGGCACACCAACGTTCATGTTTTGAATGGAAAGTATGGGCTACAAAGAAGACGGACTGAAGAAGTAGCATGTGCACCAATTATATTTACATACTATTGTTGTTACAGCATCATTTTCAGTATTATCATTTTACATTACATTATTACATTTTACATTAGCATTTTACATTCCTTTGCTGTTTGCTTTCTATATTTATTTTACACTGATGGAAACCTACAGGAAAGCAAATTCCAAAAATGAAATCTCATTAGCATCTCATTTCACTCAGTCTCTTATTCCTCGTCGACACAAACGAGACAAGTCTGACACTTAGATGAGACTTTGAGCTTTGTTTCTTGCTTCTCACAATCTCCTGATGAGAAACGGTGACATATAATCTACTATTTGTGTTAAACTTAGCAGTCTGGGAGATCTCAGAATTGTTTCTAATTGGTCTCATTTGAATCTCCAAGTGCAGTGGGGCCAAAAGGTATTTAGTCAGCCACTGATTGTGCAAGTTCTCCTACTTAGAAAGATGAGAGAGGTCTGTCATTTTCATCATAGGTAGACTTCAACTATGAGAGACAAAAATGAGAAAAAAAATCCAGGAAATCACATTCTAGGATTTTTTAAGAATTTATTTGTAAATGATGGTGGAAAATAAGTATTTGGTCACCCACAAACAAGCAATATTTCTGGCTCTCACAGACCTGTAACTTCTTCTTTAAGAAGCTCTTCTGTCCTCGACTCGTTAACTGTATTAATGGAACCTGTTTGATCTCGTCATCTGTATAAAAGACACCTGTCCACAGCTTCAAACAGTCAGACTCCAAACTCAACCATGGCCAAGACCAAAGAGCTGTCGAAGGACACCAGGAAGAAAATTGTAGACCTGCACCAGGCTGGGAAGACTGAATCTGCAATAGGCAAGCAGGTTGGTGTGAATAGATCAACTGTGGGAGCAATTGTAAGAAAATGGAAGACATACAAGATCATTGATAATCTCCCTCGATCTGGGGCCCCACGCAAGATCTCATCCCGTGGGGTCAAAATGATCATGAGAACGGTGAGCAAAAATCCCAGAACTACACAGAGGGACCTGATGAATGACCTGCAGAGAACTGGGACCAAAGTAACAAAGACTACCATCAGTAACACACTACTCCGAGAGGGACTCAAATCCTGCAGTGCCAGGCGTGTGCCCCTGCTTAAGCCAGTACATGTCCAGGCCCGTCTGAAGTTTCCCAGAGAGCATATGGATGATCCAGAAGAGGATTGGGAGAATATCATGTGGTCAGATGAAACCAAAATAGAACTTTTTGGTAAAAACTCAACTCGTCATTTTTGGAGGAAGAAGAATGCTGAGTTGCATCCCAAGAACACCATACCTACTGCGAAGCATGGGGGTGGAAACATCATGCTTTGGGGCTGTTTTACTGCAAAGGGGACAGGACGACTTATCCGTGTTAAGGGAAGAATGAACGGGGCCATGTATCATGAGATTTTAAGCCAAAACCTCCTTCCATCAGTGAGAGCATTGAAGATGGAACGTGGCTGGGTCTTCCAGCATGACAATGATCCCAAACACACCGCTCGGGCAACGAAGGAGTGGCTCCGTAAAAAGCATTTCAAGGTCCTGGAGTGGCCTAGCCAGTCTCCAGACCTCAACCCCATAGAAAATATGTGGAGGGAGTTGAAAGTCTGTGTTGCCCAGCGACAGCCCCAAAACATCACTACTCTAGAGGAGATCTGCATGGAGGAATGGGCCAAAATACCAGCTACAGTGTGTGCAAACCTGGTGAAGACTTACAGGAAACGTTTGACCTCTGTCATTACCAACAAAGGTTATGTTACAAAGTATTGATTTGAACTTTTGTTATTGACCAAATACTTATTTTCCACCATCATTTACAAATAAATTCTTTAAAAATCCTACAATGTGATTTCCTGGATTTTTTTTCTAATTTTTGTCTCTCATAGTTGAAGTCTACCTATGATGAAAATGACAGACCTCTCTCATCTTTCTAAGTAGGAGAACTTGCACAATCAGTGGCTGACCAAATACTTTTTGGCCCCACTGTATGTACAAGTATTGTTCTCCAATTTGTATGTCAATCAAAGCTCTTCCATGTCTCAAAATGTAGTCTCCTTTACTTCCCTACTTCTGCTCCAAAGAGGCCAAAGAAGTCAGAAACAAACGATCATAAAATGAGACCAGAGAACTCATTTATTTCTCTTGAGACAACAATGAGCCATCGAGTGGTCTGTGGATTGCACATGTTGCTGTGTTTTGCAGGTAAAGCAGCATGGCAGTCAACACGGTGGTCTACCAGCAGGCTCAACTGAGGGGCTGGAGCACTGGGCTGTTTGGCTGCTTTGATGACATGAACACCTGTAAGTAGCCATATTGGGCTGTACGCTGTACAAGGAATCATTCCATGGCAAAAACAATTTAAAGAAAGTTCTATGTCGTTTATCTAACTACCATACCAAAAACAATCAGACGTAATCAAATACATCAGAGAAGTCTTTGTGAAGACACCATGTATTGGGAGTGAGACGCTATGTCTGTCACGTGCTGACGAGAATGCGGACCCAAATGCAGGTTACGGCAGCGAGGAAGTCATTTCATCAAAGAACACAGGAACAAAGGCAGACACAAAAGACACTTAACTAAAACAAAACAGCACCAACATACTAAACTAAGGCAGGGCTTAAATACTAAGGAAAGGCAAACCAATAACCAATGAAAACTGGGGAAACCAATAACCAATGAATACCAGGGAAACCAATAACCAATGAAAACCAGGGCAACCAATAACCAATGAAAACCAGGGAAACCAATAACCAATGAATACCAGGGCAACCAATAACCAATGAAAACCAGGGAAACCAATAACCAATGAAAACCAGGGAAACCTAAATGAGATAACGGAGAACAGGTGCAGACAATGACCAGGGGCTGAATCTTTGTGAAAAGTAGATTCCGGTTTCAGTAAAAGTATGCAGTATGTACTCTTAAGTATGATATTATTAAAGCATGTGGTTCCAAACATAGCCAATGTCTTTCTTCCTCCCTAATGCTATTGATTCACTGATGCCAGACAGCTATATGACCTGACTTGAATATTTGTGCAATGGGATCTCTTCCTATTGATTCACCAATATAATATAATATTTGTGCTATGGGATCTCTTCCTATTACTAAATAATATTCTCTTTTGGATGGGCAATACAGTATGTTCATAAGTGCAATCAATACCATTAAACATGTTTTCAAGCTTGAAAGGTGTGTGCTGCCTCTATCCATCTTGGCCTCAGTCAGCCACTTCTAACCGTTTACAAAACAGTGTTACTCTTACAACTCCAAGGAGGACCAAAATAGTAAAGAAATACCCTTTGCTCTTAGTCAGAAAACTTCAATGGCAACCTCATTGATGGAATGGGGAAAAAATGTGCAAATCCTGGAAACTCATGGATTTGGTATTAGGGTGCTTGACCTTTATTTTAGGTGAATGCCGTTTTCAAATGACTTTCCCATATGTCCCCCAGAAATGAGGACATTTGTACTTCACGGTCTTTTAAAACACAATTTGAATTAAAAAAAAGGAATCATACTGACAATGTATTCACTTGTCCTATTATCTTATTCATTTTAGGGGGATTTCAATTATTCACTAAAAATAAAAATCTTGTTATCCCTATTTGTCAGAGCAGTGAAAACAGTCAAAGCAGCTCAGATTATTAAGTTGTATTAATGTTCATCAACTGGTAAATCCAAACCTTATGCGTATCAGGATTAATGATGAATAACATCAAATTATTATCCATCTAAAATGAGGGTATAAAAAACACCAGCTCTATTTGGTCAGTCTCTTCCTGTGTTAAGGTTGTCTATTTGGTCAGTCTCTTCCTGTGTTAAGGTTGTCTATTTGGTCACTCTTCCTGTGTTAAGGTTGTCTATTTGGTCACTCTTCGTGTGTTAAGGTTGTCTATTTGGTCACTCTTCCTGTGTTAAGGTTGTCTATTTGGTCAGTCTCTTCCTGTGTTAAGGTTGTCTATTTGGTCACTCTTCCTGTGTTAAGGTTGTCTATTTGGTCACTCTTCGTGTGTTAAGGTTGTCTATTTGGTCACTCTTCCTGTGTTAAGGTTGTTATGGGTTTTGGTGCTGTCCTTGCTTGGCCTGCTCTACTACGGGGGAGTTTGGGGAGAGTACCTGCCTCCCTCTGCTGGATATACTGGGCCCAGGACTGGCGGCAGCCTTCAGCGTCCCCGTCTGCGTCCCACCCACCAGCCTGTCCCTGCGGGTCGCTATCCGCTACAAACATCACCTCCAGGTTGGTTTGGTACTATGATTAACAGGTGGCTTTCATTAGTATTGGTAAATATACCTAGAATGGATGTTTACTAATCATGCAATACACACTTTAAATCCTGTAGAGTAATAGAACCATACACATCCTTATTTGTAGAGCTGATCTGATTTAGGCTGCGTTTCATTAGTAGTTCCACTTCCCCTCAGCCCTTGGTATTACGTAACAGCATACATCACACGGAGGCCACTTGGAGAACAGAGGGAAAGTGGGCGGTTGGGGGGGGATGCGGGGGGGGGGGGGGGGGGGGGGCGAGGGATTTAAATGAAATGCATCTGGCCTTGTAAACTTCTAGCCCAAACTATCCAATCGACTGTCATTGTAGGCTTAGCGCAATGCATTGTGGGTGATATAGACCTCTGGAGTGACCATGTTTGTTCACTGGTTCCCTCAGTCCTCCGAGGGTCAATCTCACCGAGGTCACTTCAGGTTTCCAGACAAATGGAACGACTCTTATGATGGCGGTGGGGATTCCCCCAAGGACAAGTCAATGAGGGCGTGCTGAACGACCAATCAAACGCAGCCTTGCAGTGCTGCTACACCCAAATAAGGTGTTCCTCCATCTGTGAGGACATCATGACCAGCTGCTTTCTGCTCCACAGGGTTCCATCTGTGAGGACATCATGACCAGCTGCTTTCTGCTGCACAGGGTTCCATCTGTGAGGACATCATGACCAGCTGCTTTCTGCTCCACAGGGTTCCATCTGTGAGGACATCATGACCAGCTGCTTTCTGCTCCACAGGGTTCCATCTGTGAGGACATCATGACCAGCTGCTTTCTGCTCCACAGGGTTCCATCTGTGAGGACATCATGACCAGCTGCTTCTGTATATGCTGCTCCTGGTGCCAAATGGCTCGGGAGATCAAGAACTTCAAGACGGGCCCAACCACCATTACTGTTCAGCCTACGGCCTACCAACCTCAACCCCAAGGCGCCCCCACCACCACCACCACCACCACCACCACCCAGGGCTTCATGAAGAGTCAGCTCAATGACGGGATGTCCCCCACCATGCCTGGACAGGCCTACCCACCAGGGCCCTCTCACGTACCTGGGCAGGCCTACCCACCAGGGCCCTCTCACGTACCTGGGCAGGCCTACCCACCAGGGCCCTCTCACGTACCTGGGCAGGCCTACCCACCAGGGCCCTATCATATGCCTGGGCAGGCCTACCCACCAGGTGCTCCTCAAATGGCTGGCCAGGCCTACCCACAGGGTCCTTCCATGGTCAACCAGCAGTACATGGCTGCTCCTCCTCAAATGGCATCAACCGTGGCCTTGCCGCTAACTAATGCTAATTGATAATTGGAAAAAAGAAATTGTCCAAGTATCTAAATTAAAAAATCCAATTGTTGCTGTTAAAAATGTGTTTCTCTAGTTTTTTTATAAGTATGCTGTCTGTGTTATAACATGTTACATGTTGAGTGCCACTGACTCATGTGTTGGCATACTCAATGGCTGTTACAAAAGCTTTGCTCTGTAGTAGTCAGGGAAATCACTTTGTGTGTAAGTGGAGCATAGTCCTGCTGGAAAATACAACCAAAAAATTTAAGATTTTTACCACATGCTGCCTGTTAATTTAAATGGTAAATGGTCTGCACTTACATAGCGCTCTTTTGGACCTTAACAGTGCCCAAAGCGCTTTACAGTCATAGCACTCTTTTGGACCTTAACAGTGCCCAAAGCGCTTTAGAGTCATAGCACTCTTTTGGACCTTAACAGTGCCCAAAGCGCTTCACAGTTGGCTTCACAATTGGCCTCTAGACACGATTTTTGTGGTTGCAGAGAAATATTCAGTCTCAGGCCCAAATCTGACCGTCGGGAAGGACAAACCAACAGTGAGACAAACGTAGAGTGAGACAAACGTAGAGTGAGACAAACGTAGAGTGAGACATTATCAGCGGACTGGGATGTGGCATCTGGCAATAAAAAATAGAAAAGTAATACGCCCAAACAACTGTGGAGGAATTGACATTAATAGAAAAAGTTTAGCTCTGCTAAGTCTACGAGAAGGGGTTGAAGTGTGCAAACCATTTTTAACTCCAAACTAATCTAAAACCTTCCCTGTAAAAGCGGCATTTACACTACACAGAATTTATCATGCAAAATATATCACACGATGTGATCGCGCTTAAAATGATAGCTTTAATTTACCACTAAAGTACCAAAGCAATTAAAATGTTTGTACTTAATACAGCAAAATATCAGCACAGTTTAAATTGCTGGTAAAACTATGTGCAGATAAATGATGCACAACACTGACAACTTATTTATTTCGTCAAATGTTTCAATTCTGAACGGCAGGGTATACCTAAAGGAAATAGATGCATGTCTTCTATCTGTGAAAGGTAACTGCCAAATGCCTTATCCTCAAAGAAAAAAATCCCCTTACTGACTGTTCCTTGAGGAAGTGAATGATGGAATCCATTGAAGGTCTGGAAGGCTTGAGAACGTCAGCAGCAGGTTGAGCCTCTTGCCTGGCAGTGTGAGATACTGATCAGTAAGGACAGGAAGCATTCAGCTGCAGATTCTGCTAATCATGGCGGTCTAACCGGTTCTTGGAGAGGGGGTTGTAGCTATCCACATCCTGCACTGTGTATCTGTCCCACCACAGCACAACCATGACTCTTTTTAACAAACGACTTTCTGAGTTTACTGTTTGGCTGATTTGTCAATTACTTCCTTTACAAAGCCTCTAAACTGAATAAGTTTGTCAGCCAGCTGCAGTATGACTTGGCCAACAATTGGGTACAAGTATTCAACAATTTTTTATTCGATTCTTGCAAACAAATGTGCCTTGTGATGCCCATCCCACCTGATTGTGGTTTGTGTTAGGGCTGCCAGGTGGTGCTGATGCGGCACACCTGGGAGTCAAATCCAGGAAGCCTTTAGAAGTTGGCCTGTGACTGTGGCTGTGTTCGGAATGGCCTACTATACATCATAGTACGTCCTAAATCCTACAACATACTAAATAGGACAAAACATTAGTGGGCAGTATGCCAACGGTACATAGTAAGAGAAATGTGAGTTTGGAAAACATTCCTGGATGAACTTGTTAGGGTTAGGGTTAAGGTTAGTGCTAGTTCCGGATAGATGTTGCTAGATGATGCTTCACGCCCCAAAATGCAATGCGCCAACTTCCTTCCAACATACAAAATACCTAACTATTTCTTTACTATAAAATGAAGAGGCAGGATGGGTGGTTTATTGACATTTGAATGCTAAGGATAGGGTTAAGGCTGGGGCTAGGGTTAGGGTTAAGGCTGGGGTTAGGGTTAGGGTTAAGACTAGGGTTAGGGTTAAGGCTGGGGTTAGGGTTAGGGTTAAGGCTGGGGTTATGGGTTAGGGTTAAGGTTAGGGTTAAGGCTGGGGTTATGGGTTAGGGTTAAGGCTAGGGTTAGGGTTAGGGTTAAGGCTGGGGTTATGGGTTAGGGTTAAGGTTAGGGTTAAGGCTGGGGTTATGGGTTAGGGTTAAGGCTAGGGTTAGGGTTAGGGTTAAGGCTGGGGTTAGGGTTAAGGCTGGGGTTAGGGTTAAGGCTGGGGTTATGGGTTAGGGTTAAGGCTAGGGTTAGGGTCAAGGCTGGGGTTATGGGTTAGGGTTAAGGCTGGGGTTAGGGTTAGGGTTAAGGCTAGGGTTAGGGTTAGGGTTAAGGCTGGGGTTATGGGTTAGGGTTAAGGCTAGGGTTAGGGTTAGGGTTAAGGCTGGGGTTATGGGTTAGGGTTAAGGCTAGGGTTAGGGTTAAGGCTGGGGTTATGGGTTAGGGTTAAGACTAGGGTTAGGGTTAGGGTTAAGGCTGGGGTTATGGGTTAGAGTTAAGGCTAGGGTTAGGGTTAAGGCTGGGGTTATGGGTTAGGGTTAAGACTAGGGTTAGGGTTAAGGCTGGGGTTATGCTATATTGCACATAGCTGCTTTCTGACAGGAGGGAGGAATGTGAAGAGGCTGAAAGATCATCAGAGACGTCCCATGCTGAGGGAGATAAGACATGATTGGCATATTAGGGGGTACTCCAAAGTATTTCAAGTTATTAAGATACGATATTTAATAATTCCTGCATCGATTTTCAATAATAAAACATGGAAACACATGTCTAACTATTACGTTTTATGCTGCCTCTCCTTTAAACGTTTGTGTTTCCCAGATAAATTCTGATCAGTCAATTGAGACGCCATTTAGTCTACTCTGCCCTTCCCTCAGTCTGGGGCACTGATTCTACACAGTGGCCAGACGTTTGTTATCCAGACATCATCTCCAACTTTAAAAAGAGTCTCCAGTTAATCTATCATTCACAAGGGACATGGGTTTCGCTTGGCTAACTTGTGTAAATAAAGAAATACACCATCATTGATAGGCTAGATGCTTGCTAGCTATATGCATGTTTGAGTGGACAGCTACTTTCACTACGTCGGAAGATTGATTTAGTCTGACAAGACCTGTCTGGAGGTTGAACTTTACTCTCTCAATGTATTAACAGTACATTGGTTGTTGAAAAAGGCCCAGCTCAATCATATTTCTGTTGTTGCAAGTTAAGGTTCTAATACTATTTGTATCATAGGAATTTAAACAACAATGAGGATGAAGAGCTACTGATCTCCAGAAGCACAATAAGAAGTTATTTACTAGTGGCTGGGTGCAGAACCCTGGTCAATCATTATCTGTTTGAAATATGAAATATATGAAATAAACTTTTGATACCTACACCATAATGCTATTGACAGCTAAATGTGGGGTATATTAAGCTAAAGTAGAATAATTTTTTTTAAATGCAAGATTATAATCCTGGTTATGAAATGGAGTTGTCAATCATAACTATAAGCATCTATTCCTCAGACTAGGTAAAAGCTGCTCACATTCCACAGAGTTGATTATATATTATAATAATTATGATTATTATATTATTAAGATTATAATCCTGGTTATGAAATGGAGTTGTCAATCCTAACCATAAGCATCTATTCCTCAGACTAGGTAAAAGCTGCTCACATTCCACAGAGTTGATTATATATTATAATAATTATGATTATTATATTATTAAGATTATAATCCTGGTTATGAAATGGAGTTGTCAATCATAACTATAAGCATCTATTCCTCAGACTAGGTAAAAGCTGCTCACATTCCACAGAGTTGTCCATATTATTTAGTCCTCAGACTAGGTAAAAGCTGCTCACATTCCACAGAGTTGATTATATATTATAATAATTATGATTATTATATTATTAAGATTATAATCCTGGTTATGAAATGGAGTTGTCAATCCTAACCATAAGCATCTATTCCTCAGACTAGGTAAAAGCTGCTCACATTCCACAGAGTTGATTATATATTATAATAATTATGATTATTATATTATTAAGATTATAATCCTGGTTATGAAATGGAGTTGTCAATCATAACTATAAGCATCTATTCCTCAGACTAGGTAAAAGCTGCTCAAATTCCACAGAGTTGATTATATATTATAATAATTATGATTATTATATTATTAAGATTATAATCCTGGTTATGAAATGGAGTTGTCAATCATAACTATATGCATCTATTCCTCAGACTAGGTAAAAGCTGCTCACATGTTGGCGCTCTCCTGTTGAAGCTGGAAGGCTCTGTCTACCTGTATTACATGTATTGCCTGTGCCTGGAATGAGGTGTCCACCAAAACCTTAGACCCAGAAATGATTCAAGATATTGAATTCTACAGTGATAAATGTTTGAAAGGGGAAGGAAGCAGGACATGTATATCCATTCCAAACGCCTGAAGTTCACATCAAAGGGAGCTGCTAAACAGTATTTGTTAATGAAATTACAGCCTCATCGTACCGTTGTCTTATGAAGGTAGGAAAACATCTTTGTTTTCACTACAATGTGAAAAGTGATTGTCTTAACTATCTTCAACACAAATTGAATCCAATGAAAACAAACTATCTATGGACTATACTTTGTCAACTTTGTAGATGTGTGTTGTTCTTTGTAGATTTGTGTTGTTCTTTTTAATGAGACTGCCTTTATGTAAACCCCTATTAATTGAATATATTATGAATGCAATATATGGGGTACATTTTTGGTACATTGTGCTGGCAATTTCTTTAATCTTACACTCCTACAAAGTTTGTGTAGATCTCATTGAAAGCAATGGTACAGTTGGTTTGTTTTCCCCAAAAGGGGGTCGCGGCCTTACGGAGCAACGCTGGTGACATATTGCTGATGACGCCAATAGGCCAATTATAGATTTATAAACATGGGGAATGTATTCTTATAATTTACTTTTAGCTTCTCTCTCTATGAAATCCTATCGTTTTAGATGCTCTAATTGGTGCAGAATAGCCCCTTAAATATTGCTGGCCTGAGCCAGGACATGAAAGTTAAGTTGTTCGGAAATGAAATAGAGGTTCAGTAATATAAGTTTTACAGAGATGAAACAAAGGTCCTTTTTTTGTATAAAACCTCCCGTTTAATGGCATGGTGTTAAAAGGGTTTCTGTTTTGCTCAGCTGATGCCAAAAGATGAAAGCAATCCTTTTTGGGTTTGCCTCTAACATTTAGCCAACCCAATGAGAATATCACAAGCAATATCACGCTCAAATCATTGTAATTATGCAGGCACTGATTTCCAGAGAAAACGTGCCGCTCCTATCAATCCTCAGTAATCAGTGGCTCCCTGTGTATTGAGGTAGCTTTGTTAGCACATCCTACACTCCACTCTCCCTGCCATCAAAGAGGATCATCGGAGTCCTAGCTGGCAGCTGAAAACTCTTGACACCCAGGGAATTGGACTGCGATTAGTGGGCTGCCCTCTGAAAAGCCAAGATAATGACTGGAGAACAAGCAGCCTCTCTCTGTCCTTTGATTTGGTTTTTGGTAGCTGAGGACCATGGACGATAAAAATTCTCCTCAACAGTGTTGGAAGACCGTGTCCAGAGTCAGTTCGATTTGTTTAGAAAACATACAGTCTGAATAAAAAGGATTATTATGAAATTATATTCTTGTCTTCTTTTAATTAGACATGCAGGGATGCATGACCTACTTTGAAAGTGTGAAAGTAATTATGTACATGTGAAAGTATTGTTGTGAGGATGGGGATGAGCTAGTTGAATTGGTTGTCTATTTCTCTGTCATAGTTTGACAATATATGCAGCCCATATGGAAATCCTTTCTCATCTAAATCCACACCAACTCTCAATGGTCTCTCACTGGTTAATCTTAGATGTATGTGAAAAGACCTGCATGGGTCTCTTCATGATAAAAAGCAGCTCTGCAGTTAGGTCTGTTCTGAAACATCTCCTTACAACCTCCCTATTCTCCTTCAACAATCAATGATTGTTTATCTTTCTGAGGTAATAACTCAATAATCAATTATCGCTTATCTTTGTGTGGCAATAATTCAATAATCAATAATTGTGGGAATAAGTCCTCTGATTTATAACATAGCCCTATTGGTAAAAAACGAAACCAAAAGTCTGTTTTACTCAATTAACACTCAAGCACTAATCTGTTCAGCCCATCCATCAATAAGACAAGCAATCAATGCCATGATCCCTGCCTTTGTCATTGAAATGCTCAGGACCATAGGTTAAACACGACCTCTGCCCATTACACAAACATCGCCATGTAGGAATCGATTGCTTTTCAGTCAAAGATGATTAGTGAATTGGTAGCTCATTTCTGTCCGTCCATGCCTATGGCCATCGACCTCTAATGCAAAGAGGACCTAGGTATCCATTTATGTAATTACGCTGCTCACTGATAGTGGCTCATTTGGGGCATGAGCACTTCAGCCGTTGCAGCTGTTGATCAGTTTTTTCTACAGTCTGCTTGTGTCAACACTAATCTTGTCTTAAGTCTGCGACCCATTCAAAAAGTATTAGTAATGTCGAACCGTCAGAGGACCAATGTTTTTTTAGGGGGCACAGTTTCACAACTCCATTTACTATGTGCCACGTCAGCGTATATACATAACACTACGGTTTGGATTTTAAAGCACCGGCTCAAACCATTGAGGGGTCACATGCCCCCTCTGTGTGAATGGGCATGATGCCTCTGATAACAGAATTTTCTCCCTCAAGGTAGGCAAACCACCTGCTTTGCTTTCGGGCACCAGAAAACACAGGGGAGTGAGCCAGTTGCTAGAGGTTATGGAATATAGTTGTGGATAGATTATGTTGGAACGGAAAGGGATGATCCAGCGTATACAGATGGTTTCTAAAGAAACGACAAAGCCCGAGACAAAGATGGCTGTTGCTGTATTTCTGGGCTTAAGATGCATCAAAGGGTTTCACACACTGCTTTCTAATCATCACATTTAATAGTGGAATAGTACAGTACTATGTAGAGACATACAGAGAGACTGCACACAAATATTTAGTATTTTAGACAAATATCAAACAAGTTCCTAAATATGCAAAAGTAGGCTCATGATTGTATTTACATTTTTCTAAATAAACAGGCATGTTGGTGGATGCATTTTCAGTTTCCTGAAAGAGACTGACCGTCAAATGCGTTTTCTTTAAAGAACTTTATCATCAGCATACATTCCGTTACTTTCCCAGAGCTTCTTCTGGAGCCAGATTTACGTTGAGCTTCAAACCTCGGTCAGATCCCAGGATCAAACAACCAACTGTCATTTCAGTCAAGATTTTTTTTTTTTCAAATGTGTGTGTGTGTGTGTTGGATTTCAAGTAGGCCATCTCCACATGTAATGTCAGTAGCGAGCGGTGCCCTGAAGTCAGTCTATCAGATTAACGGAGACTCCGTGACAGATTTCATCTGGAGCTTCTTCCTCAGTTGCTCACGGTGTCAGCCGCTGGTCTGAGAAACACTGAGGCCTGGCCCTCACGCTGTCAGCCGCTGGTCTGAGAAACACTGAGGCCTGGCCCTCACGATGTCAGCCGCTGGTCTGAGAAACACTGAGGCCTGGCCCTCACGCTGTCAGCCGCTGGTCTGAGAAACACTGAGGCCTGGCCCTCATGTTGTCAGCCACTGGTCTGAGAAACACTGATGCCTGGCCCTCACGCTGTCAGCCGCTGGTCTGAGAAACACTGAGGCCTGGCCCTCACGCTGTCAGCCGTTTGATCTTAAAGGAGAGGGGATTGAACTTTATTCAGTAACTCTGTCTCACTGAGGTCAAGCCATGCTAGACTGAGAGGGGATTGAACTTCATTCAGTAACTCTGTCTCACTGAGGTCAAGCCATGCTAGACTGAGAGGGGATTGAACTTCATTCAGTAACTCTGTCTCACTGAGGTCAAGCCATGCTAGACTGAGAGGGGATTGAACTTCATTCAGTAACTCTGTCTCACTGAGGTCAAGCCATGCTAGACTGAGAGGGGAGTGACCTTTTTTTCTCATTTGAAAAAGAAGATACAACTTTAGTGATACCTTAGTTTCTTTACGGGGCCGACATGGGCAGGCAATTCCTGTCTGCAGCACCAAACTGAGTGTAAACTGTAAACTGAGTGCACCACAAAAGCTTCTAATGGAACTGAAGTGAAAATACACCTGGAGTCTGGAAACACAGCTAATAGCACGGTTTTGACCCTAGGCAATGCAAGGACTATGAGTACGAGAAGCACTTCAGAGACCAGCGCAATCACAGGTAAAAGTCAACAGATCTGCCCTTGTGGCTGGGAAAAGGTACAAACTGTGAGGGACCTGAGAATACACCAAAGAAAGGTACCAAATGCAATGATAAACCTGTTTAAGGCAGACTTTAAGGACCATCAACTGTGTTTTCTTGCGGCAAAATCTACCACAGGATGGTAGCGTCTGGACATTCTCATACCCGACTCGACTGTAAGGCAAGGGAACAGCCGTGAGTTAACAGGAATAAAAGGGAAATAAACATGTTATTTGCGCCAAATTTGGCTGGGGGGAAATGTCTCCATCACTAGATAAAATGCATCGCATTTTCTTTGTGAGGACGAGGAATAAGCCAGTAAATAATCACTACTGCAATGCACCATTTGCAGATGAACAGTGTGGTGCAGGGCCTCGTGGCCCAGCCGCTATCCTCTCTACCAGCACGCAGACACGCCTCACCAGGCCAAAGGAAGCCAGGTCCATGGACAGCACCAGGCTACAAGAGGGTCTGGGGCAGCACCTGGATAGACAGACAAGACAGGCAAGACAGACCTGGGATTCAGCACCAAGGACACGGCCGGGCTACTGAGGGCTTCAGCACCATGGACACGGCCGGGCTACTGAGGGCTTCAGCACCATGGACATCGTTGGGCTACTGAGGGCTTCAGCACCATGGACAGCGCTGGGCTACTGAGGGCTTCAGCACCATGGACATCGTTGGGCTACTGAGGGCTTCAGCACCATGGACAGCGCTGGGCTACTGAGGGCTTCAACACCATGGACATCGTTGGGCTACTGAGGGCTTCAACACCATGGACAGCGCTGGGCTACTGAGGGCTTCAGCACCATAGACAGCTTTGGTGCCCCGCCCCTGAAACCAATTGAGCACAGCTGGTGTCACCTGAGCTGGGCTGGTATAAAAAGGGAATGCAGTCCAGAAATTGGTTTGCAACCAGAGCAGCGGAATCAGCCAACCACCCCAGAAGGGAAGAGGACGAACTAGGGACAGAGGGTAAAGGAAGACCCAGACGAGCTGAGGGAGACGCCTGTCATGACATCTTGATTTTTTCAACTTTGCAACATTTTGTTTTCATTTAAACCTCCAACCCTTTGTTTGCTCCCCCAGACCATCTCCTGCCTGCTTTGTAGCCCGAGTTTATCTGTCTGGCATTTCAACTCCATTATGCTTTCTAAAATAAATGCTTCACAATGAATAATGCATGGACATGTATTGATTACCAAATTCTAAATTAGAAGGCTCGATCACGATACAACCCACGTGTTTGCAAATACCAGAGTAGCATTCCTACACTTTCTGTGGAAATGTTCAGACTGCTACTTCTTCATTATCTTTCTGGTTACATTTTTTTTAATTCTCTGGCAAAATGCATCACCTTTCTTTTCACACTAACAATGACTTCAGAATGCTGAGTGCCATAATAATTATATTAATAATAATAATAATAATAATAATAATAATAATGCCTATAAAAAGCAAAGATAAAGTGTTGATTTTTTCTTAATAACACAGAATTGGTCTCTAAATCAGCTCCAACTCAATGAAACAAACTATCCACTTGAAACCCTTTGTCACTTCGTTACTCAGAAGTAGTCTGACAAAATGTATCTGGCATCTGTTTGCATAGTCATGTTGTAGCCTTTAATTGCTGTAATTCTGTTGAACTACAGTCTCAATGAGCTTAGATGTTGTAAGAGAAACATGTGGGTTATGTGATGGCTACACTAACCTATCAGAAGGTTATGTGATGGCTACACTAACCTATCAGAGGGTTATGTGATGACTACACTAACCTATCAGAGGGTTATGTGCTGTGAGGAGGAGGATCTAATAGAGCTCGTTCATGTTGCTGTAATGGAATAGATTCATTCCAAACTGAGGATTCATTACAACCCAGCAGGAAGCCGAAAAAAAGATTCCGTAAAAAAATCACTCAAAAACTGTCATTCTAGGAAGACTGAGAATCGTAACAAAAAAACAAGCATATTTTTTCCCACATTATTAGGATAATAAGTACCATTCCCCAAACGTGTATCTTGTTTGAGTAAACACTGCTTGCCACTTGTCTGTCCTATGCTGTATAACAAGTACAGTGCATAAGCAACGTTCATTTAAAAAAAATTATCTCATAGGGAGGGGTCATGTCAGTATTTCCAACAAGGCAGAAAAGTTACCCATGCCTGCAACAGAAACAGTAAAGCAATACTACGCTTTAGAACCTTTTGTCCACTGATGCAACAAAATGATGACGAGCAGACGAGCAGACGAAGGCCTCACGATAAGCAATGCGTTTTTCTTCAGTGGAAACAAGACAAGGAACAAGAAGGCACAGACGCATGAAACATTAACAATGTCCAGACAAGGGACAACCCAATAGAAAAGGCTTGAATACAGGAACTAAAAACACAGGAGAACCAAGCAACACAAAGGAGACCAGGTGGAAACCAGGACGCTAACTAGGACAGGTGAAACTAACGAGACTAACGAGGACAGGTGAAACCATGATGCTAACGAGGACAGGTGAAACTAATGATGCTAACGAGGACAGGTGAAACCATGACGCTAACGAGGACAGGTGAAACCAATGAAAGCTAACGAGGACAGGTGAAACCAATCAAAGCTAAACCAATCCATAAACCACGGGGGGTCCAATAGGAAAAAAGAAACGTTCTATGTCCTTAACTTAGCACTTTTCCTTGACCTTGAGAGAAAACGTCATGAGTTCAAGGAATATATGAAGGAGAATTCATAAGGACTATTGACAAGACAACTGTGGTGTTGAGCACATCAGACTGCACTTACAATCGGCAACGTAATTATGTGACGGTGGATGTCATTGACGTGGGCCTACAGTGGTGAAACTACCATGTCCCAAAGACGGACTGCTAAAAGCACATCTTAAAATACTTTGTCCCTTACCTTTGTTTTTACCGTGTGCTTTCATAGGCTACATAAAGTCATATTTTTGACAGGCTTGTCCACGTTTATTATCAAGGTTGGAATTGAAATTAAAAAGGAATACAGCCTACCAGTCAGAAAAGGGAAACAAAATGGCTGTCACATTGATAGTGGTTGCTCACACTCACCCCCGTCAACTAATATTTATCAACATGAATCCCAATTAATATGATTGTATGAAATAATTGTTAACTATATCCGAGAAATACATAACATGTTAGGCCTACAAATTTACTATCGTACATTTCATCATTCTTCAGTTTCAAATATGTTGATCTGGCTAAAGACTTCACTTTTATCATAGCGTACTTCTTTTACCGTAGCGTACAAAATGATACAGTGTTAGTATTCTATTCCATGGCGTAGAAGATTGGGTTCTTAGTTTGTCCATGTTCTATAGCAGTGAGTGAGTAAGACGGTCTCGATCAGAGCAGTTCCAGACTAAATGTATGAAACTAAGCCGTGCGTAGTGGAATAACATTTAGGACGAAAGCCAGGTTATAATCAATCAAGATCCACTGTTCTCCTGACTCCAGCCTGACGTTGTCATTAATTTACAATGGTGTCAATGCCATGCCCAAACTAACAGATCCAATAAGCGGTCCGGCAGAGCAACTGTTGGAGGGAGCCAAGGAAGCATAAAACAGCCATGTTTACAGCGGTATCACTGTTTACAGCGCTATCACTCATAGATTAGGTCAAATTAACACACTCCACTCAGACAGCTGCCCACCAGCCACACCTAACAGCTTGTTTACTGTGATCAAACATTTCAATACAGTTCAGTCCTTTATGCAACTTTTGACTCCAACCCTTTGGTGTTATACCAAAGATGAATTGTTTTAATATTCAAAATCAAAATTTCAGAATCAAATCATTTAGAAATGAAATCGGTCAACACACAATGTGGGTATTGATGGGATAATGCTTCCAGGCTGGTATCAGAATGGACTCTCTCATCCAATGGTTGTGACCTTGAGCATGCCTTTCTCAGAGGAACATTTAACCGAAAGGTCGTCCCGCCCCGCCCCCCCCCCGGTAGTTGATGGGGGGCATGTGTCTGCTCGCACAATGGAGTCAACATTGACCAATCCAATGTTCGTATTGACCAGCTTCCTTCATTGGGGAGGGATGAGCTTGCCACGGTTCAAGGTAAGTTAAATAGTTCAGTGCGTGTCCGAAATAAAGGGTGCCAAGCTGAGCCCCTTCTCATTAATCACCTCCACTAGACATCATTCTATCCAATTGCCTTTGATGACTCATCACCACTATTTCGGCAAACGCCAAAGTCTTCCGAGGGGAGAAGGGTTTTAATCACATCACTCTTTGTCCCTGGAGCAGCAAACTAGGCCAGCCTCATGAAAGCCAGGGGCTTCTAGCTGGGGCTCTGGGGAGTCAAAGTGACTCAGTCCTTTTTGCTGCTAATGCACTGGCCTGCCTTGACAGCGACCGGTGGAAGCCAAGCTTCTGCTGCACACAGCAAAGCTAGGATTGGCTGCGAAAGGAACACACTGACAATAAAGAGCTTTGGCCCTCGGACTTCGACCCCACATTTAACAAAGCCTCCAGGAATTTCACTTTTAGATAATCCCAATCAAATGTTCAAACTCATCTAAATTAGGTGGGCGTGTTGCCGTGCGGAACTTTTCTGAAGTTCTGATTTTGCCTCTCGGGTGTTAAGAGTTGACAAGCGATCTATTTCAGCCCTCAAGGCCCAATGCATTTTTCATAATTTTTTGGCACTCATCTGTAAATTCTAATGACCAGTGGAGAAAATATTCATGACTTATAGCACATACCAATTTCCCACAAGTACGAGACTTTAATTAAGCAAAGGATGAATTGCTAAATATTGATCACATGGTCACCAATTAGCAAGCAAGGGCAGACAGATTTGGGTTTTGGTATGACTACTAATTAAGTTGTTGTATCCAGAAATGATAGCAGTGCTACAGTGCTTTTAAATAGAAATAAAACAATTAATGAATTTGGATTTCAATTATTTTGTCAGTTTTTTATTTTTTATCAACATAATTTGAGTGAAATATAACGTGTGATGAATTAGTCACAATGGTGTTATCTGAGAGTTCAATCCAGGCAATATCTCCTATAAATCCTAACCCTAAGCATGTCTTACAGTAAAATCACAGAGCTCTGATAGTTGTTCAGCTGTCAAAAGCTTTCATAATATTGAGTTAAAGTTAGGAATTAAAGCAACCCTGTCACCAACGCAGCTGGGCTAACTCAGCTCAGTTTGCCTTGGCGCTTGTCATAGTCCTATCAGCGTGTGATTTATGGCTCCCAGGGCACTAATATACATCTGAAAGACACTCCGAGGGGCCGTCTCCGTTTCAAAGTATTGTGTCGTCCGAGCCTCCTCCTTTTATCATATTTGGCTGAGCAACATGTGTCCCAGAGCAGACCATTAAGGGCTTTTAGGCTGATAGAGGGGGAGGGAGAAAACACAATGGGGACTGGCTGGTTTTCCTTCCATGATTCCTAACGCTGTCCCGTCTATGAACAGAGAAGCTCCATATTTCGCCACATCATCATAAAGAAAAACCCCACAGCATCATAAAATGGAGGAAACACTACAGGACTCTATGCACTGTAGGGCAGAGATGTGGAAGCTGTTGAAAGGTTGTGTAAAGAATCCTCTGTGTTCTTTTTCACCCCAAGAACCACTTCAACAACACCCAAATGCCAAGCTGGTATCGCCTTATTGATCTAGCTATCAAGACCGAGCCATGCTACTCAAAGGAGGATTTCAAACATACTTTTTTCTCCAGTCAGGTAGAGAATAAAAGCCCTCTACCTAACCTGGAAAACACAAATCAGAAATCTGAATGGCATCTGTAAAGTAGAGATTGGAGCATCACTTCAAAGGCAATAAATGGGAGGGATTGATTGGCATTGCTTTTCTGCCCCAACACATTTATTTAAAAAGTTTGCGTCGGTGTTTAAATGTAAATTGTTGTAAAAAAAATGAATTTGTGGGTTTTATGAAGTGCAGTGACAGTGTAGTGTTGTATTTTTGCATTTAGTAGAATAAGTAAGTTTGAGTAAGTTCAGAAACCCACAAAGTGATATTAATGGCCAGGCATTAGACAAGATAAATGTGTGCACTTTTCCCTGGCCACCCCTACTTAACCAGTGGGATTCTCACCCCTTTAATTTGTTAAAGTACATAGTGATGTAAGCTGTAACTGATGGTCGAGTGCTGCCAGCCCAACATTACAGCTCACACACACACACACACACACACACACACACACACACAGTACAGGATGTACCAGTTAGGAGTCCAGGACCACAACCATAACGAAAGACAGTCTACCAAGCCACCAATGCAAACAACCAAAGTTCATAGTGGATCCGTTCTATCCAGATGACCAGTTCTGTGATGTCACAGGATAGAAACTATGATTGGTCCTCTAAGGCATGAACCTGAGTTGAAAGGGACAATTAGTAGCACTGAAGCTGTTGGTTACATAGACACAGGGGAAGGTCAACGAGAGGGACGTTTAGTAGCACTGAAGCTGTTGGTTACATAGACACAGGGGAAGGTCAAAGAGAGGGGACGTTTAGCGTTCTGGACACCTTCTAACACAAATAGACATCCCGCCTGGCTGACAGGTAGCTGGGAGGAAGATCCTCTGCAGTCTAAGAACTCAAATACCCTCCCAACTAAAACCTTAATGTCAGTTGTCAGTGCGGGAAAAGCTTTTGGTTCCTCCAGGTTCCTCGCTGGGACAGCTGAGTACACTTGCCGACATGGGAACAGCTGTCTGTATACTTCAGTCCAGCCGGGTACATTACAGTCACAGCACTGGCTGACCTGGGAACAGCTGTCTGTATACTTCAGTCCAGCCAGGTACATTACAGTCACAGCAATGGCTGACCTGGGAACAGCTGTCTTTCTGTCTTGGTAAGTACCCTGGCCTCCTAAGGCCAGCCCAGGTACATTACAGTCACAGCACTGGCTGACCTGGGAACAGCTGTGTGACCAAGTTGTGACCAAGGCTGTCACAACGGGTTGGCACGGACTCACTGCACACAGCCTCTCTCCACCATGATGAGGCATTAAGCCCACAGTATAACTTAAGATCAGTGACTTCTGTAGATAGTGTTAATGGTTGCATTGTCATGCAGATAAAATAAAAAGGCCCATGGTTGGAGAGACTTTTTAAATTTAAATGACTAAATTTAAAAATAAAATGTTTTTTTTAATGCATAACAATTCTAGAAGGTCGATTCAGAAGAAAATGTCCTTTCTCACATCCTTCCCTCCAACCCACCTCCATCTCTCTGTCCCCCCAGGTAGTGCATCCAAGGAAGCATCCATGAATTGAGACTACATGGCTTCATTTCCATATTTCCAACAGTCTCCCCAGCATTTGACAAATGATGAATTTGTGGAAATAATATGATACACAAAAAAAATGAAATAAACTTGACCTGCATTAACTTCATCAAATAGAGTAAAATCTTTCTGACTGCTGACAGGAGGCTGATTCAAACGGTCATATAGGAGAGACGTACAGGTAACATCATTATACTCATGGTTTTCTAATTAATTTGGGTTGGATGCTTACATCCTGAAAATCATGTCTGTGTAATGGGGAGATGGATATGCCGAAACATTCCTCTGCAGCAGGATCATGTAGCTTCCCTTCCTGTAAATATTACCTGTATATTAACTACCCTTAATTACCTACCTACTACTTAATTAACTACTATTAATTACCCTTCGTTTACATTTCAAACAATAGATAATTATCAACAAGTCGGTTAGAACAACGGCAAAGACTATGTCCCACAAAATTTAACCTTTATCCATCTACATGGGGTCCCACATTTTGTGCACTGCTCCCTATCAAATAAAATAATTATGTTTTTGGTTTTCTATTAAATCTCGACTGGATATAGAGATTATAGTCTGCTGGTTCCAGTGCTAATTAAGTGACCTTACATATAATCAAGTATTGAAGTCTTTATCGTTATTACGATACTAAAATGTTAAAGATCAGGAAGGGACAGTGAAGACTTAAAATGAAGGCTATCAAATAAATGGTCAATTAGAAAAGGAGCACATAGACACTGAAGGCTATATATTGGAAAAGCAACCGAGACCAAAATATCAAATGAAATTGTAGGTTAATATCGATTTCGGGGGGGTTTCATAATTAGACAGTTAACGCTCACATGCATCACGGAACTTTTCTGTGATGGCGCAAACAATTTGAAATGACTGAAAAAGCAATCACTACACAATGAAGCAGAATTGTTCAAACTATAAGCGGGTTACCTGTGTTCTCAATGGTTCTCCATGCTCGATTATACTCAAGAACGGAATTTCTAAAAAAGAAGACATGAATTCCACTTGCACGATTTCTTCCTGTGTCTGGGGGAAGGCGAGCACAGCGGAGACTCCCTGAACAACTATTTCCTGGCAGACACACCTGAAAAGGGATTCGGGATCGCCATTTAAAGGCTCTCGGGGAACCACTTCCAGGCTTAGGTTGTATGGAAGAAAGTTGTCCCCGGCTTGGGCAATGCCGACGAGGGCGCGGTTCAAGGCAGCCTGCACCCTGGCCGTCTGGCGGGTCGGCAGAAGGGCACCAAGACGCACGGTGTGTCCTATCTGCGCCAGGATGTGGCAAGGCTGGGGATGCAGGAGACAAGGGTCGATGAAGAAATGCAGAATGGTTTGGAATCCCAAGTAAAAGTATGCCAAGAATCTTGAGAAGATTAAATTCATCCTGCTGCACTCTTGAATTGAATGAGAAACTGTCAGACGATTGCATTGCTTGCTTCTCGCCCTTTCCCCCTTTGAGTAGGCCTACGGTTTTACTGCTTTTTTTTTTTTTTTGCTAACGATAATTAAACTGGTGTTGCACTGAGGGAGTTACAGTGCGAATGTGTGATTAGGATGAGAAGGGGAGGCGGTGGACGGTGGAGAGGCGGAGATCCCTCTGTACTGTCATGCAGAGGGTAACTGTGACAGAGTATTGGTGAAGCAGTTTTGGACGGGGTCATTAACACACTGAGGGGTGTACTGTAAAAACATGGTAAATAAACCGTCAAAACTATCAAAGTAAAGCAATATCTGGAATACAATGTAATAGGGCAATTAATATAGCCAATATAAATGTATTTAAATAAAATACTGGTCAAAGACTGTAATGAAAAGTAAAAGTAAGTATAACCACAGTAAATGCTTATTTTCTGTGCATGTTATTTAGATCTAAAGCGTTTTGTCAGTATTTCCCTTTGAATTAATTTAACTATTAAAGCTACAGTTTGTAAGTTTGAATTTCAAGGCAAAAATTACTTTTTTTTATTGTTATTGTTTACAACATACCACCTTGAGGACATCATAAAATAAAGTCCTCGGAGAGAAGGTGCGATCTATATGAGCGCCCTGGGCCCTGTATTCAGCGTTTCAAAAATCTAGAATTCGCATGCCTAATAGTAACCAATCAGGAGAGTTTCTGCAAGGAGGCACGCCTACCTGCTTGTCAATCACCTCTCGTGCACGATGGAAATGTTGAAGGCATTAGGAATTTATTTAAGGCAGGGACCATGAAGAGGGATAGGAGGGACCAAAGTCTCACGAAGTTGGATTTTTTGCGTGTTTTGATTCAAATTTTTCCTGTTTTTTTCCCACACTTTTCTAGACATACATACTGCACCTTAACTGTATAACAGAGGGGTCTATTTCAGTGAGATATTATTCATATTGTGCACATTTCTTTATTAAGTTTAGGGGGCAAATACTTATTCACAGTGTTATGAGTGTTTGATTACTTTTTTCCTTCCATAAATGAAATAATCTTTTAAAAACAATAAACAATTTAAAAACTGTTAATTCCGGTAGTATTTGTCTTGTTGTAAGATCTGAAACAATTAAGTGGTAAATATGGAAATACACATTTATGTAATTACTCATACAGTTTTCACTTAACATGTCAGGTGGTATAACCTTTCGAAAATCCTAAAAATACAAATTATATTTGCTGATAAACTGTAAGAGTAATCTTAAGGAGGAACAAAAGTTATTATAGCTTTGGAATCAGCAGGCAGGCTTACCTGATGTCAAGTTTATAAATAAAATTAGCTTTTAATGTTGATATTCTGCTGGGGAACAGGTTCAAAAGCTTCTTAACGACTAAGGACAGCTGACCCCCCAAAAAATACCAAACTTGTGTTGCTCTCAACTGTCATTTTGTTGTTCACTCCATCGCCTAGAGCTCAGCGTCTTCTGGAGAGCTGGACTGAACAGTGGAAAACACGACGAAAAATATGTTGGAACTGGAAGCCATCTAACAAACCAGTAAATGTTGCTTTGAATATGAAATCCACTGTTAAACTGACACTAAAACAGGAAGGGTCAATAGGGACGGCATATCAAAATGTTGACTGGCCAAAAAGAAGCTGGCCATTTTGGAGAGTTACAATGTAGAGGCTGGCTCCATTCATTGGAGAGTTACAGTTTAGAGGCTGGCCATTTCTTGGAGAGTTAGAAATTTAGAGGCTGGCTCCATTCATTGGAGTGTTACAGTTTATAGGCTGGCCATGTCTTGGAGAGTTACAAATTTAGAGGCTGGCTACATCCATTGGAGAGTTACAATTTAGAGGCTGGGCATTTTTTGGAGAGTTACAGTTTAGTCCACAGTATTCCCTTGAGCATGGAAGCCTTCTCCTTCTTCAAGCGCAGTCATTTAGGATCGGATTTAGGATGACCTTGGCTTTCTTTGCTCAAAACCACCTGGTCTTCCTCCTCTGGTGTTCTAGACTAATGTGCTTTACTGTGCAACAAACAGGGAGGGCTCTTTTGTTGAAAGTAAAACACCAGCAAGGAAACAACTCAATGGTCCATTCTTCTTTCATTGCGTTTTCTAACTGAGAGGAAATTGTCTTTTTGACAAACCGTAGCCATATTGTACTGCAAACCTTTAAAGTTTGTGTTTTGCTCCTAAGTTTTATTCTGAATGCTAGGGTCATTGGCTTCAACACAATCATGGTCACGTGTTAAGTGGAAAGGCTTCTTTCACAATTGTATTCCTCCTTTTTCCTCAGTCAGCATAATAATCTAGAGATTAGACTAGAGATTTGGTCGGCAGAGGTACTCCACAATACCTTGCTTTTAAATGTCAAAGGCTTCTTTTCACATTCAAAATAGATCAGAGTTCCACATGCGTGTGAACTGCAACAGGAGGGATGAGAGGAACTGCTCCATTCCCCTCCAGCAGGTAAATCAAAAGCTCTGGAGCTTGACGTTTTTTTTTAACTCTCTCCACACCCACACACACACACACACACACACACACACATTTTAAAATGCCAGTCCTTGGCTCCCTGTCAGTCACGCTGGTATAATGAAGGAGATTACCGTTTGAGAATTTAAAGTAATTTTTTTTTTCATGTGAATGTGCCATGAGAACAACAAAAACATTGCATAAGCCAGAACCAAACAGATTTCACTAACCTCAACACACAAACACACTACTAATTCACCAGGATCCTGTTGGGGAATGTAACCCTTGGTAAAACATCAAACTCATTGCTTTATCGCCCACAGCACAGAGGTAGAAATCTGGTCTGAACCTCATATACTGAAGTCAATTATCATTTTTTTTGCAAATTGGTGTTCTTACATATTCATCCTATGGTTAGTATTAGATCTATTTAATTCTAAAGTCATGGGCTAAGTGTAACTGAAGAGAGACAAATCTCAATACCACTGCAGTAGAATGTTCTAGAACCATTGAAACTGTTGGCACAATAAAGACTAAATAATTTACCTTATCCTCAATGATTGAGATGGGGTTGAATGTGTCTGGCCAATACAAAGAGCTGTATGCCAAGTGCTTTTCTCACCATCCACCACCTTAGAAAGAGAGAATATTCTAAACCTACATAATAACCAACGGTTTAGAGGCTTTATATAAATGAACAGAATTCAAAACGTATCCCAGCAGTGATGACTGCGATGCACTACCCTTTTAAATGTATGGCTACTTTACACGTGGAGACAACTGCTGTTCATGACACACGTCACAGGGCTTCCTGTCTCTGAGGTGCAAGACTAAAAACAAGAGTTTGGTCATTTGGAGGAGAAAGGGACATGGTTTACACCTGGTTTCTGAGGTGCAATACTAAAAACAAGAGTTTGGTCATTTGGAGGAGAAAGGGACCTGGTTTACACCTGGTTTCTGAGGTGCAATACTAAAAACAAGAGTTCGGTATTTTGGAGGAGAAAGGCAGCTGGTTTACACCTGGTTTCTGAGGTGCAATACTAAAAACAAGAGTTTGGTCATTTGGAGGAGAAAGGGACCTGGTTTACACCTGATTTTTGAGGTGCAGCATTTAAAACAATGAGTTTGGTTATTTGGAGGAGAAAGGGACCTGGTTTACACCTGGTTTCTGAGGTGCAGCATTTAAAACAATGAGTTTGGTTATTTGGAGGAGAAAGGGACCTGGTTTACACCTGGTTTCTGAGGTGCAGCATTTAAAACAATGAGTTTGGTTATTTGGAAGATACAGGGAGAAGGTTTACACAAATGCGTCAATCCGTCCTGGCTTCTCTCGGATATCCTGGATGGCTGTCTTACATCTCTGCCCTTCCTCAACGGACCTCCCTTTATCTATCATGGAACCACCAAATCTGAGAAAAAGAAAACAAAAGTTTGCTGATCATGAAACAAATATACTTTTCTATGTCGAAATACTTCTCATTTACTGTCTTTTACTCATATTCAAAGTAACCAGTGATGCAATAGTTATTGTTGGTGCTAATAAGTACATTCTGCTTGTTGGCGTTTGATTCTTTAATGTGTTGCTTGCTGTAAAGCTTGTGGCGAAAATACCCACGGCTCATCTTCCTGGCCTGTGTCTTCTTGGCCTGTGTCTTCTTGGCCTGTGTCTTCTTGGCCCGTGTCTTCTTGGCCCGTGTCTTCCTGGCCTGTGTCTTCCTGGCCTGTGTCTTCTTGGCCTGTGTCTTCCTGGCCTGTGTCTTCCTGGCCTGTGTCTTCTTGGCCTGTGTCTTCTTGGCCTGTGTCTTCTTGGCCTGTGTCTTCCTGGCCTGTCTTCCTGGCCCGTGTCTTCTTGGCCCGTGTCTTCTTGGCCCGTGTCTTCCTGGCCTGTGTCTTCCTGGCCTGTGTCTTCCTGGCCTGTGTCTTCTTGGCCTGTGTCTTCTTGGCCTGTGTCTTCTTGGCCTGTGTCTTCCTGGCCTGTGTCTTCTTGGCCTGTGTCTTCTTGGCCTGTGTCTTCTTGGCCTGTGTCTTCTTGGCCTGTGTCTTCCTGGCCTGTGTCTTCCTGGCCCGTGTCTTCTTGGCCCGTGTCTTCTTGGCCTGTGTCTTCCTGGCCTGTGTCTTCCTGGCCCGTGTCTTCCTGGCCCGTGTCTTCCTGGCCCGTGTCTTCCTGGCCCGTGTCTTCCTGCTGCCATTCTGTCTGGAAGTTCCGCCTGGATGCACTACCTGGATTACACCTGCTTTTAAGAGGCAGAAAACATTGTAATGGAAAACAGACGTGCGCGCCCCCCCGGCGGTTTTGCCATGTTCTTAAGTCCACGTTGCAACGAAATACTGTCTGAAACGGACGCCAACATGTTAGTACATTTTCCCCTAAAAGTCCTCATCTGTCTGTGGCATGTATACTGCGTATAGCCACATGAATACCAAATAATCCCCTTTAATGGAGAACTCCTCTGCCAGTAACTACCACCTAGACTATACTGTGTATAGCCACATGAATACCAAATAATCCTCTTTAATGGAGAACTCCTCTGCCAGTAACTACCACCTAGACTATACTGTGTATAGCCACATGAATACCAAATAATCCCCTTTAATGGAGAACTCCTCTGCCAGTAACTACCACCTAGACTATACTGTGTATAGCCACATAAATACCAAATAATCCCCTTTAATGGAGAACTCCTCTGCCAGTAACTACCACCTAGACTATACTGCGTATAGCCACATGAATACCAAATAATCCTCTTTAATGGAGAACTCCTCTGCCAGTAACTACCACCTAGACTATACTACGTATAGCCACATAAATACCAAATAATCCTCTTTAATGAAGAACTCCTCTGCCAGTAACCATCTAGATTTATGGTGGTGCAGTGTGGGGCTCATTCCATTAGATTCATTTTTATTGATCATTTCATTTGTATGAGGCACTAAAAACAATATGCATAAAGTTATTTATGAACACCATTACTACAAACAACGCCCGAAAAAGAATCTGCTTGTTGGATCATATTTCAAAGCTACTTTGCAGCACCGTGATTGCAATTGCCCAGCTGGGAGGTCCAAACAAATCAAGCTCATTCTACAGAAACCCTCAGTATCCCATAGATTCTAAAAGGAATATCACACAATCAACCTAGGACAGCTTGCTGTGGGATACAGCCTTCATCACTTCTTCCTTCCCTGCTACCTCATCCCAGATGCACCGTTGTCCAGTCAGCAACAGGAAAGCACTTGCAAAATGTTTTTATTTTTTTAAACGCCACCAAACATGGCAGAATTTTTCTGGTGATTGAATAGCTTTTCCCTGAAAAATTTACATGAGTTAACGTATGGTCGGATTCTATTCGGAAATAATTTCGACTGAAGTTAACTGTAATGAAGAGTTTGATCAATGCTACACTTTGCCCCATTTCAAACTAGTGTCATATTTCTACACTAATAATTCTAAAGATTACATTTACCAATATAATCAGTGCGGTGTCATGGTGTTATGATCCAAACAGGGCGATTCTGTTATGAACACATAGGGCAGAACCCAGAATATATTATTTCTCAGCCCATCATTGTGTGTTGGATTAGGTTTTTAACAGAGAGTGTTCAAGGTAAGGTTATATAAGGAGACTCAGATAAAGAATGAGTGCAGCCCAATACAGAAAAGTCCCTGCAGAAAAATCTGCTCCAGCACATGACCTGAGACTGGGTTAAAGATTCACCTTTTCAGGATGACAACCCAAAGCCTACAAGACAACAACATTATCTTAGCTTTGGGTCCAGTCTCTGCATGTCTTTAAGTGAGCTAGTCTAAGCTTGGACTTAAAAAAGCATCTGTGGATTCCCTGAAGATAGCAGCTCAGACACTCAGACTGATTGAAAGGATCTGCCAAGAAAAATAGGAGAAAGCGCCGTAATCCATGTGTGCAAAGCTTTCAGACAATTAATCAAGACTTTAGACGCCCCAAAGGAGCAAAGCGATGGATAAACGGTCAGAATTATCATGGGAATGAGATCGGTCTTAAATTCACAAAATTATGTAATTCACTTTTGAATTGAGAAAATAACAGTGATGTTTGCGAAAGATGAAGTTGTATGAATGCTTTGCGGCCATTGTACCCTCTGTTCTTTAGATGTTTTAGATGTGTTCCAGCTCCTAGTATGCCGTGCACACCTCTTCTAGAGCGACCAACACAGTTGTTTTTTCCCAGGAGCAATATTTGAAAAGCATCCACATTGTTGCACTTGTTTAATTATAGCTTACCCTAAAAAAAAGTGTTTTATGGAGAACAAAAACAAATCAAAGGCTGTATTTTAAGTTGCCAAGTTGGGTTGTTTAACATAGTTTACTCAGTGCATTGGGAACCCCAAAGTCTCTGGCTCCTAGGAAAGAAAAGAAGAGCCACACTTGAACAAAAAACAGTTTGTCTTCAGTAAACACCCAATAGGAAATAACATGTCTTTATAGATTGTGACCCTAAATTCCTGAGGAAGCCGTAGCTATTCAAAACACAAAACAGACGAACACTTAACATCGGTAGTATGTTCCTGTAGTTCCTCTCATCCCTCCTGTTACATCATTCAAGTGAAATAAGAGCCTGGTGTTTGTATCACCAGTGGAGAAAACAACGCACGTCTCCATCACCTTTTTCTACCACTTTTGATTGATTGATTGGAAAGTCAGCAGCTCTGTGGGGGTCTGTACCTCTGTGTTAGAACTTAGAGGAGCTAACAGCCATAATGGAGGCTAAGTCATACTCTACGGCAGCTTAAAACGCAATCTTCCGTTTTGTTAAAGACTCTTCAGCTATGGGCGACAGGGATCAGTGAGCCTGAAGCTAAAGGGGCCGGCTACTTTTGGCTGGGAAAAATAACAACACAGCTTCTATTTCTTTAATGTCAGACACCTCAACAAAGCCACAAAGCTAAAGGGATAACACAGAATATGTGTTTGAGCCACTTTGTAGTTCCTTTAAGGAGATTAGTATTGAGTGGGAATGTGTAAAACTACAACCTCCAGAACCCCTTTTGGGTGTCTAAAGGTAGCTGCTAATCAGCGCACATGGGTTCGTTAAAGGCCAGTTGAACGCTTCAAGGTTGGGAAGAAAGTCCCTGGCGAAGGAAAAAGCAGAAATGAAACTTGTTGCAGCCATGGCAGGATAAAGACAGAGGTCAAAGGTTAGCACCAAATACTGCGATGGATATTAGCTGCCATAGTGAGTGAATACTGAGTAAGAACGTCAATTGGAGGCAATCAAGCGGACGCACAGTTTATCTCACCAATACACACCAATAGCCATTGTTAGCGGCTAACAAAGAACACATACGTATAAAACACAGGCAACAATATTATTCACAATAAACAGAAAGAAGACATATTCTGAAACGTATCAAGATAACAATCCCAAAATGATAAGATTTACCCATATCGTCAAACAAACTGGGCAAGCCTACTCCTTTACAACAGAAAGACAAACGTGAAGCAAATGTAGACCGGGCATCGCTCAGGTCACTGGGCGCGGCTGGGCGGGGTCTAGCTGTGGGGTTTGATGAGGAACTGGGTGGAGAAGTCGTAGAGGTCCTTGTTGATCCTCTTCAGGGTCCTCATCTCTTCCTCCAGCTCGGACACACGCACTTTGGTGTTCTCCCCCTCTCCAAAGACGCTCTGGAAAACAGTGACACGAGCCGATGAGGATGGAGACTGACTGGTCCCCTCCTGCTCCACTGTGGCGGGAACCAGTTTGGGCCTTTATCAATCGCAAGGAATTTGATGTCGTAGGCGACATTTCGAACCCCTCGGATGAATAATTGCGGCCAAATGCTTTTAGCATCTCCTTCTAAAATGTGCAGGTTCACGCCACAGGGACCCCCATTGCCCTTTTCAGGTCTCGTTGCATGTCACAGATGATAAAGACCTTGCACGCCGACGCAAAACAAACTGTGATGAATAAATAAAAGAGACAGCAAAGCTTAAATATTGGGTGCTGAATCCTAGATGTATATGGGGCTAAAGAAAAACTAGAATGGCACTTCAATTGTGATATTTAATATAGCCACACGGACGTTTGGAGCAACATGCCCTTCTCAATGTGTCATTCAGGCAATTCACAATCCCCAGGTGAGGTTCATTATAGGTGAGAACAACACTGCCATATATGTCCCAACACATCCACCTCTATAGGGGGAGGCCTCACATTCAATAGGATACTTCTATATGGGACTACCAGCCTAACATAAGGAATCAAAGAAACAGCACAAATGATGTCCATATCAAATAGATTTCAGAGGAAACAGGCAAACCATATCTCCTCATTCATCTCATAGGGAATGAGAGCATCGAGGAAGTGTATCCAGTAAGCCTCCCTTCGGAGAATCATTCTGCCCCATCACCAACTTTATAGAGAAAACATGAGCCTATAAACCACCCAACACAACTACCATGAGCCTATGAACCACCCACAACGCAACTACCATGAGCCTATGAACCACCCACAACGCAACTACCATGAGCCTATGAACCACCCAACACAACTACCATGAGCCTATGAACCACTCAACACAACTACCATGAGCCTATGAACCACCCAACACAACTACCATGAGCCTATGAACCACCCAACACAACTACCATGAGCCTATGAACCACTCACAACACAACTACCATGAACCTATGAACCACCCAACACAACTACCATGAGCCTATGAACCACCCAACACAACTACCATGAGCCTATGAACCACCCAACACAACTACCATGAGCCTATGAACCACCCACAACACAACTACCATGAGCCTATGAACCACCCAACACAACTACCATGAGCCTATGAACCACCCACAACACAACTACCATGAGCCTATGAACCACCCAACACAACTACCATGAGCCTATGAACCATCCGACACAATGAACCACCCACAACACAACTACCATGAGCCTATGAACCACCCGACACAATGAACCACCCACAACACAACTACCATCCACTCCACAAGAACATGAAGTGACATCCTAGATCCTTGATCCTAGATAGCTCTTTGAGGTATACAGTACCATAGGCTGTGGTGTGTGATATTAACAGAAATATGAAATATGCCTTTGACTCTGAGCACAGGAGGGAAGGAGCAGCAGAAAGCTAGTTAACGTTCTGTCAATGGGGAGGAGGTAGGAGGGCATCGGTTTACGCTATTCAGAAATAATCAGTATTGATAGGTTGTGGGAGTGATGTACTATCAAATAATCAGTATTGATAGGTTGTAGGAGTGAAGTACTGTCAAATAATCAGTATTGATAGGTTGTAGGAGTGATGTACTGTCAAATAATCAGTATTGATAGGTTGTAGGAGTGAAGTACTGTCAAATAATCAGTATTGATAGGTTGTAGGAGTGAAGTACTGTCAAATAATCAGTATTGATAGGTTGTAGGAGTGATGTACTGTCAAATAATCAGCATTGATAGGTTGTAGGAGTGATGTACTGTCAAATAATCAGTATTGATAGGTTGTAGGAGTGAAGTACTGTCAAATAATCAGTATTGATAGGTTGTAGGAGTGAAGTACTGTCAAATAATCAGTATTGATAGGTTGTAGGAGTGATGTACTGTCAAATAATCAGCATTGATAGGTTGTAGGAGTGATGTACTGTCAAATAATCAGTATTGATAGGTTGTAGGAGTGATGTACTGTCAAATAATCAGTATTGATAGGTTGTAGGAGTGAAGTACTGTCAAATAATCAGTATTGATAGGTTGTAGGAGTGATGTACTGTCAAATAATCAGTATTGATAGGTTGTAGGAGTGATGTACTGTCAAATAATCAGCATTGATAGGTTGTAGGAGTGAAGTACTGTCAAATAATCAGTATTGATAGGTTGTAGGAGTGATGTACTGTCAAATCCTATTTGAAAACCTTGCTCGATCTTACCAAGCAAATCTGGATGTGTCACTGTGGCCTATTCCATTGTGATATCTTGTTGAGATAAAATGAGATTGTTAGCACGGTTCATGAAGTTTAGAGTGCTCAATTAAATGAATTAAAGAGTTTAGTGTAATTAAAAATAGAATCTTTGTTTTTGGATAGTTTACCAAAATGACAGCCATTCCTTTTGACCACTATTTCATGAAGAAATATGTTGAAAAAAACATGACATCTGCTTCAGTACAGCAGATACAGCCACTTTATTTTGAAGTGTGTAACCTTTATAGATACAATACATGCATTATGCTACAATACTGGACAATGAATCCATGGCAAAGTCCAAATCCTTGCACTGTGAAAACGCTTGGTTGAGATTTACTTTGGGTTTTCAGTCAAGCTTCTTGGAGAGGACCCGGGAACATGGTCAGTAGGGTGAGGGTTAGGGTTAGGGTGAGGGTTGGGGTTAGGGGTGAGGGGTAGGGTGAAGGTGGGGTGAGGGTGGTCGGTAGGGTTAGGTTTAGGGTTAGGATGTTCGGTAGGGTTAGGTTTAGGGTGGGGGTGGTCGGTGGGGTGAGGGTTAGGGTTAGGGTGGGGGTGAGGGTGGTCGGTAGGGTTAGGTTTAGGGTTAGTGTTAGGATGGTCGGTAGGGTTAGGTTTAGGGTGGGGGTGGTCGGTGGGGTGAGGGTTAGGGTTAGGGTGGGGGTGAGGGTGGTCGGTAGGGTTAGGTTTAGGGTGGTCGGTGGGGTGAGGGGTTAGGGTGAAAGTTAGGGTTAGGGTCCCTAAAGGCCAGAGGAAAACTCAGTGTTGTCTACTTGACCAACATCACTCAGATGATGACTACTTTGATAAGGTCATTTGACGTGCTATTGCTGTTTTCAACATTTCAAAAAGCCCAGACGTAAGGGAAGACACAGGACTATGAGGAGAAACCCATGGCTTTCATAAAGCCTATGGCTGGACTGGATTTACTCAAGCATTTGTAAACATTATACAAGTGGGCCTTCTAATACCTCAAATAATGAATGAGATAGTAAATGCTAATCTAACCAATTAGGACAATCAATTCTAAAGTGAATTTAAATAGCAATTCAAACAAAAAACATCAATATTTTTAATCGAATGTGGTAACTGGCACGTCTGGATTTGTGGGTAGAGCCCAGCTTGGGCCCTGTCTCCTAAAAGCGTTTAACTCCGGGTTCATCAATCTAGCAGGGACCCATACCGAGGGATGACCGCAATTATTTTAGGAGGCCGCAATCATTTTCAGTAATTGTCATAATTGCAATTAGCTAATTTTAAGCTGATGTTCGCAACATTTAAAATGAGATTAATGCTCATTTCAGTTATGTCAGTCTTCCTTCGGGTAACGTTTGGCGGTTGCGCACCACCACCGTAAAATCCTTCCCCACTCACCTTGTCCGTTACCGCACTCATCAGTGAGTAGAGTGTGTCTGCTTTCTTCAGGTAGCTGTCTTCATGAGCCTAAAGAAGAGACAAAAACACACCCGGATAAGCAGGGGATTAAGATGCTGACAGCCTTATTCTACTTTAAGCGAGAGTGTGTATGCCATTGTCCTGTACTGATCCTTCTGTTTCACCTGGATCATCAAAATGTCGATACAACATGATAACGGCAACCGCTGGCCATCAAAACGAGCTGCACTGCCCATCAATAAACAAAAGGCTGGGCCTGGCCCTCATCGATTTACTGCTCTCTCCCTAAGACCTCCACTGTGTGGGAGTTTGGAGTTTGCCTTTGATAGGGAGGTCGATAGAAGTGAACAGAGATGGGACATGAACACAGCCCAGGTGGAGGGCGCATAACCCAGTCATGCCTGGCCGCATCTGAAACAGATGGGGCATCTTTTCCTAAGATGTACTAACGATACTATCGGCCTGCTTCTTATCTGTGCTTCTTATCTTATCTTATCTGTGGTTAATAAATATACAGTACTGTGCAAAGGTTTTAGGCAGGTGGGTTGGGGGTGAAATATAAATAGTTTTGTTTCCATCAATTCACAAAACGCAAAGTGAATGAAAAGAAGAAAAACCTAAATCAAATCAATCTTTCGTGTGACCACCCTTTGCCTTCAAAACAACAATCACCTGCCTAAAACTTTTGCAAATTACTGTATATAAATGGAATTAAGTAGTGGAATAAATCTACTACATATGAAATATCATTAACATGCATACATGTGCTGATATATAAATGCCAATGACTATAACTTCAATTTAGGAAAGCTAAACTACAGAATTATCTTTAGCTATTCACTATTCATAATTACAGGACATGGCATTACCCTGTTGCATAATATTGTAACAGCATATCCTGAGAGGTTGTAAATAGTTACTGGTCCTCATTCATCAACATGACTGATGCCTGCTTTACTAAGATCCAACTAAATCATACTAAATCGTGAGTTTGTTCCAACAGCTTGCATATTGCACCCGTTTTTCAGGTGATTTAACTTGGAGTAATTGCGTGGCTGATATCAGTTGCAAACAGCTATATTTAAATGAGGGTTTTTAAGTGATTCCAGTCATGGATAGTTTGGAGGGTAGAACAGAAACGACCGCAAAAGGAAACTTTAAGAGACAGTGTGTTTTAGTTTGACATCGCTTGCCTGTTGCCAGCAGGGTAATGTAGTTGGTGAAATCCGTATCGGCGACAGTTCTATACCCAGGAGCACCCTCTCTGGAAAAGGGGGTCGGCCTGTTTCATAAATAAGGGAACCCCTGGCTGAGCAGTTGGCTGCTTATGCAAACAGCCCTGCCTTAGCGTTTCATTTAAAAGTGTCAAATTGATTTGGACACTGCTCTGATTCCCACCATGCCATAAACATCTGTCTCTTTGAGAGATTGGAGCTGTAGGTCGAGGCTGTGGAGTATGTGGAACACAGAGGCGGCTCTGAGCAGACGAGGCCGGCTGTGTTCAACGGCATCAGCTTGATTCTATCCCACGGCTTGTGGCCCATACCTTTGGAGTTAATTTGGAAACACAAAGTCCTTTATTTAAAAAAGTAATTGTCCTTGATGCTAAGCTAGAATTGTTTTCGAGGTGCTACCGACATAAAAAACACAGAAATTTGGTTGCACACATTTATCATAATTTTGAATTTCAATGTACTTTTTAGAATATCTTGCATGCTCACATTAAGGTATAATGCTGTCCTTTGCAACCACAGCAAAACAATATAGAACAAATGATAAAATATTAAACCCCAGATATTCTGGGGGTGGACAAAATAATGGAAGCACCAGTCAATTTTCCTCTGACAAAGTGCATTAAGCAACCTGAATAACGTCAGGGGCATCTTCGACATAGCTTCACTAACGCTTGATCTAATGGTAGCTTGGTCACGGTAGCTTTCACTCGGTTTGTACGTTTTGTTCTGGGCGATGCATATCCTGTCTCGCAAAACACCAACTTATTTTATCATCTTGGTAGCAGACTAAACTTCTACTAGCAAGCTGACTAGCAACACAAGTTTGTGTCAATGTATGGGGTTTGTAGTTCTTATAGAACAATCAAGAAAACAAACAAAATGGAGGTCTGAATCTAAGTTTAGAAATATGATGTAAGGGTCAAATTTGGATGTTGAAATCTTATGGATGTTTAAGTCTGAGCTGTTGTTCAGATATTAGGAAAGGGTCAGAGTGAAGGGCAGAGCACCAAACAGACAACACTAGCCTAGAGGCACATGTTATCTCTTTGGTGCTCTGGCCTTCAATCTGACCCTTCACTCACATCTGAACAACAGCTAAGACTTCAAAATCCGTTCGGATGCCCAAATTTGGCCCTTACACTATGACTAAACTCAATTTTAGGTAGCTCATGCTTTTTTCACACGTCACATATGCAAGTAAAACTGCTGCAGTTTTCAGCGCTGCAACAAGACCTGGTTGTTGTGATTGGTCAATCCATACAGGCAGCCACTGACCTGTGATTGGTCACTCCATACAGACAGCCACTGAGGTGTGATTGGTCAATCCATACAGGCAGCCACTGACCTGTGATTGGTCAATCCATACAGGCAGCCACTGACATGTGATTGGTCAATCCATACAGGCAGCCACTGACATGTGATTGGTCAATCCCTACAGGCAGCCACTGAGCTGTGATTGGTCAATCCCTACAGGCAGCCACTGAGGTTTGATTGGTCAATCCCTACAGGCAGCCACTGACCTGTGATTGGTCAATCCATACAGGCAGCCACTGACATGTGATTGGTCAATCCATACAGGCAGCCACTGACATGAGATTGGTCAATCCCTACAGGCAGCCACTGAGGTGTGATTGGTCAATCCCTACAGGCAGCCACTGAGGTGTGATTGGTCAATCCCTACAGGCAGCCACTGACCTGTGATTGGTCAATCCCTACAGGCAGCCACTGACCTGTGATTGGTCAATCCCTACAGGCAGACACTGAGGTGTGATTGGTCAATCCCTACAGGCAGCCACTGACCTGTGGTTGCGGTCCCAGACGCAGCAGCATCCCCCCGGTCTCAAGGCCCTCCATCTGGTCTGCGTGGTTGAGGTGGCGGCTGAACTGGGGAAGGGGGATGGAAGGCCGACTGTCCGGCAGGAACATGTTGGCCGGGGCTGGAATGATGACGGCGTTGGTGATGGGACCTGAGAGAGAGAGACCGAAAGCTGTGAGGGCACGGACAATCATATCCAATCAAACGCCTTTTTTTACTTTGTGTTTGAGGTTTGTATAGTCGATTTGTATTCGGAAGAACTACAAACATGGGAGCTGTAAGTTGACCTGGGGATGCAGTTGAAGTTCCCAGAACCTGTCGCCACACCAACGCTAAGGCAAAACATGGTGTTCATCTGGGCAGCCTCCAAAGCAGCTCGTTCTCTTGGAACTCACCGTTCCCTGGGAGAACCACATGGAGGAGGCCAACGAGAGGGAGATGCTGAGGTGTGAGCCCACTGAGGTGTAGAGATAGAATGGGTGCAGAGATATTGAGGTGTGAGCCCACTGAGGGGCCAGTGAGTTGGCCATCGAGACAACAGAAGCTGCTTCACAGGGACCAGTAGAACGGCCAGTGAGTTGGCCATCGAGAAAACAGAAGCTGCTTCACAGGGACCAGGATAAGGGCCAGTGAGTTGGCCATCGAGACAGCAGAGGCTGCTTCCAGTTGGCTGTGGATCAGGAGAGCAGAGCCGTGGGTGAGGTAGTGCTACCTGGATGTGATCAACCCTGACTGGGTCACCTCGGTGAGGGTGTCTGATTGTTGAAAGACCTGAAGCACCCAATGACAGCGATGAGGAAACATCACTGATGACACGTCTAAGTACATTACAAGATGGCGTATGTTACGAACTTCTGTCTGGAACAACCAGTGGGTACCAGGAAGAGACTGGTTGCCCACCAAGAACAGAGTGGCATTAGCTACAGAACGGAATCCATTTCATTTCCTTTTCACGCTTGCTATGAGCATGCTGGTGAAGTCCGCTGAGGTTCAAAGGAGGGGAGGGGGCTGATCCCCTGGGCTCAGGTGGATCCTGAAGGCCTGGAGGGGGCTGATTGACTGGGCTCAGGTGGATCCTGAAGGCCTTGAGGGGGCTGATCACCTGGGCTCACATGAGCTTCAGGGCCGGTAATGTTCCGATCCCTGGTGCTGATGAAAGGAAAGGTCATCAACAGGTTCAGCACTCTGCAGCATCCAGAAACCACCCGTCACTGGGAAACCAGTGAAGAGCCAAGATGTTTGACTTTTGGATCATTGCTTAGCAAGTATTTTAAATCAGCATGATTTAAGTCAAGTCCTGAGTATTTAACTTCCAAGTCCTCGTTGAGTGTCAAGGAATTGTGTTTATGTCAATTCAAGTCTGAGTCAAAAAGGAGTCAGACTCGATTCCGATTCACGACTCGAGTCCATATCTCTGGCCTTATGTAAGCCCAACTATTCAGAGATCCTGATATTAATACATTAAACTGATTAAATTCTTAGAAAACAAGTGCCTACTAATACTTAGTCCAGCTGATCAGATTATCAGAACTATTACAAAGCACGAAAAGAGTGACTGTACTAAACAGAAACCGCCAAGCACAACAACATTTTGCAGTCTAAAAAGGCCTGATAAAAATGAAATGAAACTTCACTCATTGCTGCTGTGACCAAGGGAAAGGTCAAGTAGTATGACGATATCTCTTCAAAAAATAATAAACTGCTTATTGTTGGCAATTAAGTAGCAGTTAATTTGAAAATTACAATAGCGTCTCTTAAGTCAGACAACAATGTTTCTTGAGGTTGGTAAACATTACTACTATCGTAGCATGTATTGACTGCAACTTGTATTAAAAGGTGAGCATGTGTGTATGTAATCTCACCACCGGGGCAAAAAGGAAGGATCAACAGTGGGTGTGTTTTTAAGTCCGCCACAGCTTAACTTTTAAGGTGACCCACGGCCTTGAGCAGATCCTTAATAGCTCTGCACATGCAAGCCCTAGACCTCTGTGGTTTTGCAGTGGTCAGCAGCAAGGCAGCTTACCTTTGTGGTTGATGCTGCGAATGCTCTGCTTGCTTTGGATGTCCCACAGTTTCACTGTGTCGTCCTGTGAGCCGGAGACCAGGAGAGTGCCATCCATCGACACAGACAGGCAGGTCACCAGGTTCCTGAGAAGGGGAGGGCGAGAGATGTCCAAAATGTCATTCTTTTTAAAACAAAAGGATACACAGCAGATTTTGCAACCATACACTATGTATTTTTACATGTCACAAAATCACAAGTGGAAAACATCTGCTAATAACTTCAATAAGGAGTCATGTTCTTGTGCTGTTTTACAGAGTTGCAAACCAAGAAGAAACAACAAGCCACACATTTGACAAAACGCAAATACATAAAATATACTTCTGAAAAAGACGAGCTCCAGATGTGCGTATAAAAGTGAACCTACAGCTGCTCCTCCCAGTTTTGGGTAGCTTCAAGACAATCGTGCAACAGGCCTACGTACTTTCTTACACAGTCGGAAATAGGGAAATATACTCAGGCATGCATATCGTACCATTCAATGAAAGGTAACTAAAAAAGACAGGTAGAAGCGAAGACTTTGGAAAATCAAACCTGTGTCCTTTGAAGACCTGGTTGCCGTTGCTATCCGACTGGAATGTTTTGTCTCGACCTAAGTTCTGGGGAAACAAATTAATTATCAAATCAACAAAACAAACCAAATGAAAACATGACAGATAGAAGTCATTTACTTGTTTTAATTCACCACTGGCTATGGTGTTATTATTAGTCCCAAAGACCCGGACTGAGATGGGCTAAAGGACCTTCACACACTCAGCCCCTTTCACTTGGAACTCTCTGCAGAATACATTCAACCGCAATAGCGGGGCTCATTAGGACATTTGAAACAAACTGTTATGGCCCCGGAAGATGAATCTTCTAATAACTGCAAATGCTTTGTAAAGACGCAATCGTTTTCTATGTCTTTCTTTATAGCTTTTCTGATTGTATACTTCATCTTAAATTGTTAGTAGTGGATGTTGGCCGCAGTACAAAAACAAGTGACATACAGAGGTCTTAGCCAGGTCTGTCTTGCAAAAGAGATTTTAATCTCAATGGCACTCTATGGTTAAATAAAGGTTTAGTTAAAGGAGGGGAAAAGTATCCCAAGAGAATAAGCAAACAGATCTATTTTGCAGTTGGGCCTTTCCACAACAACAACAACACTAGGGAAGAAAAAGATAAACATAAAAAGTGGAAAAGAAAAAAGGTAAGATAATAAAAAGAATCTCGTTTTTTTACTTGAACCACATTACTCAGTATTAAAGGGTATGTGTTTTTACAAACAAATAGAATTTTGAGTATTCAGGGGGAAAAAACTTACGGTGATTTAAAATAGATCCGTGACTTTTTTATTCCGTATAATATATTTTAAGAGTGTTGATAACATATTTCATTGACATGATTTATATACTTTTTGGGGTGACGTATGAAAACCTCCAGCAGTCTTGTTTACAGTCATACATTTGAATGAGTTGAGGTATCAGATCGGCTGCAGCTGGTTTTTAATCTGACCACCTAAGATCCTTACATCGCGTCTGTACTGCCCATCAAAGAGTTCTCAATTAAACATGACAAGGGTGCTGCTCAAATGGGTAGGAGATTTAGGCAGAGCTCTAGTTATGAATTTGCATCTGTTAGTTAAATACAAATTAGATTTGGACTTTACTTTCTATTTCACTAGAATTGGTTGCAGAGTAATTGGTCTAATTCGCTGATGGATGATGTCGTAAAAATCTAAATCAAAAGAAATTGATGGCCTCTATCCAACACTACCATCTGGAACTATGAAGTATTTTATTTTATGACATAAAAAAAAGTCTCCATACTGCAGGACACTGAAAAGGCTAGATAAGGTGGCTGTTTCTGCTGTCCACTTTCTTTCAAATATGACCTCACTCTACTTTCTAAATAATTATTCTATGCATGGACGGGAGACACTTCCTGTTGGAATGAATGTGTTCTCAATGTTCTTTTGTTCAGGGTACAAAAGGTCAGAGGTCAAAATGTCTAATCCCATCCTTTTTTTTTTTTTTTATACATTGTGTTTTTAACGAATACACAGACTGTGGCAACAAATCTCCCGAAAAGGCCAATAAAGAATCTATTCTAATCCAAGTTCACACGTGTAGAATTTTTGGGCAACTGGCAGCTTTTTGTACTATTTTTTCTTTGGCTTATGGAAAACAAACAATGAAATCTCATCACTCTGTTTCTGTGGCAACTACAAAGTTCCACCTGTTTCCAATGGGAATCTCACACGACTAGACAGTCAGTTCACTGTTGTTATAGATGTATCTCCCATTCAGATATAGCACTTTCTGTGACTACATTGTCCATATTTTCTGGAATTAAAATGTACTTATGCATTCTATTGCTCATTGAGATTATTTGAAGACATACCTGGCTGCAAAGCGATACCTGGAAAATCCCCCCATCACTGCCACCACAGAAGAGGTAGTACTCGCAAGGGTCAAGGGTCACAGACATAATCCCAACATCGAAGAGGACTGATAGCAACAGCTCACCTGAAGAGATCTCCCAGAGCTATGGACAGGAGGGGAGAAGGTAATTAGCATAGCATCATGTAGCACTGTCCTTAAGAAAAAACGTTTTTTTTTCTTCTAGCTACTTGTTTCTATTTCCGATGTCTTCTGGCACCTGACCTTAGGTATGAATGGACCAGGCATCATTAACAGGCATCAGTAGGGTTAAATGCATTGAAATAAAAGGCAGCTAAACTAATATACACAATAACGGAGCGAGCATGATCTTTTAAACGATTGCTTGAATGACTTCTGACAGACAATATAACACTTCTACTGTGTAATCATCAACATAAATGAGCGACTTTAGTGTCTGGCATTCTTTTGTCCTTGTAAGTCAACAGTTTAAGTTCTGTCAGCTTAAGTTTAGTATGCTTAAGATTAAGAGCTGAAAGATTTTTTGGGTTTAATTTTTTTTTACCCGTATTAGCTGATATAACTTAAAAAAATCTAAAATCACAACCACAATAGTTGCTAGAAAATTATTTCAAAAGAGATCAGCGGTAAATCAAAATAAAATGGGTTCCATGGGGCCCAAGCTCTGTATAAGCAATGCCAAGTAAAGGAAAGATACATTGAAATCTGTAATTATAAATCCATCAAGCAGAGAAAAGCTGTGCCCTTTCCATTTGAAAACATTAGTGCAGCCTGAATATTAGCCGAGGTAAGGGAGATACTTTGTAATGACGTGTTTGGCATAGTCAGGGCCGGAGGTTGGTTCTAAATAGTCCATTGATTGATGCCTTTAGTCTCTGATGTGTCTAGGAGAAGGAAAAAACAGGGCCGCCTTCAGGGAGCTGCAATAGGTAACAACCCCAGCTCTATTAAGTGAGGCATGATGGGAAAAAAATAGGATCCTTGAAGACAACAGTATTAGAACAACTAAATATAAAACCCTATATTCTTCTTGGTTAATAAGGTTACCAGACTTAATCTTGGTGGCTCTCCTCTCACCTGTTTTCTATTACTGCTTGCTGTACCATTTTCTCGCCAACACCAGCACAAATAGTGTGGGGGAAAAAATCACATATCCACTGTTGAACACCAACCACACAAGCACTGAAGTCTGAAAACCAATAACACTGAAACACCAATCACACTGAAGTCTAAACACCAATCACACTGAAGTCTAAACACCAATCACACTGAAACACCAATCACACTGAAGTCTAAACACCAATCACACTGAAGTCTAAACACCAATCACACTGAAGTCTTCAGACAATTAAAGAGGTCCCATCCGTCCCTTCTCTTCAAACCCAGCACCATCGATCCATGCCAGCTTATGTTGAGGCCCAGAAAGCTTAACACTTTTCAGAACGGGTTAGCAGTCCAAACAAGAGGGGAAAGGAGGTCATGTGTCAACTCGTCTCACTTCTCATCTTTGTGTATCAGCGGTTGGCTTAACGTACAGTTGGCAATGGGCTCTACTCCTTCAGTGCAGTCACCCCTTCAAGTACATACTGTACAAAAATAACCAGGCAAGCCTCCTTGGGACCTAAGCATACAATTGGGCAACTCACAAAATCTAACTTTGTTAGCTAGGTGATACCATACAACCTGAACCATTGAGCATTAATACAACACTTTACAGGCTCAATGATATTGTGTGGCCAAACAAACTCATTTTCTCTGTGGGAGCGAAGAATTTCAAAAGTTTCGTTTTTAGATTATCAGACAAGTCAGACTAGCCTGGCAGCCACTGTCCCACCATGGGGAAACAGCTTATTGCTCTTTGCATAACCACGGGGGCTGATAATTGGTAATCCAATTTTGGCTGGTAGGCATTTAGTAATACAGGGTCATATCCCATTAGACTTCAAACATTGTTATGCAAACATTCTGTTAGTAGGTTCCCTAGGATTTTTGCAACGTCGAAAGCATGGCTGGAAGAAGTGAATGCAGATATAAAAATGGAATAGAGCCACATATTTATGAGTTATGTTAGATACATATATTTATGAATACAAATTGAATTTAAAAATAAAGAAACCTTTTGAACGCAGTATTAAACAGAATCCGATTCCATGCAACCCAACATAGAAGATAAGTTGTGCTTTAAAATGCTGTTTAATGCACTGGCTATGCAGTCATTTAAATGAATAAAACATGAGGAAAACACAAGGCAAAGATGATCCCGAATCACTACATCATTTACCACGTGTATTTTTTGTGTGGTTGGGAATATAAGGATTTCTAGACATAAACATGATATTTTGGAAGCAACCAATTAGTGCGGGTCACATGCCAAACGAACAGCTACTGTACTCTCAATAGTCTGTATTCATTCACTAAAACAACCGGGGTTCCTGTTAATATGAATCACATCCATATCCAATAGCTACTACATACACAATTACCTCATGCAAAAACTCAAACGTATTTTTTAAGGTATCGATCATTGAACTTTGAAAGGCACTAGCAGAGCAGGCAACTAACGGGTCAAAGATGGCGACAACAAAAGACAAGACATCACTAGCAGAGCAGGCAACTAACGGGTCAAAGATGGCGACAACAAAAGACAAGACATCACTAGCAGAGCAGGCAACAAACGGGTCAAAGATGGCGACAACAAAAGACAAGACATCACTCCTGCTGAAGCCTCTGAGATCTCCTGTCTCATGGGAATTTATCCTTCATGTAAATGACAACAAGCAATGAGCAGAATCCACATCTTAAAGATTTAGTCAGAATGACAATGGATCATGTAGACTAGAGCAAGATACAGAGCAGTGGAAACAAGTGAAGAAGAAAATCAAAAGGATGAGAGAAACAGGCATGTTTTCTGATTCAGCGTCTGAAAGTCTAGAATCGGTTGAGGAAATCATGTTCTTGTATACCGTAGTATTCCCTCATGCTACCCAACCTTTTTGTTGCTGCAGTATTGCAGCCCTGACAGTACATTGCTTAAATCTGCCCACAATAGGATGCTTCTATTACAACATTTCAAAAAGAAATGATTTGGAGTTGAAACCAGTTTGGATACTGAGTTCTTTTTATCCTATTTATTATAAAAGCATATTTTATGTTCTAACACCAACTATAAATATGGCTCACCTTGTCCAAAATGTGTGTAAGTGGAAAATAGCTGTGAATACATTTATTCAACAATGATTTTATGAATTGTACCCATGCGTTGAGTCCTAATTATTTCTGCTAATATAACGTTTCTTTTTAGGTCTTTAGTGGAACACAGCATATTATGATAGATATATCGTTGCCTATGGAATTCAAAAGGTTTCTTTGAGCTATCAGTGATGTCTAGATTTCAAGACACGCCAAGTGACTGTACCTTGACCGTCTGGTCCAGGGACGCTGTAGCTACTCTGGCCTGGGGTCCCATCAGGCCACAGTGAATATCTGTGATCGGCAGGCTGTGTCTGGAGAGCACATGGCGCGGTTCCGGGCTGTGGGACGGGTCCAGTTGTACCACGCTGGAATTAGATAAAGGATTGAGATTCAAATACAGACCGATATGGTGCTGTTTTTTGACCACAGGTTTCAACATTTACTTGATTGTTTGTCGTGCTTGGACAGTAGAAACACACAAACACCTTTTGTTTACTTGATTGTTTGTAGCAGTTGGGCAGTAGAAACACACAAACACCTTTACTACAAATTGCCAACATCCCTCTTCATCTGAGCATTTACATCGCTCTACATTTAGATGTGGTTAAGTTCTCCTTTGTAACAACTGTACCTTTTTATAAGTGACCACAGAGCGTTGTTTTGATTGCCTAATCTCAGCTTGTCATACACCCTAAACCCAGTCAGCATCAGATTTCTGATTATCTTCACAGAATAGAAAGTGTGCAGGCTGGGTACTTGAACCAGCTCTGATTGGTGGATTATAGCCCAACCACTGAGAGGATTAAAAAAAAAAGTGCAGCAACAAAGGAGAGGGAACATGAAAATAGCCCTATGGATCTTTTGACCACATACATAATAACTTGATGGTTGTGAATCAATAGATTTGTCAGCCAACATGATTTTCATTTTCAGGATACAAATAGTCCAGTAAAGAGGGTGCTTTAGTCCAATCAAACAACAGCCTAGGACCTTCACCTGGCCTAACAGATTTGTCAAGACTTGCCTGAGGCCCGACCCGGTAGGAACACAGTTTCAGGCCCAGACCAACCTGACCCTGCCATGTTCCGCCAGGTCTCAACAGGCTTGGGTTTGAGAACTCTACCTCAATCCCAGATTTGAGAACTCTTCATTTATTAATTTTTTTGTTCATCAGTTGTTAGTTGATTCATCCATTTATGAACAGATATGCGAACAATTCATCAGTTTAAGAACGCATCATGAATATGACAGACTTTTCTTCGAAACTTTGAGAACAAATACATTTAAGAAAAAACTTAAGGTATTAGTGAACGCAGTCCATTATCTTAGCATAACAATATCAACATGTTTACATTTTGCAGACCGTTTCATGTCCCTAAAGCAATGTTTGTATGTCTTTTATTATTGATATGTTCATCTTTTGCTTTCTTAAATGCTCCTAGTAAGAAAAGTAGATCTCATGTTGCCATCTTCTGGACAGCAACGTTACTGCAATGCCAGTCAAAATACTGAAAATATGCTCACAACTTCACTTGCATGCTGACCTGTGTGTGTGTGTGTGTGTGTGTGTGTGTGTGTGTGTGTGTGTGTGTGTGTGTGTGTGTGAGAAGCTACAGGCTTAGCTGGTGAGTTTGTCTTATTTAAACAAGCATTGCCCCTTATATCTATCATGTTCTGCTAATCAACAACAAACAAACAAACAAACAAACATTCAGCAGATCTCAAACTCACTAAGCTGGCTGCAAAACATACTCACACAAACTAGAAATACTCCAGATTGAACATATTCAATACATGCAGCTTTTCTTTGATCTTTTTAACATCAAAATCAATTCAAGAGCAACATCGAAGGTAGACATCGGTCTTACTTGTATAAGAACGAGAAAACAGTGACCAGAGATTAGTACCTTGCCAAACTCCAGATCAAAGCCAAGTTGTCTTTGCCTCCCGAAACAAAATGGCTGCTGTCATCAGTGAATCGGAGGCAGGTCAGGTCTTGGTAGTGGCGACTGAGGATGGCCAGTAAATTCCCAGTAGACACCTGAAAGCAACAATAGTTCAAGGAGGAAATAGTGTCGTACCATGGCTTTCATTACATGTCTGGCTAACTAACTATATATACTACAATACTAATATATATACTACAAACAAACTTACAGTGACATATGCTGCTACCCCTAGCAATACATTGTAGACTATACACTTCTGCATATATATATATATATATATATATAATTTTATTGGACATCTTTTAGCTTTAGTATATATGTCTTATCTGTGTTTGAATGTGCACTTTATATGTTTACCGCAAGAGCATGGGAAACGTCTTTTCGATTCCTTTGTATGTCTCGACATGTGAAGTAATTGACAATAAAGCTACTTTGAATGGAAGGGTGGAGGGGATAGGGGAAAAAAGTAGATGGAATTAATTACTTAAAAAAGATGCCAGAATAGATGTGATGTCTTTAACATGAACATTGTTAACAACTTCCTTATTATTCAGGTACTTGTTACAACCATTGGTCACTGTTAGACATTTATTTGTATAAAACGGCAGGCAGACACAAATAGTCGAATAACTAAAGTCATACAAAAGTTTTGAACATCTGTCAGAAACATAAGGAAACAATTACTTGAACCGTTTCATAGAATATTTACACGATCGATGTTATATCAAAGGACATTGCTGTATTTCACTTTTAAAGTTCGCACAGTACTTACCTCCCATAAATAAATGGATTCAGAAATGCCAGCAACAAGGTACAGCCCATTTGGAGAAGCCGTAAGACAGGTAACAATTCCAGGGCACACTATTTTCTGCTGCAGCTGATCCTTTAAAAAACAAAAAACATTGGGCATTATTACTCATGTGACACCATTATCTGGATATCTTTGGTAGTTTAGTAACATCTTAAAGGGCTGCATAGCTGCTTGTAGCTGCATAGATGCAACCCATCTGAGTGATATTGATAACACCATCATGTTGGCTCCAAACCAGGCATGGGACCGTGGACCACGATACATCATAGATATGGCTTAGCCTACCATCACGTCATGTCAACCTTTCTGAGGCTTGATAACATAAGATGTTCTGGAGCATATGTACTCCCTTCACCGTGGTTCTAGAGTCTTACTTCACCGTGGACCACGATACATCATAGATATGGCTTAGCCTACCATAAGACTTGGCTTAGCCTACCTAACATAAGATGTTCTGGAGCATATGTATTACCTTCACCGTGGCACCGAGTCCGAATGATTTGGAGGGCGACACCGCCATTAGGGAGTCAAAAAATTCCAATATCGATATTTCGGCCGATATACTTAGTGTGTGTGTGTGTGTTTGTGTAGAATATCGGCCGAAATGTACATCAGGAACCATACGCAAAACAAAGTGTGTTTATGTATTTAATCTGCACACACCACAACACAACACACGTGTGTATATATATATATATATATATATATATATACACAGTGGGGCCAAAAAGTATTTAGTCAGCCACTGATTGTGCAAGTTCTCCTACCTAGAAAGATGAGAGAGGTCTGTAATTTTCATCATAGGTACACTTCAACTATGAGAGACAAAAATGAGAAAAAAAATCCAGGAAATCACATTGTAGGATTTTTAAAGAATTTATTTGTAAATTATGGTGGAAAATAAGTATTTGGTCAATAACAAAAGTTCAACTCAATACTTTGTAACATAACCTTTGCTGGCAATGACAGAGGTCAAACGTTTCCTGTAAGTCTTCACCAGGTTTGCACACACTGTAGCTGGTATTTTGGCCCATTCCTCCATGCAGATCTCCTCTAGAGCAGTCATGTTTTGGGGCTGTCGCTGGGCAATACGGACTTTCAACTCCCTCCACAAATTTTCTATGGGGTTGAGGTCTGGAGACTGGCTAGGCCACTCCAGGACCTTGAAATGCTTTTTACGGAGCCACTCCTTCGTTGCCCGAGCGGTGTGTTTGGGATCATTGTCATGCTGGAAGACCCAGCCACGTTCCATCTTCATTGCTCTCACTGATGGAAGGAGGTTTTGGCTTAAAATCTCACGATGCATGGCCCCGTTCATTCTTCCCTTAACACGGATCAGTCGCCCTGTCCCCTTTGCAGTAAAACAGCCCCAAAGCATGATGTTTCCACCACCATGCTTCACAGTAGGTATGGTGTTCTTGGGATGCAACTCAGCATTTTTCTTCCTCCAAACAAGATGAGTCGAGTTTTTACCAAAAAGTTCTATTTTGGTTTCATCTGACCACATGATATTCTCCCAATCCTCTTCTGGACCATCCATATGCTCTCTGGCAAACTTCAGACGGGCCTGGACATGTACTGGCTTAAGCAGGGGGACACGCCTGGCACTGCAGGATTTGAGTCCCTCTCGGCGTAGTGTGTTACTGATGGTAGCCTTTGTTACTTTGGTCACAGCTCTCTGCAGGTCATTCATCAGGTCCCTCCGTGTAGTTCTGGGATTTTTGCTCACCGTTCGCATGATCATTTTGACCCCACGGGATGAGATCTTGCGTGGGGCCCCAGATCGATGGAGATTATCAATGGTCTTGTATGTCTTCCATTTTCTTACAATTGCTCCCACAGTTGATCTATTCACACCAACCTGCTTGCCTATTGCAGATTCACTCTTCCCAGCCTGGTAAAGGTCTACACTTTTCTTCCTGGTTTCCTTTGACAGCTCTTTGGTCTTGGCCATGGTTGAGTTTGGAGTCTGACTGTTTGAAGCTGTGGACAGGTGTCTTTTATATACAGATGACGAGGTCAAACAGGTTCCATTAATACATGTAACGAGTGGAGGACAGAATAGCTTCTTAAAGAAGAAGTTACAGGTCTGTGAGAAGCAGAAATCTTGCTTGTTTGTGGGTCACCAAATACTTATTTTCCACTATAATTTACAAATAAATTCTTTAAAAATCCTACAATGTGATTTCCTGGATTTTTTTTTCTCATTTTTGTCTCTCATAGTTGAAGTGTACCTATGATGAAAATTACAGACCTCTCTCATCTTTCTAAGTAGGAGAACTTGCACAATCTGTGGCTGACTAAATACTTTTTGGCCCCACTGTGTGTGTGTGTGTGTGTATATATATATATATATATATATATATATATATATATATATATATATATATATATATATATATATATATATATATATATATATATATATATATATATATATATATATATATATATATATATATATATATATATATATATATATATATATATATATATATATATATATATATATATATATATATGATGATGACAATCAGGACCGGTTTTACTTCCTAATATCGATATGGGCCCCAAAAATCCGGTATCGTCCAGGCTCTAATTAGGCCTCTATCAGCTTCAGTAGTTATGATATGAGTCCAAGTCGGGATCCATCAAACTCAGACAGTTGTTTTATAGGACCCATCCTTCCTCTCCAAGTCTTATGATTCATACAGCCAACACATTTAGCCAAAAGTGAACAATTAAGGGCAGTCACTTTTAAGGCAGACCAGTTTGCTAAACATACTTTGTATAATTGTTATAGCTTGTTACAAAAGCACACCCAGCATCTTGGTCATCAAACATTACATCAATTAGATTATGTTTGGGCAGGTCTGCAACTTACATAAAATGTGCAGTTCCTTGCAAAGCGGCAACAATGGGAGTTTTGGAACTTGTAGCGTTTCCTAATTCCCATCAATTCAAATTAACAACAAAAGCCATATGCAAGATATGTAGGCTATACATCTTAGATTAATACACCATTGAATTCAGTTACTTGAAGGGTTTTTGTTTGACAGATTTCAGGTGTGGCAGTTATAGGGTTTATTGTTTGAATTTTAAAAACACGCTAATAGTTGAACTGTGGTCGCAGGATGATTTTTAGGAAATGTTATTCCAGAGTTGGACTGTCGCAAGAAGCAAAAATGAAGAATTGCAGGGATCACCTCTACACTAATACTGTTGAAGCCCATTTAGCTTTCCATTAGACTAATATAGCATGTACATAAATACAAATTCCCTAGTATATACGGACCGGCTAAAGCCTACCTAGTAGTGCACGGAACATAGGTTTACGTTACCTTTCTCTGTATCTCCCACACGTTAATGAAGTTCTTTCCCAGTTGAGCTCCTAAAATGTATTCCCCGTTTAAAACTGTAAGGGATCTCGCAGAAGTGTTTCCTCCCCGGTATGATAACAGATTTGTGCCAGAATGAAGCTCAAACACTGCACAATTCCAAAGTTGTGCTCCTGAATCGGTACTAAGGATTATCTCCATGGGCGCAGACATCTTGCTCGTGCTAACACATGCGGTGTTTGGGTAAACCGTTTCGGCTGGCTAAGCTTTTCAGGTACGTCATTTCCAAAAAAGAACATGGTGATTGTGGGTAATGTAGGAGAACAGAGTTATAGGCAACACGTCATCAACGTTGTTTCGTCTTGTACCAGTCCTATAATACACTGTAAATGTACCAGGCCCTATTTACGTGGAAAACAAACCAACCGTTCAATGAGATCTTGTGTAGCTTTGTATAAGTATGAGATTAAAGAAAGTGTATGCACAATGCCAAACATGTGCTATGTCACATATTGCAAGTTCCTTTTTCAGCATATTCAAGTAATGATGGCCAACATAAAGGCAGTATCATCAAAAAGAGGAAAACATACATGATGCGAAGTTAACAAAACACCCCAAAGAAAAAAGTTATTTTAATTTGATTCATTTTGTGTTGAAGATAGTTAAGATTATCTTTCACATAATTAAACAGATAATAACAAAATAAACAAGCATTTTGTCACTTTTGACGGAGCCTTGTTTGCCGGTGATACTGGTTTACTGTAAATATGTTAAGCTAGGCTACATTTACCGTCCAACCTACTTACTTACATCAATTACTCCTTATCATCAACCCTACAATCATTACAACGATGTCGATCGTCTCATCTCAAAAAGTTTAAGTATCACTTTAATATCACACAGTGAATAGTTTAGCTAACATTGCCCACTGTAATGCTTTACTAATAAGATGACATGAAAGAAAACTTTGAAATATTTATTAGGAAATGATAAAACTATGAAGTAGTCCATAAGAAAGTGTGTCCTCTACAAATGATATGAAATCAGTGCTTCTCCTTAGGTTGCCTGGTAACGAGAACTATACGTTTACAGCTGCTTTCACTGTCCTTGATTGGTCTGAAACTTTTATCTTCGTAATTTTCTGGCTTGTTAAATAATTGTTTTTTAACTCAGCTTGTGTTTGTGTCAGCTCCAGTATCCTGTGGAAACGTGGGAACCATCGTCTTGTAGGTTGCTTGTGTATGAGGTACTCACTGTTGAAGCTTTTCCTCAGACATGAAATCCTGAGAAATCCTGGTGGCATTACTTTGAAGCCCTCAAAAAGCATTACATACAGGTCTTGAAGAAAGCTTTATTTTTTTCTACATATTTTGTTACCTTGAAAAGTAATATTAATTTAAATGTTTATTTTAATTTTATTTTTTCTAAATAATGTTCTATTTGCTCTGCACAATATTTACAAACTTACTGCACAAATCGAGTTAGACAGAAAGTGACAGCTTTACTGAGTATAAAAATGCATTGCAGAAAGTTAAATAGTTTTGTTTGGGCCAATTTTATCATAAGAACACAGAAAACCATTTGAAAGCCCAAAATGGATTGCACATGATCTCAGACCTGAGATAGAGTAGCAATAGTAAGGACTACATTTTGGGACAAGACCCAGACCCCTGTCTGACATTTTCCCAGCTTGCTGGAGATTTCAGGCATTGTAACCCTAACCCTAACCCCAGCTAATCTGTTAGGACATCCTAACCCGAACCCTAACCCCAGCTTATCTATTAAGACATCCTAACCCCAATTTATCTGTTAAGACATCCTAACCCTAGCCCCCATTTATTTGTTAAGACATCCTAACCTTAACGCCAGCTTGTCTGTTAAGACATCATAAACCTCTCTTTAAAGAGGAAACTAGCATTCAGAGACGTAAAACACAGTTTGAATTTCAATAAATTGCCAAAAAGCATTTAAGCAAATTATCTGGAAATGACTACAGAGACGATGAGACAAATAAATCCTTCAATCCGTAAACAATCGTTGGTACAAAATGACACAGAAAAGAAACTTGAAGTGTTTCCATTCTTAACTTTTTGTTTCTACAGCAGTGATTCATGTGATGTTCATGAAGTCCAGGCCCTCATCTTGTTTTGGGAATTCAGTGATCCACTATGCTCATGGAAAGCTCATCGCCGAGACTCCTGAAAACATTATGAAAGACTCCATCACAGTTTGTCTTGTAAATTTGTTTTTTTTCTACCTACACAGGAGAGAATCAAACCTAGGGTGCATAGCCTGAGGGTCAGCTTTTTAGTATATTTTGACACTGAAGGATATGTTATCTTCAACAAACCACAGTTTTATATATCATTTACTGTTCTATAAGTCCTCCAAAACGATTACTATTATTGTCCTAAATAATTCATTAATCCCTTTAATAAAAAAAAGGTTATTAGGTTTGGGAGGAGGCCAAATATCGTTCAGTTTAAATATATATTGTATATATTGTGGTGTGCACAGTGGGGTGTTGGATGTATCCTGGGGTGTGATGCTCTCAATGTGCTTCTGTTGAAATGATGGAGGGAGGTGGGGAGGGGGGGTCTCTCTCTCTCTCTCTCTCTCTCTGGTTGCAATGCTTCATGGGAAAGCTGGAAGTGTTAGCTGGTTACAGTGGGTTTTTGCCTGTTTGGAGGTGTGAGCTATGGCCATACAGCAGCCTGTTCAATAAGCGTCCATGGAGTCCATATATAGTGGACATTCTGTATATCACAATTAAAGGTTGTTACCATATATTAAAAAATACAGGAGAACTGTCAGAGTGCTTTTTCTCACCACGGTATCAAACGTTAAATGAAACCCTTTCATCAAAAGTGAACGAATTAAAAATTGTACTCACATGTAAACAAGTGCAGGCTGATGTAGAGGATCACTCCCAGGGGGAAAATGCTTCTGTGAAGTGGGTCGGATGCTGCAGCTTTCTGATCACAAACTTTGGGGTCATAAGTCTTGCACTTTTGCCTGTACACCGTGACACAAATAGTAATATCCATGAACTACTGACCTCTCCGATTTGTTATTACTTTGTGATAACTAATAGACCCTTGAATAGTAGCACGTATAATGTGGTCAAAAGCTACGCACAGCTGCTTCTGTAAATACAGTTTGCTGGACTCGCAGGCTTTGGTCTGACTCTCCGCCGCTAACCGCTGGCTTTCAGCTGCTGAGTTCATCGCCAGGCATGACTCCTGACTGTGAGTAGCTTGGGCCAAGTTCTCCCGCAGTGTATCAATGAGCTCTGAAATTAAATCCAGGAATAAACATTGATTTAGAACAGTTTTATCAGTGGTATGTTTTGGGATAACAGCCATGGCTTCAAAATGTGAATTGATCTGAAACATTGGGGTGTCCCAGGAACAATACAATTTATTATTCGGTGCGTTTTCTGTGGTCTATGGATATTTGCATTTTTTATGGTTGTACTTCTAACTTCATTATGTTGGTGATAGTGTTTGTATATCTGAAATATGTTTTTTTAGATCTGAAATATTTATATCTATATTTAATATAGAGTATTCCCTCTAGTCTAGCTTGTAGTTCCCACATGAATTCCATGTATCCTTCTGACATGAATTCCATTTATCCCTGTAAATGATAAAAAATAAAAACCAGCAAGCATTCTCTATCAGAAAATGCCTTATGAGGCCATTTCTGGCTGTATTCTCAGTTTGCTTTGTATGTGCAGTGCCCTATGAGGTCATCATAGACGTATTTAGGAGGCAGCTGGCACTTAATCAGCGTAGTTCATCCAGTACCAAGTTTGCCAATTGAAACTATTCAGATTTTTTAAAACACTTTCCCTGGCATGTCCATTTTTCAAAGGGTATGTGTGAACACTAAGTGCTGATTGGGTGTGCCCTTTTATGTACCATAAATGAGAAATCTCTCACTCCTTATAACCTATTTTTTCCTATCGCCTTTGTTAGGGAATTTGTCATTTCCTTTGCTGGTTCCAAAGGAAATGACTCACGTTTGTTTCTGATTATTACCTATTATTGTTACATATCACAACAGAGGAACAGTAAGTATGTATGAGCTCCAAACCTAATCATAATAACTCAAAAAAGTGACTTTATTGAGATATTATTTTATCTGTGAAATGTATACTGTCCCCAGGTTTCAAAATACAGTGTGAGTTTCACTTTCATGATGATGATAGTGAAACATCCCGGAGCTCTCGTTTGAACCATCTGTCATAACATCTGTCTTCTTATCATAAGAAGAAAAGTCAAGTCATTCTATGGAGCTAGGACCCACCAATCAGGCATGTATCGTTCTCCGACGTTACCATAGTTACTTAGGAAAAGGCAGCTAAGAATAATGTTACTGTGAAAGTGCTGTTTTGACGGTAGCCAGCCTACTAGGGGCACAGTCCAAGAGCCTGTGACAACTATTTTCCTACCTTGTTGGAGCAGGATTTCTGAAGTGAGGTTAGCCACGGTATTCCTATGCACCATGAGCTGACTGTTAAGGGTGGTGATGTTTCCCTCCAGATTAGCCTGCAAAAGACAAAATATTTGGAAGTTTTCAAAACTTTGAATTCTTGAAGCAGTCGACGCCCATAGACTTGCCTATTAAGTCAGTGAAAGTGCCATGTGGTTGATACTTCTGTGAACATTGGCACAGCCATGCAAAGCAGCAGCTCTTATCACATATTTGAAATGGATCTGGTGTGAGAGCAGACAAAGACAGTGCCAGCCACGTACTTAGTGTTGAGAACTGGCTCTAAAAACGGCCTCATGTGCCTCTGAAACATTTATTTTACCCAGCGTTTTGTTGAAGAGGCTCTCTCCTACTGAGTGTGTAACCTGTTTGAAGTTTACATTTTGTTTGCCTGTTTACAAAGCAAAGGATGCCTGTACTATCAATACTATTATTACAAACACTTATAGGATGAACATTTTACCAAAAAACTTCAAACCTGCTGACCCCAAGTCTGTTGTTAGTGGAGTTAGTCTGCTGACCCCAAGTCTGTTGTTAGTGGAGTTAGTCTGCTGATCCCAAGTCTGTTGTTCCAGTGGAGTTAGTCTGCTGATCCCATGTCTGTTGTTAGTGGAGTTAGTCTGCTGACCCCAAGTCTGTTGTTCCAGTGAAGTTAGTCTGCTGACCCCAAGTCTGTTGTTAGTGGAGTTAGTCTGCTGATCCCAAGTCTGTTGTTAGTGGAGTTAGTCTGGTGAACCGAAGTCTGTTGTTCCAGGGAAGTTAGTCGGCTGACCCCAAGTTTGTTGTTCCAGTGGAGTTAGTCTGCTGATCCCATGTCTGTTGTTAGTGGAGTTAGTCTGCTGACCCCAAGTCTGTTGTTCCAGTGGAGTTAGTCTGCTGACCCCAAGTCTGTTGTTAGTGGAGTTAGTCTGCTGATCCCAAGTCTGTTGTTGGTGGAGTTAGTCTGGTGACCCCAAGTCTGTTGTTCCAGTGGAGTTAGTCTGCTAACCCCAAGTCTGTTGTTCCAGTGGAGTTAGTCTGCTGACCCCGAGTCTGTTGTTCCAGTGGAAATTGTCTGTCCTCAGGTCTATTGTTAGTGGAAATATGGTGTCCTCCAGTTTATTGTTTCAGGAAGAATTCAAGCCGATATCCCAGCCATTCTTATTTCAGGGAGGACTGATTTTAATATGGGATAGTTCCGCTGGCAAAGTATTTGCATGACAGTGTGTGTGGTGACCTGATACAGTCCTGTTAATTACTCCTACACTTATAAAGGCTGTCTCTCTGTTCTGCTAACACATTGTATTCACCACAATAATAACTGAACCATCCTCATTTTAACGGACAATTATAGGCAGTACGCCTGAAATATGTCACATTCTGTTATTTTATTTGCCTGGCTTCTATAAAAGAAGTGGAGAGGGGAGTTTCTCCACTGCCTACCGTGGGTGGCAGACAGGAAGTGGGAGACAGATGGTTATACAGTCGGCAGAACATTTAGAAAGAAGGCTAAAAGTTCCCGGAGAAACCAAAGTGTCTGCTTCGGAGCGAGTGAGTCAGGACTAACCTCAAGACATTGGTAGGGGAAAGCCCAGGGCAAAGCCCACAAAGCAAGCACTCACATTCTCCTGGTGACAGTCATCCAAGGAGCCGTTGGTTTGGGCCAGGCGCTGCAGCAAGCGGGCAATCTCCTGCTGCTGCCTGGTCTGGTTGTCCCGGGCTTCCTCCACCATCTCCTCCAGCACCACTTTGTCCTTGGCCCACACCACCTTGGCCCCCTCGAGTTTCTCCGTCAGGGTCTGGAGCTCCTGGCGGCAGTCGCCGGCACTCTTGGCGTTGGGCGAGGTGGCCCACACCACGATGATGATCAGGGCGATGACGGACCACAGGGCCAGGAAGGCGATGACGATGTTGCGGGTAGTCTGGGAGGATTTGGAGTTTGCCATGGTCCAAGTCTTAGATCGGTGGCTGGTTATTGATGAAGAGCGCTGTCAAATAAAAACCCTTCTCCGTGTGAGCGAGCTCTGTAGTAGCTTTCGATTCTGTGTCAGAGTTTGTGTCTTTCCTACAGTTTCCGGGGACTGACTACCCCTTAAAGGCGGGTAAAGGGGTGTGGACAGTAAATTCAGACTGGGAGGCAAACCTCCCCTCAACAGCCCCCTCTCCTTCCCTTCTAACCTCCTCCCCACTCTCCCCTCCCCTTCTACCCTCCTCCCTGCCCTCACCTCCTTCCTCCCCTCCTCCCCGCTCTCTCCTCCCTCCTTTCTCCCCTCCTCCTCCCCACCTGCTCTTCACAGATAGGGTAAAAGTAAGAGGAAATGTTTCATCAGATATGAGGATTCCTGATAAGAAGCCAGTCCCACACATTCCCTCCCCTCCCCACCCCAACACATACACACACACACACACACAGGGAAACTCCAAACTGTTTAGTTGGATGTTTTTTGTCCTTGAAGGGCGTGTGTGTGTGTAACTGTGTCTTTGAGTTTCTGTTTCCATTTCTCGGCGGCAGAGAGCTTCTTGGCAGCGTTCCCAGATGGCCTTAAGTGAGCTGCCTGTGACACGGTTTCTCCTGCCTGTTGGGTTCTGAAGCTATTTCTTACTTTAAACACTTTCCCCAGAGCAGCAGCAGAGACTCACTTTTTCCTGAGGCCGCGCCAGCAGCTTGGGAAAAGGCCATGTTAACGGCCTCTGCTAACAGGCTCCCCCATCATCACCCCACCCCACCCAGAGTCAAGCCCTCTCTAATACGGTGAACATAAGAGGGGGGGGGGGGGGGGGGGGGGGGGGGGGAGGGGGATTTCTCCAAGTGTTTCTGGAATGATTTTCCAAACTACACTTTCCAATAGGAATACATTTGGTGGGGGGTGGCCCAGTCAAACGTAACCCAGTCCTCTTGACTGGTACTGTTGTTTAAACCATCGATGATGCTCACAATTTGGCTATCGTCAGCTAGTGTTAGAGGGGGATAGCAATACAAGGACACACATACACAGAGATTGCTGTAGCAACAGCAGAAGGCATTCTGTAAACAACAAGAGGTGCTGGGTCCTCCACATCTATTGGGTTAGCCAGAAGTTTCAAGAGCTTGGTAGAGCCTAGCACGCAAACAAAAGTACAGAGTAGCTCACTGAAATAACTCACCTGTCAATCAAAAAACAAACAGAAAAGGTTGTCACAAAAAAACTTGAGGCCCATTGGGTTATTGTGTTCTTAAATATGTTTATATTGCTTAATGAGGAAATGCTTCTTTTTCCACGATGAGGAATGTCCTGTTGGAATGTGAATTTTGGCCCTACGCCAAGCTCTGTCTCAGACTGATGCAGGTTAAGTCTAAGGGATGTTACTGTTTTTGGCTGCATTTATTTTTCCCTATAAACTCCTAAGTGCTGCAGTCCCTGATGATGAAAGGATCCTGATCAGCTTTTCTTTTTACTATGGAACCAATGTCGACCCATGATGGTCCCAATGGAAGTCAGGGTCTCTTCCAGAGAGGCCCAGGACATTGTCGCTTCTACCTCTACTATACAACAGCATTTATATTTTGAAAACAAACAACATACAATATGTATAAATACTGTTTCCAAAGCTACTGAGCAGTGGAGGCTGGGCCTTCATCACATCCAGTGCATTTAGAAACTGATAGCACCTTCACTTTTTCACATTTTATCACCTTTCCGCCCTATTTAAAAAAATTGGTAGTATACATTTTTTACTCATCATGCTATACACATTACCCCATTACAAAATAAAACTAGGTTTGTTGAAATTTGTGCACATTTATTAAAAAGAATAAAAAAGAAATGAATTATTCAGACCCTTTACTCAGTACTTTGTATAGGCACCTTTTGCAGTGCTTACAGCCTGAAGTCTTCTTGGGTATAACGCTACAAGCTTGGCACACCCTTAGTTAGGAACTCCTCCCATTCTTCTCTGCAGACCCTCTCCAGCTCTGTCAGGTTGGCAAAGCAAAGGGCCTGAAAAGCTCTGTAAATGTGAAATCTCAGTTCGGCACTTTTTATACATTTGCAAACATTTCTACAAACCTGTTTTTGCTTTGTCATCATGGGGTGTTGTGTGTAGATGGATGGGGTACAAAAACAAATACTGTACATTTAAAAATAACATACCAAAATGTGGTGAAAGGGAAGGGTTCTGAATACTTCCTGCACCGTATTTGAATGATTCAGGTATTTTGGGGGAGCTGTGTTTACTTGAAACCCGTAAATGTTCTCTGCCAACCTTTGAAGGGCCACTTCTGACATTATGCTACTATCATCAGTTTGGGGGTTAATTAATGGCAAGGAGGATGCACACCATTCAAAATCTGAATTTGCACTGGGATAAGCGAATTGTTCTGCACTCAAGCCAAATACGTTGTTTGATTAGATTACATAATATTTTAGCGCATGCTCTCATATACTGCAAATCTAAATCTAAGCCTTTTCTCCAGAGCCCTCTGTGTAGCCACAACAGCTACATTAGGATGATACTTTCTACCAAATCTGTTCCTCCTTATAGTTCTGGATGTCCTATAAGCTATCCTCCCATGCTTTGTAAAGATAAATTATGTCAAAATATCCTTTGGATCACCAGAAATATGTTTAATAACTGTTTCTCAATCAAAGTGATGATTGCTAAATGACCAACAAAGTGATGAAATGTGATCAGAAATGAACATTTTACTCATTTCTATTCTAGGCCTAAAGCAAGTCACTACTTAACATGTCAATAGCCAAGGGGTACTGTTTTTGTTTTGGTTATTATTGGTATTTGAACAAATATTGTTGAGAGCGCTGTGTCTCTGTCTCTGTCTCTCTGTCTCTCTCTCTCTCTCTCTCTCTCTCTCTCTCTCTCTCTCTCAACACTCAAGTATTCGCTCTCGAGTATGTTTTGTGAGTTCAACTAATTGAAATAGACAAAGAAAATGATGTCATGAGCACAATGCAATTTGATACTTTCTGAAGTCCAGCCAAACAAACTCATTAATTAATCAAACATTAATTCAATGTGAATACAAGTGAGTTTGGGATGGTGGAGTCCTGCTAAATACTTTGAAGTTCCCTGCCATAACGTATCCAGGATAACGTTCAGAGGCAGAGAGCACGTATGTCACAGACTAGCAGACCAAGGTGGTCAAGCTGGTTCAAACTGACGGATAGGTACTCATGTCCCCTCAGAGTGGAGATCAGTATCCGGAACGGTCCAGTTGATCAGACTGACAGTCAGCAAATGGTCTAGTTGTATTCAGGGTAATGCTTTGCAAGAACTCAAACTATCAAACCATAAAAGGAAAAGTTTTAATTTATGGGATCTGATTAGATTGGAGTTCCTTTTTGGACAGTATAGACCTGCTGTAGGAGGTTTTAAGTGACTGTGAAAAAAAACTTCAGCTTTTCTATGAGTAGAGGTTGGCCAACATCTGCTGACACACACTGGTTTACCAAAACACTGACAGAGCCTTCACTTCACCACTGGGACAGACAAAGTCGTTTTTCAGACCTTGACGTTACCAAACAAAATATGAGAGAAATACTGGTCCATCTGTTGATTGTTCTAAGTGGTACGTACACTCATTCTGACTGAATTACTGTGGTTGATATTTTGTCATTATCCTGGGTTAAATGTTAAAACTGATTTGTATGTGGATCTTTTTTCAAATAGAATTAACAAAGTGTTTTAAAGCAGTTTTGAAATGGCCTGTACAGAACGTACCTCATGGGTTTTACTGTATCATTGCGGATTCATTTTCATTATTCTGAGAGAAATAAACCATCTGGAATCAAGTGAACTTGCCCAGACTTTATAACAGTGCCAGAAATTCAGTGTGAAATTTTTTTCAAGTTAGGTGTGGCGTAAACTTTTGTTACGCTTAAGAACACATTTGATAGGATTCAGAATGAATACCCAGCTGTCTGGTCGATTGTGTTGCAGGTTTCACATGGGATCGGTGTAAAAGCGTGTCAGCTAACAATTTATCAGTCAAAGTAGGAGAGGATGTCACCCTGGAATGTCCTCTGCTCCTCACCTCCCGCCTGGGCACATTAAGCTGGTACAAGCAGCATCCAGGCCAGGGCCCCCAGTGGATACTGAGCTACTCTCTGGAGGACCTCTCCCAGCTGATCTACGGCCACACCGTCCATCCAGACAAGTTCACCGTCCCCGCACATGGCCCACCGGGCCTGCCGCACCGGGAGCTGCTTCTCCACGCCTTTGAGGAGGAGGACTCCGCCGTGTATTTCTGTGCATTCCTCTCTGCCGATGGATAGCCACCTCACAGATGCACCCCTGGAGCCATGGTTTGATACGAGCAAATAATAGAGGAGCTGATTCTGCCAAACAAGAATTCATCACATTCATTTTGTGTGGCTTTTCATTCACTTCGAAAAAAAATGCATATAGAGTAGTGGTCCGGATTTGTGAAAGGTTACATTCCTACATTATTACAAAGTTTTAAATCTAGATTCCTAAGTCATAATGGCAGATAACCTAAAGCATAACTAGTTTTACATCTAGATTTCTAAGTCATAATGGCAGATAACCTAAAGCATAACTAATTGTGGTGTAGTGTACAGTATGTGCCATCTGGTTCAAAGGCAGCTGTTCTTTTCCTGTTTTTCTATCCCCCTCTTAACTGATAAACTGGTTTTGAGCCCACATGGCTGCACAGGCCTCCCCCTGAGGAAACCACTCACGTTTCAGGAAAGATTATTGGTGATTTCTTCTTTTAACCAGTTCACTCCTGAATGATATTCAGAATTCAACAGAGATATAGCAGATATATTGGCACACATGCAATTATACCAACAAGCATGTCTGTGTGAAGTTGCATGGCATTATGTTTGTGTGAAGCCATAACTTTGTGTGTGCTCAACATGATCAGATGTTGACAGTTGTAAAAATTGAAAATAAACTGCAAATGTTTTCACCATTTTTATCCCTTCAGTTCACCCCCCAAACAGTTTACATTATATTGGACATTGTATTTCTGTATCACAATACACTGAGCTGCACACTGATGGAGAACAGGAAAAAACAAGATAACCCTGTCCTCAGGGGACCTGAACAGTTTAAGCTTCTGTCCCCTCACCAGACCTCACTGGAGCCACTCAGACAGAATGCAGACAGCTAGCTTGTGGGGCTGTGCACTACTGCTAGGGTAACGGCAAAACCTACATTCTCCTGCATTCAACTGACTTTAGAGACCTGGTCTCTTACGGAAATACAAAACATAATCCAATATTTTATACGATTGCTCATTCATATCCTACAGCATTTCTACGGCTAGTGTGCTTTTGGATTGTCCTTATGTTGTAATAATTCTGATAATCAATCCTCAGATCTGTATCTAGCAGACCCATGTATGGGAAGGAAGTTATCTTTAGTGAAGGGATTTCTCTCTCTGTAGAAGGTAAGCTTAATAACAATAATAATAAACGATTTAATAATTCAATGACAATGACAGCATATGTGGATCTTTCTTGTCAGTCTTCTGTTGATAGGTGCTGAAAAGTAGATTGTTCAATAGTTAGAATATTTTAGGGATCTAATTAAGTTTATTTTTTGAATAGCTTGAAAGCTATGTCCAAACTGAGATTCATGTGTCTTGTGTGTTCTGAACCTTGGTAGAATATGTGTGGTGGAATAAGAACGTAAAACTTCATTTTGACAACATTTTGTTGCGTTATAATAAATGGTTTAAGAGGACAAAAAGTGAATATAGGCTAACAGTATAGATGACAATAGCATCCAATGTGGTGAAAAATAACAGTTATGATAATGCAGTCATAAAAATAATTTCCAGTTTCACCTGACAACATGTTTTGTTTGTTTGTACAGGTGTTGGGCCCTCCATCCCATCTGTCCTCCTTCTGTCCTCCACTCAGGGAGACACAGGGCCCTCACACACACCTGTGCTAGTGTGTATTATCAGTGGCTTACACATTGCCTCGGAGGACGTTGTCTGGTGGATCAACAACACCATGGTAGCCGTGGAAGCAGAGCGGTGGCTGTCCTGGGAGAATGGCGGTGAATTGACGGTCACCACGGTGTGGTACGTGCCCGCAGAGGACTGGAGTCCCCGCAGCAACTACCAGTGTGGATGCAGGCAGGGAGGAACCCTTTACAAGAACCAGACAGTGGCTTCTCTCTGCAACAGCTAATGTGGTCTATGTATCCATGAGCAGGCATGCAGCTTCACACTGCACTAGTTAATGTGGTCTGTGTATCTATGTAAATAGTAGTAGTTTGGAAATCAAAGGAGCAGCTCCTTCTTGGGACAAATTATAGTCACTGGCGGGAAAGACTTTCATATTTTTACTAAAGTCAGCGGTCCTTACTGTTGGAATAAAGACCCCTGTAGGGGTATGACTTTGCAGATACTGATGCTCAATTCATTTCTTTATCTACACCACGTCCTCAGTTAGATTATGTTTTCGTTTCAACACACTGAACCGCTCTTAAGCCATCACCGGACTGTTTTATTTCCTGACAAATCAAACAAAGCAATAACTTGCACCATACCAGATGCGATGTTAAATATCTATGCAGAATACAACACAACCAAATACAATTGAATATGATTATCCTGATATGACTGAACGTCCAAAATAAATACAACTGTACATTTCTCCCCTATGACTAATGTTACAATTCCAGTCGAATGTACCATAGCAGTCCATAGTTAAATATAATGAAAAAAGACAATTCTGTAACAGTAAAACTGCAAAAACAAACTTTTAGAATATGTACCCTTTAAATAAATAGTAATTTATAAGCAATAATATTTGAAGCAAACTATTTCACACTTTATACATATAGAGTATACAATATGGCAGTGTGTCATGGTGACAATGCATGATATAGCAGATGAATATGATGTCTAAATGTGAGATATTAACTGGTTTGAAGACATGCTAATGTATCATTTCACTTACTGGAGTTCTTAAGAGAAAAGCCCTTTGCTACTGAAAGGTGGCGTTCTAAAGTATACGATTAAAGGTAGTTGTCCATCGGAAACTAACAATAGATTGTATTAGTGGGTGGGAGGGAGATAGACCTGATCAACTCCTCAAGATCTTATTTACAGAACGTTCTTTTACATTTTGGAAGCCCCTGTACAAAAAGAGGTAGAAAGTGTGGCGTGCGGTTGGCTGTACGGATTTCATTTAGGGAAGTCATCTTTGCAGTTATTCATTCAGTAAACTGTGTAATACTGAAACATGTGTGACCTGTTTTTCCAAACGAGAATTTAAAGGGAGATGTTTTAGGTCGCAGAATTCTTGTTGGGACAGCCTTTCCAAAATAACCATGGAGGAAAAGGCAGACGACCCAAATAAAACCATTACCACAAATAATAGTATTTTTAAGAAATAATGTTCTACTCCAAAAATATTTACAGTTCAAACATTGTCATCCTGATGATCTTTGCAAATGAAACATTGTAACAAAACACCTATAATATGGTTGTTATTCTTACAAAAACGAATTATTTATGCATTGTAGGAGGACAGGATATTATTAACTCCCATTCTCCATATCCTGTTTTCTTCTTATAAATGTAGCTATATAATAGTTAGCAGTGCTGTCCCCTCTCACCACAGCATTACAGGGTCTCTCACTCTCCTTCAGAACACACACCCTGAAGAACATTCCTTGGATTGTTTAATTTGTTGTAGGCGTGAATCAAATGGTGGTAAGTATGACCAGTGGAAAAGATGATCTTGCACACGTCTGCATCATGCTAGTGGAGGGGGCCGTTGTAACAAAGTCATCTATCTTTAAAGGAAAAAAAAGTGGTCACAAATCGGAGGAGGAAAAAGTGGGTGCGTGTGCACATAAATCCGAATCGCATGCTAGCTGACCAAAGCTGGCAGCCCTGCAGTCAAAAGGTGCCGGGAATAGCAAGTACGAAACCAAACTGTCTTTTGTAGCTCATCAAGAGGAATGTCTTCCGTTTGCCATCAAAGCATAGGGAGAGCCATGGGAAGGTCAAGGTAAGGTCAAGGTAAGGTTAAGGGAAGGTCAAGGTAAGGTCAAGGTAAGGTCAAGGTAAGGTCAAGGTAAGGTTTAGGGAAGGTTAAGGGAAGGTCAAGATAAGGTTAAGGGAAGGTCAAGATAAGGTCAAGGGAAGGTCAAGATAAGGTCAAGGGAAGATCAAGATAAGGTCAAGGGAAGGTCAAGATAAGGTCAAGGGAAGGTTAAGGGAAGGTTGAGTTGGCAACGACATTTAAAGCTAACTTAAAGAAGTTCTCGAGCAAATTCGATGGAAGTCTTTTAACTCACCTCACATCTAGGAGAACGGAAAGTATCAAGGGATGCAAACATTGTCTTTGTATCTAAGAACAAAAGTAAAGAGAGGTTTCTTTTTCATCTGGAGTCATTCTAGATCAAAAGTGGAGCTAGAGAACCACTGCTACATCCATCTTTGCCAGGAGATGCTCTCGTGAGAGGAGCCCAGACCGACCGCTCACTGCCATTGGGAGGCCTGGCTCCCGGACTCCACCCCCACCGCAAAGCCATTGCCGAGGCTCTTGGGACTTGGAGGTGTGTCCAACGCTGGAGAGGCGTCGCACTTGGAGGAGGTCTCGATCAGGGAGCAGCTTTTCGGGGGCATGCGGGGCCGTACTGCAGCCGTTTGGGGGATGACCGACACCTGCCTCAGCACACCGGCCTTGAGAGGAGGCCGGGTGAGGCCTCCAGGGGCGGTTCCTCCGGGGCTGCTGATGGACGCTTTGGGACTCTGCAGAGGGACGGGGCAGGGGCCACACTCGCTGGGGGGCTCCTCCGAGCCCTCCTCCCTGTCGGGGGGAGGGTCCTGTTGCATGCTGCTCTGCCTGGAGGTCTTGTCAGAGCCCGGCATGTCACAGCTGTCCGTGCGACGCCGGGAACTCTCGTGCATGCGGCTGGTGGCCACCACGGCCTTCATGATGGCCTGCAGACACACACACACACACACAAACACACACACACACACACACACACACACACACACACACACACACACACACACACACACACACACACACACACACACACACACAGCCGTTCACCTTCAGTCGACTTAGCACACAGCGTTTTTCAGTGTAAGAACCCGTCGCTGGGATGAGACAGAGACCTCCGACTTTTCGTCAGGTAATTTTTCCACTGTTATTAAAATAAAATTCAACTCAATATCTGGACAAACGACTACAACTTTTGCTGTGCACGTTCAGTTTTGGTAACCACAGTCCAATAGAGCTACGCTCCTGTTACTGTATTTACACTCCAGAGGAAGCAATGTCAAACTATTCCACTGGTTTATCTTGTCACTGGTATTTTGTGCTGTATAATAATTACTTTATTAATCCTGTGGGGGGTGAATTGTTCTCTGCATTTTAACCCATCCTATCCTGCACTAGTACTAGGAGCAGTGGCCAGCCACAACGCCCAGGAACCAACTCCAGTTCTAAGCCAGTACCCTGGTGGACCCGGTGGAAACCCACACAAACACAACACGCAAACTCCACACAGAAAGGACTATGTACTTTACTATATCCACAATCCAACAGCATCAATATTACAACATATTTGTATTATAACTCCACACAGAAACCCACACAAACACAGGGAGAGTATACGAACTACATACATAAACCCACACAAACACAGGGAGAACATACAAACTACATACAGAAACCCACACAAACACAGGGAGAACATACAAACTACATACAGAAACCCACACAAACACAGGGAGAACATACAAACTACATACAGAAACCCACACAAACACAGGGAGAACATACAAACTACATACAGAAACCCACACAAACACAGGGAGAGCATACAAACTACATACAGAAACCCACACAAACACAGGGAGAACATACAAACTACATACAGAAACCCACACAAACACAGGGAGAACATACAAACTACATACAGAAACCCACACAAACACAGGGAGAACATACAAACTACATACAGAAACCCACATAAACACAGGGAGAACATACAAACTACATACAGAAACCCACACAAACACAGGGAGAGCATACAAACTACATACAGAAACCCACACAAACACAGGGAGAACATACAAACTAAATACAGAAACCCACACAAACACAGGGAGAACATACAAACTACATACAGAAACCCACACAAACACAGGGAGAGCATACAAACTACATACAGAAACCCACACAAACACAGGGAGAACATACAAACTACATACAGAAACCCACACAAACACAGGGAGAACATACAAACTACATACAGAAACCCACACAAACACAGGGAGAACATACAAACTACATACAGAAACCCACACAAACACAGGGAGAGCATACAAACTACATACAGAAACCCACACAAACACAGGGAGAACATACAAACTACATACAGAAACCCACACAAACACAGGGAGAACATACAAACTACATACAGAAACCCACACAAACACAGGGAGAACATGCGAACCAGTATGTGTTCTCTATTTGCTGCTCACCTTGAGTTTCCGTCGAGCGTTAAACTCCTGCAGTTTCCTCTGCGTGGTGTCCATGTGGGAGAAGCGTGCCGCCTTCCCCAGCACCCAGGGGTGCTCCACGGCCTCGTGGACCTTCAGACGCTTGGCAGGGTCCTGGACGATCAGCTTACTGACCTGGAGGGACAGGAATACGGACAGGAAACAAGAGGGTCTAACGGTTCACATCCCTGTTTTGGAAAACATTCCTCTTAATGTTACATTGCTAGAAGTTGAATGTCTTAAAAGTACGTTAAAATGTTTGGAGAAATAAGAGACCCCTTTCCTAGCACATCATTATTAACAGATATAATAGGAGAAATACGATCTATTTGTATCAATGCTCAATATATATATAAATACAGTACTGTGCAAAGGTTTTAGGCAGGTGTGTAAAGTAAGAATGCTTTCAAAAATCGAAGTGTTAATAGTTTGTTTTTATCAATTAACTAAAGGCAAAGTGAATGAACAAATGAACAATCTAAATCAAATCAATATTTGCTGTGACCACTCTTTGCTTTCAAATTTTTGCAAGCTTTTTTTCACATCTGCCTAAAACTTTTGCACAGTAATGTGTGTGTGTATATATATATATATATATATATATATATATATATATATATATATATATATATTATATTGAGTAATGAGCAATGAGTATACTTTGTTTGAGTGCAGAGACTGGGGAGCTCACCAAATCCTTGGCATTGAGGGAGACATCATCCCACCAGGGGGAGACAAACTCATAGTCACAGTTCAGAATGCGACTGTACATGTACTGGTCCCCCCTCGGGTCAAAGAATGGTTCGAACCCACACAGACTGAGGAACAAGGCAACGGTATTTTAGATCAGAGAATGGTTCAAACCCACACAGACTGGGGAATAAGGCAATGGTATTTTAGGTCAGAGAAGGGTTCGAACCCACACAGACTGGGGAATAAGGCAATGGTATTTTAGATCAGAGAAGGGTTCGAACCCACACAGACTGGGGAATAAGGCAATGGTATTTTAGATCAGAGAAGGGTTTGAACCCACACAGAGTGGGGAATAAGGCAAAGGTATTTTAGATAATTTTCTTCTGTGATTTTGGAATAAAAAAAATCGAATGGCCGTTCCAAAACATTCTAATCTAATCGGAGACCGCTATTGGCTTGAAAAATGAATCCAAAGAGGGCTCTACGAAGAGGCTGGAGATCCGCACAGTGAATAGATTGCTGTCAGATCTCAGCCAGTCACTGTGGGATATTTTCAGAGCTTGGGTCTGGTTCCTAAGTGCAGGTCTCACTCACAGGATGTAGAGGATGACTCCCACAGACCACATGTCCACTTCAGGTCCGTAAGCATTCCCTCTGAGGATCTCTGGAGCTGTGGAGAGGACAGCCAGTCAGAGCCCACATGGCTGAGTCAAACAGCTCACACATCGAGACTACATTCTCCACAGGAGGTGGAATGCTGGAACCAACTCTGTAAGTAGGCTGGAAGACTTTGGCGTAAGACTGCTGGATTCGATTTCTTACAGCAAACAATTGTAGATACTGTATGTGTGAACAAACTTCATACATTTCTTTCTTTTGTTTTGTTTGTAAAAACAAAGTCATATTTTAAATTATGTTTTAAATAATTCACCGCAGTATCCAGGAGTGCCACAAACAGTCTTCATGGTGACTTGCTCATCGATTATTTTGGAGAGCCCAAAGTCCGCTGAAAAAGAGGAAACAATCCAAGAATATTCTCCATTAGATCTGAGTGAAACAAACACCACGCTTTTAGCCAACGTCCCACCTAGACACTGCTGTTCATTATTACAACTGCTCCTTGTCCTTAGAGGACAACATTGACCCAAACACACTAGTCAGGAGAAATACAAGGAGACATTGCCCCAGTAAATAACCCAGTGTTGTCTATTTACTTAGTAACTTTTTAAGCGTAAAGGCCTTGGTTTAACCACTCCTAACCAGTCAGTTTTGGGTGTAAAGCTTCTAAAAGGTGAACCTGTGCAGCTTCTGCATCCTAACTTCCCTTCTGTCTTTAAGCTCTGTTCCAACATGTAAACATGTAACCCAGGGTTACCTATCTTAAGGGTTAGGGTTAAACATGTAACCCAGGGTTACCTATCTTAAGGGTTATGGTTAAACATGTAACCCAGGGTTACCTATCTTAAGCGGGGCATCCAATGACAGGTCGGCGTAAAGGAGGTTCTCTGGTTTGAGGTCACGGTGCACCACTCCATTCTCATGTAAGTACTGGAAAGACACAGAACACGCACGCGCACACGCACGCGCACGCGCACGCGCACACACACACACACACACACACACACACACACACACACACACACACACTCATTAGAAATCCATTCTATGCTTGGGAGATTCACAATGACAAAGGAAATACGCTGCTGAATGTCCTTCTGAAAGAAATGAGCAAGTTAATATCAAGGAGACTGTGTTCAAGCTCTCATACAGGTCCCATGGTTCAAATCAGCACCTCAGGCCTGTCAGCACAGAAAAACATGGAGTTTGCACCTACTGTGCTTTAATCTCCAAGATATGTACATTGATTGTTGTCTTTGTGCCTAGTATACTCTGACATTTGGGAATACTAATATACTAATACTCTGGTATCTGTGAACACCAATATACTAATACTCTGGTATATGTGAATACTAATATACTAATACTCTGGGTTATGGGAATACTAATATACTAATACTCTGGGTTATGGGAATACTAATATACTAATACTCTGGGTTATGTGAATACTAATATACTAATACTCTGGGTTATGGGAATACTAATATACTAATACTCTGGGTTATGTGAATACTAATAAACTGATACTCTGGGTTATGTGAATACTAATATACTAATACTCTGGTATATGTGAATACTAATATACTAATACTCTGGTATATGTGAATACTAATATACTAATACTCTGGTATATGTGAATACTAATATACTAATACTCTGGTATATGTGAATATTAATAGACTAATACTCTGGTATATGTGAATACTAATACTCTGGTATATGTGAATCCTAATATACTAATACTCTGGTATATGTGAATACTAATATACTAATACTCTGGTATATGTGAATACTAATATACTAATACTCTGGTATATGTGAATACTAATATACTAATACTCTGATATATGTGAATACTAATATACTAATACTCTGGTATATGTGAATACTAATATACTAATACTCTGGTATATGTGAATACTAATATACTAATACTCTGGTATATGTGCATACTAATACTCTGGTATATGTGAATGTGAGTCTGTAAGATGAGTTGATGAGTATTCCAATGGCAGTGGAGGCAGGCATAGTTATAGCACATTGCAATTGAACCTGACCTCCCACTGTTGTTTAATAGATCCACTTTGGACAGAGTCAACGCAAGAGCGAAGGTAAAACAAAACGTTTGTGACATATGTTGCGCATTATTTAGTTATGTCTATCTCATGAAGTTGTCATCTCAACGTCCCCTCCCCCACATCCCCCCTTGGTAAAAGTAAGCAACCCCCGATGTTAATGAGAGATGTGGCTAACATCCTCTCCAATCCAACGGCAGTCAAACACCTGGAAAGCCTCACAGTGACTGCGTCGCATTTGTCCAGATCTTTATTTATCTTTATTAATCGCAGTGTATATTACTGAAACAACAGGGCTATAGTGAAATTGGAGCTTGCTGAATAATTCTCTCATGTAAAAAGGTTTCACTTTATAAGTCCATGGGGATCAGGACAACAACATATATTAAACCTCATTAAGATGATTTTTCATTCCATTCCGTTTTATTCCATTAGGATACATAGCTGATTTGACTGTATTTGATTCCATGCTTGTGTTTCAGGGTTACACTCCTGAACTAAAATTCATACAGCCGTTTTCGTACTGAAAGAGACAATTCTTTTACGGTTGTACAAGTACAGCATGAATAATTATATGTTAAGACTATCTCAAAGTGATCTTATATTCCATAACCTTAAATGCCACAGAAATAAAAGTAACTCTACATGAAGAAGTTGTCAGAAATTCTTCCAAGTTTCTTTAGTTTTTGTAGGCAAGTAAGTGCTATATCCAAATGTTCCCATTGTGGGCTCCTCTTTCTAATCCTAATGAGGGATTGCGGTTTGGAATAGGGTTTAGGAAAAGTGACATTGGGTTTGACTAAAGGTTGGATACCATTGGGTCTCAACAAGATGCTGAATGAGAGCATCAGGAAACTGCTTTATCATTATATACTATAGGCTCAAACAACAACATTATCTGGCTCTTCATGGAAACACCTGAGGAGAGACCCTCCAGGCTTCTTTCCAAAACCTTCCCGTTCCGGGGGAACAGTGAATGGTATTTCAGCCTGGTGTGTTTTAATTAACACATTTCTACCTCTTCTTTTCATCTTCGAGCCAGAAGCTTAATTTGCTACTGCGATAAATAAGCAAATATAAGCAAAGTAACATTGGCAGGATCTCAGCCATATGTAGCTTTGATGAATCAAGGGCCTAGTCTACAGATATACTAATAGCTTAGTATAATGGTCCGGTCAGCTGAATATGTGGTGTTAATGCTGGACAGAACTAAACCCTGTGAAAAGGCTTGGTCAGGACAAGTAGCACACTGGATCAGTCCTGGTTAGGATGAGGGTTAGGGAAAAGGCTAGATAAGGACAAGTAGCACACTGGATCAGTCCTGGTGAGGGTGAGGGAAAAGGCTAGATCAGGACAAGTAGCACACTGGATCACTCATGGCTAGGTACTTTCAGTCTGAACGGCAACCTTGGACCAAATATTCACTAAAGGTATATTACTGTAATTTCCTGAGTGCAAATGGGACAGCCAGCTAGCATCCCGCTGTACACAGTCATCATTACAGCACGCACTGGGAATGAGTCAATCATTAAGAGAAAGCTCTTTGGTTACAGCACGGGGCCAAGCCGGCTATTAGCCGGCATCTGCGCAAAGTGGCCGTCTTGCTTGCTAATAGTTCTAATGGAAAGAAATTCACCACCCGCCTGGTTGCTCCCACGCAAACCTTTTGAACCCAACCCTCCTGATGGGCTTTGTGTAGCTGTGCGGCAGGTCATTAATCACACAGCCCCTCTCCATTAGCAGCCCAGAGCAGGGCCGCCATGATGGATGGCAACGGCAAGCAGCGTTAATTAAGTTGGTGCATGGACGCTCTGGACAGATGTTGTTTTTAACAAGATGAAAGGGACAGCACCACCCATCCTAATTTGGAGACACTACGTAAGGCCGGGAGAGAAACGGTGGCCTTTCAAAGACTTCTCCCATCGAGGAAGGACTCTGTTTTGGAGTCGGGCTGACAAAAGTCAGCCATTTTACACACAGACATTTCTGGGGTCTGCTTCTCCTCGTGAAGTCATCATATGTCAGCCACACCATAGAATGACCCCCCACACTGCACAGAGCATGTGGCATGGAGTTATGTCACGTACACAAAGAGTGCAAGAATCACTTCAAGATTGAAAAGCTGGAAGCAAACTGGTGATTAAATGTATCCCAGCACAGCCCCGTTAAGCATGCTTTGGAACCCCTTATGGCAGGCCCAGGCCAGAAGGCTGATTGTCCCAAAGGATGCTGGTCCACACTGACCACAGCCATTACGTAAGGCCTACATCCCCCATGCCTCTCTTGGTCAGAAGATTAAAATGGGGAAAAAAATAAAAAAAATGTGATGGCTCTCTGAGAGGATTATTTCACACTTGTAGCTCACCCAACATGCATACACATGAATAAACTCATTTCAAAACACTCACACGCTGACCCCCCCCCCCCCCCCACACACACACACACACACACACACACACAAACACACACACACACGCACGCTATTCATCTATCTCTGACTGACGCCATCTGACCCACATATACAACTCAGAGAAACATGAAGCTTTTCTAATGTGTGTGTGTGTGTGTGTGTGTGTGTAGCCTGGGATTACAGACCATTTCCCATAGAAAGGCTCTTCACAACTAATCTTCTGCTTGACATTCAATAGCACCGTGACTGTCTTAAACCATACATATACTCACTCTCTTTACCATTTCATCCATTTGAAATGACTGGTAAGCACACAGCTGTGTGCATGTGTGTGTGTGTGTGTGTGCGTGCGTGCGTGTGTGTGCAAGCTGTGGAGATGACTTGAAATGACACACAACTTTTTTACTAAATCATGGTCGTCAACCTCACTGATGAATAACATTCTTTTAATAACTACATATCTATTCAAATAATATGTGTTGCTGAGTAATGACAAGTGATCAGTTTTGCTTGGAGACAGAATCCCGTGCGTTTGGCTGAGGACGGCCATGTTTCTTACCGACACTGCTTCCAGGATCTGTTTGATGACGTGGGCTGCGTCCCGCTCGCTGTAGTAGCCTCTCTCCACGATCCTAAAGGGGCACAGCCAAACACGTAAAGATAGATCGATCGATCGCAGCACAGCCAAACACATAAGAGTCAAATCACACTGTAGGTTCAACTAAACAACACACACACTACAGTGAGTTACTTTGGTACAGTTATTCTGTACTATTCAGTAGGTTTACCATATTCAATATGTATAATTTTATTATTATTCTCTCTCATTTAACATACAGTAATTATAATCATCACTGTTAATATAAAAAAAATTAAAAATAAGGGACAATTTTTTAAGTACGATTATATGATCATAAGATTATAAGGTTATAGGATGTGAGAACAATTATGGCCCTTTCTACTAGTCAGAGTAGAAGAGGCAGTGGTCAAAGGGATCATGGGAACTGAAGTCTTCCATGCCTCATTCCCTGGTGGCTGCATGAGAGCAGGGCATCATTCTACAGTATAGGCTTCCTGGGATCAATACGTTCCTCACTTAGCCTCAGAGAACCCACCAACCAGAATCATATCACACCGAGAATTGTGACCCCTCGGCTCCATAGTTTTTACAAGGCACAGGGACGTAAGGTAAATAGATTTTTTTTTATCTGGAGCAGAGTTGAGGACTGGTGGGGATTCTCCACAGTTCCAATGGAGATGATGAGGCTGTGTGAGGATTAGGTTCACCATAGTGAGAGCCACTGGCACTGTCCATCCATACCAGGGTTTTCCAACAGGGATAAGAGCTTAACCAATCAGGTGTGTGTTTGTGTCTGTTGGAGAAGGGGTTAAGCAATCAGGTGTGTTTGTGTCTGTTGGAGAAGAGGTTAACCAATCAGGTGTGTGGTTAACCCCTTATCCAACAGACCCAAACACACACCTGATTGGTTAACCCTTTATCCAACAGACCCAAACAATCAGGTGTGTGTTTGGGTCTGTTGTACCTGTCAAAGAGTTCCCCTCCTGTGACCAACTCCAGCACCAGGGCGATGTCTGTCTCCGTCTCAAAGATCTCCTTGAGTCGGATCTAAGGCCCCAACCGTAAGAAGGACAACACATTGGATTCATATCGAATTAAAATATGTTTTGGTTCTTATCTGAATGACAAATATATGGGATGATAAACTCACAATGTTTGGGTGGGAGAGGCGTAGCAACACTCCAATTTCTGTCCTCACTATTTTCTTGTCGATCTGTGATGGATTGGTAATAATTAGTGTTATGCTATAGGTTCTCGGTTTAGCTGTACCTCAGCAGAACAATTGTGGTTCTAAACAGCAGAGCCGCCTTACGGTCTTCTTCAGGACTTTGGCGGCGTAGAGCTTCTGGGTTTGTTTCTCTTCACAGCGAAACACAACAGAAGTAGCCCCCCTGGAAGAGACAAAGGGCTTCAGATTGAATAGCCATGGTGGGAAAACTTCATTAGAAGTGATCTTTACAAGCTGCTGATAAAACCCATGCCCGATGAGCCTCCTCGACTGGAGAGGTTACACTTTTCAAGAAACCCATCTATTCGGGATTTAGCAGGGGCACGTAGCAAGGCGTATGTCTGGGAACATATGCCACTGGGATTTTAAATCTATTCCTACATCTAACGATAATGCAGGGTCCTAATGCATAAATCCTTTTAAACTGCATTTGCACCCCAAATGGTGGGGCTGTCAGAGAGTTAAAAGGCCCAGCTGAGACAAAAAAAACATGGTTATGGGTGATAACATACACCATGCGATGACTATGATTCTGACTAGCAAATGAAAACAACAAACAGCTTCAAATCTTTCTGGTTATGGTTTGGTGGCGATAATGGGTCACCAATAGTCATCCTTTATGGTACTTACTTCTAATGCTTGTGCTATTTGTATTCGTACACTCCCTAAAAAATGGTATGTGAAATAAAACTGCTGTCAAAATAAAGTTGGCTGGGGGAGCATGTTTTAGGTACCAGATCAGGGACTTTCCTTTGGAGTAGAATCTTCCCATTTGGATTTGTGTGAGTCCATGTTTAATATGTTTTATGAAAACTCCCTCTCTGTGCTAGTGTTAGCTTAGCCTCCACGTCTTGCCCCTAGACACACACACACTAGTGCCACCTTGGGCGTATCCCTAGCAACCAGGACATAGTTCCAAACAACCCCTGGCGACAGAAGGCACTGCCACCACCGTCATGCAGATCCATGTGGAAACACACACGTCTAACCAGATTACACAAGACTAGTCTCTCTAACGTTCACTAATTGAGGTCATGGCAGAAAATCGTGAGACCGCTGCTGATGGCTGATGTTTTTTACCAGTTTTTAGACAACACTTTTGTTTTTTAAGGTTGAGCACAAGACATACTACTTCAAGCTGTTTGTCTTTACTATGGGCAGGAGTAGGCTAACCTGAAACAATAGCCCCTCTACTTTATGGTGACTGAATGTTAAACAGACAAGGCAATGGAATGGTAGCGGGTATGTGCACCTTTTACATAATGCAAGGAGGAAGGCTTCAACGGCAGGCAATTCAAAGCTAATTAGATGCCAAATCCCTTTGGAATCAACACATCCTGACTTTAGCTGTCTCAAACATACATACCAAATCCCTTTGGAATCAACACATCCTGACTTTAGCTGTCTCAAACATACATACCAAATCCCTTTGGAATCAACACATCCTGACCTTAGCTGTCTCAAACATACATACCAAATCCCTTTGGAATCAACACATCCTGACTTTAGCTGTCTCAAACATACATACCAAATCCCTTTGGAATCAACACATCCTGACTTTAGCTGTCTCAAACATACATGCCAAATCCCTTTGGAATCAACACATCCTGACCTTAGCTGTCTCAAACATACATACCAAATCCCTTTGGAATCAACACATCCTGACTTTAGCTGTCTCAAACATACATACCAAATCCCTTTGGAATCAACACATCCTGACTTTAGCTGTCTCAAACATACATACCAAATCCCTTTGGAATCAACACATCCTGACCTTAGCTGTCTCAAACATACATACCAAATCCCTTTGGAATCAACACATCCTGACTTTAGCTGTCTCAAACATACATACCAAATCCCTTTGGAATCAACACATCCTGACTTTAGCTGTCTCAAACATACATACCAAATCCCTTTGGAATCAACACATCCTGACCTTAGCTGTCTCAAACATACATACCAAATCCCTTTGGAATCAACACATCCTGACTTTAGCTGTCTCAAACATACATACCAAATCCCTTTGGAATCAACACATCCTGACCTTAGCTGTCTCAAACATACATACCAAATCCCTTTGGAATCAACACATCCTGACTTTAGCTGTCTCAAACATATATACCAAATCCCTTTGGAATCAACACATCCTGACTTTAGCTGTCTCAAACATACATACCAAATCCCTTTGGAATCAACACATCCTGACCTTAGCTGTCTCAAACATACATACCAAATCCCTTTGGAATCAACACATCCTGACCTTAGCTGTCTCAAACATACATGCCAAATCCCTTTGGAATCAACACATCCTGACTTTAGCTGTCTCAAACATACATACCAAATCCCTTTGGAATCAACACATCCTGACTTTAGCTGTCTCAAACATACATACCAAATCCCTTTGGAATCAACACATCCTGACTTTAGCTGTCTCAAACATACATACCAAATCCCTTTGGAATCAACACATCCTGACTTTAGCTGTCTCAAACATACATACCAAATCCCTTTGGAATCAACACATCCTGACTTTAGCTGTCTCAAACATATATACCAAATCCCTTTGGAATCAACACATCCTGACTTTAGCTGTCTCAAACATATATACCAAATCCCTTTGGAATCAACACATCCTGACTTTAGCTGTCTCAAACATATATACATCCTTGCGTATATGAAGGAAGAACCGTTTTAGTGCTTATGCTTTGCAGCCATGGCCTTCCTTCCTCCCAGCCACCTCGGGTGTAAACCATAGGCCCCAACTCTAACTGTTAGCCCTCCCAAACCTAAGTCACTCAAACAGGCACAGGCCCCCGAATGGTGGAGATCAGCTGCCCCTTTTACATCCTGTGCTGTATTTGGGCACATTCATAAGGAACTGTTTTGACGGTGGATTTTGTCCTTCAACAACATTTCGACTGAATTTGAATAGACATTTGTAGGAATCCCTGACACGGCCTCGGAAAAAATTGATAGCGACTCAATAACGACAGGAACTTTGGCTGCAACCAAATATTATAAAGTCACTATTAGTTAGGTCGTTCAAACAAACAAATAATCAACCTTACCAGCTGCCACTTAAACGCCCTGTTCTAGTCCTAAGCAATGCTGCAATGTACCAAGCTCCATCCTGCAAACAAGCCTGCCCTAACCCTGCACTATCCCAGGCCCTTCGAATGGGTTGGTAACCATAACCCTAACCATAACCCAAGACTGCCCTGCCCCTGCAGTGCCCCAGTTACAGCTATAGGAATGGGTTGGTAACCATAACCCTAACCATAACCCAAGACTGCCCTGCCCCTGCAGTGCCCCAGTTACAGCTGTAGGAATGGGTTGGTAACCATAACCCTAACCAGAACCCAAGACTGCCCTGCCCCTGCAGTGCCCCAGTTACAGCTGTAGGAATGGGTTGGTGCCGGACTCCAAGACAGAATGATGGTGCTTTTCTAGTCTGGGCTGGATTTGTGTGGGTTTACTTAAGTGGGCCAGTAGGGGTATGTTTGCTGGGATCCCAGATTAACGTTTACATTTAGATATTATTTCTGATTAATATTTAAATAGTACTTATTTAAACACATTTAGTGTTAATAGATAATGTTTTAATATCATGTTGACGAATTAGCCAAAGGTGTATTTATTGCTTTTGGGTCTGAATTAGGCCTAATAGAAAATTATTCGTAAACACGGATGTTTTGTCAAGCGGTTTGCATACTAAAGGGCCCACAAAAAAGTAACTGGGTTGGATGCAAATTATATAGAAGAATATAGTTAGGGATACTCCACCTTCCCAATTCAGGACCCATGGTGTAAAACTCTTCCACTGTGACATCTCGTCGCGATCCATTGACCCAGTATTCCACAGGGCTGGCGCCGGAGCGTGAAGTGGGCATATCGGACAGTCACAAGCACAAACATACACATACACCCCGGAAAGATTTCCGTGGAACGCAAGCGCCAGACGCGTCGTCTGTATAAAAATGACCACACTCTGCGTCTGTTTTAGATGGACGAGGCTGGTTAATATTTATCCCCCTTGTATGTTAAAATAACGGGGAGAATATTAAATGTACGCTAAACCGAGTATGGCCAGTTAAAAACATTCAAGTCTTCAGTTCAATGTACAAATAGAACCTATTATGCAAATCCATAGTGCAGGTGCACATCAGGCTGTGATTTATTTCGTTATAAATCCAAAATAGTCGCAGTTTCCATGAGGCCGAAAGCAAAGCATATGCTTAGATCTTCATGATAAAAAATCCATCCACGAAAACAATAAAGTAGCCTGCTGTTGGATGCAACAAAACATCAAAAGTAATACTTCGTATGATCAAAATGATTCGAAATGTAAAAACGAAAATGACACGGAGCAGGCCAGAAACATTCACGTAGACATGGATCAAACGTCTATGTAAACAATCTGGTAATCCATGGAATCAGTACACATCTCAGATAATGTGGGCTAGGCTGCTAACACCCTTTCGAACATTGCTATCTGTGTTAGTTTCAGCAACGATATGACTCTGCTGTGGGAGTGGCGGAGGAGAGAGACTGGGAGGAGGAGGAGGAGGGGGGGGGGATCTCAGTCTAACGCTCTCCACAGATGTCTCCAAATCCGATGTATTCTGAACATCTGATCGACATGTCATCATGGAAAACTTACTTTTCTATAGAACCTGGCTTATATTTTCTGGCTAGGTAGGATGCAGAAAATGGGACATTATAGCACGGGTAATTAGTGTCTTGCCCGATAGATTCTCTTGAACGGATCATAGATGTAGGAACTATTGTTCGTGTGTTATTCAAACCCTGGTTCAGAACCATGGATAGCTCTTAAACGGTGGTGCCAGTAGGCGGCAGCGTTCCAACGGCTCCATAGACCACAAGTTCAGTACACCACCTCAAGTAACATTACTTAATGTTACTCATTAAGTAACATTACTCTTATCTATCAGGGTTCCTCACTAGAAGTTAGACTGGGAAGATCGTATTGTTTGGACCTTCTTTGGATTGCTTTAAAAAAAAAAAATTAAAAAAAAAAACAATCCGGTTTAGACCCTATTCAAATGTCTTCTAGGATTTTTGTTAAAGCTCCAAAAGGATTTTTGCCACAGTTGCCATAGGATTCTTTCTCTATACTCGGGCCAATACGTGCGGATATGTTTATTATTATTTAATGCCCATCAAACTGGAAAGCTGTTTCTTATGAAATATCTAAAGTAACTCACTCTTGAGACAATTTAATAAATCTCAATAAATGAATTTAATAAATCAGATATGAATGTGCTGCTTGCTGTAAGTCTTAATGACTTCTTGTTCCCTCAATTGAAAAAGAGTAATTCTTGTGGCAAAAATCCTCTCAGCACCTCTCGCTCGGATGACTACGATCATTCTTTCTGGAAATGTCCCCTATGCAAGTAAAAGCGTTACCTGGATAACACCTGCTTTTTCTGAAAAATGTCACCGCTAAACAGACATGGGCTCTCCCACGCAGTTTTAATACATACAAAGGGATACGGTATCAGTCTCTCCTTGCGCATCTCCTCCCATGTTTTTCTGCAAAACTGCCACTATTCCCCCGACCCTCCCATGAATGCATATGCATAAGTAGGAAAAGCTCAACTTTCCATTCTGTGTTCCTGCAGCAGGCAGAATGCGACTTTAGCCATGTGCGGGCTGTTAGTACACAGCGTGCCATGTTTTTAGGCGCACTTTGCAACGAAATTATACCTTTGTACATCACCAAGTGTGTTGTAGTGCAACATTCTTTTGGATTTTGAATCCAATCTTATTTTAATTTTCGAAAGAGCTGTAGAAATTACTTTTGACTGGCAGAAAAATGAGGCAAGGACTGGGCGGCTTGGGGTATCATTGCTTACATGCAGCAAATCTAGAGTCCTTCAGCATTCATCAAATAGCTAACTAATGCCAAGGTGACAGTCAAAAAGTCAATTTCCTTCAATAGTCACTGCTTTGTTTAACAAGGTCACTATTTTTTTGTCAGATCCAACACTCAGTATACATAATTCCATGACTGCACTGAAATGTTGAAATTTGGACAAGGATCTTGGTCATCTTTTCTTAAGCCATTGCCTTTCAACTAAACTATTATTGTTGATTAGTTATTGTTTAAAGACAGATTTTCGAAGTGCATTTCCAACAGTTTCCTCCTGATATATTGTAGTAAATGTCAACTGCAGCTAATGGCGCTTAAGGGATATCAATAGCAGTAAACATGGACTCTACTTCACGATGCCAGAACTGGAACCTGGGAAGGCACAGGACATGTGCTGACATCCTGATGTGCGGCAGTGGACCTCAGAATGGGCCCATAGGAAGGCCTGGGACTCAGAATGGGCCCATAGGAAGGCCTGGGACTCAGAATGGGCCCATAGGAAGGCCTGGGACTCAGAATGGGCCCATAGGAAGGCCTGGGACTCAGAATGGGCCCATAGGATGGGCTGTATAATAATCCAAAACGGAACACCGGTGAAATCAATTATCAAAACGGGACACAAGTGAAATCTTTACCAGCACTAAGAACAACATTGAAGTTTTTGCAGTGGTAACAATACTAGTCAACTTTGATGTTTTATGAGTTTCAATTGAAAACTAGGAATTTTCTAGTGATTCACATTTTGTATACAAAACATTCAGACCCTGGTGACCTTTACCACATTGTTACGTCACAGCCTTAATATAAAATGGATAAAATTCATTTTTCTCCTCATCCACTAACACAACACCCAATAATGACAAAGCAAACAGGTTTAGAAATGTGCGAATTTATTAAAATAAAAAAAAAAAAAACGGAAATCACTTTTTATACAAGTATTGTAGGAGCCTGTTTGCTGTGTTCTATTTGTTACAGCATGTTCTACCACACACACACACCTGTGTCCTGTTTGGATTGAGTTCACCTGGTGTCTTCACCTTCTCTTGGTTCTTCCTCTTTTGTTAGTAACCAACTAGCTAATAGCTATAACATGGAATCTTGTTTTTCCAATATAAATGTAAGAGTACCAATATCTATTTTTGAAGCCGATTGACATTGACATGCCTGATCAAATGACTGCAGTTATTGATCAGTCTTTTAAACCACCATGGCGATAGTTTATTAATAATAAATACAATCAATTAATATAGATCATAATCAATGCAGCTGTGATGGCAGCCATGACCAGGGTCTATGCTATGGCACTTTGGGACACTTATTGCAGTCTTGAAGGACAGGTTTGGGACAAGACAGCAACATGAACGGACTGTGCTATAAGTCTCCATTTTATAAACATTTCTGCGTATTGCCTTTCAACATGAATTGGCGGGCGTGCAATTTCTTGTCACGTATTTTGCAATCAATCTGCTAAACCAGACTTCAATGGAAGTCTTGTGAAAACATTTCATTCATACAAAAATTCACTATAATTAAGCCTTTGGTCCATAGATCATGCTATAAAAAGGACACATTTACATAAGTGTGTTTGATTTTCAACTTTATCTACTCAATGAAGTAACTAAAGCAAATAGCCCTGCAAGTGATGAACTACAATAGAAACAAGAACTAAACTTGCTTTAGTTACTGGCTGAAACCTCTGAAAAACAGATTTACAAACATCGATTGACAAATAGAAACTGAACATGAACAAAATGTGGGACACCAATTGTATGGTCACTTATTTCTGTGAAAGAGTACTCCAAGATGACACCAGCCACCCAGCACAGTCTGTTCAGCCTCAGCCTATGGTCAGTGTTATTGTATGGTCACATTGTGTTATTTCTGTGAAAGACTCCAAGATGACACCAGCCACCCAGCACAGTCTGTTCAGCCTCAGTGTTATTGTATGGTCTATGGTCACATTGTGTTGTTTCTGTGAAAGACTCCAAGAGGAGCCATAAGGGACAGATATAGCCTCTAAGTATGCCAAGTTTCTTTATAATTCCCTTGGAGTTTCAGTTTGCCACAGGAGGCAGTGTATGGAACTAGATTGCTTTCAATCACAAATGCATAACGATTCACGAACGTATTTCCTGATTCATAAATTGGTGTTTGCCATTAAACGCATGACAATTCAAACAGTTTGTGATTTATATGTAAAAAACTTCAAATGTTTAATAAATGTATTAATTCCACAAATCCCAAAGCTGTCATTTATTTTCAAAAACAGAACACAAAATGCATTTTCACTTGCAAACAAAGTACTACACACAGGTTTGCAAATCTTTACCTTTGAGTAAGACATTAGATGCATGAAGTAAACTGCCACTTGCAAAACTACTTACAAGTACGAACCCTAAGATGCAACTACAAACTGCCCATCACACTGACATTTGGCACTGAATTGATCCCATAGGTTCCCCACAAGGGAATTCAGATGCAGCCTGGACCTACATTACAGCAGTGCTGAGCCTGGTTCTCCATTGAGACGGTGTACAGACCATGCAGGGAGTTGAACCCTGTCCTGGTAAACCAGGAGTGCCTCCACCAGGGTCCCCTACCTAAACCAGGCCCAGTCTTGCCCTAACCACCACTCAACACTTCCTGCCACTCACTGCTCTGCATCTAACTGGATAATACATACAAACCTTTACATACCCATCTGAGAAGCAATCCTCCATCCTGGTGGTTGGTGCTAGTATACTGGGGGAGAGCATCAGGTAAAACCACCAACATGTCAACTTACAATGCACAAGCGTAGGTTATAGTTCACAATAAGTCACAACACATTTTATCAATTGATTTTATTTGAGTCCAGACTGGGATTTTTGTAACAAATTCGCAAAACGGATTATCGGACGCGACGACGCGCAAAATGGATTGGCGGAGGCGACGAGAAAACCCCGGCGATCGGCTACTGCTGGAGCCATTTAGAACGGACACTGATGACTTGTATAAACAAACCCTCCTAATTAACTTTATCTCCTAGATGTGTGAAATAAGTATTTAAAGTATAACCAGCAATAGCTGTAACTTCCCTCAGGAGAGGCGGCTGTTTCATGGTGCTGTCTGGAGGGTCTACAGTTCAAGATCCTCTTGTTTGGCTCCTTAGCAATCCTGCAAAAAACTCCAGAAATAGAGCAGAGCACTTGGATCAGTAGGCTGCTTGAAACAGTGTTAATGGCAAACCTCATTACTAGCATTCAAGTTTATATGGCTGCAGTTTATAGTTACAAGTCAGCATCAGTAATAGAACAGATAGATCCTATGCCCACAGGCAAACCGAGGAATGGTGTGATAGATCCTATACCCAGAGGCTAACAGAGGTACAAGAGAGAGAAGAGGACATGGTACTGTGTAGACAGTGCAGGTTTATCTGTACTCCCCAAAGAGAATGGTTGTTGTCAGCCATGTTCTGAGGCCTTCCTGTAGCATCCATTTCCTGGCTCTAGTTTGCTGGTTCTTCTCTGGTGACGGTGTGGGCCTCGTCCAACTGGAAATCAGAACACCAGCTGTTAAGCAATGCTTTAAATCACCTACATTACTTCATATTTACCAATCCTTTTGAATCCTCTTCCTGGACATTCTTCTGGTTCTGATCCGTAAGAGATGGCAGAGGACGCAGCTTCACTAGGAAGTGGGCAACACAGGAGTTATACACAAGCCTCATTTCTTAAAGAAAGCAGTTATAGTTACCAAAACAGCTCATTTTAGGATACAGAGCTATTCCCCAGAGGGGGCTGTAAAGGAGGAAGTGACATTAGAAAGCACATTTAGTAAAACTAGGCGTCCAGTCAAGTCTATCAAAACCTCAGTCAGCAGCCCCTACCCTCAGTACTACACAAGCCCCATGCGCACAAACTGTTTAAGTGTTTTTGTGAACGAAGGTGTATTATGAAGGTTTGAAGTGCCATTCAGAGCCCTGATGAAAGGCTGAAAGAAAATGTCCAGGTTGGAGAAATGAAAACGAACGCTCTGAAAGAGAAACGCAACGTCCAAGGAGGAAATGAACGCAACTGAAGACGACGGTTGGCTATACCGTAGCCACGTTGAGTTGGCTATACCGTAGCCACGTTGAGTTGAGTTGGCTATACCGTAGCCACGTTGAGTTGAGTTGGCTATACCGTAGCCACGTTGAGTTGAGTTGGCTATACCGTAGCCACGTTGAGTTGAGTTGGCTATACCGTAGCCACGTTGAGTTGAGTTGGCTATACCGTAGCCACGTTGAGTTGAGTTGGCTATACCGTAGCCACGTTGAGTTGAGTTGGCTATACCGTAGCCACGTTGAGTTGAGTTGGCTATACCGTAGCCACGTTGAGTTGAGTTGGCTATACCGTAGCCACGTTGAGTTGAGTTGGCTATACCGTAGCCACGTTGAGTTGAGTTGGCTATACCGTAGCCACGTTGAGTTGAGTTGGCTATACCGTAGCCACGTTGAGTTGAGTTGGCTATACCGTAGCCACGTTGAGTTGAGTTGGCTATACCGTAGCCACGTTGAGTTGAGTTGGCTATACCGTAGCCACGTTGAGTTGAGTTGGCTATACCGTAGCCACGTTGAGTTGGCTATACCGTAGCCACGTTGAGTTGGCTATACCGTAGCCACGTTGAGTTGGCTATACCGTAGCCACGTTGAGTTGGCTATACCGTAGCCACGTTGAGTTGAGTTGGCTATACCGTAGCCACGTTGAGTTGAGTTGGCTATACCGTAGCCACGTTGAGTTGGCTATACCGTAGCCACGTTGAGTTGGCTATACCGTAGCCACGTTGAGTTGGCTATACCGTAGCCACGTTGAGTTGGCTATACCGTAGCCACGTTGAGTTGGCTATACCGTAGCCACGTTGAGTTGGCTATACCGTAGCCACGTTGAGTTGTATTCCACCTTGTTGGCTATACTGTAGCCTTATTGAGTTGTATTTCACCTTGTTGGCTATACTGTAGCCTTATTGAGTTGTATTTCACCTTAAGTTTGAGCATGTTAATGCTATTTCTTTTTTTATTTTTATTATTTTTTTTAAGTTTAACACATACTCCCCCCCCCCCACACACACACACACCACCCAGCACATCTAGCCAAAGCACACTAAGTGCCAGTCCACAGTTGTCCAATAAGTCCTACATTCAAAAAGTTGTCAACAGGAGCAATTGTGAAGGGTATTTCAGGCAGAGGTAACTTAACTTGGGATGGCTGTGCCTCTTGTGCTCTGGTCCAGCAGAATCCTCAAGCCTCAGTTGACTGCTGGAACAAGAGTCAAAATGAATTGAGAGCCATGCAGTTCCAATTATAAACGACTTCAAAGAGGAACATTTTATATAAAAAGGGCAACTTTCATGGACATTGAATAAAGGAAGAGGTAAGTATTTAATAAGAAAGGCTATACACAATATTGCGACTAGGCAATACTTGTGTACGACAAGACACCATAACAAGGATTACCACAAGAACCATTACATTCCCGCTGACCAAACTGCAGAGAACAATATGGCATGGCTGAGATACCACCACAAGCTTAGTCAAAGGGTATACATTTTTTGTATATTCATGACACCAGACTCATACAACACCTATCAATTTAAAGTAACATGAGAATAAGCTGGAAAGCAAAACGTTTATCAAGCAGGTAGGTGTCAGCACTAAATAGCTCTCTCCCAACTTCCCTAGGCCTAGCGTTAAATGTAGATACTCAATACCAATAATGCACAACATTTCAGGGTGTCTATATTTCAGGTACCTAACGTAAACTAGCAATAACCGTAGAAAGTAAACTAGTCTAAATACAAGCAGGTTCATTCATCAAAAAGACGACAGCGAACAAAAGGGTAAACATTTGTCCACTTACCAAAAGTAACGACTTTTGCAAGAATCCCAGACGAATCTCAACGTGAAACCTGACCTGCAGGCCGCCTGAAAACAATTGAGTAAAGTCCAATTTTATAGGGATGATGACGCCATCTTAGATAAAGCACGTGTGTGCAGAAAAATTTGCCAATTAACCAATGTGGCGACGTTCACACTGATAACGTTAACGTTTCCCTAACTTGCAAACTGCTTCAAATCAGGCGTTCACAAGTAGGCCTATTTAGATCAACAACACCTGTTGTAAATGATAAATGTATTCTCAAACAGGACTGGGTATGGTTTGTTTCTCATCAAACTGAAATTCTGAAGTATTGAACCATTAGCATAAATGCATCGATAATGGTTGTGTTGCTTTCATGTGCACATTTGAGATGGTTTTCATGTTTCATGTGTCCAAACATGAACACTTGCACGTGCATTGTGCTGCTAATTTCATTTGTTTGTCAATACAAAACTTGAAATGATTTCAGTGTGTATCAGTACTTTCTGAACATTTTCAGCACATTTCAACAATACCGTGATAATATGGATAACCGTGAAATATTTGGCCACTATAATATGTGATATGAATATTCATACCGTTTCATCTCTATTAAGTATCTTGTAAGTGTGGTTTAGTAGAAGCTTGTGACAACAGGAGGAATGCTTTCATAATAGTAGCATAGTGTTACATTTCCCTCAGGACAGCATCATGAAGTCTGCTGCATGGTTTATCATATTCAGCTTTATTGTACAAACACAAAAGGTATGCAAAATACAGTTTCAGAAGCAACTAGAACTGGTGCTACAGTTACCATGAAGTGTTACCATGGTGTTGAACTGTACTTGAAGGTCGAGATACATGCTCTATCTTAACTATTACTGCCATGGTTACCAGACAGCACATCATGCATGCATTCACATTCTTGCTTTCTGCTTCTCAGGGATGCACACACACAAACTCACTCAAACAAAAAGGCAGAAAGTCTTATTCTCAGTAACTCCTGGTGAGGACACTCTAGCTACACACACCAAACAAATGAAAACAGAACTTGAACACAGAAACCCTTGGTGTGTCTGAGACACATTGGCCAGCTACCACATCAATTCCACTGTGGGACTAACTGACTAATCTCGCTCCTGAAACAAAGATATTCAAATAAAAGCTGACAAACCAGGTGAAGTGTTACCATGGAGACAGGTTCCCTCTGCTGTATGAAGAGTGCTACCATGGAGACAGGTTCCCTCTGCTGTATGAAGAGTGTTACCATGGAGACAGGTTCCCTCTGCTGTATGAAGAGTGCTACCATGGAGACAGGTTCCCTCTGCTGTATGAAGAGTGTTACCATGGAGACAGGTTCCCTCTGCTGTATGAAGAGTGCTACCATGGAGACAGGTTCCCTCTGCTGTATGAAGAGTGTTACCATGGAGACAGGTTCCCTCTGCTGTATGAAGAGTGCTACCATGGAGACAGGTTCCCTCTGCTGTATGAAGAGTGCTACCATGGAGACCTGTTCACTCTGCTACACAACATTAAGAGTGTAATCATGGTGAGTGTTACAACAAGAAAAGTGTTACCATGGTGAAACAGTCTGTTAAACAACATGAAGAGTGTTACCATGAAAACATAGTTACTTCACTAGCCACATTATTCAGGAGCTAAATAAATACATTTGTCAAATTCTAAGTGGATCCACCAACTATTCTGTAATCATTCTAAATATTTTTGTCTTGTCCATGGTTTTGACTTGTTGCAGTATTCCATAAGCAGTATGCCATAAGCAGTATTCCATAAGCAGTATGCCATAAGCAGTATGCCATGAGCAGTATGCCATAAGCAGTATTCCATAAGCAGTATGCTATGAGCAGTATGCCATAAGCAGTATGCCATAAGCAGTATGCTATGAGCAGTATGTCATAAGCAGTATGCCATGAGCAGTATGCCATAAGCAGTATTCCATAAGCAGTATGCTCTGAGCAGTATGCCATAAGCAGTATGCTATGTGCAGTATGCCATAAGCAGTATGCTATGAGCAGTATGCCATAAGCAGTATTCCATAAGCAGTATGCCATAAGCAGTATTCCATAAGCAGTATTCCATAAGCAGGGTAATCATCTCAGTTGAGCCCATCTGTAACAATAAATTGCTCTCTCTCCCCAAATCTTGGAACAGCATTGATAACAAACAACGGCACAAATCTAAAGTCATTAATACGTTCATTTTCCCCCCAAAACCTGTTCCACCCAAAACCCTACACTCCTTTGGGCTCAACTGAGATGATTACCCTGTAGTGTTTACATGATCCCTGACCTACATTTTTTAGATAGGTCATAACCTCATGATCCATAATGCAGCCTCGTTCCACACAGATATGTTTGTAACTTCCAAAGTGAGGAATGAGTTTGCCTAACACACCACTTGGTGGCAGCAAATACCATGCTATAGCTTGGGGGACTCATCTGCTGGTGAGTACTGAAAATGTACCTCTGCCCTACCAAATGAAACAGCTCATTACAAGGATTTGTGTCTGTTGAAATGTTCTAATATTGTTGAATGTAAAGCTCAGGAACATCACAACTGATCTCTTTTCTTATGCCACACACTTTGATTTTGATGTTCACCATTTCCTCTAGATCAAACAAACTACTTCCCCCTGAGACTCCATGAAAGGATTCTCTCTCTGAAGTGGATGAGAAGACATTCCCCTTTATAGGGTTGCTTCTTACTACACCACTCTGAATGGCTGAACTGGTAGAAGGATTGACGTCCCCACCCTCAACACAATGAATCTCTAGGCGTTTTTGTAACGTCACTAAGTTTACTGGGTTGGCTTCAGGTCCTTTAGTTAAAGTTGATATAGGCGGGATCTCTGTAGGAGGTGATTTTGGGGACCCCTACTATTTGCTTGGAGTAATTATTTCCCCTAACTATTGCAAAGAAGATGTGCATTAGTTTACCATGCGGAGTTCTCACATGACATGAAGCAGCAACAAAAAAAATGCCGAGAGCAAACATGTTCACATCGATTGCCAAAGTATGATTGGCAAAGCTTTATATTCTGTGAATTATAATCAATAAACAATTCTGATGTTCATTGCTAATCAGAAAGTTTCTTTGTTGATGCACCCAAATGAAATGTCTGAAAGTAATCTTATCCTTATCGATTTGAGCACAAGCATGAAGAAAACAGCGAAAAAACACTGAACTTATAACACAGAAGGCCACAGATTGATCACTGGTTGGAAGGGAAACCTGAACTTGACTGATTGTTGCCTTTACATTTTCCAGATGGTCCTGTGGGCGTGGGTCAGGCACCCAGGGTTAGGTGCACCACCAGCATGCCCTGGGGAGCTCAACAAGCGCTCCTCATATTCAGTTTCCCCTGGCTAGTTTTATTAGTTTAACCCAATGATTTAACCTGCTGTATCTCCTTTGCTTTGGATCGGATTGATTTCCCCAGTGTCTCTAATTCTCTATCGAAGCCCTGTCTTTTCTGTTGCCCCTTGTCAAAGCATTGTTAGATGTTATCTGTGTTTGCTTTGTCTATAATGGTGCGTTCACACCAACAAGGGTGAGATTCCAACTAGTTGATCGCTAGGGGGCATTAGTGTCTCATCATAGCACACCATTGGTTGTCTTGACTCATCCTTCTCTCAACCCTGCCTAATTTGCCTTTTATTAAGGGTTTCTGTATTTTAATTGCATCTTTTGCAATGGTACACAAGAATGTTGCTGTCCGTCCACTTGTCCATCTTGACCAGCGAGGTAAATCAATTCCCCTCTGTCCGTAGCTGATGAAAGTCTGATATAGCTTTGGGCACCTCTCTCTATTAAGTAGAAAGGACAAAATGGCCAACGCATTGTGCAATTACTGAAATGATTCAACTTGACAAGGAGTCCTAAACTTTGGCTACTCTAAAAAACACAACAGATCCTCTCGGGGAAAATCTGTCAGGCCTGTGTTGTAGAATGGTTCAATGGAACCACTCCTGAGTTAGCTTCGGTTCCAGATTTCGGTTCGAAAGCCTGGGGAAGTTTGATAGTGAAAGAGCGTATGAAAGAAGTGAAGGCTAGCAATCTGTGACTATTCAAAACATCCATTGACCTGGGCGGAGCCTCAAAGACAGAGGTGTGTTACTGCGTGGGTAGCCTTGGTCTCCAGCTCTCAGTTCGCTGGTCACGCAGGAGGAGGGTTTCGCCAAAGAGTGAGTGAAGTTTATAACTGCCAATCAAACACGTGCCTTCCAGATTGGAAGGCTAAGAGAAGAGCACTTTATATATGAAAGTTTCCAGACCTCCGGTCGAGTTTGAGTACGTTTTTTATTTAGCTGGAACTAGAAACGAAACGAGACTCCTTCAGAACTAAAGATTGGATTGGATTAGATTAGTATTAACTTTATTGTCATTGCACAGAGTACAGTACAGAGGCAACGAAATGCAGTTTGGCATCTAACCCGATAAATGCAAAATAGCGGTAAAGTGCGGCTTGTATATATATACACGTGTGGCAATAAACAGTGATACGGACAATATATATCGGACGGTATACCTAGATTAAAAATAGAAGACAAATCCACCAATGAACACTAAGTAACCAGCTGTTAACAACTTGGGCTTGATGCACTGTTTGCAATCTGCCAGATTAGCATCATTGTAGGCTATATGACCACATTGTGGTACAGTACAACGAATACAGTACAGTGACCTGTAATGCCGTTATGGCAAGGAATGTTGGCTTAGTATTTGATCCTGGTCAATGAAAATGGAACTAGCTGAAATAACTTGAGACTTTCAGTCAGCTGAAGAGGTGTTAAGTGGTATTTATGAAATGACATGTAATATATTGAAAGGTTCTTCACATGTGGCAGCCTGTTTCTGATTCGTATCGGTCCTGCCTTTCCATGTGAAAGCAGATCTTAATGTTTATATTACTAATTCACTACATGCACAGGGAAAATACCTGAATCTGGTAAGAAAGCCGAAAAGCATTTTTAAAGGATACTTGTGTAGCATTAAAGTAGATAAATATGTATGTAGAGTCTATACAATATTTCTTATTTCTCACAGTGAAAGTCACTGTATTCCTGGCACAGTGCTGAAAGCTTTATAGAATTCTGACAGCAGTTTTAACATTTCACTCGAGTGTTATTACACTGTCAAAACTATTTGGAGTCAAACTTCCTGCCGAAACAGCTCCATTAAATGTGTGAGTTTCTAGTGGCATGTGGTTAAATAATTAGAAAAGAAACACAGAGAAGAGGGAAAAAATATATTCAGTCCACAATTACTGAGTGAACAGACGTCTTCCCCTTCTGCTGTTAAGGGAAGAGAGATGGAGGCAAGCAATCACTGAGATTTGCATTTATATAATATCAACACCAAATCATACAACACATTTTCATCTCCATTAGGATGTGTAAAGTCTGCCTTTCAATACTTATCCAGAATATTAATTATGTCCCAGTTGTGCTGATCCTCATCTTATCAGACCTCGCCAGTGAATGCAGCATCCTAATGCTCCACTCTTTGATTTTCCTTTCCATGCATTTTTCTCCCGTTAATTGTTTCCTGTACATCCCTTACAAAGGGGCCAGTTCGTACATCTATATTTGGAAGGGGATATGTCTTCTGATGCCATCATCAGTTCCTTCCCCCATCATTAGGATCATCTGGATTGTATTACTGCACCTAGATACAGACTCAAAGGGGCAAGGATCAGCATGTTGGTATAGTCGCAGGGTAAACACCAGAAGCCTTGGTTGGTGTGTCAAAACTTTGTAAGGGTAATCATTGGCGCCTAACTAAAGTGTGTATGAGTGTGTGTGTGTGTGTGTGTGTGTGTGTTTTCAGGAGGGGGTAGATACTGTGGCGAATTAACAGTGGTCACTTTTATGAAATACATAATTTTGTGTGATTTCATGTCATAACTTCACCACAGAGCAGCCCTTTTCCAGAGAGGTTTAGCACTGTTTGCGTTCATGATTGCTTCTGAGAATATTACCATAGTAGTAGGCATGTCAAACATCACCCTCACAATGCAGCCATCCATGCCCTGGCTGATATCTGGCCCTTCACAGCATGGAAGCCTCCATAGTCAGGGCAGGCAAAACATTTTACCACCAGGCTAAAGCTGGTTAATGGTTAACTAACAAGTGTCTGTTGATTTGGACTTGTGTCAATCAGAGCGTTTTTTTTTAAGGAACATTAAATTCAACACTTCATTAGGCTTAATGAACCACCCAGTCTCATGAAGAAATACATCCAAATGCTTGCTTATATTCAACTGGTTCCCGGTTTGACCTGCCTGAACATAGTGATATCCGATAAATCCATGGTTTCCTTTATTGAAACAGTTTTGCAATATTTTTCAATCTGGATGCAACCACTAACGTTTGTTTTACGATTGCAGAGGGGTGGGGGGGCAGACTAAATGAGCTAGTCAAAATCATTAGATAATGATAGGAGAGGGTGGGGGTGGGGGTGGGGGGGGGGGGGTCCAGACTAAATGAGCTAGTCAAAATCATTAGATAATGATGGGGGGGGGGGGGGGGGGGGGGGGGGGGGGGGGGGGTCCAGACTAAATGAGCTAGTCAGAATCATTAGATAATGATAGGAGAGGGGAGGGGGGGCAGACTAAATGAGCTAGTCAAAATCATTAGATAATGATGGGGGGGGGGGGGGGGGGGGTCCAGACTAAATGAGCTAGTCAGAATCATTAGATAATGATAGGAGAGGGGAGGGGGGCAGACTAAATGAGCTAGTCAAAATCATTTGATAATGATAGGAGGGGGGGGGGGGGGGGGTCCAGAACAAGGTGGGTCTCAGTATTTGCCCCCCCCATCTGTTAATGTTGAAGTGGCAAGGCCAGTTCCTCTTCTGCTCCTCTGCTGCTCGCTATGGTGATGGTGATGCTGCGCTAGCATTTGACCCATTAGAACTTACTACTCAAAGAGGCCTTAAAGAGAAGTAGTCATAAAACACAGAGGGTATGGTTGGTTATGGATAAGATTTAATTTGTATAACTTTTAAACTTCTTTTGCAATTTGGTTTGAACATCAAAATAGTCTTTTGACAGATTATTAATGACGTATGTGTACACTAATCCAGCTAATTCACTAAACACGAATACACTATTCTAACAGTCTCAAGACAGAAAGCTGAAAAGGAGAGAGAGCTTTTAAAACTACCTCAAAAGACATGTTACGAGGCCAAAGCAAAGATGGTCAACGTTGATAACTGTGAAGAGCAGAGATTTTTAGTTCTGAATTGTATTCTTTTGTGGCTGTCAGGGCTAGTTCACAGTGTGAGCTTATCCCCTTGGTGCAGGTGATCCTCAAAGCTATCTGAACAGCCAAATCTATCAGGTAGGCTCTGAACTTCTTTACCTATGCCTCTGTAGTGCAACTGGGGAGAAACATCATATAATTCCCCTGACTTTGCATCGGTGCTTCAGGGTGAATAACTACTGTAAGGTGATGTCCCCTACCCCTGGAGCCGTCCATTGATTGCTTTATTTAGTCAACTTTATTTATTGAGTTTTCTGGATGCCTTCTAACATTGTTGTATCCTTCTTTGCTGCTGGACTGTATTGGCATACAGGACACATCCTACCCCCCTAACAATGGCAGTGATTATCCAAGTGGCACACGCAGCAATAACGAAAGGGAGATTTGCAACTGACAAACCCATTTCCACGTTACATTATTATTCATAGAGGAGGGAATGGCAGGTGAAATCGACCAGAAGCTTTACCACAATATCCAAGATGATCCGTATTTCCTGTTCATTTGCAAGGCATGGGAAAAGGACAACATTTGAAAGAGCGCCTAAGATAATGCATTTACTTCTCTGGTAAAGGTTAACCCTAATCCTGAGATGATACATTTACTGTTCTGGTAAAGGCTAACCCTAACCCTGAGATAATATTGTATAAACATAATCATATTTAATCACCATAATCATGTTTAATAGCCATAATCATATTTAATCACCATAATCATATTTAATAACCATAGTAACTGTATCTTCTTCTCCTCCCTCCCACCCTGTCTGTCTCTTCCCATAATCATAGTTTATAACCATAATCATATTTAAGAACCATAATGATATTTTATAAACATAATCATATTTAATAACCATAATCATATTTTATAACCATAATGATATTTAAGAACCATAATGATATTTTATAACCATAATGATATTTTATAACCATAATCATATTTAAGAACCATAATCATATTTAATAAACATAATCATATTTAATCACCATAATCATATTTAATAACCATAATGATATTTTATAACCATAATCATATTTAAGAACCATAATGATATTTTATAAACATAATCATATTTAATCACCATAATCATATTTAATAACCATAATCATATTTAATCACCATAATCATATTTTATAACCATAATCATATTTAATAACCATAATCATATTTTATCACCATAATCATATTTAATAACCATAATCATAAGCGTTCTCTGCACGAGGTCAGCTCCTTGTTTCAGTCAAAGATGGCCATCTGTCACTCTCACGGACACTCTGCCCTCGGCCTGCCTTACAACCACTAGAAATCAACTTCATCAAGGCCTTGGACACATCCAAGCATAAGCATTGGTCTTAAGCAGAAAACAAGTCGACGCTATCTGCAGAGTTTCAGGAGCAGGACCACGCCTCAATTGAGCCGGCATGCCTGTAAATGCCCACCTAACCCCTTTGCTCTTTGCTCTCTCCCCTCTCTCCCCCCCCCCCCCCCCCCCCCCCCCCCCACCCTGTTCTGTCTCTCTTCCTCCCCCCCCCACCACCCTGTCTGTCTCTTCCTCCCCCCTCCTCACCCTCTTCCTCTCCTCTCCCTCTTCCTCTCCTTCCCCCCTCTCCTTCCTCTCCTCCCCCTCCCCCCCTCTTCCTCACCCTCTCCTTCCCCCTCTTCCTCTCCTTCCCCCTCTTCCTCTCCTTCCCCCTCACCCTCTCCTTCCTCTCCTCCCCCTCTGCCTAGGGTCCTGAAGGTGCTCCGTCGTGCCCGGGGTGCTACGGCAGATTTCCTACCCTAACCCTTCCCCACAATGCAACAGCCAACACAAGAACCACACTAGTCTAAGACACGCACACAAATCCTTCTTTGTTAATAAATCCTTTAAACTCATCCTGCTGAGGGTATGGTCCTTGCTAGTGAACTTGTACTTCAAGAAAGTCCAAACTGTGTGTCAGTAGGAAAGCTTGAAGCTAAAAAAACAATTGCTGATAATTCCAGCATTTGTATGAAACAGTTCTGGTCTGTCCACAGAAGGGTTATAACTACTGGCCGTGGGTGGCCAAATCTCAAAGAGTTCCTCAGAACTTTTTTAAAGTGTTGACATGATAGTGTGTCACCTCCCCACCCTGCCTGGTGCTCAGGGAACCTCTCCCGCTCCTTAGAGACGAAGATTCGATTCCGTTGAAATCTTTTCTACCGAGTGAGATGGTCCACTGGTCCCACCAGGTATCGACCAGGAGGCTCTGGCCATCCCCCACAGACATCCTCCTTTATTATTACATTTGTCCCAAATGGGAGGCTTGACGTGGTTGTGTACAGTCCAAGATGGCTGGCTGGCTGCATGAGATAATTTCTCTGGAGGCCTTTGAGAGACTTTGAGAATTTGTGCCATTTTTCTTGGTCTTGTTGCTCAAATGCCGGTCCCTTGACATGGGGGCGAGCTCTTTCTTGGTGGATGAATGGGAAATGAGGCGGACTTAGATTGTTTTTTGCTCCTGCGGTTCTGTCACTTATTCCGAAATATGTGATCGCTTGGATTTAGAAGTTCATCTAAGCGCACTCTCAAAAGAGTGAAGAGTTTGGTCAAATCACTTTACTTTCTTTCTCTTTTAATATGATTCTGTTAATAAATCCTTACAGGGAGGCTGAATGGTAACAGACTATGATTAAACTAATATTTTAGTCAACTAAAACTATGACTAAACTATTATACTACTATTTGAGTCGAATAAAATAAATTGTAGTATTACAGTTTCGTAAATTAAGTGGACTAAAACAATGGCTAAACTGTGCCATTGTAAATGATTACTACTATGTTGACTAAAACTGTGACCACTAACAGTTTGCAAAGACTACAATTCCTATCACTAGATGATATGTGAAAGACTAAAACTAAACATCTAGTCATGTTTGTTAAAAAAAATAAGATCAAAATAAATGACCCAGACATTTAATGTCTTTTGACTAAAACACTGAGGGCGCCAAACAGCTTTTTGTTTACATATTGTATGTTAAGGAAAAGTGGGGTCACTCAAAGTTCAGAGGCAGTTTTCAAGTGGAAATAATGTGTCTGGCTTGTGTCTGATCGAGTATTTATGGCAGACTCTGGCAATCCCTGGTGACTTCGAGCCCTGCTCTAAAAACGAAAAAAGACATTCAGGATATATTTAAAGGACTGCCTTGGCATCAGTTCTGGGTCTGCACTTTACAGTAAACTAAAACGCTCTTCAAAGACCATAGCAGTCCACAGGGTTGGCATAGTAACAAACAGGCAACTGTGTCTTCAGAGGTCCTTCTGGGCTAGGATCGAGCTGGTGAACAGGTTACACCATACCCCTCATATCCAATACCTCTGAGTTGACCCTCATATTTCATATGTTATTCACACGGAAACAATGTGAATGATAACCTAGGTTTTTTTCAATAGTATTATCTAGGTACATCTTAAAACAGGCCTATTCTTCTATTATTAGACCATTAAACAACTAAATGACACTGTCTTGTTTCTTTGTCAAGTCAAATTACTCTAAGCACAAGACTTACATAAGATGAATGAAGTTGAAACAAGAATCGAAGGGAGTTTTTCCATTGAAAGCATGTCTTACTGTCGGAGCACAGCACATTTTTATAAACACTACAATCTTATTTTAACACAAATCTTTTTGTTATTGGATCAGACCCACCAAGATCTATTTCACCTTAAGACATTGTTGTATAGTTCCCTAATATGTCGTCTCCCAGGAACACAGTCCACATGCCACAGAAAAAAAACAAAGAAATGAAAAACCCGGAGGCCATGCTGTTACTTAGAAGGCTTGCCAACCTTGACTGTTAAGAAAAGCAAGAATTACGTTTCTGAAATACTCCAAGAATATGTTTGGAGCCCGGGTCAGACAAAGAATATGGGTTCTTTATCGTCTGACATAATCATTTATTTACTTGTAATAGAGGGATGGTCGTACAGAATGTGTCGCTAATAATCGTAACAAACATTTTTAGATGTGTTAGAAAAAACTATGAAATGGTCCTAAAATGTTATAATTGTCTAATTGTCCTATCATAACTCGTCCATAGTGGCTGTCTCTGCTTTTCCTAGCCCCAGAGAGGCTGCATAATGCATGATCTACATTGAATTCATAATTCAGCAGGTGCTTCCAAATGTTGCTCTGGCCCTAAGGGACCCGGGCCTTGCCCCTTTAGCTGAGCCAACATGCAGGGCAAGAGCTCTGGCACAGCCCTATGTACGGGTGTACTTGGCATACAGTGGAAAGAATCATTTTACAGAAGCATCTTGTAGAAACATCAATATGTTTTTGTTATTCTTCTACGCAGGAGTGACTTGGTTTATTTCGGACGTTTTGGGCCAAAGGGTTGTTAACATATCTATGTTAGCTTCTATTTGCTTTATTATCAAAGATTAAAACACCGGGCTTAAATGAGAACGAGGTGTTTGGCGTTTATTAATATTTATACATTATTAATATTCTGTGTTTCTGGAGTGCCCGTGAAACCAAGCTGCGTTCTCTGACATGTTGACGTTCTCTGACGTGTTATCAAAGTATTAAAACGCAGATTTGGGATTCTGTCCACTTCTGTCAAATGCTTGTTTGCATGCAGCAAGGGAAAAAGGGGGTGTTTTGTGTGTGTGTGTGTGTGTGTGTGTGTGTGTGTGAGTGTGTGTAGCCCGTGTCCGGACGGTTGGATTAGGCTGAAGGTGTGCGGGGGGAGAGGGGCCTGTCAGGGTTACTCGACCATGCGGTGATGCAGGGAAAAGACGCAGCACACCGGGTCCTTGCCTGGCTGACCCGCCAGCTCCACAACCCACCAGGTTACCAATGGGCATCCGAGAGCCGTCCCCACCCTGTGGTTGGAGAGAGCAGAGCCAGGGTCGGAGGACCAGGAGGGGGGCTCACTGGCAGCCAGCTTCTCCCCAGGGGGGGCTAGTTGACAGGTTAATGGGGAGGAAAGGAGAGGCCATCCACTGGCTCTGTAATTGTCCACAGGCCAGAGGACGGTTGGAACCTGGATGCACGGAAGATCCATTCTTTAAATCTACACAAGGCAGAATAGATCTTTGTCTCTAAAATAAAGATATTTAAACTGTAAGACTTTGAAGTATAGCTTCATCAAAGCTGGGTTGTTATCAATAACCACTCATGAGGGTAAAGGTTGGCATGAGGGGTGAGGCTAGGAAGCAAAAAGAGCTCCTGCAAACGACAGAGACCGCAGACATTCTTTAAACGAGGGGATTTTGAAGTATAGCTTCATCAAATCAGGGTTGTTATCAATAACTGCCAGCCTGCAGGACCCTATGTCTGGTCTAGTTTGGAAGCAACTCCAAAAAATGTCAAAATAGTTGTTGATTTTGAATAAAAAGCATTGTCCAAAATGTTATGTTTTGATTCTTATTGATAGACTGAAAACTCTGGATTATAAAACCAGTGTGTTTAGTTTAGAAGGTAAAAAACTAAAATAAATAAAGAAACAATTTCCAAAATGATCTGAAATGTACTATCCCCTTAAGGCACATTTTCAGAACACAACTTGGTAATAAGCACAAGTTCTCTCAGCCACCTTAGTTACTTACATGGTACTGTATATTAAAGGACCAATTGAAAGCGAAAACCATCTGTTATTAAATATTTCAAATCTTCGCACGTGTATTTTCAAGTATTTTGAACCCCTTGGCCATGAAGTTCCACTGAGCTTTAATGTAGAAGGGAGAGAGCCTCCATACTGCCTCTCCTCCTCTCTCATCTACCCGACCCTCCTTACCTTCCTCCCCTGGCCCCCTCTCTCTCCGTCCTCCTCTTCAGAAAGGGTAATGCAGCAGAAAAAGATAGGCAATTGAACATGCACCAAATGTAAAGGCGTCAAGCGGAGAGAGAAGAGGAGGAGAGGGCCCTGGCTGCCTCCATCCTCCTAATAACACAGCCCACTGGCTTCTCTCTATAGGATCAATAGCTGCCTGCTTCCCTCAGGATCCTTTCTGTTCTGTCACACTTTGTGGCCTGGGTCCTCACACTGCAGGCACACACAAAGCGTGTGTACTTGTCTGGGTCCTCACACAACAGGCACACACAAAGCGTGTGTACTTGTGTATGCGAGGAGGAGGGACAGAGAACTGGAGGGAGGGAGGAAGGAAGAGGGAAGAGTTTAAGATGAAGCAAGTGAGCAAGAAAGGAAGGGGGAGACATTGTATCTGCGTACGTGTGTGTGTGTGTGTGTGTTTACGTGTATGTGTGTGTGTACTTGTGTGTGTTTACGTGTGCGTGTGTGTGTGTACGTGTGTGTGTGTGTACGTGTGTGAAATTGAAGCCGCTACGCTGAGCCAAACTAAACCTGTTATGTAATATTAGCTGGTTAAGATTCTGACGTTAGCTGATTAACAAACAATCACACTTGTGACCTGGTCTGAGAAAATAGCCTGCTGTTTTGGGAAATCTAAATTAATTACTATTTTAGCTGTTCGTATTGGCCGAAAATCTCTACAAACCACTCCTTAGTATTACCCAAACGTGAATTAAGTTCTTTAGGCTTATGTTTAAGTGTGCAAAAGAGCAAAGCCAATGATTAATAACAGCATAAAAAGGTACACTTAAAAGGGGTTACAAGTATGGGAGAAAAGGTGCTGTGACATTAATACATAGATGTACATTAGTACATAGGTACATAGATGTACATTAGTACATAGGTACATAGATGTACATTAGTACATAGGTACATAGATGTACATTAGTACATAGGTACATAGATGTACATTAGTACATAGGTATATGGATGTACATTAGTACATAGGTACATAGATGTACATTAGTAGATTATATAGTATATATATAGTAGATTATATAGTATATATATGTAGATTATATAGTATATATATAGTAGATTATATAGTATATATATAGTAGATTATATAGTATATATATAGTAGATTATATAGTATATATATAGTAGATTATATAGTATATATATAGTAGATTATATAGGATATATATAGTAGATTATATAGTATATATATAGTAGATTATATAGGATATATATAGTAGATTATATAGTATATATATAGTAGATTATATAGTATATATATAGTAGATTATATAGGATATATATAGTAGATTATATAGTATATATATAGTAGATTATATAGGATATATATAGTAGATTATATAGTATATATATAGTAGATTATATAGGATATATATAGTAGATTATATATATGTACACATTTACAGAACCCCTTCTTGAGGACGTGCAAAAAAAACAACGGTCCTTTCACCACTGAGGGGAAAAATTAAAGTATCTTTACTAAATTAAAGTATCTTCACCAAATTAAAGTATCAGGGAGTGGAGAGAGGCAGGAAGAGGAGAGAGGGAGGGTGAGGAGAGGGGGAGGAAGAGGAGAGAGGGAGGAAGAGGAGAGAGAGGGAGGAAGAGGAGAGAGGGAGGAAGAGGAGAGAGGGATGAAGAGAGGGGGAGGAAGAGGAGAGAGAGGGAGGAAGAGGAGAGAGGGGGAAGAAGAGAGAGGGAGGAAGAGGAGGAAGAGGGGGGAAGAGGAGAGGGGGAAGAAGAGGAGAGAGGGAGGGTGAGGAGAGGGGGAGGAAGAGGAGAGGGGGAGGAAGAGGAGAGGGGGATGAAGAGGAGAGAGGGATGAAGAGGAGAGAGGGATGAAGAGGAGAGAGGGATGAAGAGGAGAGGGGGAGGAAGAGGAGAGAGAGGGATGAAGAGGAGAGAGGGATGAAGAGGAGAGGGGGAGGAAGAGGAGAGAGGGAGGAAGAGGAGAGAGAGGGAGGAAGAGGAGAGAGGGATGAAGGAGAGAGGGATGAAGAGGAGAGGGGGAGGAAGAGGAGAGAGAGGGAGGAAGAGGAGACAAGGAGGAAGAGGAGAGAGAGGGAGGAAGAGGAGAGAGGGATGAAGAGGAGAGAGGGATGAAGAGGAGAGAGGGAGGAAGAGGAGAGGGGGAGGAAGAGGAGAGAGGGAGGAAGAGGAGAGAGAGGGAGGAAGAGGAGAGAGAGGGAGGAAGAGGAGAGAGGGAGGAAGAGGAGAGAGGGAGGAAGAGGAGAGGGGGAGGAAGAGGAGAGAGAGGGAGGAAGAGGAGAGGGGGAGGAAGAGGAGAGGGGGAGGAAGAGGAGACAGAGGGAGGAAGAGGAGAGAGGGATGAAGAGGAGAGAGGGAGGAAGAGGAGAGGGGGAGGAAGAGGAGAGAGAGGGAGGAAGAGGAGAGAGGGATGAAGAGGAGAGGGGGAGGAAGAGACAGGGAGGAAGAGGAGAGAGGGAGGAAGAGGAGAGAGAGGGAGGAAGAGGAGAGAGAGGGATGAAGAGGAGAGAGGGATGAAGAGGAGAGAGGGAGGAAGAGGAGAGAGGGAGGAAGAGGAGAGAGGCAGGAAGAGGAGAGAGGCAGGAAGAGGAGAGATGGATGAAGAGGAGAGAGGCAGGAAGAGGAGCGAGGGAGGAAGAGGAGAGAGGGAGGAAGAGGAGAGATGGAGGAAGAGCAGAGACGGAGGAAGAGGAGAGAGGGAGGAAGAGCAGAGAGGGAGGAAGAGGAGAGAGGGAGGAAGAGGAGAGAGGGAGGAAGAGGAGAGAGGGATTAAGAGGAGAGAGACGGAGGGTAAAGCAGGAGCAAACCCTCCCATTGTGCTGTGTATTTTAATGGGATGTCGTCCTGTGTCTGGTGATGTCGTCGTCACCCAGGGCGAGGCAATCCCTCCTTCTTCGGTCCTCTTCGCAGGGCGGAGGCAGAGTGTTTGCCTGTGGCCTGCTGGGTTTGTATCAAAAATCACAGAGGAATGCTTACAGATGAGAGGATTTGTGAACAGGGGCTTACACAGACGATAATGGAGGAGACAAATGTACTGTATGTATGTGTGTCTGAGAGAGAGAGAGAGAGAGAGAGAGAGAGAGAGAGAGAGAGATTTTAAGACTTACTGCTTGCTTCATGAATATTGCATCCATCCTTGGTGGATGCAGTGTTTCTGAGGAGGGAGATTGAAGTGAATGGATGAGTGTGTCCAGATTGTGAATGGATGAGTGTGTCCACATTGTGAATGGATGAGTGTGTCCAGATTGTGAATGGATGAGTGTGTCCAGATTGTGAATGGATGAGTGTGTCCACATTGTGGACACATTTCTTTGCCGCTTGGGGAAACCGCTGTCCTCAAACGATACAATGCAGTCTCAACTAAACACACTGGTATTCTAACCCAGATTAACCCGAACCCTAACCCTAACCCCAACTAAACACACTGGTATTCTAACCCAGAGTAACCCCAACCCTAACCCCAACTAAACACACTGGTATTCTAACCCAGAGTAACCCGAACCCTAACCCCAACTAAACACACTGGTATTCTAACTCAGAGTAACCCTAACCCTAACCACATAACCCAGAGTAACCCTAACCCTAACCCCAACTAAACACACTGGTATTCTAACCCAGAGTAACCCGAACCCTAACTCCAACTAAACACACTGGTATTCTAACCCAGAGTAACCCGAACCCTAACCCCAACTAAACACACTGGTATTCTAACCTGGAGTTTTCAGTCTATCAATTAGAATCAAAACATCCAAATACATTTTGGACAATGCTTTTTATTCAAAATCATAAACCGTTATGACATTTTTTGGAGTTGCTTCCAAACTAGACCAGACATAGGGTCCTTGCAGGCTGGCAGAGTAGTTATTGATAACAACCCTGATTTGATGAAGCTATACTTCAAAATCCCCTCGTTTACAGAATGTCTGCGGTCTCTGTCGTTTGCAGGAGCTCTTTTTGCTGCCTAGCCTCACCCCTCATGCCAACCTTTACCCTCATGAGGGTATCTGACCTTCAGGTAATCATTTTTGACCAAGTTTTGTTTCCGAACAAGCACAGCAAAGATATTTGTTTCAGATCGATCAAAAGTATATAATACAATTAAATAATAATTAAGTAAAGTTGATCAAGAGTCAATGTAAATGTAAAATTAAATAAGTTCTACTTTTATGATTTATGACTGGACTGCTGCCAGGGCAGTTATACCACTGCAAAGACACTCATTAACGTAAAGGAACGCAGAAGAGGGGTTACCAGGCAAATGTAGCTCGCAGGACAAATCGTCAGTGCTAAACACGCACTGATTGGTTGAGCACACTGACCATGATTGTAGAACGTGTGAAAACGGGACATTCGAGAATTTTGTCGACGATTTTTTTATTGCTTTTGGTACTACCGAACATTTTTGCTAATTTGAAGAAGTTTGTGTAACAACTGTTCATGATAGGAGGTTGTTCAAATCTCCCTCGGACTTCAACGATTGATACTGATTGCCACTGTAGACTTTCTTTCACATGAACAAAACTACTTCTAGGGGACATCAATATTTTGCGTCAGAAATGGAGGCTTGTGGGTGAACACGAGCGGGGGACAGTAAACTAAACTGATCAATATAAATTAGGAACAGCAAAGAGACAAAACAAGAGTAAAGAAACAAAACAGGGAATTGACTTGGGCTCGACAAAAGCAGAGTAAGCTAACGCAGGTAGGCGCACGGGGCTTCAATACAGACAAAGACCAAACAATTAGCCAATGAAGACCAAACAAGAAACAACTCCGGAGGAAACAACTCCACTAATGATAGAGCGCGTGGCAGCAAACTGCCTGGAGTTCCCAGGTGGGCAGAACAGCGCTGCTGGTTTCGGCACTGTAACAATTGTTCCACAGAGATACGATTATGGAAAGTAGAATTGAATCGCATTTGAAAATAGGAATTGGTTGTGAATAAAAAATGAATACAAAATCTGTTGAATATAGATATATGTGTTGTACAAACGTCATATAGTTGAGCTGTTTTTGGATCATTTCTGTAACTATGAGCTAATCCAACACAGCCTTTTTTCTTCGGATATTTAAGATTAGTTTCTTCTGAACAGGAAAATAGCGGTCCAACAAATTTATGTACAAGTAGAAGTTATTGACACTGTTGCACTTAAATCTATTTGTTTTAACCCCAATTTGTAAGTACATAAAAAAGTATGACCGCAAAAACCATTATATGACAAAAATACCTGTTAAATACACTTACATAACTAGAGCGGCAGGATGGGAAATTATTCAGGCTTTGCTATTGTTGCTCTTGTGAAATGGTACAGCCTAATTGTGATGTCATATTACTGCCCAGTATTTGCTTGGGTTATAAATAATATGAGGAACATATATAAGAGTATTAAATACATAACCAGTGCATGTTCTTGATATTTATTTACCTTGAAAGCTGTGGCAGTTTACGGCGTTACTCAAAAAAAGCCTGTTACCTGACTTCATGACTAACATGTACACCTCTGTACGAGTTAGCCACACTTGCGAAAAATCTTAAATTTATTCAACTAAAGTTACATTCCATTGAGAATAAGATTCAATGTAATACTGTGAAAATATTCCATGTCACACTTGAGAATATGTTTAACAATTTATTTCAGTTAGCAAGGTAAACCCTGGAGTAGGTGGAGGCTGGGTGGAGGTGAGGTGGGGTGGTGGTGGGGCGGAGGTGGGTGGAGGCTGGGGTGGAAGTGGGGAGGGGGGGGGAATGGTTGATTTGTGTCAAGCGGAGAATAGCTGGTGTGTGAGTTGCCCGCCTGAACTAAGTCTGCCATGGTGTCGCTTCGTGAACACAGCCATTCAAAAACAGACCTTCAACTTTGACAGACAAACAGTAGTCTTTGGGTCAATGCTATTGGCATTGTAGTCAATGAATCCACAGTTTGAAATGCTTGTTACTGCTGTCAAAGTCCTATGGCCTGACCCAAAGCCAGATTGATGGATGCTTATTATACTCTTCTCTGTTACAAATGTACGCAACACAACAGCCAAGTATTCATCAAGCCCTCGAGTTTAGATATTTGGATTCACCTGATGCACCACCCTAATGGAAATCAATATTTAACGTTTGGAAGTGGCAGTAGGAGTTCCCAGGCTTCTGTCTCTGCATGAAATCATACGTCTCTCCTCAGCTGCTTTCACGGCCTTATTACTCAGTTACTGCTCGGCTATATTTACGTCCCCTCTCTCCTTTTCTAATCCAGCCGTATCACTATGCCCACGGGAAGGAGCTCCGCAGCCTGAAACCTAATGCTTTCTGCAGCTGGAGTTGAACCCTTCCACTCCCTCCTTCTGGAAAAACACCATCTGAAGATTTAGGACCACGCCGTCTCCCCGAAAGAACAGGAAAGGAGAGCTGGTAACCAAGGAGACATGGTTGGAGTCTCCTGGGGTGCAGCAGACCGCCGTCAAAACAGGCCGGGGTGTCTCCTCACTCCAACGCAGACAGCAGACTGATAATGTAAGAAGCTCCCAGCCCGGGTCTGTATTCTGTAACCCAGCCCTGGTCTGTATTCTGTAACCCAGCCCTGGTCTGTATTCTGTAACCCAGCCCTGGTCTGTATTCTGTAACCCAGCCCTGGTCTGTATTCTGTAACTCAGCCCTGGTCTGTATCCTGTAACCTAGCCCTGGTCTGTATTCTGTAACCTAGCCCTGGGCTGTATTCTGTAACCTAGCCCTGGGCTGTATTCTGTAACCCAGGCCTGGTCTGTATTCTATAACCTAGCCCTGGTCTGTATTCTGTAACCTAGCCCTGGTCTGTTCCTATCCTGGTTGGTGCTAACCTAGGCCTGGTCTGTATTCCTAGGCCTGGTCTGTATTCCTATCCTGGTTGGTGCCAACCCAGGCCTGGTCTGTAGTCACACCCTTATTGGTGCTAACCTATAGTAAAGCAACCGGCTCCAGAGGTATGTTGTGGTGGTCTGGTGGAGACCAGATGTCTCAAATAGCTGTGTGGGTATTCAATTTACAATATGCATTCTATCATACTGCGATACCATTTGATTTTTTTGCAGAACTGACTAAGAATTGTACGGTCCATTTAGAAAACACGTCTGTCAGAATACTTGGGTAAGGCCGTCCTACTGAAAAGGATTCTTTATTTTGTAGCAGACCTCCAAATCTCCACTTTCTCCTCCATGTCCTCGAGCGGGTTGAAGCCCTGATAACTGGATGCTAATAGGGCCATTTAGTGGGTGTGGGGGTCCAGCTGTTTGGCAAGGGTCTGTGAACTCTGAATAGTCCTAATGTTGGATAATGCTGCCAAGACTTGTTCTCACATTAAATATCACTGTTTATTGCCACACATATATATATATATATCCAGTCTGCACTTTACCGCTGTTTGGCACTTATCTGGTTAGATGCCAAACTGCATTTCGTTGCCTCTGCACTGAACAAATAAAGATACAGATTCCAAACCTGGACTCCAGACAGCAGTGAGAGAAGCAGATACACCAAAGGGACCCATTTCCTCGGAGCCTGCTAGGAAAATGACTTGGCCACTTGGATGTTCGTCCTCCCCATTTTGTTTTCAAGATGCAAACTGTCTGATTGTAACAGCATGCACACTGTTTCCTTCTCAAACTGGAAGTATGCTCCTCTTTGTGGGTTAAACTACCCAGAGCCAAATGTTTCATTTGCACATGAATCTTTCCAGCGTGCTGCCGTGTGCTCTAGACTGAATCACCAGAGACTGTGTGGTGTGCGGGGGGCCCCAGTGAATCACCAGAGGCAGTGTGGTGTGCGGGGGCCCCCAGTGGCAGGTCCCCGGGGCCCCAGCATCACTCAGCACCTGGCCCCGGCAGGAGCCCGCTGCAGCGTGGGGGGGCCGTCGGAGAGTGGAGGGGGCACATTGAAAAGAACTAAACGCTCCCTGGAAAACACCGCCAACAAACCAAAGAAAGAAGTGCTGTATGAAGAGAGAATGGGATCGGAAGGATAGAAAGTTGTCCAATGGTGACTGAGAGCACGGGGCGGGAAAGGATCCGCGATGGGGCGGGTTGCCGTGGTGATGGCTGGCAGGCAGCAGGGGGAGGGGGAGGAATTCACCCTGTGGTTTGGTGGTAAGAGGTAACAGCCATAGCTGGGCCCCTGGGAGTCTGTCTGCAGCTCCAGAACCCTAACCCAGGTCTGTGTTTATCACATGTTGTTCTGTGTCACACAGCATGTGTTCATGATACAAAAACTGACTATACTACTATGATGTAAAGTGAGCAATGTTAAATTGTCTTTAGTTATGTTTAAACATTTGAGACACTTTACTAATGACTGTTCATGGATAGGGAATCTATCACCTTATTATGGAGACTAAAGTTAGTCTCTCTGTAAGTTTATTTTTTTAACTTTCGGTTTAGCCAACCTGCAAAATTTTGAAAACTGTAAGTCAACCAAAAATAAATTCAGAAAACAGCCTCGTCTTCCCAAGGCCCCCAGACTTCTCAATTAACGTCATGAAATAAAGCCTGAGCTTAAGCGAAAGGTCCATATAAATAACTGCTTATTGTATGGATCAATACTGATAAGAAGCGATACCTACAGTAAAGTGGGTGGTGTTCGGAGGTCAACATTAATTACACAGTAATGACATTTGGCGACCTGACTGATCTGTCCGCCAGGTCCAGCTGGGCGCCCTATGGATTGTGCAGGGAGACATTGCAGAGTGAAATAGCTCTAACTAAATCACTGTGTTTCCTAAAACCATAAGGCTCATTCATATTTCAGTGATACGCCCATTTGTATTTTTCTTTGTCGTTTATGAATTGTACGTCGGTTGATCTCAAAGTAAAGACTGCAAGTGGTATTTAATTCATCTATGGTCAAAGTACCAAATCGGAATGAGAATAAAAACTGAAAGTCATGTAAAGTGATCTGTAACCGAGAGGGAAAACAGCCCGGCTGGGTGAGACTGACCTTTGGGAAACAAGAAGATAACCTGCAGCTCTGGAACCAAACTACAACTGTTTACCTTTCCCTACAGGGAACGAAGGATCCGGAAAGCCCTTAGTGTCCACACAGAAATCTGTTCCCCCTCAATCCCAAATTCCCCTTGGTGTTTATTCCCAACTTCAAAGTCTAATTGGTCCTCTCATCCATCCCAGTAGAACTGGGGCAGCAACAAGGTTACAGGTCTTAAGATGGCTGGACTTTATGGTGGAGGCCTGGCCTTGCTAAGAATGCCCTGCCACATGTTGGAGTCATTATTCAGCGCGGGGTCTCCACCTAATATCAGAGGGGGGCTAAAAGGCTAGGCCAGCATGGGAGCAGACTAGAGCCTCACCCCCCCTATCCAATATCCCCAAAACGGTCCTCATAGACTCATGGAAAACTCTGTTTATTCTTCTAGATGTAAGAGATAGACCTACGTACAAAGGTTATTAAGTCTCAGAAAAACTCCAGGCTGGGAAAACTATTACCTTGGTTAGGAGTGGCCAGCAGGTGGCTTAATAAGTCTACCAAGTTGTCGACGGGCACTGCATTCCATGCAGTGTAAGGTGATGTTATTTTATGACGTTATCTTGACTACCTAACGCTTTTCATAACACCTGGGCACGTATTGTCTCTCAAAAAGAAAACAAGAGGCACCACAGTGTGAACACTCAAACACAATTGCTGCTCAAATTATAAAAAATATAAATACATACAAAAAGATATTTACTACATTTAATATAGTACATTCTTATATATCTTGTCAGAGGACTATTTCCACAGCAAATTCAGCTTTAAAATGTAAGCGTTTTTCCATTTGCACTCTACAAACGTATTTGTATTTATTTACTTATTTCAATTAATTTCTGTTCTATTTTGTGGGACTGAGTGAGAGTGGGCATCCTAGCAGAGTGCCAGCCACGTCCACGGTAGCCAGTCCAAGTATAGAAAAAAACACAACTGGACGAGGAAGGAATAACTGTATGCATTGTACATTACCACTGTAGGAGGGCCAGTGATCTAGTGATGAATGGTTTAGCCGGGGTCGTTAGACTGCTGGGTTGATGAGTAGATGGGAGACAGGTGTGCAGGCTGAGCAGGTGAGGTGAATGAACAATCAGGGAGCCAGGGTAGAGAGGCATGCCACACACCCACACACACACACACACGCACGCACGCACGCACGCACACACACCTAGAGAGACAGACAGGGAAACAACAAAAACATAGGGGAAAGGAACACACAGGAAACAAAGGAAGAACCTATAGGCACCGCCTTTACAGTAGGACACGCTTACAGGACAAGTATAAAGCATCTGGGAGATCTGGCAGCTCTGCTCTTAGAGTTAGAAACCCTGTCCAGGTACAATAAGTAAAAATACAAATACAATGGACTGTTCTCCTTTTCCCTCCTCTCCCTGGAAAGTCCCACAATATTCCCTGGAGCCTAACCCTAACTCTAACCAGCTCTAGTCTCCATGGGAACCTATCTGACTGTTGCCAGAAGTCTATTCACGTTTTGTGGGAGCTGGCAATTTTGCTACCTGGACATTTTCCACCAAAATGATTGTTGTTTATATTAAATCGGGTAAACATAGTTGATGGCTAAGACGTTCCAGAGGTAGAAAAACTCCTCTCCTGAACTCAGTCAATGAGTTAATAATGATTAGTGTTCTTTAGTGAATGATGATCATGATTTGGTGGGGAATAGAAGCTCACCCAGTGCTTTGAATCCGCGTGTTTGCTCCTTGTAATGGGTGGACTTTGTTTTTCTGATCCTTGTGGCCTGTCATACATGCGTGAACATTGATCATACTGGGCCTGACACCGGCAGGGCCTTTTAAGACTTCCATAGATCCCTTATGTGGCTGGGACACAGGGACACACAGATCAACTCAGCCAGGGGAAAACATGCTGTCACATGAAGAACACTGCCGCGTAAAGGTCTGACATGAGCAATACAATAAATGGACAGTGGGAACGGGAATAAGTGTGTTTGATCCATGTGACGGGTCGACGTGGTTTTTCTGATCCTAAGGATCAAGGGGATGTATTTGGCACCAATGGCAGTCGATGGGGGGGGGGGGTCCATTCGTGAAGCAGTCTCGTTGAATGGACGGAGAGGGTACATCTGCTTGCACTTATCGACTACTTTGGCGCACGTAAAAGAGACTGAAATAAACCAGAGAAGAGGCCGTCCAGACTTATGAGAATATCGTCCATTCTTTCTCAGGGAAGTCGTAACTTACGGCCGGGACAGAGGAGAATGTTCAGCACAACTTCAGCCAAACACAGAAACGTCCGCGTGGTTCAGGAAGGCCCTTGGTCGTATTTTTCGGCGTCTTTTGACGTCCGTTCGAACAAAGCTCCCTTTCTTGCTCCCTCTGCTTCCTCTCCTTGCGTGGCCCGGCCCAGACGGCGCTCATCATTAAGGGTCTTAGAGAGGCCGGCGTCTAACACAGAGAAGGAACCGGCCTCCTGCACTTCAGGACACGCGGACGTGCCAATGCACGCTCAACATTTACTGTCCTGCCTTTGAGGCTCGACCAGCTCGCGCACACACACACCTTTAGAATTCCTTGTAGCTCTCAGCAGGTCATTAACTGATCTGTGGTCAGCAGGTCATTAACTGATCTGTGGTGAGCAAGTCTGGAGCAACTTGGTTGCTGGGGCATCACCCAGGTGGGTGCTACACATCGGCGACCTACCGGAGTCTCCCCCCGCTGTGTAAAGCGCTTTGGGTGTCTAGAAAAGCCCTACATGAATGCAATTCATTATTATTATTATAATGTATGAAACATGTAAAAGGGTTCGGTTAACTTAGAGGTTACAGTGATCAGAGGAGCAGCAGGAGCAGGGTTAGGGCTAGGGTAACTTACAGCTTACAGTGATCAGAGGAGCCCCAGGGTTAGGGTTAGGGTAACTTACAGTGATCAGAGGAGGAGCAGGGTTAGGGTTAGGTTAACTTACAGCTTACAGTGATCAGAGGAGGCCCAGGGTTAGGGTTAGGGTAACTTACAGCTTACAGTGATCAGAGGAGGAGCAGGGTTGTTGCTTTCACATTTCAGACCACTCCTGGCCCCTGGCGTTAACAGTGAGCGGTGAACACAAACATAGAAAGTTCAGCACAACACTTCGGCAAAACTTTTGCCACCTTAGCTCGTGGTGGCGCTAAGAAAACACATGGGCTGGGACGCGATGCCGCCTCTCCAACTGTGGATCGTGGCAAAATGGGGGAATTGGCCCAAATGGTCAGAAAACAGCCTCAATTACCCCATCTCCCCATCTCCCCATCTCCGTCTCTCCGGGTGATCGGTTGTCGTCTTGGCAGGAAGCACCAGCAGCATTCCCAGCTATCAAGCTCCATTTTCTGAACACAACTCTTACAAACGGGCCCCCCCCCCCCCCCAAACACTTACCAAACACTCACACAGATTTTCAAGGGCTTAAAGTCATCGTTATGTACAGATTTGGGGGGGATTACATTTATTGATTCACACAATCGTAAAGCCACAGACTGCTTCACTTTCGAATATTCTTTCAAAGTAATATCGCCGTCACAACCACCTTTTGGGGAGCTCAGACAAACGAATGCGTTTGAGTGATAAGCTGCCGGGTTTAAAGTCAAAATCAAATAGGTTCATTTTAGCGGAAGATTTATTTGTAGTAATATTATCACACACCGATTGATACAATTCTTACATTTTCTTTCCTCTGAACACCCCATGAAAGTAACTTTACTCCTTGATTTGAAATACGGTTTCTCTGATGTAAATCTTTGCTAAGCGTGCATCAGAGGGCAGAGGATTATCAGACCTAGAAAACCCATCGTAATGATAACCTTTGGGATCTTTGAAATAATGATTCCTTTGGACGTCTCAAGCTCTATCAATTTGAATTAACACTATGACTGTTTGACAAGTGTCCATTAAGAAAATATAAAAAATATAATGCAATCTTTTTTTTTCTGTAACTAGAAAACAGAATTTCAACACTTGACTGAAATTGACTTTAATTAGACATTGTAACCAATGACAAAAATCTTTTAGTTGATTGAAACAGCAGGTATAAAGAATCACCTACAGATGTTTCACATTGTATGGCAGAGTTCTATCTCTTTAATTGACAAAAAGCCTTTTTTGAATTTGTTTCATCTGAACTTCCCATGGTATTTTTTGCAAAAAAGAAAAAAAGAAGAAAAAAAGAGCGCTTAGTATTTCATTCACCTTATAATAAACTAAAGGAGGAAAACATCTGGCGGCTAACCACATTTTTCAAATGAAACACAGGACTACAAGAACCAAAATGCATTGTGACACAAGCAGAAAAAACAACAACAGCATTAACAACAACATCAACAACAAGAACAACATCGTCTGACTTTTCTAAACGGGGTTGACTGGTACCATCATATCTCTAGTAATTCAAGTTTTCTACAGTATGAATTCATATCACATATGAATGATTCTTGAGCTTTTTCGAAAAGTATAACATGAAAAAAAGCAGAAAAGAAAAAAAATCACAAACGTTTAATATGTTTGTTTCAACCAGAGAGAAGAGCATATTCTTCCGATATTAAAACCGCAAAATGATTCTCCAAAAACGTCAGTCACATGTGCTCACTAGAAAGAAGATATCAATAGTACAGCGGAAGTGCTACATCGATTCCATAGTAACTTTTGAAAGGAGTTTCCTCCTCGTTCTGTATTATTTTGAAGGAACGTTTGGTCTATTGATCCGGCCTCTAGGGTGCCCCGATCCCCCTGAAAAGTTCTGTGTCCGGCTGATCGGGCCCATCAGACCATGGCTGCCGTACACACACAGTCTGGCATCAAAAAGAGATGCTAAGCACAAAGTCAAGTCATTACATTCACAGCAATAAGAAGATGTGTAAAGGAGCGGAGAGGAGAGGAGAAATGGACGGGGGGGCTAACAAAGCTAGACTACACTTTGACACGGTGCCGCGTTCCTCACCACACGATGTCCCCCTTCCCCTCAGCACCACGGCTACGCACACAGTCAGTGTTCAATTCAGCACCAGAGAAGAAAAGGCCATTTTGGATCGTTTCATTCATTTACGTACATGATTCTTTTTTTTTTTTGTATGACAAAAGGATGATCCTAAAAAGGGTTCTCCGTCGTGTGTTCTACCACCCAGGTCCTTAGTCGACGCTGAGCCCTGCTGATTACTGACTTCTTCGAGGGACAAAACTGCCCTGCCAACGTCCGCTATGGCCAATGCAGAATAGTGAAGTGTCTTTGGCAGATTTCTTAAAGGTCTTCATTTAATCAGGGATTGGACGAGAAAAAGACAGGTTAGACCTGGTGAATGCTATTGGCCGGTGTCTAGTGCAAGCAGAGAGATGACTCCTGATTGGATGCTTCGCTCCATCAGTCTCCATGGAGTCACCATGACAACCACAGCTCCCTGGGGAGGGGCGATGGGGGCAGGCCCGGCTCCATCTTCAAACCCCCCCCCCCCCCCCCCCTCCCCCCAAATGAGGATGGGCTCCAACTGGGGTTGCTCTGGGAAGTGTGGGTCTGGAGAGAGGAGGTGCTGGCCTAAGTGAGGTGGGTCTGGAGAGAGGAGGTGCTGTCTAAGTGAGGTGGGTCTGGAGAGAGGAGGTGCTGTCTAAGTGAGGTGGGTCTGGAGAGAGGAGGTGCTGGTCTAAGCGAGGTTGAGGAGGTGCTGGTCTAAGTGAGGTGGGTCTGGAGAGAGGAGGTGCTGTCTAAGTGAGGTGGGTCTGGAGAGAGGAGGTTCTGGTCTAAGTGAGGTGGGTCTGGAGAGAGGAGGTGCTGGTCTAAGCGAGGTTGAAGAGGTGATGGTCTAAGTGAGGTGGGTCTGGAGAGAGGAGGTGCTGGTCTAAGCGAGGTTGAGGAGGTGATGGTCTAAGTGAGGTGGGTCTGGAGAGAGGAGGTGCTGGTCTAAGCGAGGTTGAGGAGGTGATGGTCTAAGTGAGGGGGGTCTGGAGAGAGGAGGTGATGGTCTAAGCAAGGTGGAGGAGGTGCTGTCTAAGCGAGGGGGGTCTGGAGAGAGGAGGTGCTGGTCTAAGTGAGGGGGGTCTGGAGAGAGGAGGTGCTGGTCTAAGCGAGGTTGAGGAGGTGATGGTCTAAGTGAGGTGGGTCTGGAGAGAGGAGGTGCTGGTCTAAGCGAGGTTGAGGAGGTGATGGTCTAAGTGAGGTGGGTCTGGAGAGAGGAGGTGCTGGTCTAAGCGAGGTTGAGGAGGTGATGGTCTAAGTGAGGGGGGTCTGGAGAGAGGAGGTGATGGTCTAAGCAAGGTGGAGGAGGTGCTGTCTAAGCGAGGGGGGTCTGGAGAGAGGAGGTGCTGGTCTAAGTGAGGGGGGTCTGGAGAGAGGAGGTGCTGGTCTAAGCGAGGTTGAGGAGGTGCTGGTCTAAGTGAGGTGGGTCTGGAGAGAGGAGGTGCTGTCTAAGCGAGGGGGGTCTGGAGAGGGGAGGTGCTGGTCTAAGTGAGGTGGGTCTGGAGAGAGGAGGTGCTGGTCTAAGTGAGGGGGGTCTGGAGAGAGGAGGTGATGGTCTAAGCGAGGTGGAGGAGGTGCTGGTCTAAGTGAGGGGGGTCTGGCTGAGGCTCCTGCTGCTATGAGAAGGCGAGGAGCAGCGTGAGGAGCGCGGCCCCCAGGACGTAGAGACAGGAGGGCCTGGCCACGACACAGCCCCCTGTGCTGTCGTCAGTCAGGAAAGGCTCTGGAGACTCATACACAGAGTCATCTGGGTCACACGAGAGAGAGAGAGATAGAGAAAAAGAGAGAGGGGGGGAGAGAGAGAGCGAGAGAGAGAGAGAGAGAGAGAAAGAGAGAGGGGGGGAGAGAGAGAGAGAGAGAGAGAGAGAGAGAGAGAGAGAGGGGGGGGGGGGGGGGGGGTAAGGTAACAGGTAAGCGTGTAACATAGGCACTTGAAAGCGGGTGAAACCACAGATATTGAGAAGTGTCTTTCTTTGAGTGTCTTCTGAAGTGGAACCTCCAGTGTGGCATGAGCAGAATACAAAGAGCTAGGGGTCGGTTCCTAAAATAGGTCGATCAGTACAGTGACTTGTAAAAGATTCTGGAAAAGATTCAGAACTTACTCCAACTTTATTGCGCAGACATATCCTTTTTTGGTAACTATAAAATCTCATAATAGTTGGGTCGCTTGAGATCAATTAAGATTTATTGAAATACAGCAATGAAGTAAAACTATTTTGCCATCATTTTCTGCTAGTAGCCTATATTGGGGTTCAATGGTTTACTAACAAATACAAATAGTGTCTAAAATATGGGAGGGAGAAACGTATAATTTATATTAATATCAAGTTAATAAAAGGACCTAGCAGCTCTGTATAACCCCAACTGACAAGCCCTGGGACATATATTACCACCGTAATCTGAAATGTAGAGAGTTTAATACCTTCCTTCCCTCCGAAAGGGGTTTGAAGAAATTAGATTGAAATAAATGGAAGCCTTGAGTTACTCCCAACTTAAAGTTCATCTGCTGGTTAATAATAATAACTCCTCCTCTTGATCTACTCTAGGTTCCCTTGGCTCTGCTTCTTGGAAACATGAAGGGCTTGGCTAAACTGGAATGTGAGCTGGAACGCTTGATACAGCCGCAAAAACATTTAAGTGTTGGATCAGGATTGGTACATTACGATTTCCCCCCAAAACCAAACGCTGTTGTTGCCTAAACTCAACAAAAATATAAATATGCAAAATTAATGTTGAACGGGGACCAATAAAACTGGAGGTTTTGCCTCGAAAGAAATTATGCATGAACTCAACTCTACTGTATGTTCCTGGGAATTGGTACTGAAACCTTTAACATTTTATCACACAGGCAGATTTACAGATATGCTTCGAGGGAAATTAAATGTAATGAGCTCACCGTAAAATAGACACATTTATACAGTTTGGTCTATCAGTGGAGCTCTTAGGTGAACTTAACACATGGTATGCAATAAATCCCCAGTATAGATTTTATTAAAAAGCATAGACCATTCACTGAGGAGAAATACTCACTTGTGGGCTTGACATAAATTTTCAACTTCAAGCATGGCTTCCCAACGAGATTCGGATGTGGAGAAGCTGGAATACAGAGAGAGAGAGTAGCAAATGTATGTATGAATAACACATCGAGACGCATTTTCCGTGTCAAATCTCAGCGAAAATGGTTCAAAGTCTAGTATTCAGGAACGCCTCTTAGTAGGTTCCATTAGAAGTTAGAGGGTCTTCCCCCCCCCCCACAGTGATTGGGTCCAGACTTCACAGTGGTAACACACAAGATATTTATTCCCGGAACACAACAAAACATGAAATCTAAGCAAGCCAATGTACCTAATATTTCTTAATATAAGATCAATTCTCTTCTAAGAAATGTGGATGTTAGATTATTTTACTTATTTCAAGCCATACTTATCAAGCTAATTGTGTTGTTCTATTGGCAGATCATTTTGCTTCTTTGTTTGCATTTATCTTAAAGTCCATACGTTATTTCTCATTTCTTGTGAGGCATTTTGTCCGGGGGGGGGGGGGGCACAAGCCACTCCTAGAATCTGATTGGCCACCCCGGGTGCCACCTCATTATCCTCAACTATGATTGGCTATCTGCCCTGTCAGAGCTGGGGCTTAGTTTGAAATGTTTGACGAGTTCACCAAACTTTTGTTTGTTGGTGCAATTCATTCTTAAACCTAAGAGGCAGTAATGTGCCAGAGTAGTGTCTAGCCTGACAAAAATCTTATTTTCTTTTGTATGTAGCCAACTTTTGGAGGTACAATTTCTTTAAAGAATAAAGAATGGAAGCTGCATATAACATTTGTATGGTGCCACTCTGTTGTGTATTGGTTGGTAGGTTTATTTATCTTTTCATTTAAGACACTGTAATGTTAGTCATTGAAGTAGATAAGGGTAATTTAGAGATGCTGATTTCAGAAAACATTGAAGTGGTCACTGGTGTCTTAATTTTTTCTAGAGCTCAATGTTTAATAATAATAATAACAACTTTGATAATACTAATAATGTTTAAGCCCGATTGGAGAAGGAAGCACTGGCCATGAACTACATCCTACCATTACAGCAGCGCTGGGGCTCGTCATGGTAACACCAACAAAGTAAAGTGGGAGAAAATCAAACCTTCTTTACCCGTCACCCTGGGTCCTTTTTAACTCTATCAACCATAAATGAATTCAAATGATTCATCAGAGCGCTTAACTTGTTGCTTTTCACTGCCCAACGGCCTTCGAATGTCTTTGGGTAAAATAGCTTTTAGCTACTAAGCCCCCACAGCGGAAAAAGAGACCTTTAGTGTTTTTCTCTGCTTTTAAAAATGACCTTATGACGCAAATACAGACATGCAATTATTTCACCTGATGTGTGACTACATTATTCTTTTTACTGCATGTTTATAATTTTTGGGGAAAATGTTTTAATTTGAATGTGTTTCCCTGTGTGTTGTGCTATAGTATATCTCAGTTTTTTATTTTAGTTTGATGCTGGGGTTCTCTTCTTGGGCAAGGCTCCTCATATAAAAGAGCTATCACCTCTCACCATTCACTAACTACAGAATAAATAAACAAATATATACAAATGATATCGAATTTTAAAATAATATTGTATTATATTTTGTCTCCATTCAAAAATATAAAGACTTTAAAAAGTCGTATTCCATAATTAATAAATAAAAAGCGAAGTACAATCAGTAGATATTTTGTAATTTGAAATAAATTACTAAATTGTGTTAAAAACAAAACTACATATTCGATACCTGTAAAAACGTATAATGAATGTTGTAAAGAAACACTACTGTGTGTGTGTGTGTGTGTGTGGGGGGGGGGGGGAGTGTGAGTGTGAGAGAGAGTGAGTGTGAGTGGGTGTGTGTGTGTTCAAGTGTCGGTGTGTGTGAGAGCGTGTGTGTATGCGTGCGTGTGTGTGTGAGAGAGAGAGAGGGAAGTCAAGTGTCTGTGTGTGTAAGTGTGAGTGAGTGTGTGTGTGTGTGTGTGTGTGTGTGAGAGTGTTGGGGACAGTTTTCTCAGGGTCCTTTCCATGTCGGCTGCTAACGTTAGTCTTGATGGACACGTTCCATTGTCAGCAGATAACCAAGCTAAGCCCCCCCCCCCCTCCCTACAGCGTGTCTTCAGCTGCAAGACTTCTCCTCCCTCTGCCCCTTCACTCCGGGAGCTGTGAGGGTTAGGGAGTGTGTGTGTGTGTGTGTGTGTGTGTGTGTGTGTGTGTGAGCGCGACTGGACACGGGTAATAGATGAATAGAGGGCCCAGCACCTTCCAAGCCCTGGGCTCCCGTCTGGGACAAAGGCCCCCGATAAGAGGGCATCAAACCCAGGCTCTGGCTCACACAGCCGTCCATGACCAAGTCTTTTAGTCTTCTCTGGCCTTCCCTCCACAACAGACAGCGACTAGAAAACACAGCTCCGTACTGCCGTTTGCCGAGACTCCGAGTAAGGGAGTGTGTGTGCAACAGACAGAATCATTTACAAGCTGTTCATTCCTCAAATCACACACCATCCAAAAAAGGCTGTTTGGAAAAAAAGTTACTTCGAAAACGTAAAACAAAGATTTTCACTATAAATTGTATTCATTTATTTTTTTGCTCCATTCATAAACGTTAATATTAATATAGCTATCGTTTTTCCCAGTGTTTTGTTCAATATATCTTAACATGAATTGAGTACTGTATCTTTAGCTTTATAGCAATGTTTTTCTGTTCAGTTAGGTTTACAAATACTTTAGAGAAAGGTATGGTTGGTCATAAAAATGGACATCTGTTCATTTGATCGCAAAATACCTTGGTATGAATGTGCTGAAGTCTTTTAACTGATACTGTATACATATTAAATGTTCAAATAGAAATTTAAACACCATTTTGAACATTAATAATGTAAGGAGGGGTAGACATTTTTTTATTTGTCAAGAACAAATGTAATATGACAATAAGATAATTTAGGTGTGCTTGTTATTGTTAGAATCTGTTGGTTATTTTGCATTGGACGTTTTCTTTGAATAGTGAGAAGGAAAGAACAGCTAGGAGAGAAATACATGGAATAGCATAATAATAATAATAATAATACATTTCATTTATATAGCGCTTTTTAGACACCCAAAGCAGTTGGGAATGTCAGGACGATTATGAAAACCCTCAAAGTATAAAACTAGAATTTTACACACTCCCCGATAAAGTTACCGAAAAATGTGCTTTTAAACGTGTTCATAAATATGAATAATACAAAAGAAAGTTGGCGACTGGAAAAATATTCGCAAACATAATAATTACTTCTGTTTGTGATTGAGTTGGGCACGGCAAATTCCATAAATGCCTACATTTTCCACCGGAATTTGTGTGCCCATCGTAAATTCGCATTCTGTGCGTCACACTGAATGGATGTTAAATATCTTACGCTCAGGGAATGACACAGAGCTGTCCCTGCATCCTGCATGGCTTCCTATTGCTGTGTAAGAGGGAAAGCTTCATGGCTGCTCCTTCCCGCACCCAACTCATTTACCATCTTTTACTCTCCACACGGCCTTTAGAAAAGCTTATTGAGAGGTGGGGAAATTGTGGAACCTGTCAATAATGCATGTGTCTGGTTGTCCCCCCCCACGCTCCGCAGGGGGCCTCTTTAGCTGGCCAAAGGACGCTTCTGACAGGGTCCATTAGCAAAACGGGGAGCCAGGAATCCCCACTCAGAGTGCAGGGGGGGGGGGTTGGGGGGGACCTCCAGTCCGTAGCCAAGGGAGTGGTGACCTTGAAGGGGGAGCGGGGGGGGGAGGCGTCGGCCGGGCAATTTGCCAAAGCCTAGCCGGAGAAAGAGAGAGAGAGCGAGAGCCCACCTCCCTGCAAGTGGACCCAGACCTCGGACGCCCTTAATGAATTTCCCTGCCAAGAACGTCTTCCAAACACGGTAATGGCTGTTTGACCACAGCCAGGAGGACACAATTACCCCATCAGGTGCCCTTCTCTACATGTGATTTGACCAATCAGCGTAATTGGACAGATTCCGGCTGAAGGCACCGCGCACCAGGTTTGTCTGTGATTGCACCCTGGGAAGCTAAGCATCCCAGTTAGCGCGCTTGGCATTTCACAAATTGACAATTTTATCATGCGGAAAGGGATCATGGGATGAGGCGAGTTTCGCACGTGACAATGGTGGGTCAGCCAAGAACAGCATGAACGGACGGACGGACGGACGGAGGGAGGGAGGGAGGGAGGGCGGGAGGGAGGGAGGCTCCTGGTGGAGGTTTTCCTCTGGTGGTTCCTGTACCTCCAAACCAGTCCATCACACTCCCACTCATTCAAGTATTTCATTTAAACATGTAGGAAGCCCATACACCAATCACCATATGCACTAACCATATGCACTCACCATATGCACTCACCATATACACTCACCAGGCAAAATCCAAATAAATGATTTAATGAAGTGAATTATCTAACTACACAAGTACATTATTACCAAGCGACCAGTTAGTCGGTACTTAAGCAAACAATTATTTGAACTTTAATTGGTATAACTGCCACTAGTGTGTGTGTGTGTGTGTGTGTGTGTGTTGGTGTGTGTTTAGCTAATCAGGATGGACACTCGCTTTGTTGGTACATAGACCTCTTTGAGTTCCTGAGTTAGATCTTTATCGTAGATTAAAAAAAGAGTCACAATAGCTCAAGCTATATTTGAGCTCTATCTGTATCCCCAAATAAAAGTATGTTCTAATAATTGCCTTTTAGGATACTTGGCAATTTTTTATCAAACTACTGTATTTCTAATATATAAAACATTGATTAATTTTAAACTCAATATCCTATTCAGGGTGGTTCAAATCAAGAGCATGTTATTATTGCTGTATAACTGAAACTATGTTAAGATCTGGAATCTGTTGTCAAGTGTTCATGGCCCCTAATAGATGGGGGGTCATTTATTCAGCAGAGTCTTGGCTGGTTCATTGAAGTGAGCAGGCCCTCTGTTCCTAGCCTGTGATGTTCTGCAAACAGAGCCCTCTGAGAGGCCTGGTAGGCATCAAATGAAACCACAAAGCCAAAGTTCATTCATTAAACCCCTACCGCTACGTCTTTACCCCCCCCGCTTACCAGTGCTGAGGACACAATCATCGTTCAAAGACGATCAACAACGGATATGACACATTGCCATTTGCCGATATCCATCACTGAGAGGAAGCAGCAAGGATTTCCTTGATGCTTCGCAGCGGCGTCTTTTTGGTGTGGACAGTGGGGGCTCCGAAATCCATTTCTACTCGCATAATTCCCCTCTACCTCCACTTGGTCATAAGCGGAAGGTGGGGGGAGAATCAAAAGGATGTCACCCAATATGGGGTGTAGATAGGAGGGATTTCATTTCAAAGATTGCCTCTTTTACAACCAAGGTCAAATTGCTCGGTCCCTAAAGGCCCCTTGATTCAATGCGCACCAATCTAATCACACACTCCTGCCTGACGTTCCCGTCACTCCAGACTTCATAGGACTGACCTCCTGGCTTAACGGAGCCCTAGTGTGTGGCTATGGCGGGGCGTGCGGGAGCGCTTACAGATGTAGTAGTACTCGTGGCCTGGCCGGAACTCGAAGCCCAGGGAGAAGGGGGTGAAGAGCTGGAACTTCTCCGAGAACTTGAGGGGCCCGTTGGGGCTCTGGGGCCGGTTGCACTCCCAGCGTTTGAAGCCCTTCATGCGGTGGTCGCAGGTGGTATAGCCGTCGTAGTTGACCATGAAGAGGATGTAGCGCTCCATCCGCTCCTGGGGGAGGGGGTCCTCGTAGTGGGGGCAGTAGATGTCCAGGTAGTCGTTGATGGCCACCTCCACCGTGTACTCCCCGTACAGGAACCTGCGGGACAAACACACTGCCTGTTCAGAAACGGCATGCTCCAATCCTAGCCCTCTCCAAACGATGAAACGCGCTTGGCTTGCGTGCCAGGCCCCACCCCCCCCCCCCCCCTGCACCTTCTGGGAAATGGCCCAGTAATAACACAACACCTGGCTGAAGTTCTTAAGTATGGTGACCGCCCCCCCCCCCCCCACACACACACACACACACACCGCTTAGACTTGGGACCCTAACCTCACCGTCTTTTAGCAAAACACTTTGAACTTTTCTTCAGCACCCAAAGCATTGGGCCCCAAATCTGCCTACAAGACATTGTTTAGGAACATTTCTGACATTTCCTTGTAAAGTCATCGAAGCCTATATTGTCGTGGAAATATTTTTGTGCAAGTCAGATTTTGATCTTAAAAACCAACTGTCATACACTAGGCTGCTTTGCCTATGTCGATGCTCCTCAAATTGAAGTTTGTAGCTGATAAGTGGAAAATAAAGAGGTATTTGCTCATGTCTGAGGCCCTTTCATAGGGGCTGAGAGGCCACAGCCTGACGAGAATGGAGGGCAGACCAGGCAGTGCAGCGGTTCTTAAACCTGCACCTGCACGGGGCCCCAGATTAGGCCCCAACCGTGATCCAGGGGAGCGCCACGGCCCTGGTGATCTAATTCTCCCATCAGGCTTAGCTGAACCATGCAAGCTCAAATGGTGACCCAGTAATGATGGGGCTTATCCTTCAGAAATAACCTTGGAACCAAATCCCATTCGGCATGTCCACCCCACATTGGTGCATGCTCCTTCTGACCAAGGCTCAACCATGTGCCCCTGTTTCAGACCAAACCAGTCAAACTGACCGAACTCCCCTGTCTGTTCCAGACCAAACCAGTCAAACTGACCGAACCCCCCTGTCTGCTCCAGACCAAACCAGTCAAACTGACCGAACCCCCCTGTCTGCTCCAGACCAAACCAGTCAAACTGACCGAACTCCCCTGTCTGTTCTAGACCAAGCCAGTCAAACAGACCGAGCTCCCCTTCCTGCCTTCCTTTAAGTAGTAAATTGCTTTTCAGGTAAACCTCTGGCCTTTGTTACCATGGAGCCTGTTTGTACTGATGGATCACAATCCCAAACCAAATAGCCACTTTCTCTTACAGTTCTCTGCCCTCTTATCAATAATAATGGCAAGGCACGACAGGGGTCTAATTTTTAGAGACTTTATTTGCTGTCTAAATAGTTCATTGGGCGTTGACATTTTAAACCTTATACAAATCTTTTAACCATACCCAGTCTGACGCACGATCTTAACATAGATTCCTTGACTACTATCAAGCTACTTTCAATCCTATATAATCAACTGTGCAACAGTAAGAAGCTTTTTGCCTGCTTTACAATTGGCTACCACTGCAACTTGATTTAGTAAAAATCCTAGACATAGGAGTAGGGTTGCAAGGGGTCTGAAAATGTCCAGTACATTTTGTTAAACTTTCCATGAGAAGATAAGAGCAACATTAGGTATCAAGCCATATTTTGTTTTAAGTTCCTGATGGAATATATATTCAGATGAATTGCAACCCTGCGCTTCTCCATTGTAAGTGCCTATTGACTGAGAGAACTATAACACTCTGTGTTCAGCCATTTCATGTGTAGAGCCCTACTCCATCGATGCAGTGCTGCTGACTCCACACTCCACTCCACTGTCTGAGCTAGGGAGATCACCTTTTCTGATTAGTTCTTTATTGTATTGCTGGGATGAGTATATTTAATTTTATATATATCTACTGGGTGGAGACGTTCAACCCCAACCATATCATGTCCAAATAACACGGTTATTTTCATTTTATTCAGAATAATCCTGATTTAATCCAGTTAATCCACATGTATTCCTATTCATTCCAGTGGAACGTTCAGTGTGGAATAGTCCCCAATAATTTGTGTTAACAGATCAAACAGGCTTCTCTTCCCACTGTGGCCTTAATTAAAACAAAGAAATCTTACCAACCTGAACTCCTTCCTTTAAACTAGAATCTTCTAAAACATTTACGAAAAGAAAAAAATCTGTTAACATGTTGCCACGTTGAGTTGATGGAAGGCAGTTCAACACAACTACATGAGATACTGGGGGAAAGGATTTTTGTAATGTGAGCTCAATTTTTGACATTTTGTAATGTGATCTCAACAAACTATTATACACCAACAGTCTTTTCCAAACCATTGAGGTAATTATTGTCTTGTGATCTGGCTGTGAAGCTCTGGTAAATAAGATTATCCAGGTTTGTTTATAGCCGCTCAGAAGCATCTCTAAAGTAAATCCATTTTTATCTTCAGGTGAGCCCTTTCCAAAAACTCACGGCTGAAAGTTCTTTCTCTTTTTCATCTCTGGTCAGCCGTCCTTTCTCCTGGCCACCTTCACGCTGGGTCCTAGCTCCTACCCGCACTTTAGACAGGAAACGGACACTTTCTTTGGATTCCTCAAACTACCTGCGACAGTGGATTGTGGCATACAGCATACTTAGAAAAAAAAAATCTCTCTATGGTTCCAACCGGTGACAAGAACACAACTCAAAATCAGGGAAGTGGCCTTCCAACCTTCCGACTCACGCAAACACACAACCGTTTGCCCTTCCGGTTGTCTGCGCTTTGGTACCACGATGCTCAATCACACCCCTTACAGCATCATAGCATTGGCGATTAGATGGCTAACAATGTTAGGATAGCACCTCAGCACGCCTCAGCCCCCCCCCTCACCCCCCCCCCCCCCCCCCCCTCACGGGCCAAACTCTCCCTTAATACCTTCTTTTTTCCTGAGAGACAGAGTCGGCAACAGATACGACCTTCCCTCTCCTGGCACGCAATGTTTCCACCTCTGTTGCACTTCATATCAATGGGCCTTACTAGAAGGATACTCAGAACTAACAATCCGTGAGCACTCCAAACAATGACTCACTCATCTCACGCCAGGATAGATGTTTTTTTGGGGTCTTGTAAGAGATCTTGTCATCAACAGCAAAACTTTTGAACAAGTATTCACTATTGAAATTCCTTAAGAAATCCCACCGCCATTCTCTGTGTGTATGTGTATGTGTGTGCGTGCGTATGTGTTTATATGTGTGCGTGAGCGCGTGTGTGTGCGTGCATGTGTGTGTGTGTGTATATGTCTGTGTGTGAGTGTGTGTCTGCGTGTGCGTGTGTGTGAGTGTGTGTCTGCGTGTGCGTGTGTGTGTGATAGCAGCTCTTCAGCAGGTCTTATCTGCACGGTCCTAAAAGGGGATGGTAATCCTCCACTCGGCCCCGGTCTTAGAGGGGCCCAGAGCGGAGATAAGGCAGGCCCACACAACGGCCTCCGGGGCTGAGCGTAGGGGTCACGGGGTCAGGTTAAGGGGGGACTGTTCCCCTGGTGTGAGACTGGGGGTGGGGGTGGGGGGGGTTACCAGAACCCCACATTCCCCAAATGCCCCCACACCCACCCCTTATCGCCGGCGTCCAGAGCTCTCTGCCTGCGCCCTGCCTGCCTGCCTGCCTGCCTGCCTGCCTGCCTGCCTGCCTGCCTGCCTGCCTGCCTGCCTGCCTGCCTGCCTGCCCGCCCTCCCAGCCCCGCTCGGCTGCTACTTCCTTCCCCATCCACGTTTTGGATTTCTGACCCTGTCGTTGCCTCAGGGTCGTGATCCACTTATTCAAGACGCTCGGGATTTGATATAAGACACAGCCTTAGAGGGCTGGGTAATCCACTGCCAATATAACGGCTTACATTTTCGAACAATGTGAAGTGCCAGGGCTAAGTTTGTAGGTTATGGCTCATCGTGTTCAACGAGAGGTTGTGGTGGCGGTTCAGCATCGATGAAGAAAACATACAATTTTCGAACGACGCCGTTTAGACGCGTTGCCTAGAATTCCTTTTTTTCCGTCGAATGTGTCGGAGATTTTCGGAGGACTCGGCGTCCTGCTCTGGCCGGAATGTTCTCCCAGAAGTCCGGCGAGAGCAGGAGCCCAACTCAAACAGGGAACTCTGTATCCATAAATAAATCAAGCCGTCTCGGGCCTTGCTGGAGTCACGCAGGGTTTGGGAGGGGATGGAGTCCATCTCTGTGGAGGATCTGTGATTAGGGGACGTGAGAAGCCGCCGCGTCGAGGCAGAGCAGATAGGCTGTGGCCCCCTCGAATGTAAACACTAGTGTGGGCTCCTGCTCACTGAACATCAGCCCCTCTCTCTCTCTCCTCTCATTACAGAGGCAGATAGCTGTGGCCCCCTCGAATGTAAACACTGCGTGTGGGCTCCTGCTCACTGAACATCAGCCCCTCTCTCTCTCTCTTCTCTCATTACAGAGCAGATAGGCTTGGCCCCCTCGAATGTAAACACTGGTGTGGGGCTCCAGCTCACTGAACATCAGCCCCTCCCCCGGCCAACACCTGGAACCCCCCCCGCAGAAGCAGGTCCAGGATCAGCTAGAGACCATGGATCTCTCTCTCTCTCTCTCATCATTACAGAGGCAGAGCAGGTCCAGGATCAGCTAGAGACCATGGATATCTCTCTCATTACAGAGCAGAACAGGTCCAGGATCAGCTACAGAGACCATGGATATCTCTCTCTTACAGAGCGGAACAGGTCCAGGATCAGCTACAGAGACCGTGGATAACGCTGTAGATATAAACACGCTCTCTCTGAGCGGACAGCGTTTGATTTAGCGTTGCCACGGTGTTGCTCCGTTGGGTTTTCATCCCCCACCATCTGCTCTGATCCATCCCATCCAGGCAGCCCAACATGAAGCAGTCTGACGGGAGGATCACCCTTTCTCCCCTCCCACACAGCCCTGCTGGAGCACTGCCTCACGGCGGCCATTGATCACGGAGACTTTCAAACTCAAAGACAGACCGAGCAGGTCTCCCAGAGCAGGGATCGCTCCGTCGCTCCGATGCCGTGCCGGGGCTCCATTACTCAGGCCTGGAGCTCCATTACTCAGGCCTGGAGTGTTTAGAAGGCCGTTACAATGTGCACATGGGCAAGTGTTTAGAAGCCGGAGATTTAGAGGGACAGGCCCGCTAAAGGGAAGGTGATTTACTGTCCAGTCTGGAGCCAATTGCCCCCCCCCATCCTCCCCGGGGAGGGGGGGGGGGACTGAACAGGATGTCTGGAGCAACCTCCATCTGTGTGGCGGCCTGTCTGTCAACGACAGGAGCAATGACACTACCGTGAAGGAATGGCTCATCAGACGGTTTTCAGCAGTGTTTACAGAACGAGAAGAAAAAGTTTGCTCTAAACCTCATCCCAGATAAGAAAACCAGCGAGGATACAATATAGAAATTGGATTTGTATGGCAGTATGGATAAAGGTTACCTGCTTTTAGTGACCAAGACGACTCAAAGTTCAGAAGTGATATTTCTATAATTCAATACTTTCACTTAGCAAATTAAGAGGGGGTAAAATTCTTCGAATCTGTTTGAATTTACATCTGCAACACAATTCCTAAGTTCGTGGCTTGGGAGGATTGTTAAGATTTATTTTGCGTGTGTGTGACAAAATAGCAGGACTAGCGAGTTCTGCAGGAACATTTGTAGCACCGAGGTAAAGCATGAGAGATGATGGAGTTTTTGGGCCAGTAGATTCCCTAGGGGGAAGTTCACTCTCCCCAGGGAGAAGACTACAAAACATCCCTCTTCTGTCTGTGCCACCGTGAGCCTGTGGGAGTCCAGCTGCTTCTTCTTCCACGTGAAACCTACTTTACCGGAAAAAGCAGCAGCCTACCGGAGAACCTCCAAAGGGCTTCAGAACAGACAGCCTCAAACCAAGCTGGAGATACACACCTTAAAGGACAAAAGGAATTTTCTACTGACTGCGGCGGTGACTGTGGACATTTCTCTAGTCATTTCCAACGTCAACACCACTTCCTGTTTGGCTTACACTTGCGGACTCTGGCAAACGTTGAGTCGCGGCCGTTGGACATTGTAACCGATATCGTGGACACGGTCGAGCGTGGGCCGCAAGCTCTGCCAAGCTGCAAGTGTGGCCACACAGCCAGCGCAAGCACGGGAATTGACCCTGCGACGACCCCTTGACCCCAGCCAGTTCCCTTTGTGTACACAGAGAGATGAATAACGTGACACTGGGCCTTTCAAACACTGGGGGTCCGTCGCTGCCTGAGCACCTGGGACAGGGAGGGAGTGTTACGCCCGCACGGCTCACCAAGCCCCCCAAAATGAAACGACAACCAAGGGGCTGGACCGGTCTGGGTGTTTACGTTGAGGCGAGCAGGTGTAGCTGCCGGTCTGGGGGAGAATGGTCGGGGGTGGGGGGGTGGGGGGCCGGGGTAGAATGGTCTGAGGGGAGGGTCTGAGGGAGAATGGCTCTTTGTGTGGCTCCTGGTCTGGAAGCCATTGCTCCCTCATCTGGAGAGCCCATCTCGCCGCGTGGAAGGTGTTTGTTTTTCTTGGTGTCGGGCAGAGGCAGAGACAGCCCCGGGCTTTTCCCTTCAACCCCCCCCCCCCCCCCTCGCATCTCCTCGTCAATTTAATTGTTATAATAACTCCACATGAGCGATATTCCCACTGCAACATTTACACAGACTACACCTCTAGTTTTGCTTTGTCCAATGCCAAGGAAAAGTTCAGGCAGAACAAAACAATGAAGCCAAGTGTTTTTAGACATTGTCTCCAGGGTGTGTGTGTGTGTGTGTGTGTGTGTGTGTGTGTACACAGAGACGTGGTGGAGGTCTTATTAGACAGAGGTCTTCTCTGAAATGCCTTCTACGACGTCTTTCTGTCTGGACGGATGAAAGGAACTGAACAGGAGGAGAATGGATGGATGTGTGTGTGTGTGTGTGAGAGAGAGGAGAATTAACGTGTGTGTGTGTGTGAGGAGGAGAATGTGTGTGTGTCTGTGTAAGGAGGAGAATTAACGTGTGTGTGTGTGTGTGTGTGTGTGTGTGTGTGTGAGAGGAGAATTAACGTGTGGGTCTGTGAGAAAGAAGGAGGAGAATGAATGTGTGTGTGTGTGTGTGTGTAAGAAGGAGGAGAATGAATGTGTGTGTGTGTGTGTGTGTGTGTGTGTAAGAAGGAGGAGAATGAATGTGTGTGTGTGTGTGTGTGTGTGTGTGAGAGGAGGGGGAGAATGAATGTGTGTGTGTGTGTGTGTTAGAGGAGGAGGAGAATGACTCTGTGTGTGTGTGTGTGTGTGTGTGCGTGTTAGAGGAGGAGGAGAATGACTGTGTGTGTGTGTGTGTGTGTTAGAGGAGGAGAATGACTGTGTGTGTGTGTGTGTGTGTGTGTGTGTGTGTGTGTGTGTGTGTGTGTGTGTGTGTGTTAGAAGAGGCAAGGGTGGTGGGTTATCATCAACAGCTACACCTTGAGCAGGTTTGAACGTAGCATCAGACAGTGTTTTAATGTTATTATTATTCTTAGATTATTAATATCATTTAGCGTCCTGTCCTTGTTTACCCATAATGCACCACCAGCATGCTAATCTCCCGATGGCTTTGTCTCTGCTCTCCAGCAGCTCACTGGGCGACACCTAGCTCTCCTACAGACGACCCACCCCCCCCTTCCATCCTCCCACAGCCCTGCCCCCCACACACCCCCCACACACACACACAGACATGGAGCATGGTTGTCCTAAAGATGGGAGGGAAGCTAATGGCTTCACAGTGAATCGCCAATGAACAGCTCCACACTCTGGAACTTGGGAACCCTAATCTAAAATGATATATTACATTATTATTATATCATAGATTATATTATGCTAATATTAAGAGCAATGTTTTATTAGGATGCTTATAGATCCAAAATACTGAATCCGATGAACATTTGCGTCATGAAAGAAAATCAAGCAAGGTTTCAATCTCTATGGTCAGCGTTGAGTGACATCTGAAAACATAAAAAACTTGTTGAATTTAATCTCTTTCTTGGCTTCATCAAACTTGTTTGAACACGACTGTGGCTCATTTCTTTCCGCACATTTGGCCAACTGCTTCTGCACAATGACAACAACTGTAGCCTTTGTTCCCTGTAAGGTGTGGTACAGGCTCAGAATGATAGAACGCTGTAGGAGGACCATGGTGGGGAGTGAAAAGGTTTAACAGAATGCGTGTGTGTGTGCATGTGATGGAGCTGCCCCTCTCTCTCCCCAGGCCAGGCCAGGTTTGTTAGCGCTACTCAATCAGAGAGCTAAGACAACACTCCTGTGGGCTGGCATCTGCTTCCTTTGTCTTCCTTCACGCTCAAACCAACGTGGATGAATGATACTTGGTCTGATCCAAAATGATGTCCATCGCTCCCTTAACCTTCTCCCTCCATTCCTCTCCTCTCCTCCTCCAGAACAGGAACGACAGGATTTATTTTTTAGAGCACACCTGGGACAGTTTTGCACAATCAAAATCCCTCCGCCATTCTCTCTCTCTGTGTGTGTGTGTGTGTGTGTGGGAGGACAGCGTCTGGGGAGAGAGCCCACACGAGAAGGGGAACGAACACACACACACACACACACACACACACACACACACACACACACACACACACACACACACACACACACACAACACAGGCCTGTCGCACACTGAAGACACCAAAACAACAAACGTGCCGACACACAGGAGAAAACTCACACACAAACATCAAGCAGCCATCCTATTTCCCACCCCGCCTTGCCTTAGGGCAGAGCTACTTCAGGCTGAGTAGCATTTAAATTGGTGAACACAATCCTTAGCCGTTAAAGGCCGTGAGAGCCTCCTACTTTACTGTCTTAATGGAGCTTCATCTAATAAAGAGAAAGCCCTCTCCAAACCCGCCGCACATCTCCTGCAGATGGACCCCTGATCCGGGCCGATGGCTACGGACAGAGGTGGGATGAATGACCGTCCTTCTCTCCCTAAGAACCATTCGGTGCCCTGGTTCACCGCCGTCTCCCCCAACACAACTAGCACTGCTGTTCAGTAGGGCCAACTGCTAGGCTGCAGCTGATAGGCCAGTCAAGTGGCTAGCATGCTGCTGATAGGTCAGTCAGGTAACTAGGCTGCAGCTGATAGGCCAGTCATGTAGCTAGCATGTTGCTGATAGGCCAGTCAGGTAGCTAGGCTGCAGCTGATAGGCCAGTCATGTAGCTAGCATGTTGCTGATAGGCCAGTCATGAGTAGCTAGGCTGCAGCTGATAGCCAGTCAGTTTCCTTATTGAGGCTGGGGGTTTAAATTGGAACGACATGACATGGTGATACAGCGATTGCCATGACAATACAGAGTAATAAAATCATGTTGAGTGCCTATTAAAGACAGCACCTGAGCAGGGCATCCACAGAAATGACCTAGCCCAGATGGTGGCGCCTCAAAGCAACACACTTCATTCAATTGTTTATTATTAGATGATTTATGACCAGCTCTATATCATCTGTGAAGATTTTTGGCCGTACAATACACTGGTATTTCATGTCATGTTGAAATGTCAATGAAATTCGGAAAATCCAGGAATAAAAAACTCAATTTGACGAACTCCAAATCGAACCCCATCGAAGGTGCAAACTGCCCTGCAATCCAGCCACACATCCGGACTCAATGAATTAGATCTGAACGGAGATCACAGCCAATCACAATTCTGACTGACAATCAAAGGCTTCTTTACTTTGTCCCAAAGCAACACCACCTGGCCTCAGGAAACAACCACCAAACCAAAGACTAGAGAGTCATAGGGGCTAAAGGGGGACAGCCCCCCTCCCACCCCCCCACACACACACACACACACACACACACACACACACACGCAACAGCATGAGAGAATTACAGAGTCCGGTTGGCTGTCCATCTTTCTCGGGTTACTGTGAGTGTGTTCCTCACTCTGAAGGAGGCTTCAGCTAACTGAAAAATGATGATGATGATGGTGATGAGGCTGTGCTCTCTGGAGTTAAGTGCATCATACCCCCACCCTCTCCTCATGCTGTGGTGTGTGTGTGTGTGTGTGTGTGTGTGTGTGTGTGGTGTGTGAGTCATACCCCCACCCTCTCCTCAGCCCCTGCCTCTTTGTCCTTTTTAATGCCATTAGCAAAGTGCAGGCTAACAAAGTTAGCGGGACAGCGTGGGGGCTGGTGGTCAAGGCCCTAGCAGGGCAGAGGCCCTAGGGTGCCCTCTCGTTCCTCTTCCCCAACTGCTGTCTCTGGGGCACTTTGGAAGTCAGCTGGCACACAGTTTACTCTCCTCCGACTGGAACCACACTCCAATACCCAAACATTTGTGTGCCTGCGTGTGTGTGTGTCATGCCACAGTCCCCTCCCCTCCGATAATGAAACATTTATTTCCCCTGAGCTGACTCACCACGTTACACAGCAGGGTGGATTTCCACCATCCAGGAACATGCATCTCAAACCAGAGGGTAACTCTGGTGTGTGTTCCTCGTTCACAGAGCGCCCCCGTGTGTGTGTGTGTCCCCTCCCCTGAGCCCGGCGGCCCACCTCCACCTCGTCCGTCACGTGACCCCCCGGGGATGGGGGTCAGGTGTGGGGGGGGGGGCTCCGCGCCGCTGAAAGCCGAACCTTGTCGCGACAAGAGCCGGGACAATGCCGGCCGTGTTCCCAGGCCCCGATCCCAGATGTGAGATAAAAGATACAAGCAGCTCCACAAAGTTATCTGTGGCCCGTATGGGCTTGGAACCGGAGCCTATTGTAGCCCCAGCGAGGGGGCCGAGCACAGAGGCCCCTTTCCCAGGCTGAGCTCCCAGGCTGGGGTACGAGACAGGGCCAGAGCACAGGGCCTGCTCTCTCTCTCTCTCTCTCTCTCTCTCTACTCTCTCCTCTCTCTCTCTCTCTCTCTCTCTCTCTCTCTCTCTCGTCTCTCTCCGTCTCTCTCTCTCTCTCTCTCTCTCTCTCTCTCTCTCTCTCTCTCTCTCTCTCTCTCTCTCTCTCTCTCTCTCTCTCTCTCTCTCTCTCTCTCTCTCTCTCTCTCTCTCTCTCTCTCTCTCTCTCTCTCTCTCTCTCTCTCTCCCTCTCCCTCTCCCTCTCCCTCTCCCTCTCCCTCTCCACACACAAACAAACACCTTCTATTCCATATGGTGCTAATGAGCCGTTTGACTGCAGTGTGTGTGTGTGTGTGTGTGTGGGGGGGGGGGATTAGCACCCCCAGGAGAGCAGCCATGTTAGTCTCTGGTTACCCCCACCACCTCTTGTGAACTCTGGAGCACCTCGCCCGCTACCACCGCTAACAATGGCCACTGAAACACTAGGACAGCTTCTAAAGAGTCTGTCACATGGAAAGGTACCACATACAAACGCATGGATTTCTTTCTCTGTCACACTTAGCTTTGTATTTTAGCCACGAAGAAACGATAAATGGGTATGAATGTTTGTCATAAAGCTCTTAATACATTGTTACATTATCATAGATTTTTATGTTTTTACTAAACAGAGGGCCCACTGCTGAGGATATTGGTTATTGTAGTCTCCCCTTCTTAAATAGCGGTGAACTGAAGTGTCAGAGAGAGTCATCTAACCATCAGAAGACCATCCTAACCCTAACCCCTTCTTAAATAGTGGTGAACTGAAGAGTCAGAGAGAGTCATCTAACCATCAGAGGACCATCCTAGCTCTAACCCTAATCCCTTCTTAAATAGTGGTTAACTGAAGTGTCAGAGAGAGTCATCTAACCATCAGAAGACCATCCTAACCCTAACCCCTTCTGAAATAGTGGTGAACTGAAGTGTCAGAGAGTCATCTAACCATCAGAGGACCATCCTAGCTCTAACCCTAACCCCTTCTTAAATAGTGGTGAACTGAAGTGTCAGAGAGAGTCAGCTGGCTGGCAGTGTGGATCTCTAGTGTGTTGGCCTCGCTAACCATCAGAGGACCATCCTAGCTCTAACCCTAACCTCTAACTCCAACCCTAACCCTAACCCCAACCCCAACCCTAACCTCTAACTCCAACCCTAACCTCTAACCCCAACCCTAACCCCAACCCCAACCTCTAACTCCAACCCTAACCTCTAACTCCAACCCTAACCTCCAACTCCAACCCTAACCTCCAACTCCAACCCTAACCTCCAACTCCAACCCTAACCTCCAACTCCAACCCTAACCTCCAACTCCAACCCTAACCTCCAACTCCAACTCCAACCCTAACCTCTAACTCCAACCCTAACTCCAACCCTAACCCTTGCCCTAACCCTAACTCCAACCCTAACCCTTGCCCTAACCCTTGCCCTAACCCACTGGTCAGAGGACCATCCTAAAGGGGCCTGCAGCGCTCGGTGTAAACCACTGAAGGTCATGACCCCGGCCTACCCTGACTGTCTACAGCCCTGCCTAACAACACCAATTAGACCATCAATTCAGAGGTCTGCCATTACACACAGGCTGTACAATGTGAACAACTGTGGGTGTGTACGTCTTTGATTCTGAGTGTGTGTGTGTGTGTGTGAATTTCTGTGTAAACATGTATGTGTCTGTGTAGTACGTGGGGGGCGGTGATGATGGGGCATCGATAGGGAGGGAGGGGGGGGGAGGGGGGGGGGGATAACACCCCAAGGTCAGGGCGGGTCCCTGGGGCGGTCTTATTAGGGTTAGGGTTATGGGGCATCGATAGGGAGGGAGGGGGGGGAGGGGGGGGGGATAACACCCCAAGGTCAGGGCGGGTCCCTGGGGCGGTCTTATTAGGGGCCTCTGAAAGCCCTGGGGAGCCCACGCCGGCCCCCAGACACCCCAAGCTGCCTGGACACCTAATGAGGCTCGCCTGCTCCCTGCCTTAGGCTGGCCCCAGAGCAGACCTCTCACTGGGGCTGGGGCCAGGGGAAACCGGGGCCCCACCGCCTCTCCTGAAGGCCGTGGTCTCCATGGTCTCACATCGTAATGATGCTGATATTAATTATGATTATTACTCGTTAGGAGGGATCATCACCGCTGCTCCTAGTGGTCCGGCCAGCCGCCGCGCAGGGCGCGTTCTGATTGGCCGGGGGAACGAGACGTGCACTAATTGTCCTGACAGCGTCCGAGTCTCCCATCTGTCCACGTTCCCACTCCTTCTCGATCAACCATTCCCTCTGGGAATAGACGGATTAGAGGAGGGGGGGGGGGGGGGGGGATGACCATCAGACACTTTCACCTCCAGGGGAGGAGTCCAGAGGATAGGATTACATGGGAAAAGCCCCTCTCTAAGTGACCAACTGTCACATGGAGAGGACGGGCCGTCCGCAGGATATCAAATGACAGTTTGTCGAGTCACTAATGAGGAGGTCCTCTGGCCACGGGGCTGGATGTAGGATCTGTCAAGACCAATCACACTCCAGCACAACTTACAGTCGCTCTGTTGGCGTCCAAATGGATTTCAACATCGCTTGCAGCCTTAACTTTCGCGGTACTGATCGTACTTTGTGATTGGCTGGCTGCTCGAGCTTCAGCCAAGATGCCAGCCAGTCCAGACCCAGCACAAAGAACTACAGACGACACAGAGAAAGAACTACAAACCAGTCAGGACCCAGCAGAAAGAACTACAAGCCAGTCAGGACCCAGTAGAAAGAACTACAAGCCAGTCTGGACCCAGTAGAAAGAACTACAAGCCAGTCTGGACCCAGTAGAAAGAACTACAAGCCAGTCAGGACCCAGTAGAAAGAACTACAAGCCAGTCAGGACCCAGTAGAAAGAACCACAAGCCAGTCAGGACCCAGCACAAAAAACTACAGACGACACAGAGAAAGAACTACAAGCCAGTCAGGACCCAGTAGAAAGAACTACAAGTCATTCTGGACCCAGTAGAAAGAACTACAAGCCAGTCTGGACCCAGTAGAAAGAACTACAAGCCAGTCAGGACCCAGTAGAAAGAACTACAAGCCAGTCAGGACCCAGTAGAAAGAACTACAAGCCAGTCAGGACCCAGTAGAAAGAACTACAGATGACAGAGTAAAAGGCTAGGAGAACCAGAGCTATCACTCATTAAAACAACGCCCCTGGCACACATTATGAAGCCACTATGGGGGGCTAAGTATTGGCTTGTCAGGCATTCAGGCATTTTTTTTTATTGTCTAAATATTCCTGTGAAAATACCAGTTTGTTGTGAGTTCGCACTCACAGCGTCTAACGTTGCTAGGGGTAACGTAATGGAGCCAACCTCAGGGATTCAGCACTGACAAATGAAACCTACCTACAGAACTGAACCCTCTGTCTCTTTCACTCTCTGAGGCCAGCACATACCCAGGAAGTGTTTGTTATGTCATGCAGACCCATGTTTCAAATGTATTTATGAATAATAATAATAATAATAATAATTTGAGGCCAGACTGAGCACATGCAGGGCCAAGGCCCCAAATGAACGCCCTTAGCAACGCCACCGGCTGCTCCAACACCAACCAGGTCGATCCACGCTTACCTGTTACCTTACCCCCCCCCCTCTCTCTCTCTCTCTCTCTCTCTCTCTCTCTCTCTCCCTCCCTCCCTCCCTCCCTCCCTCCCTCCCTCCCTCCCTCCCTCCCTCCTCCCCCTCTCTCTCTCTTCTCTCCATGTCTCTCCCTCTCTTCCTCTTTCTCCCTCTCTCTCTCCCTCTCCCCCCCCCTCTCTTTCTCTGTCTCCTCAACGGGGCTAAACTGCAGTGTCATAGGATCGCCATTCCCAGAGATGTTCCCGAGCCCCGCTCCTCTCTGGAATCCATCCCTCCTCCCTTTCCGCCTAACCCCCCCCCCCCCCCCCTCCCTTTCCGGCTGCCCCCCTCCTCCTCCCTTTCCCCCTGCCCTGCGACTCCTAAGCAGTGGACAGAGCAGAGAGAAGTGCTCCTCCATAGCTCCTCCTTATCCTATCTGCCCTGGGATCGATTCAAAGGAAAACCCCCCAAAGCGTCCAGGTTCTCATTGAGCATTCTGGACGTGTCTCAGCTTCCTGTCTATCTGTGGTACTAAATGAACCATGAGAGGCAGGCAGAGCCTGTTGGGAAACACCTGTTATCAGGAGTCCATCAGAGGCTTATCCTTCAGGTCACACACCCAGAATGCACCTGTGGCGCTGTATCTCCGTCCACAGATCTGCGCTTGATGTTTTGGTCGGAGGAGAGGGGGCGAGAAAGGGGGAAGCTGATGGAATAGTCTTGTTTTGAAGGGTTCTGTTATGGATTGCCAGAGTACAGCACGGCTTTAAAATAGAGCATTTAATAACGAGAGGTTCCCATACTACGACAAGGAGCCAGCCAGGACCTGTACAATACCCCACAGTAGAGGACACTCTCTTACACAACTACATTCAATATATACTTCATGAACTAATCATAATAATAATGTACAGATCAATTTGTGTGTTAGAAAGGCTGTGGAGTGATTGACAGGACTGTTAGCCCGCCCCCTTCATAGATGGAGTCACGTGCATCAATAAAAATGATATAATGGACGTCGCATTCAAGAGTAGGAACATATTTTTGCAACTGATGGTGTTTCTGTAACTGGGGGGAATTTAGAGATGAATAACAGTCTCTTTAGGATGACCATAGAACACTGTCTGTGTGTGTGTGTGTGTGTGTGTGTGTGTGTCGGTCTCTATTAAAATGTACAGGATAGCCTGATGTTGCGTCCAGTAAACCATGAGTGTGTGAGCTGTTTGGAAGGAGGGGTGGACTAGCAAGCACCAAAAGAGACTTGGATCAAAGAGGCGCAGGAAGGAGATTAGAGGTGAGCCTTGTATTGACTTAGAATAGACTGAAGGGAATTAAAAGAGAGAGAGAGAGAGAGAGAGAGAGAGAGAGAGAGAGAGAGAGAGAGAGAGAGACAGACAGAGAGACAGAGAGAGACAGGGGGAAGGGAGAGAGAGAGAGAGAGAAAGAGAGAGAGAGCACGGGATTACAGAGTCTGTTGTCATATATATGGGATATGTAAGAAACACCGCGCACACGCACGCACGCACGCACGCACACACGCACGCACGCACGCACGCACGCACGCACGCAGCAGAAGACTCTAGGTATGGGTTGGAAAGCCAAGCAGGTGTGGCGGGCCATCCCCGAGTGCTTCACACACCACTCCAACCACCCCTAATCTCACACAGGTGTTAACATGGAGGACTACCTCCCCCCTCCCACTTCTTTAACAATGAGTTCACCCTCCACCCTCTCTCTCCCTCCCTCCCTTTCTCCCATCCATCTCTCTCTCCATAGGACGGCCTGTTTGTGGCACTGCTTTGGTTGCTCTTTACAGGGGAAACAATGCTACTGAGGTACAGGTTCAAGATCAGGTTGACTGTATTTGATCCCATAAGCCGACTTGTTTTGCAATTAAGAGAAAATATAAGACATCCCTTTCCAACACATGGTTACTGCTGTAGGTACTAACAGCCAGACAGCATTGCTCGAGGGTGCAGGAGTGCTAATGTGCTGGAGCCTTGCCCTTTGGGTTATGTGCTCCTTAAATGCTTCTCCTTTTCACTCCACTTGTTGAAAGCAGGGGGAGAATACTGATTGTCGCCCCAAGCCTTGGCGGTAATTTGACACCCCTCCCATTTTGGTGTTGTCAGGGACAAAGAGGGGCTGCTGGCCTTTACGGGCTGGGCCATAGGGGCTGCTCTGTCTGCAAAGGGGCTGCTCTGTGACAAAGGGGCTGCTCTGTCACCAAAAGGGCTGCTCTGTGACATAGGGGCTGCTCTGTCTGCAAAGGGGCTGCTCTGTCTGCAAAGGGGCTGCTCTGTAACATGAGGGCTGCTCTGTCTGTAACAAAGGGGCTGCTCTGTCTGTAAAGGGGCTGCTCTGTAACAAAGGGGCTGCTCTGTCTGTAAAGGGGCTGCTCTGTAACAAAGGGGCTGCTCTGTCTAACAAAGGGGCTGCTCTGTCTGTAAAGGGGCTGCTCTGTAACAAAGGGGCTGCTCTGTAACAAAGGGGCTGCTCTGTAACAAAGGGGCTGCTCTGTCTGCAAAGGGGCTGCTCTGTTTGCAAAGGGGCTGCTCTGTCTAACAAAGGGGCTGCTCTGTGACATAGGGGCTGCTCTGTGACATAGGGGCTGCTCTGTCTGCAAAGGGGCTGCTCTGTGACATAGGGGCTGCTCTGTCTGCAAAGGGGCTGCTCTGTCTGCAAAGGGGCTGCTCTGTCTGCAAAGGGGCTGCTCTGTAACATGGGGGCTGCTCTGTAACATGGGGGCTGCTCTGTCTGTAAAAAAGGGGCTTCTCTGTCTGCAAAGGGGCTGCTCTGCCTGACGTTGTTGTTTTTGCATACAGTATATTGTCAATATATATATATATATATATATATATATATATATATATATATATATATATATATATATACACACTGACTTCACGGCACAGCTGGTCCTCACTCTACTTCCGATGTCAAGTCTCTCACCTACCAGACACAAGGTGAAACAAAGGTTCCGCATTGCAATAGCTCCAACTGTCTATCTGTTTAAACAACGTCTTGCTTTTACATTTTCATTTTGACACGTGTGACATACAGAAGATATAACATGTAAATAACACAGCTTTGGAGTTTTTCTTTATCCGTATTTAGTCTATTTTGGGAGCCATGCTAGCGGTTACCTCAAGCTTATTATATTGCTAGGCTACTTTTACTACGACCACGTAACTAACTCAATACTGGACGTATGGACATCAAATGTATGTCAATCATCTCGTCTTACTAGGGGTGGGGTGGGGTGGGGCATATCTTATTTCCCAAAGTGTTACTCGCATACGAAAGTACACACACACACACACACACACACACACACACACACACACACACCGACACACACCGCTTCTGGCACTGCCTTTTTAGGTCAACAAGCCAAGCAACAATGTGGGCTTGTGGACTGGGCCCTGCTCATCAGGCCTCTTGTCCTGCTGGTGTGTGGGTTGGGGAGGGTGGGAAACCTGGCTCCACTTGTCAACACAGAGATAAGTGGAGGTCCCAGAGGCAGAACGCCCTGTGTCAGCTGCCAGGCAGCGAGCCCTTCAGGAAGTACGCAGCCGTACGGTGGAGTCCACTGTACAAAGTGAGAAGCCCTTCAGCCGTACGGTGGAGTCCACTGTACAAAGTGAGAAGCCCTTCAGCCGTATGGTGGAGTCCACTGTACAAAGTGAGAAGCCCTTCAGCCGTACGGTGGAGTCCACTGTACAAAGAGAGAAGCCCTTCAGCCGTACGGTGGAGTCCACTGTACGAAGTGAGAAGCCCTTCAGCCGTACGGTGGAGTCCACTGTACAAAGTGAGAAGCCATGCAGAGAGAGCGGTACTAATATTCCTAACACCTAAACGTGCTGGATACCAGCAATATCAGGAGGGAATTTTCCTGGCTGCTCTCCAAAACATTAAGGACCAGCTGAGCTGTGAAGTCACCCTCCACTGCCTTCAAATGTGCTACCTTGAGAAACCCCCCCCCCCCGCCCCCAAAATATATATGAAATATATATATAAATATATATGTATTTTCCACTCAGCTGCCATTGCCGTTCTCTAGACGTTTTGGCATGTACTCAAACACAGCATGCAATAACACCATGCCTGTACATGGCTGTGTGTTTTCTCTGATGGGTTGGGTTTTTGGTTGACAGTTGCTGCCGACAACAAGGCACCTTGTGCAGAGTCAGGTGGTTGGCTAATTACAGGGCTGCAGGCGCTTCACACGGGCTCGCACAAAGAGAGCTAGCCATCGTTCTTATATTGATCACATTGTGCTTTTTTTTTTGCTTTTCTTCTCTATCGTTCAAAAGGAAGGTTTAATTTCAAAACTATATAATTCAAAATTGACCATGCAGGGACAACCTTGTAGGTACTCAAGAAGCCGAAATAAAATATAAAATGTTGCGATAAGAGATTACAATGAGTAAACTAATATGCGTTAGCGAGCGGATAAGGACTTACAGGCCTTTCCGCATGGCTGTTACCTAGCGACGGGCCAGGCAAATACATAATTCAATATACACAAAGTGGCGCTGACATATACATTTCGGACTCGTTCTTTTGAAGTGTGCTCGTCAGGTTTGCAAGCGCAGCACTTCCAGGAAACGAGCCCGTTTTCCACCTCTTCCTCCGGGGGCGTAATGTGGGGGGGGGGGGGGCTGGTAGAACGTGAACGACACGTACAGCGGACCAGTGACCTATGACCCGGCACAAGAGGAGGCTCCTAAAAGTCCGTCAGGTCGTTTGGTCACGGAGCCAAAACACACGGCCATCTTCACGAACCATATAATACTCAAAGAAGAACTGCCCAAATATTACAGGTTGTCCAAAAAAACTATTATTGCCTTGTGTGAGATGAGTACAGCATGACATTGAGCCTAGCATGAGAATATGGGACCATTTCTTACCAGGCCCTTGGAGTGGACGAGCCTCAGCCCCACATACCAGTCTGACCTTGTTACCTGACAGGGTTGGAAATCCCCCATGCTCATATTTCACCACGACCCCCCCTCAGAACTTCCTGGACAGAAGTCAGGGTCCTCCGCCGCATACAAATCTGAAAAACCCAATTAGCTATTTCAACATGAAAACATCCTGAATGGGAAGCGGACAGAGTTTCTGAGGCGATTGTTTGTTTGTTTGTTGACTTCTTGCCTCGCGGCACTGAACAACATCTATTGAGGTTAACATTGCCTAAATCCATTGTATATATCTCTGTACTATAGACGATATCTCAGATGGAAAGGAGAGATTGGTTTGTGGGAATCTCTCCCCTCACTCCTTCCCTCTAAACACCTCTCTCTCTCTCTCTCTCTCTCTCTCTCTCTCTCTCTCTCTCTCTCTCTCTCTCTCTCTCTCTCTCTCTCTCTCTCTCTCTCTCTCTCTCTCTCTCTCTCTCTCTCTCTCTCTCTCTCTCTCTCTCTCTCTCTCTCTCTCTCTCTCTCTCTCTCTCTCTCTCTCTCTCTCTCTCTCTCCCTCTCCCTCTCCCTCTCCCCCTCTCCCTCTCCCTCTCCCTCTCCCTCTCCCTCTCCCTCTCCCTCTCTCCCTCCCTCCCTCGGCTCTTTTGAAAGAGATAATGTATTCCTGGGTTAGTTGAGGCGCCATCCTCTCTCTCCAGAGCGCCCGTGGCGAAGTGTGGATCAGACGGACAGATCTCTGGGCCTCTCCTTGATGCCTGGCACACCGGCCCCTCCAGGCCCCACAGCCGTCCCTGTGTCTCGTGTAAACAGCGGCAGAGGAACCTCACCCCCCCCCCCCCCCACCCCCCGCCATTTCCATATCAAAGCGGGCCGGGCCTCACCAGGCGACGGCGCTGTGTTAAGAGTGGTGTAGGTTAACCTCGCCCCCAAAAGAGAGATGTCGAAGGTCACCCCTCGCTTTCCCTGTAATGCTCCTCTTTGACTTCCTAGAGAGACAAAGCCAAGGTGGAAACGCTGGTGTGGGGATTATACCCATGGTGAATGAGGACGTTTTGTTGCTGTGGTGAGGTGTGTGTGTGTGTGTGTGTGTGTGTGTGAGACCTTCAGGTGTGTGTCTGTGTGTGTGTGTGTGTGTGTGTGTGTGTGTGTGTGATGGCGTCCCTTTCTCTGCTGCTGTGCGCTGAATTCAAACCCTGGGCCCTCCCTGGTAGAGGGCCGCTTGGTGTCAATCCTTGACCCTGGCCAGAGGGGCTGACCCTAAACCAATGAGGGAGAGCATTACCACCTCCTAAACAAACACCTCTCACCCCTAACCCTAACCACCCAGGTAGTCCTTCAGTAGGAGTCCTTTAATACCCCTAACCCCAACCCTAAACAAACACCTCTCACCCAGGTAGTCCTTCAGTAGGAGTCCTTTAATACCCCTAACCCCAACCCTAAACAAACACCTCTCACCCCTAACCCTAACCACCCAGGTAGTCCTTCAGTAGGAGTCCTTTAATACCCCTAACCCCAACCCTAAACAAACACCTCTCACCCAGGTAGTCCTTCAGTAGGAGTCCTTTAATACCCCTAACCCCAACCCTAAACAAACACCTCTCACCCCTAACCCTAACCATCCAGGTAGTCCTTCAGTAGGAGTCCTTTAATACCCCTAACCCCAACCCTAAAAAACACCTCTCACCCAGGTAGTCCTTCAGTAGGAGTGCTTTAATACCCCTAACCCCAACCCTAAACCCTACCCCTAACCCTGAACCTTACCCCCAACCCTAACCACCCAGGTAGTCCTTCAGTAGGAGTTCCCATCATGCCCCTAACCGCAACCCTAAACCCTACCCCAAACCCTGAACCTTACCCCTAACCTTAACCACCCAGCTAACCCTTCAGTAGGAGTTCCCTTCATACCCCTAACCCTAAACCCTACCCCTAACCCTGAACCTTACCCCTAACCCTAACCACCCAGCTAGCCCTTCAGTATGAGCTCCCTTCATGCCCCTAATCCTAGTCTAACGTGACCTCTCTCCAAACCTCGAACCCTCGTTCTCTCAAACTCGACCGGAGGTCTGGAAACGTTCATATATAAAGTGCTCTTCTCTTAGCCTTCCGATCTGGAAGGCACGCGTTTGATTGGCCCTAATAAACGTCACTCACTCTTTGGCGAAACCCTCCTCCTGTGTGGCTGCTGTAACCAAGGCTACCCACGCAGTAACACACCTCTGTCTTTGAAGAGTGACACGCTGCTAGTCTCCAGCTCTTTCATACTTTCACTATCAAACTGGCCCAGGCTTTCCAACCCAAAGCTGGAACCGAGGCTTCCCTAACCCTCACCCTAACCCTAACCCAGGTAGTCCTTCAGTAGGAGTCCCCCTCCTACCCAGGGACTTGCTCGCTCGCTCGCTCGCTTCCTTCCTTCCTTCCTTCCTTCCTCCCCCCCCCCCCAGCTTCGGTCATCAATCTGTGGCACAGCTGTCAGTCACAGAGGGCTGCTAGCCCGCCTGTCCAGAGGCCGACCACAGTCTCCCTGCTAGCTCGCTGCAGAGCGTTGGGAGCAGCCAGGGAGCCGTGCAGGCTGGTCCCCGGCCAGGGCTGGCCATGTGCAGAGGAGTGCGACACGGAGAGGAGGAGAGGGAGGAGGAGGAGGAGGACACACTGACAGGGAGCTGGCCGAGGAGGGAGGGAGGGATGTGGTTAGCTGGCTGGCTGTCTCAGGGGGCGGTCCCACGTCCCGGGCAGGTGGGCCGAGTGGCAGACAGGTCCCGTGAGTCGAGACGGACCGATGGAGCGTCAGAGACGCTAGCCGAGAGTGGCCCACCTATCGGGGGGGGGGGGGGGGGGGGAGGAGTGGCCCACCTATCAGGGGAGAGGGACGGGGTGAGGAACAGGAGAGGAGGGGGGTCTGGCTATCAGAGCAAGCAGGTGTAGCTGTCAGTGTCAGGGAGAGATAGAGCGAGAGAGAAGGGAGAAAGATGCACAAGGGCGAACACACCACACACACACACACAAATGTAAAGCTACAGCATCTGACAGACAACTATGACTGTGGTTTCAGTGTCAGGTGGTGGTGGATGGGCACATTTGATGGCCAGGAATGAGTAAGGGTCTGTGTGTGTGTGTGTGTGTGTGTGTGTGAAGCATGATGGGGCGCTGTCACGACTTGACTTGCAGAGCATGGCCACCCTTCCCATCATGCTCTTGGCCACCTGTCAAAGTCCATCTGTGTCCGTCATAGTTGTAAGTAAGGGTCTCTGTGTGTGTGTGTGTGTGTGGGTGTGTGTGTGTGTCCGTCATAGTTGTTTACACTGTTGACACCTCGTTACTGGAGCCAAATCACTCTGTCTTCTTCTTCTTCTTCTTCTACTGCTGCTCCTCCTCCTCCTCCTCCTCCTCCTCCTCCTCCTCCTCCTTGTCTGTCTTCTGCTCCTCCTCCTCCTCCTCTCTCTCTCTCTCTCTCTTTACTCCTCCGCTCCCCTCCTCTCTCTCTTTGTTTGTTTGTCTTCTACCACTCCCCCCCCTCTCTCTCTCTCTCTCTCTCTCTCTCTCTCTCTCTCTCTCTCTCTCTCTCTCTCTCTCTCTCTCTCTCTCTCTCTCTCTCTCTCTCTCTCTCTCTCTCTCTCTCTCTCTTCTGTCTTCTGCTCCTCCTCCTCTCTCTCTCTTTCTCTTGTCTGTCTTCTGCTCCTCCTCCTCCTCCTCTCTCTCTCTCTCTTGTCTGTCTTCTGCTCCTCCTCCTCCTCCTCCTCTCTCTCTCTCTCTTGTCTGTCTTCTACTCCTCCTCTCTCTCTCTTTACTCCGCTCCCCTCCTCTCTCTTTCTTTGTCTTCTACCACTCCTCCCTCTCTCCCCCCACTCCACTCCCCCCCTCTGTCTGTCTGTCTGTCTGTCTGTCTGTCTGTCTGTCTGTCTGTCTGTCTGTCTGTCTGTCTGTCTGTCTGTCTGTCTGTCTGTCTGTCTGTCTGTCTGTCTGTCTGTGTCTTCTACAGCACCTCTCTCTGTCTGTCTGTCTTCTCTTTCCTCTCCTCCCTTCTCTCTGTTTTTACTCCTCTCTCTCTTTGTCTTCTTCCGCTCCTTTCTGTAAGCCCAGTTGAATTATTAACAAAAAACCTGCACCTGATATAGTTCATATATTACTCTCTCTTCTCTTCAAGCTCTAAAGTCTAAAATGTAAAAATACCCAATAAGAGACATTTCCCTCTCTTCTCCCTCTGTTCGGAAAATCATTTATTATTGAAATGCCCCTTTGCCTTAAAAAAAGTTGAAAGCAAGTTATTTTTACTTGATCCAACACTGGGGAATATAGACTTTCAGAGCCGCCTAAGATGCTGGATATGAAAATATTACACACTAATTTACTTAAGAAGAGACCTACCACGCTGAACCATAGACCACACTGAACAATAGACCCACTGAACCATAGACCCACTGAACCATAGACCCACACTGAACCATAGACCCACTGAACCATAGACCACACTGAACCATAGACCCACACTGAACCATAGACCCACACTGAACCATAGACCCACTGAACCATAGACCCACTGAACCATAGACCCACTGAACCATAGACCACGCTGAACCATAGACCCACTGAACCATAGACCACACTGAACCATAGACCACACTGAACCATAGACCACACTGAACCATAGACCACACTGAACCATAGTCCCACTGAACCATAGACCCACTGAACCACAGACCACACTGAACCATAGACCCACTGAACCATAAATCCAATGAACCATAGACCCACTGAACAATAGACCCAGTGAACCATAGACCCACTGAACCACAGACCACACTGAACCATAGACCACACTGAACCACAGACCACACTGAACCACAGACCCACTGAACCATAGACCCACTGAACCATAGACCACACTGAACCCAGTCCGGCTGTTCAGTGTGTAGGCCTACTGGAGGTACACTGACTGGCTGGGAGACAGGTCTGATGTTGTGATAATGGTCTCAGTATGGGTTCATGTCTGGATCAATACCTGGAGAAACCATCGTCCTACCAGAAACCAGCCTGGCTGTTCAGTGTGACTGGCTGGGGACAGGAGAAGGGCTGGGAGATGGTTGACATGTTGGGATCATGTCTGGATCAATAGCTGGAGAAAGGTTGATAAGAGCAGAGCGCCCTGACGTTGTTGGGGACAAACAGGATGATGGAGGGGGAAGAAGGCTGTCAGTAGTTGGTGGATGTCTTTCTATGAGCCTGTGTGAGTGTATATGTGTGTGTGAGCGTGTGTGAATGTGGATGTATATGTGTGTGAGAGAGAGAGAGAGAGAGAGAGAGAGAGAGAGAGAGAGAGAGAGAGAGAGAGAGAGAGAGAGAGAGAGAGAGAGAGAGAGAGAGAGAGAGAGAGAGAGAGAGAGAGAGAGAGAGTGTACCCACTAGGGCATTGCAGAGAAACAACTGCATTCAACTAAAATAAAATAATACAAGCCATGCATCTGCATTGGAAATAGGAGGAGTAATATTAAAGGTGATGGATTGCGGGGCAAATGTTCCACCAAGCAAGTCCATTTATTTCAAGATGTTTTTTTTCTTCCCAAAAAAAATCTAGCAACAGATAAATAATTACAACATACTTAATATGGAATGTACTCACTGAGTCCTGAGGTTGATTCTGAACATCATTTTTTCTGGAGACAGCTTATTGAGAAGTGAGTCTCAGCGATGCAAAGAGGCTATGGCTGAGCCTCTGAAAAACAGCCACTGTGTTGCTTTTAATAAATATGAATTATAGATTATTTCCCTTGGAATTTGAAAATAGGAGGAGATGAGGCGCTGGGGGTTTAAAAGAGGAAGTCTTTAATATTCCTTAAACCGGTGCTATTCTTCAATCTCTGTGTTAAAAGTCAAAACACAGCTTTGAGACCAAACAGCGGTAAGGCAGCAGGGGAGTGTGTATTAACCGATGAAAGTCAAGCGTTTGAAAAAAGGGCAGCTCCTTTGACGTTTCTGCTGGAGAGAAGCCAGAGCAGAGCAAGCCACTAATAAAAAGCAGCCCTTCCAGCCAGCAGCATCGAGCGGAGCCTCAAACCTGGCAACCACAACCCTCCCCCCTCTAAGGCAGGCCAGGACCCATGGCCTTCCGACACATCCATTTGCATCTCATTCCAAACTCCTCCGCGATGCGGCATTCGGCTGCCTTCGGAAAGCGCGGAACTTGAGGACAGATCAAAAGGAGCTGCGCTGCACTGGTGTGGGGCTGGAGCAGCTGTTTGGGCTAAAGAAGCTTTCAACAGGTGGAGGGAGCAGGTGGGAGGACAGCCCGAGGGGTCAAGCATGAAATCTCCTTTAGGGCCATGTGTTCCACGCTATTTCACCAGCCTCCTTTCTCGGCTCTGCTCCCGGCCCTGCTGGTAACGGAGGCCCTCATCAGTGGCCAATTAGTGCTATCCACCTCTCCCACCTGAGACAGCGCTAGGCCCAGGGAGAGCTTACCTCAGCCCCCGTCCTCCTCCACCGTACTACAACCAAGGCCGCCGATATACCCTGTAGAACGCGTCGCAGACACACACACACACACACACACACACACACACACACACACACACACACACACACACACACACACTCTCTGGAGCCTCGTAAAGAGAAACATGTTTCAGAAATGCTGCAACCTCCCTGTCCCCAGCCACTGTCAACCCCTCCCCCTCTCTAACTTACACGTCTACCTCACCTTTCCCGGGCCCCAGCTCCCTGAGCCCTGGTTGTTTCCAGCTGGGCGGGCAGAGTCTATTTCCCGAGGAACGCCAACAGATACGGGTCCATTAGCGGAGTCGGTGTTGTCGCAAGCCCCCCCCTCACCCCCCCCCCCCCCCCCCCCTTGTCAAAATGAACGCAAACAGAGCCGATCGAATCGATCTGCATAGCTCATGAGATGGTGATGAGACAACAAACACAACAGTGTGAGTCAATAGAGAAAGGCACACAGTGCAAGGTAACGCTCTGTCTGACGGAGAGAGGAGGACAAACGATATGTTGGTAAAGTACACAGCAAGGTTGCCCATTCTGCACGATCACTTTCCCGCGGGTGTTTGTCCTCACCGAGCTGCTTCAGTGGCTTCCCACCTACAGGAATGAAGCTTCGGCTCCCAAGTGAGGCGTCAGAACCACCAAAGATCGCCTGGAAATCGTTTTTTGTTGACATTTAAAAACAACCTGTATCTACGGTTTCCAGTTGGCTTGTAGACGACTTATTCTTTGCCCCCGAACTGGGACCGAGTGTGTCTGTGCACTGTCGCCTTGCAACCTGGCCCGGGTGCCAGTCCCACGGCTGCGAACCTGGAGTCCACCGCCACACTGTGGTTCACACACAAACAGGAACTCCAGCCACCAAACGCTCTTCCAACACAACGGGCCTGGGTTAAGTTCTGATGCGAGCCAACACGCTGGCTTGGCCCTCGCACGCTGGCGTTCACATCAGGGCACAGAGCAAAGGGCTTCTATGATGGCGAGAGCCCGAACTGGTGACACAAGAGGTGGTGAAGTTGTGTCCTGCTGTGTCACCCATTCAGGGCCACTGGGGATTGGGGGCACGCCAAGGCCATTTGACAGGCCATACTGGCCCTTTAATTGGCCAGTCTAAATCAAGCGTAAACATTCTGGAGTCCGCCCATCAAATCAGTATGCATTATTTGGCTGACCCGGCCAGCCCTCCAGCTGCTTCTCAAATGCCAGCTCTGGGCCTGTCCACCCCTTGCATTAGTCCGCTCACGCTGGGAGCACGCCTCACACACACACACACACACACACACACACACACACACACACACACACACACACACACACACACACACACACACACACACACGCTACGCATACCCTCACCCTGGGAGAGCACCTAAAAGCAGCCGGTCAAGGACAGGTCCGGGGACTGCCACACCCTCCACACACCCCCACCCCCCACACACAAGATGAACAGTCTCTCCTGCAGCTTGCAGACACACACACACACACACACACACACACACACACACACACACACACACACACACACACAATTTGTGTGTTGCACACCGTGCACACACTTACCTGAAGTATGCAGTGATAGACATTCAGGACAAAGAGCTTCCCTGGCTTTGAGTTTTTACTCCTAATCTCTGAGATCAAAGTGAAGCAGAAAAAACACCATTAGCTTGCTAATGATCCACACAGCCTGGTCTTACACCCCGCCATAATCACAGTACATACACACACACACTCTAGGACCTGGTCAATAGAGCCCACTGTAACCACAGTACACACACACACTCTAGGACCTGGTCAATACAGCCCGCTGTAATCACAGTACACACACACACACACACAGACACACACACACACACACACACTCTAGGACCTGGTCAATAGAGCCCACTGTAATCACAGTACACACACACACACTCTAGGACCTGGTCAATAGAACCCGCCGTAATCACAGTACACACACACTCTAGGACCTGGTCAATAGAACCCGCTGTAATGACAGTACACACACAGCCCGCCATAATCACAGTACACACACTCTAGGACCTGCACCAAGACCATGATCCCACCATCAGATTTACATTACTACCATACATTATTATATTATATATTATTATTATCACATTACTACCATACACAGAGACCATGATCACAGCATCAGATTCACCGTTCTACCATCAGAACACAGAACCATGATGACACCATTATTACTATTACTTATTATATTAAATATTATTATTATTACATCACTACCATACTGCAGTATAGAGTCCATAATCACAGCATCAGATTCACCATTTTACCATACATTATTATATTATATTATAATTACATTACTGCCATACACCGTACACAGACACTGGGGCTGTGACGATCATGACATTTTGGTTTGTCGATTAATTGTCATTCAAATAACTAAATGAATTGAATAACTTAATCTGAAGTTACTTTGATAGTATAAGCCTAATAGTAGTGTAATAATAGACACAGGTGCCTTGAAAACAAGAAGAGGCATGTATTGTACATGAGAACATTTCAATAAAGAAGAAAATAGAATTTTCTAATTATTAATTTTCTAATTATTAATTTTGTAATTATTAAATGCTGGTTTTGCAACAATGCATTTTTTCGCTACCTCATGCTAACGCTGCTGCTAAAGAAAATAACACCATTGGCGCTTTGCACTCTCTCTCTCTCCTCCCCTGGTACCACATGGCATAGTCTCTCTCTCTCTCTCTCTCTCTCTCTCTTTCTCTCTCTCTCTCTCTCTCCTCCCCTGGTACCACATGGCATAGTCTCTCTCTCTCTCTCTCTCTCTCTCTCTTTCTCTCTCTCTTTCTCTCTCTCTCTCCTCCCCTGGTACCACATGGCATAGTCTCTCTCTCTCTCTCTCTCTCTCTCTCTCTCCTCCCCTGGTACCACATGGCATAGTCTCTCTCTCTCTCTCTCTCTCTCTCTCTCTCTCTCTCTCTCTCTCTCCTCCCCTGGTACCACATGGCATAGTCTCTCTCTCTCTCTCTCCTCCCCTGGTACCACATGGCATAGTCTCTCTCTCTCTCTCTCTCCTCCCCTGGTACCACATGGCATAGTCTCTCTCTCTCTCTCTCTCTCTCTCTCTCTCTCTCTCTCTCTCTCTCTCTCTCTCTCTCTCTCTCTCTCTCTCTCTCTCTCTCTCTCTCTCTCTCTCTCTCCTCCCCTGGTACCACATGGCATAGTCTCTCTCTCTCTCTCTCTCTCTCCTCCCCTGGCACCACATGGCATAGTCTCTCTCTCTCTCCTCCCCTGGTACCACATGGCATAGTCTCTCTCTCTCTCTCTCTCTCTCTCTCTCTCTCCTCCCCTGGTACCACATGGCATAGTCTCTCTCTCTCTCTCTCTCTCCTCCCCTGGTACCACATGGCATAGTCTCTCTCTCTCGCTTTGCCAGAGCTCTCTCTCTCCTCCCCTGGCACCACATGGCATAGTCTCTCTCTCTCTCTCTCTCTCTCTCTCTCTTTGCCAGAGCTCTCTCTCTCTCTCTCTCCTCCCCTGGTACCACATGGCATAGTCTCTCTCTCTCGCTCTCTCTCTCTCTCTCTCTCTCTCTCTCTCTCTCTCTCTCTCTCTCTCTCTCTCTCTCTCTCTCTCTCTCTTTGCCAGAGCACTCTCTCTCTCTCCTCCCCTGGCACCACATGGCATAGTCTCTCTCTCTCTCTCTCTCTCTCTCTCTCCTCCCCTGGTACCACATGGCATAGTCTCTCTCTCTCTCTCTCTCTCTCTCTCTCTCTCTCTCTCTCTCTCTTTGCCAGAGCTCTCTCTCTCTCTCTCTCTCTCCTCCCCTGGTACCACATGGCATAGTCTCTCTCTCTCTCTCTCCTCCCCTGGTACCACATGGCATAGTCTCTCTCTCGCTCTCTCTCGCTCTCTCTCGCTTTGCCAGAGCTCCCTCTCTCTCCTCCCCTGGTACCACATGGCATAGTCTCTCTCTCTCTCTCTCTCTCTCTCTCTCTCTCTCTCTCTCTCTCCTCCCCTGGTACCACATGGCATAGTCTCTCTCTCGCTCTCTCTCGCTCTCTCTCGCTTTGCCAGAGCTCTCTCTCTCTCCTCCCCTGGTACCACATGGCATAGTCTCTCTCTCTCTCGCTTTGCCAGAGCTCTCTCTCTCTCTCCTCCCCTGGTACCACATGGCATAGTCTCAGTGGCGCTTTGCCAGAGCACATTGGCACCACATCGCATAGTCTCAGGTTGGTTTCTGTGTGAGAAAGTGAAGTTCTCTCTCTCTCTCTCTCTCTCTCTCTCTCTCTCTCTCTAAAAGAATAAAGAGTTCTAAGTGAAGTGAGGACCAGTAATTTTGTCCTCACAACTCCAGAATGTCCTCACTTAAATAGTAAGAGGTCAGGTCATTTTTTAAACTTAAATAGTAGTACCTGTACACACTCTCTCTCTCTCTCTCTCTCTCTCTCTCTCTCTCTTTGCCAGAGCTCTCTCTCTCTCTCTCCTCCCCTGGTACCACATGGCATAGTCTCTCTCTCTCTCTCTCTCTCTCTCTCTCTCTCTCTCTCTCTCTCTCTCTCTCTCTCTCTCTCTCTCTCTTTGCCAGAGCACTCTCTCTCTCTCCTCCCCTGGCACCACATGGCATAGTCTCTCTCTCTCTCTCTCTCTCCTCCCCTGGTACCACATGGCATAGTCTCTCTCTCTCTCTCTCTCTCTCTCTCTTTGCCAGAGCTCTCTCTCTCTCTCTCTCTCTCTCCTCCCCTGGTACCACATGGCATAGTCTCTCTCTCTCTCTCTCCTCCCCTGGTACCACATGGCATAGTCTCTCTCTCGCTCTCTCTCGCTCTCTCTCGCTTTGCCAGAGCTCCCTCTCTCTCCTCCCCTGGTACCACATGGCATAGTCTCTCTCTCTCTCTCTCTCTCTCTCTCTCTCTCTCTCTCTCTCTCTCTCTCTCTCTCTCTCCTCCCCTGGTACCACATGGCATAGTCTCTCTCTCTCTCTCTCTCTCTCTCTCTCTCTCTCTCTCTCTCTCTCTCTCTCTCTCGCTTTGCCAGAGCTCTCTCTCTCTCCTCCCCTGGTACCACATGGCATAGTCTCTCTCTCTCTCGCTTTGCCAGAGCTCTCTCTCTCTCTCCTCCCCTGGTACCACATGGCATAGTCTCAGTGGCGCTTTGCCAGAGCACATTGGCACCACATCGCATAGTCTCAGGTTGGTTTCTGTGTGAGAAAGTGAAGTTCTCTCTCTCTCTCTCTCTCTCTCTCTCTCTCTCTCTCTCTCTAAAAGAATAAAGAGTTCTAAGTGAAGTGAGGACCAGTAATTTTGTCCTCACAACTCCAGAATGTCCTCACTTAAATAGTAAGAGGTCAGGTCATTTTTTAAACTTAAATAGTAGTACCTGTACACACTCTCTCTCTCTCTCTCTCTCTCTCTCTCTCTCTCTCTCTCTCTCTCTCTCTCTCTCTCTCTCTTCCCCCCCCCCCCCCCCCCCCCACACAGAGAGTGCCCCATCTGTCTGTAGATCCCCTTAATCCCCAGGCTCTTGTCAAAGACGGCTCTTGGAGTGACTGCTGACACACTGTCGGCTGCCATTTGCCCTGGACGGAGGCGAGTCTGTGTGTGTGTGTGCGTGTGCGTGTGTGTGAAGTCGAGATAAAGACTGATAAAGCCAGATAACCAGGATGAGAGAGAGGAATCTAGGGAACTAGAGAGGGACAGACTGTTAACAGACTAATCATTCCATCCTATCCCTCCACCCTGCCTCTTCAAATGAACTCCTGGACGTGTTCCCCCTGTGGAACACGCAACACGCTCTATGAGCAGGCCGGTGGATAACTAGGGCCCTGATGGCCGAGGTCTCTCCTATTGTTCTGATTAGACAGAGGACGGAAGAGGGGGGGATTAACCCCCTCTTCCAGGTAGTTGGCCAGGGGCCACAGATGGAGAGTTAGCAGATACGGTGTGAACCATGGTCCATGGCCGACGCTGGGGGAAAGCCCTGCAAATCCTCACTTTAGCTCTGTTGGAACGTCGGCGCACAGAAATTAGGACTGGTTTAAGAAAGTGTTTTGGGGAGGTACAGTATGAGCTGAGTGATAATGACAGAGATGCAGCTCTGGTGACATACCCTGGTCAGTGTGTGTGTGTGTCTGTGTGTGCGTGTGTGTGTGTGTGTGTGTGTGTGTGTGCGGGCCGACTCCCTCGCCATGAAAACCAAGCCTGCGGCTGGAAATAACCAGGCCCCTCCATTTTGGAGGAATGCTGGTGGTTCAAGGGCTGTGGCCACTTTCACCTCATCAATCTTTGTCTCGACCTCGGGTTTCACCGGGAGAGAACAGCTGGACAAAAGGCCGGTGCCAACAACTTGATCCCCCCCAGTCGACGCAGTGATCTAGACTAGAGGTGCGCCTCGGAACCCTTTCACACAAGGAGTTATTGTCTTCAAATATCTCTGTTCCTTGCAAGACATTTCCTTACCCCCCCCCCCCCCCCCCCCCCCCGTCCTGGAAAGTATTTTTCTTTGAAGTCAACACATTCGTCCGGAGCTCTGTGGCCATTTTGACCGTGCCCGGGGGAGTGTGGATGTTGGGTGACACAGCGTCTGCTGTTGTGCACAGTGTGTGTGAATTAGATAACACATCAATCGCTCCCTAAATGAAACCTTCCACCTCTGTGGAGCTCGGCCCAGCCCGGCCGGAGATGAAAGGCTGCCATTGGCCCAGGCCCTTTTTCCGCCTGATTCCCAGACATCTGCCACAAGGAGCCCAGCCTCGCTGTAAAGCCGCGGTGCCCATGACCAATGGATTGGCAGCCCCGTCTCCCACACAGGGAGGGTCAGAGAGAAGAGGAGGGGACTGGAGGGGGTTATCTGGGGGACAAACTCTGTTCACAAGCCAGGGCCCATTTCTCTCCTTATCCCCTTTCTATAGCATCTTAAAGGTTTTTTTTCCAAGCACTCCAACCCACCTCTCAACCTCCCCAAGCAGCCCCGCAGCTCGACAAATGACTAGCAAACAATAGGAATCAATCATTGGCTTAAAACTCTGCGTTCTATATTCCGTCTTGGCTGGTGAATAGGCGGCGGCTTCTCTGTGGCTGGGCCATTAACCTTCTCCGCTTGCCGCCGTGGAGACAGGCCGGTCAAATCCCCATCATTTCAGTTTATGAACAGCGCCAGTCCATTTTAAAGTGATTTTCCTATCCTTTCAACAATACACGCAGAAAAAAAAAAAGTGTTTTCTGAGGTAGAATACGGGGCCTTTTAAACCGGACGCTCCATAGCAACACGTCCGTGTACACCGTGTTGAACAAAGATTTGACATCCCCACCGCTTTTAAACTAAAAGATATCCCACTGTAAAAGCATTGCCTACAACACTCGTGAAGAAACATTGAAACAACCTAAACCTTCCACCTGCTGCCTGGATGCTCTTTAAACATGCTCCTCTATAAAGGTATTTAAGCGCCTGCTGTCAGACTTACTGCAAATAGTTAACTGCTCTCTCCAATCACGCAAAAGGCCCTGAAAACTGCAGTTATTAAACCTCTATTAAAAAAGTGGAGCCTAGATTCTTCAATAATTAGCAACTAAATTATTTCTTAGTCTCCACTGGCAATGACACCCTCTAATCAGGATTTCGACCACTTCATAGAACTGAAATTGCTCTTATTAAAGTTTTAAAATGACATACGTCTAAACACTGACTTCAGCAAGATTCCTATCTTGGTGTAATTGGATCTTAGCGCTGCTTTTGTTGACCATAAAAACATGGGCACCTTTGTGTCCATTGGCAACTACGTATCTGAGATAACTAATATGACACGTGGAGTCCCCCAGGGGTCCATTTTGGAGCCCTTTCTATTCAACTTCTACATGCTCCCACTAGGCCACCACAGTTATGCAGACGACACCAAAATACACATAGCTTGACTATTGTGCAATACAATCACTGTGTCAGTGCATTGAGCAAGTCAATGACGATGTGCAAGAATTTCCTGCAGCTAAATAAAGAAAAAGCTGAGCTAATTATCTTTGGTGCTAAAGAGGAGAGGCTAAAAGTTAGCACACCTTCAGACTATGTCTCTGAAAACTAAGGAACAAGCTAGAAATCTTGGTGTCATCATTGACTCAGACCTAAATTTCAACAACCACATCCACGATGTAATAAAATCAGCATCCTACCACCTCAAAAACATGTCAAGACTCAGAGGACTCATGTCCCAATAAGACTTAAAAAAATGTATTCATGCATTTCTTTAGTTACCAGTAGGCTGGACTACTGTATTGGTCTTCTTTCAGGTCTTAAAAAAAAAAAAAAAAAAGGCACTTATATAACTGCTTAGGCTGTGGACTTGATTCCAAAAAGAGTAAATTCCAGTGATGATGAGGAATCGAATAGTTTAGTGCATCCGTAATATGTGCAAATATTGTTTTAATCCTGTTTTTTTTAAGTTATTGTTCTTCATTGATCAAAGTATTTTAAAAAAATGTCAATATGTTTGAAAAATCTTAAACTGAAATATTTTGTTTCAGATTGAGATTCTGGAAGATTAAAATCTAATCTGTTGTGACTTTTCAAATGCTTGTAAATTATTAATATTTAAAACATTGTTTTGGATAAAACATGTATCTTTATATTCATAAAGCATTGTGTCATTCATATTTCATTCAATGCTTATTTGAAGAAATATTTATTATTCAATAAACCAGTGGAGGCTGGTGGAGCTGAAAGCATGGATCGGTGTCGAATGCACAGCTGATTCCATTCCATAGACAGGGAATGATGTATTATTACTCTGGAAAAACACTGGCCCTCTCTCTGTCAGCTCCACAAACATACATTATTTGAATTGGTCAGAATAGCTTTAAAAGCTCTAAGAAATAGACAATTGGGATCGGTTCCATCGAATACACAGGTCCTATCCTTTCCTCTAAATTTCACACCAGTCTCCTAAACCAAAATTATTTTAATTGAATTTACATTTCTAATTAAATTTTCAAGCAAAAAATTACATTTCTAAAATTCCTCTTGGCACATATAAATAAATGAAATGCTCTGAGAGAAGATGTGCTCTCTATGAGCGCTCTAGGCCCTGTATTCAGCCTCTCCAAAATCTATGGAAGCCTGTTAAAAAACGAACCAATCAGGACAGTTGTTTCAAGGAGGCGTGGCTACTTGCATGTCAATCAACTCGCGTGTACATTCCTGGTTAAAAGCACGACTGTATCGCAGCACTTTGACTTAGAGTTACTCTAGCTCACTCAAGTCAGGGAGCACGCAGGCGCGTGTGCGTGTGTGTGTGTGTGTGTGTGTGTGTGTGTGTGTGTGTGTATGTGTGTGTATATAAACACCATTTGAAGGGGCTTAGGAGAGGGATAGGAGACTCAGGAGGTTGGCTGTTGTGATTCAAATTCTTGCTCATTTGCACAAACCAATAGACTTGCCTATTGCACCTCATTCTCAGAGTTAAAACTAAAAATGGTGAAGCAGCGTTTAGCTACAATGCTACAAATAGCTGGAACCAACTTTCAGAATATCTGAGACTCTCTCCAAACCTGACTACTTTAAATCTTGATTCAAAATGTATATTCGATAGTTTTTTGCTGAATTGTAGCCATTTTATTCCTCTTTATACAATTCTGTATATTATGTATTTATTTAGTAGTCTTTAATTTCTTTCTTGTATGACTTTGCTTGCTTTGTGTAAAGCACATGGCTTTGTTTAAGTGTATGAAATGTGCTATACAAATACATTTGACTTCACTTGACATGCTGTGCGGTGTATTTCTGCTGCAGCATGAGAGTTACTAAATAAACAACAATCCGGCAAATCCCCCCCCCCCCCCCCCAAAAAAAAAGATAAAGTTTGGAATTACTGGGCAAACGGTGATGTTCTACTGTAGATAAACAACAAATCCCCCCCCCCCCTTCTACTGTAGATAAACAACAAATCCCCCCCCCCCTTCTACTGTAGATAAACAACAAATCCCCCCCCCCCTTCTACTGTAGATAAACAACAAATCCCCCCCCCCTTCTACTGTAGATAAACAACAAATCCCCCCCCCCCCTTCTACTGTAGATAAACAACAAATCCCCCCCCCCTCTACTGTAGATAAACAACAAATCCCCCCCCCCCTCTACTGTAGATAAACAACAAATCCCCCCCCCTTCTACTGTAGATAAACAACAAACCCCCCCCCCCCCTTCTACTGTAGATAAACAACAAATCCCCCCCCCCCCCCTTCTACTGTAGATAAACAACAATCTGGCAAGTCCCCCCCCCCCCCCCCCCCTTCTACTGTAGATAAACAACAATCTGGCAAGTCCCCCCCCCCCCCGACCTTCTACTGTAGATAAACAACAATCCGGCAAGTCCCCCCCCCCCCCCCTTCTACTGTAGATAAACAACAATCCGGCAAGTCCCTTTCAGATTCTAATCCTAGTCTATGGTTGACCCTGAGTAGAATGTATTGAGTTTGCAGAGCTCCATTTTAAGTGACCGCTAGCAGGAAGTGCTAGGCTTTCCTCTTTATGGGCCCAGTTTGTGAACGTGTGTTTGGGCCCTATGAACGGACTGAGCCACAGTGCATTCTGGGTAAAGAAACAAACCCCTTTGAGCAGCGGGCGTTGGGGATTTGTTCTGCTTGGTCACACCCCTGCTTTGTTGGGGTAACCCCTACGGTGGCAGTCTGTCACCGTCGGATACGGAGGGCCAATCAAACAGGCTGGACAATAAAATGAGTTCCCTGAGAGCAGGCCAAGGATTTTCCCAGGGAGCATTTGCATACTGTAGGAGAATGATGGTGCCGGACGCCAAGCCCAGTGTCCGCTTAGCGACTATGAGGGAAAAGCACAAAGCCTGCTCCCTCCGTATCTGAGCTCGTACGCGGGAAAAGAGACCCTAGGTATTGCTTACGCTCAGAGGACTGAGGTTTTTATTTGAGGTTCCTACGGTTCAAAGTCAGATAGGCTAGAGAGTCTTTAAGTACCTTTCCCCACTTAATTGGAACTTGCTTTGACTGAAGTTAGAGGAGCACCTCATCCTATATGTGGATTAAAGGCTTATATTAAGGATCTGGAGGCAGACTATATATGTGCTATTCCTGCTCTAATCACCCAATGCTAATAACATCATCATAATAATAATATGATAACATGTTAAATGTAATATTTTGACTGTGCGTCTGTTTTTGGTGGATTTGTGTTGCTGCCTTGTGCCAACGTCTCGCTTAAAGAAGAGATGTTTCATCTCAATGTGATTCTCCTGGTTAAATAACGTTTTTTTTTTTTTTAAAGACGCAGTGAAATTCAAAATGACCTGACTTTGGTACATTAAAAAGCAGACAATAATTATGGATACGGTCATTGTGAGTTAGATCCTAGATTTTTACCTTAACTAGTGGGTTTTCCTTGACAGCGTGTCATGTTTACACAGCAAGTGACATCTCTATGCGTTAAAAAAAAGGATTTCAATAAGATTACAATTCCAAAGGACTACACTGACCTTTGCTGAACTGTTTCCCACCTCTTAACTGTCTCCACAGCATGTGTTTTGGTGCGAGTTATAATTTCTCACCAGCCTATCAGGGTGATGCCACCAAGCCAACAGGAAGCAGACTGTGAAACCCTGGCTGACTAGTGCACCAGCCGTAGGCCAGGACGACACTCAGTGGCTTTGGTTAGGTTAATCAGACAAATCAGCTATTTGTCTCGGTCAGGGTGCAGACAAAACCCAGCACCTAAAGGCCTGGAGTCCCTATGGGTATGCCCATCTAACAGCCTGGAGTCCCTATGGGTATCCCTAGGGTGAGGATGTGCCCATTCGGCCTGGGTGAGCAGCCCCCATATCAGCACCTACATGCCCAGGATTACAGGGTACCACTGGCTCCCTGGAGCTCAGGCTAAGCCAGATCCACAATCAGATTCCATGCAAGTCTTGCCAAGAGACAGAGAGAGTAAAGGCCGGGCCCATTAGGTCTTTATCAAGACAAAGCTTTGCTGCGGGATGTGAGCAACTGTTGTCACTTACTGGCCTCTTCATTAGATAGTCAATCAGCTCACTGCTATAGGTACCATCCAATCCCAAACCCTATTCCCTCCAATCCCTAATCCTAACCCTCCAATCCCTAACCCTCCAATCCCTAACCCTAACCCTAACCCTCCAATACTTAACCCTCCAAACCCTAACCCTAACCCTCCAATCCCTAACCCTAACCCTCCGATCCCTAACCCTCCAATCCCTAACCCTAACCCTCCAATCCCTAACACTAACCCTCCAATCCCTAACCCTCAAAACCCTAACCCTAACCCTGCAATCCCTAACCCTCCAATCCCTAACCCTAACCCTCCAATCCCTAACCCTAACCATCCAATCCCTAACACTAACTCTCCAATACCTAATATTTCGGGGCTGGTTCCAGTAAGAAGTTATATTTCAGGGCTAGTTCCAATAAGAAGTTATATTTCCGGGCTAGTTCCAGTATAGTATGAAGTTATATTTCCGGGCTACTTCCAGTATCCTAGGACTTTGGTCCAGACACCTGCTGGAGGCTCCTGACCGGTTCCAGATGAGTGCCCTGACGCCATGGCAACGTGCCCCTCCCCAATGGGATGAGTCGTCAGATTCCCTCCCTGGTCTGCTGATGCGTGACAGCACACTGACCCAAAGCCCCAGGAGCCAGGATCAGGGTGAAATGTCAAAGGGATCAAAGGTCACGACTGATCCCTGGGTGCCTATCTAGGATGAGCTGGGGGTTGGGGGTGGGGTCACTGCACTATGACAAAGACTAAAAGCGACAACGCTCACCCTGTTCCATGAGATCCTCCGAAACGGATCCACATCTGTCGCCAAACAAGCAGAATCAGGGGCCGCCAAACATCTCCTTTTCTAATTTGATCAGATGTTTTGTGGCGCTTAACTTCACAACATCCGAACTGTTGGAGGTCTCGGCAGGGAAGGAGGCGGTGCCTTTGTGTTTGGAGAGGCTGCGCGGGGCCACGGCAGGGATGCTGGGTGTAATGGAAGGTGTGTTATGACATGGCACCATCCCAGTCCTTCGCCAAGGCTGATTTCCTGCAGCAGATCTACGAGGTGACTAAAACGGCACACTTTCAATACGGCAGCCATTCCGTCACGTAGGGGGTTCAGTCACAACAGGCTGGGGAACAAACCACAGCCATCCACAGTAGGTGGTTCAGTCACAACAGGCTGGGGAACAAACCACAGCCATCCACAGTAGGTGGTTCAGTCACAACAGGCTGGGGAACAAACCACAGCCATTCCGTCACGTAGGGGGTTCAGTCACAACAGGCTGGGGAACAAACCACAGCCATTCCGTCACGTAGGGGGTTCAGTCACAACAGGCTGGGGAACAAACCACAGCCATCCACAGTAGGGGGTTCAGTCACAACAGGCTGGGGAACAAACCACAGCCATCCACAGTAGGTGGTTCAGTCACAACAGGCTGGGGAACAAACCACAGCCATTCCGTCACGTAGGGGGTTCAGTCACAACAGGCTGGGGAACAAACCACAGCCATTCCGTCACGTAGGGGGTTCAGTCACAACAGGCTGGGGAACAAACCACAGCCATCCACAGTAGGGGGTTCAGTCACAACAGGCTGGGGAACAAACCACAGCCATCCACAGTAGGGGGTTCAGTCACAACAGGCTGGGGAACAAACCACAGCCATTCCGTCACGTAGGTGGTTCAGTCACAACAGGCTGGGGAACAAACCACAGCCATCCACAGCCCTCCGCAAGTGTAGAGAAGGGCTCGCTATCAGCCGAGTTGATTAACATGCACTTAGGGTCAACAGAGCCGCTTAAGACGCTCTCCCACAGATCAGATTTACGAGGTTCCGAGGTACTAATTCCCGACCGAAACTCTTTGACTTAATCAACATGAATTGAATCACGGGTATTACTTTGAAGAGAAGGACTTCACTCGGGCTGCATTACTGCACCAACCTCTCTGTTCTCCTTTGTGAGATGGCAATTATCTATCGCAAATTATAATGAATGAAGTATTAAAGTCGCTTGCTGCCTCAAGGCCTATCCTTTACCTTACCTAATTTAATAATGCTATCACATGAACCTTTTATGTTGAGTCTTTCTGAGCCGTGGTCCGTACAAAGTTTAATTAACTCTGACACTAGTTGCTCCCATTGAGATCATGCCCTCCCGGTTTGTCTTTGTTAGGGGGGGCATCTGTCCATTCTCCATTACTGTGACAGAGACAGGTTGGCTGATGTTCTTTTTTCATGTTAGGAAAACGTTCTAATATTCATCAATGAGACGGATAAGAAACGGCGACCAGAAACGGCTAAAGATCTGGAAATATCCGGATTTAAATGCTAGAGCATGTGAGAGATTTGTCAGTATGTCTACAGTGTGGCCATTTAGGTCTGCACTTAGCTAAATATACACCTGTTAACTCCACCTGCGACCGCTCCAAACCTAACAGTCAGTTGAATGGTAATGGAAATGTTCGGTGACTACTCAGCCTGGTTTAACGTTGAACTATTTGCCGGCAAATGGCTGACTAAAGCTAAAAGCACCTCCTAGAAGAGTCAGGAGATCTCCAGGAAATGCAAAAAATATGGTGGAACCTTAGAAACAGCTCATTGGGTGAAGGTGCAGACCATAAGGCTAGTCCTTGACGCAGCGGCCTGGGTTCCATGCCTCTCTCTCTCTCTCTCTCCCACCTTTCCTGTCCATCCACTGTCCTGTCTATAATAAAAGCAAGAATGCCTCCCAAAAAATATCTTAAAAAAATAAAAGATTTAGAGGTTTAGTCCCTCACACAGGTCTACTGAAGCATAGGAGGAATTAAGCTCATTGGTCTGTTAGTGTTAACCTCTGATCCCTGAGCTGTTTAACGGCCAGCTAATCTGGATCGCACTGGGCAGCCTCTCGGAGGAAAACTGTGTACTTGACCAGCCATAAAATCCTGCTGAATTTATTTAGGAAAAAAGTGAGATATGTCAGGGTAGAAATAGGTTTAAATAACTATATTTGCACAATAATACGGTACAAGATTACAGCTTTTAAGCCACAACATGCTTTTAAATAATAAATAATAATAATAAGTTGAATGCTCTTCTTCTACTACTCAAAAATATAATGTTCAGATGTTAACCAAGGAACTGGTTATTATGTTACCCAGTCCCACAGCCAGTTCCTTATGAACTCAACACAGTCTTTAAAAAAAAAAGCGGTCATATATTTTGTTTCTACAGAGAATACCAGGCTAATATACTAATCACACATTTCTGGCCGATCTATTTGAATTCGTATTTGGCCTGTAGAAAATAGACGGAGTCAATATCAATAAATATTCAATTCAAATCAGCAAATCTTCATTAATTCAAACGTCTTTAAACGGGGAAACAAAACAACTATTACAAGACAATAATACTAGCCTAACAACGTTTAATTGAGTGTGAATAAAAATAATCAGGAATGAATCCCACATTGAGGAGCTATCGGAGAAGGAGGGGCTTGTAAAGAATCCAAGCGGTTCATACAAATACAAAGCAACGCTCAGCCCTAGCAGTGTCAAACATCATAGTGGGGTAACACATTCGGAAATATCGGGAAAATATACTGGTAGTTACGATTTAGCATCAAAGTATATGCAAAACAACTTGAATGAGAAGGATACTCTAGCAATATGGAAGGACAGTAGAGGGAAAACCATAACTCACCTTTTTTGATCCACAGGTACAGGAGGAGACCGCCGGGAAAAGAGAAGGGGAAGACCAGAGATTACAATTTGTAAAAATGACACCCAGCCCTTTTGAGACAATTATCTTGTTTTTTGTAATGGGAACATTTTGAGCCATTAAAGTGCAATCCCAGGGTGATGGCTGTTGTTCTGTGCTGTAACAGGAGCTTCGGAGCGCCTAACTATTTGCTGTTATTTCTGCTGCCCACTGTCCCCAGCAGGAGGTCTGACCCTGAAGCCATAGCTCCAGCTAAATCTTTTGTCCTGGTCTTTTGTCGCTCCCTCAGATGAATACTTGAAAGACTATCCACTGTGTCTCTGAGAGCTTATTCAGTTGGCTTGGCTTTGGAGACGTGTAACCATCTGGATAATACGATTCGTAAATTCCGTGTTTTTTTGATATTGTTATACTGAACGTAGTGGATTATTCGCGTATCATAGTAACCCCACGCAGTTTTGATGTAAAAATATGTTCTTCACTTTATTATTTTGGCTAAAGTGTCTGTTTTAATTCTCATCTGACAGCTTCAGATATCAAGTGAAAGTGTCAGAGTCTGTGTGTTTTACTTGTCAACGTCTAACACAGGGTCATTCTCAAATGATTAAGACGGCCAACAACTACGTATTTGTTTATCTTAAATTGAGTTTTAATGAAGGCGTCTTTCCATTAATATCCAGAATCAGGTAATATATGTAATTTGCTGATCTGGAGATATAGATATTGTTTAGTTGTTTTCTCTAGACTAGATGATCATAACTCCGTATTTATTTGACCCTTTTCCCACTGAGGGAACAACCCAACAAACCTAGCAGCATCTAAGGCTGTCATTATTAGGAGAAGCCTAAAGACTAGCAAATAAATTACACAACATTTTAAAAGTGGCTTTGATTCTTTGACTTTTTGCGGTTTATTTAAAGCTGGTTCTTAAATTCATCATGCTTCTTATTTGGGATAATGCACTTGAGAACAGTTATGTTTCTTAACATAGTTTTTAGAATATTCATTATAATTTTGTTTAACTTCACCGTGTTTTCCGGTACAGTTCTGGAGTATTAAAGTGAGGGACCAGTCAGTATGCAGAGGTAAGATGGATGAAGAGGATCAATTATCCAAACACCATAAGACACAGTATACGGCTTCAAGTAGACATCCCTTATACAAAGGGAAGCTGTTTATCTTTTCCAGATATTGAAAATAAACAAAATAAACAAAACAGAAAGAGCCGGCTTTGTTCCATGCTCCTTATCCCACTAACCACCCAGCCCGACCAAAATGGCTCCTCTACTCAACCAATCCAGCATTATTCAATGTTTCTTTCTCTTTAAAGAGCTTTTCTATTCACTGGGCTTTTCTGAATGGGCTTTGTAGAGAGTCCCAAGATTTATTGAAAGTGAAAATGAGCCAGGCACACTGACAGAGAGAGTCACACACACACACACACAGATAGAGAGAGAGAGAGAGAGAGAGACACACACACACACACACACACACACACACACACACACACACAGATGGAGAGAAAGAGAAACGGAGAGAGAGATGCGCACCCACACACATACAGATATATAAAGAGAGACAGAGAGAGAGAGATGAAGAGAAAGAGACAAAGAGACAGAGAGAGAGAGAGAGAGAGAGAGACTGATGGGGGTGAGAGAGAGAGAGAGAGAGAGAGAGAGATGAAGAGAAAGAGACAAAGAGAAAGAGAGAGAGAGAGAGAGAGAGAGAGAGACTGATGGGGGGGTGAGAGAGAGAGAGAGAGAGATGAAGAGAAAGAGAGACAAAGAGAGAGAGAGAGAGAGACTGATGGGGGTGAGAGAGAGAGAGAGAGAGAGAGAGAGAGAGAGAGAGAGAGAGAGAGAGACAGAGTGATGGGGGTGAGAGAGAGAGAGAGAGACTGATGGGGGTGAGAGAGAGAGAGAGAGAGAGAGAGAGAGAGAGAGAGAGAGAGAGAGAGAGAGAGAGAGAGAGAGAGAGAGAGACTGATGGGGGGTTGAGTGAGAATGACAGACAGAGACAGGCAGAGTCTCTCTAATGAAACTCTAATTGGTCACAGAGGCCGTCTCCATCGAGACAAAGAGGAAGCCTCTCCCCTGACCCAGCCTCTCCTCCTGACCCAGCCTCTCCCCTGACCCAGCCTCTCCCCTGACCCAGCCTCTCCTCCTGACCCAGCCTCTCCAGTCTCCAGCAACCTCTCATTGTTTTGGCCGCGGCACTTCACCTTCTGCTCTCCAACATGCAGGGGGGAGGCATGGGGAGGCGGGGGGAGCGGAGAGGAGTCGGTGGACCCTCCTCACTGAGAACGAGTGAAGGAAAGAGGAGGGCATTTTGGGGAGTAAGGCTGTGTGCACGGCAAACGCGAAATTAACTCGTTTCTAATTTTCCAACCTGAGCGCGGACGTGAATCTCACGTGTTCCACGTCGCTCAATTCGTGTCATTTTTTACGACACAAATTTCTGTTCCAAAGACACATATTTAGAAGCAGTTTAACATCTTCCTACAAACCTAAAGCAAAGCTGATTTGACGTGTTGCTGTACCAAAGGCACAGGGCTGGTTAATTTTCAGGTTTCGGCGTTTGATTCAAGTGCTTGAGTGACAGGCTGGAGATGAGCTTGATAAGCAAACTGAGCCCATTCTACATGTGGATAATCAACATCCCCGTGTTGGCTGCCTTGACTAAATGTTCTGGGAAACGCAGCGCTCTCCAACAATCAGGCTGACTAAATCAACATCAACACACTGGCAAGACGGGACGCAGAACAAAATGAAATGAATCTATTAAACATGACATTTGATGACAACCAGTTCCAATAAAGCCAGATGTGAATAGAGAGGGATGGAGGAATGGTTCAGGCGTGCCGAGGAGACTGGCACAAGGTCTTTCTCGTCTTGGACGGGCTAAGACAACATTGATATTGGCGGCAGACAAAGCATTCTGGAATGTACCTCGAGGATCGGATTGCATTTCAATCCGTAGAAATCACCAGGCAGTTCTCTATGTAATTCCACTAGATAGGGTATCATTTATACTGTAAGACATCAATGTGTTTTGACTTTCCCTCTACGCTGTCTTTGATCCAAAGTATCACGTGCCATGATACTGTAAGACCCCTTCCGAAGGCATGGCGGTCAGGCCGGAACAGAGAGCAGACTCTGAGGAGGGCCAACTAGTGGCCAAAACGTTAGTGTGTTTAATGGCCAACTAAAACTGGAGAAATTGAGGCACTGTCCCTGTCCTTTTTTCCCGAAATTGATTGAATTGCAACAAAGAGCACATGAGGTTGTTCCCCAGCCCAACCTAGAACAGGGTCCCAGTCCAACCCAGAACAGGTTCCCAGTCCAACCCAGAACAGGGTTTCAGCCCAACCTAGACCAGGGTCCCAGTCCAAGGTTCCAGCCCAACCTAGAGCAGGGTCCCAGCCCAACCCAGAACAGGGTCCCAGTCCAACCTAGAACAGGGTTTCAGCCCAACCTAGAACAGAGTCCCAGTCCAAGGCTCCAGCCCAACCTAGAACAGGGTATCAGCCCAACCTAGAACAGGGTCCCAGCCCAACCTAGAACAGGGTCCTAGCCCAAAGAGAGAGACACTCCCTCTCTGTCACCGCGTCTGCTCTGTAATAGCCCCCCTCCCCCCCCCCCCAGATGTCCTGCTATCTTGGATGGCCGTGATAAACCGAGGGCCAACAGAAACGTGGACTCTCTCCTCCCCCAGCCCACTGCCCGGGGCCAACGTGTAGAAGCCTAATCTGGGGCCCGTCCAGGCCTCCCCTCCACTGGGTACAAAGGCGGGGGGGGGCGGGCTGAGGTGGTGCCCCACCGCCCCCCCACCACCACCGCCCGCTGACTTAGCATACGCATCATTTCCCTCGCTGCTATGCTGAAAGAATAATCAGATGTGTGTGTGTTTGTCTTAAGTGTGTGTTTATATTGGCTGTGTGTGTGTGTGTGTGTGGAGAGGGGGAATGGCAGGGGGGGGATTGTGTCTGGGGTTGAAACGTTTCCCAAAAAAGGCGCAACCCATAATTTCCCTCAATCCTCTTTAAGCCGTCCCTACGAAAGTCCAAAAGAAAATCGCGGCTAAGGCCTTGCCCGCCCTCCCCCCCCCCCTCTCCTCCCCTGGTTTCTCCTATGACCTCATCGCGGCTGCTTTTGTGCCATCGCCCCAGGGCAACAATGGCCATCTCTTGAATGACAGTTGGCTGTGTAAGGGCTGGACCTCCCTTTGACAGGAACACGCCCCCCTCCTCCCGCCCCCCCCCCCATCCCCCCTCCCATCAGACGACCCAGAGGACGCCAGCCCTGAGGCCATGCATTGTGTGCGTTGGCCTTTCTGCATACACTGTCTCTCTTTCTGCAGAGGTCAAGGGCAGGGAACAAACAAAGGTTTGCAAAGGAGACGTGTTCCGCACAGGTTTCCAGCCGGCCCTGTTGTACCAGGTGACTGGCCATCTCTACAGCATGCAGAGACCTACAAACTTGAAGAAAGTGAGGTTGTCCCTTAGCCTCTCCATCTACTTGTAAAGCAAAATATTTCCTAGTATGTGCCATACAGTATAAAAGCATACAGCATTCATAATGTAAATAAATGAAATAATTGGATATATTTTGCACCCAGTCCTGCACTAAACACTGGAATCAGTGGCACCCCCAAAAGCAACTAACAGTATTTGGAAACAGGCTCTTTATACTTAGCTCTATTAAAATGGAAATAGCTAAAGTAATATGAATTTCTTGAACTTCTAATATGTTTTATCCAATTATGTAATAGTAATGTCAATGGTGCTATTATTGAATACAACTTTGCGGCTATGAAACGGCATTTTGACATTCGTTATCAAAGGCAAACTGAGGTAAACTTAGGTCGATAGAACTCCATGTCTTGGCCATTACATATCTATACTGCTCTGCTGATTCTCTGGCAACATAGATGTGCAGATGAATTGAAGATGAGCCGACTGATTTGAAATGGTCTCCGTCTTTTACTCTCACTGTGGTGGCGTCAGTGCGTTACATGGAAACGGCTTCAAGTTGTAGTCATATTTCAACCGTCCGTGTAAACCAATTCATTGCATCTTCCATTTTGACAAAATAGACATTGGCTCCAAAATAAAACCATCTTTACTTAGTATTACGGGTGCGAACGTTAAATACTCCCTGTCTTTTCCATGCAATACATTTTGGGGTTTGTCCGCAGTCATATTTTATTGACTGGACATGCACAATAAATGGAAGTGCTACACTTAAAATATAAAATATAAAACAAAATAAATCCGAAGCCAGACTTTGTCAGCCGAACGGTTGCCAAAATGTATGAAAATAAATGTGACTTTTGACTTCTCTTTTACCTCACCACGGCTTACTCTCACGGCAAAACTACAAAACCAACCCTCTCGCTCTCTCTTTTTTTTATTCAAATTAAAATAATATTTGATCAAATTCATGTTATTTTTTAAATATTCAACACTGGCTTAAAAGTAAAAAAAAAATCTGAGAGCTGATTATCAGAGCAGCCTATACATAATTTTGCGGCTTTTAAAATATCTCCAACAGTAAAATACAGCAATACAACAGTCAAATCTCACTAGATATTCTGTTATTACATGTCTGAGAGGAGGGTCACTGATCACTGAGAGGTGGGTAACCCCTACTCTAGGTCGGCTCAGACTATTTGTTGGAATTTACCGTGTTTGAGCTTGCAGCAATGGAAACCCATGGGGATTTCTGCACCTAAATTAAACAGAGCCAAAGCTCAGATTCACCAGGTGTGTGTGTGTGAGTGTGTGTGTGTGTGTGTGTGTGTGTGTGTGTGTGTGTGTGTGTGTGTGTGTGAGTGTGTGTGTGTGCCATAACGAGCCAGTGCTTTGACAAGCAGGAAGCGAGCTCGAAGAGAAGAGAAACCTTCAACGTTATAAACAAAGAGAACGGCTCACAAAACAATATGTCTGACGTAGAGATCACTACGAGACGGAGATGAATTCAAAGCTAAAACCATTTTAATAAATACATATTGTATAAGTTATGCAGTACTTTGACACGATTTTGATATTGTTCTAAAAATACTCATACGACTGTTGCACAAAAGCAACACAGTGTGTGCAGCAGAAAGTCTCTGCCCTGGAGTCAGGTCTGATGCCATAGCTAGTAACACTGGGCCAGGGAGAGGAGGGAGGGGGGGAGGGAGGAGAGGGAGGGAGGGCGAACAGGTGTGTGTGTGTGTAGTGTGTGCATGTGTGTGTGTGTGTGTGATTGCAGGGCAGAAGAACATGACAGTTCCCTGTAAAAACATTTCTTTGGGATATAGTTTCACAGTATCGTATACCGTGAAGTATGAAAGAACACAGAATTTGACGATGAGCGTGTGTGTGTTTGTGGGTGGGGGTGTGTGTGGGTGTGTGTGTGTGTGTGTGTGTGTGTGTGTGTGTGTCCAGCAGAAACCAGAAACTCCCTCTTTGATCACATGGAAACAAGAGACAGGCTTAACAAGCACTAGGCTTAAACACTAGTCTCTCGTTTGTGCAATTTGAACTGTACTCTGCAGCCGCAAAATAATTGTCCCATTCACACGTCCCTGTGCTCAACATGGCACCAATCAGAAACAATCATGTCTGAGAAAAATGCTTTGAGGAAACAGAGAAACAGCCATTTTACCGCAAACAGCTTAGTTGGGTAGTCAGGAAAAGATGGACATACTGTATGTTCTGGTGTGGTACCAACAGTTTTGGGGGCGGTGAAAACGATGTTTAAAAAGAGGAAAGAGAGCAGGCTGCAATGCGTTGGACAGATGGGGGCTTCTTTTAATAAAGTACCCAAGCAGGCCTTGCAAGTCTGCTAGGGGTTCATCAAGGCCACGGTCCTGCCGTTCGCTTCCTGAGGAATTCAAACCTCGGTCGGCCAGTATAATCAATACTACTTCCACATCAGATGCTAGGAGAACTACCGGACTACCAGGAACACCACAGAAGTACCAGAGGACTACCAGGAGCACCAGAGAAGTACCAGAGGACTACCAGGAACAACACACAGGAACAACACAGAAGGACCAGTCACCAGTGAATGCTGAGTGTCCCTGGTGTATTTCCCTCCCTTGGACTCGGGCCTCTAACCGCCGCAGAGCTCTGTATGGGTCGAGCTGATCCTCCCGTAGCCAGGGCCCCGCGACGTCGCGGGAAGCCTGCTTGGTGGGGACCTCGCTGTATAAATCACGCCCCCTTAGCCCAGCCGGCTCACACAGGGGAAGGCTATGAGCAGAGAGAGAGGGGCTGGAGGCTGGGGGTCCTGTTTCAACCTGGGACATTCCACGTGGCTGTGAATGAATAAGAGGCCACTTGAAGCCCAACATGTGTTCGGTGCTAATGAAGGGCCCTCAGGAGGGCTAGGGTTAGCGCTCTGCACACACACTGGCCAGCCCACAGAGCACTCTGCACACTATGAATATAAATGGGTTTCTACCTTTCCTCTTTTCCTCTGGATGTAGAAAGATGACGTGGCAATGTGGCGATTCAAACTTTCCATGGGAAAAATTATTGTGCCCCCCCCCTCCCCTCCATCGAAGCACCGGTTTTCTCCCCCGACCAGAGAGCATCCGGTGACTGTGGTGTAGCACCAGTAAAGGTGCTGGGGAAGGAGAGCGCTGAACACAGTAGGTGGTGGACAGCAGGCGGCCGTGGCTGGTGAGGCTATGGGAGCTTAGCTATGGCGATGGAGAGAGCATTAACTGTTACTTTGTCGAACCAGGCCCAAGACTCATCGGCACGGCACACTCCTCCTAACCCCATGTGTATCTCTTCATCATCCCGATTCCCTCTGAGCTAAGCCACTGATACTTCTGTTCCGATGCGGTAGGCAGCACTGCAGATGAACGCAAACCGGCATAGTGGACTGGACCACAATTTAGTTTCAATCTTTTCCTTTCGGCCTGCTTCCATCTTCATGGTTTAATTAACTGAGTAATTCATTTACGAATTGGAGTTAATTGTACATGTTATTTTTGTGAAAAAAATTGTTCCAATACATATCCTGTGGATTTTGTTTTCCCCCACTTTGTTCATTTACTATTAAGTAGAAAATTACCCAAATACATTTTTCCATAAAATCGGCTTAATCCATGGCCTTTCCCATTCCAGTGATTTGTGTTTTCATTCCTGAATGAACTGTGCAGCAGCAGCAGCGCATGTTGACCCAGTGGTAATCAAGCAGTCATCAAACCCCTATTTAAACACTGCTTAGTCCTGGGAAACCAGGAGAGGCAAGGAGCCCACTGATTGATATTGAGCTAATTAACTCAGGGCAGGGAGAACCCTTCTGTGGAGGAAGTGGCTGTTTTGGTCCACCATTACGAGGGGGAGATGGACACAGAGGGAGACCTGGCCCCTGACGACCACTGTGTGTTTTCTTACCCTGGTGACAGCAATTACTGCCACACAGCCACTCCCACTAGGGCCTCCTCTGACCATGGAGCACACACACACACACACACACACACACACAGACACACTAACCAGGAAACACACCGCCGACTCTTTCCAAGCGGCCCCACTCAGACCAACGAGGCTCGCTGAGCGCCGGGGTGGTGCCGGGTCAGGGGAGGTGCCAGGGAGGTGCCGGGGAGGTGCCGGGGAGGTGCCGGGTCAGGGTCGGTGCCAGGGAGGTGCCGGGTCAGGGTCGGAGTCTGCCCTGCCAGCTGTACGGGGACAGGGTGTGCACTGACCCTCAAGTCATTACACTCTGTCCTTTGTCAAAGACCAAAGAGGAGGTCTTATCACAGCCTTTCTGTTCCACCACCAAACCGACGGTCCAGACGGTGGAATAGTGATTGCAGGCCCTTAGGTCTGTGTTCCGAAGCTGCCTTTGATGGTTACCAACGGACGAGGGGAGCACAAGAGAACGATTAAGGCCCTGGTCTTAATGTTCCTCCCTTTGAGAGGCTTAATGCATTCCTAATCGCTGAGGTTTTCCTGCAGAGCAGTAAAGATAATCTATACAGTACAAGACAGGCGCACACACACACACACACACACACACACACACACACACACACACTCACACACACGTCTTTTGCATTCAAAGGCAGGACCGTGAAGTCAATTTTACTATACATTTGAATGAAAGCAGTTGTTCTTGGGAAAACAAACCCTAACCCTAGCTCTAACCATCGCCTTTACCCTATCCCTAACCTTAACCTTATCCGTGATCCATAGCCTAGCCTTCTTTCTTTTAAATACTGTTTTATTGTAACAAAACAGTTCGACTTTTTTTTGGTAGTCAATATGTTGCCTTTATCATGGGGAACATTATTGTATGTCATACTAAGTATTTTAAAACGGCCTCTGCTTTTTATTAAAGAATAAAGAATCATAATCAGGAAGTGAGGACCTGTAATTTGGTCTTTACAACTCCAAACATGTACTTCAATAGTACAACGCCCTTTTTGGTCCTCACTAATATAGTAGTACAAACACACACACACGCACACGCACACGCACACTAGGGTATTCCCTTGCAGCTCTCATTAGCTGAACTCAATCATTGCTGAGTCTATTTTGAAAAGAGAGCCGCTCACTCTCTCTCTCTCTCTCCACCACCGGTGTCCCTAAGAGCCATCTTGTGAGGACGATAAACATAATTTGGATGATATAAGACAATAATTAAATATAGCACATTTTGATGTTCCGCCAAAGCCGCAGATTGGAATATTATTCTTGCTTGTGCTTGTGTAAAAAAAAAAAAAAAAAAAATCCAGGCATTTTCAACTCCTCCAATATTTCCAACCAAAAACGAGCCATACTTGAATGCTCTCTGACAATTTGTGTGATGCATTTTTACAACAAGGAGAATGGAGGCATGAAGAAGGGGGGGTTGGTAGAAAAGAGAAAATGGCCGCCCTCCTGAGATGTTTCTGTAAAAGGCTCGAGCCCTGGCTTTTTGGTTCTGGCGTTAGCCTTTGTAGTCGCTCTCTCTCCTGGTCAGATCGTCCTCCCAGCATCTAAGGAACGAGAACCGGCTAGGCAGCCATGAATGATTCATCAAGGCCCGTCACTTGGAATTAAAGCAGGACTTCTGGAGAGCTGCACATTGTTCCAAAGTACACATATGGGGAAGGCTGGGGATGCTGTGAGGGCCATAGGAGGTGGAAGGGCGTAATGTCAATATTTAGGCTGGAGAAGACTAGGGGCTAGTGGTGGTGGTGGGGGAAAGGGCAGGGGAAGGAAAAAGGACGTTTTTACTAGTTATTATGTATTTCTAATCCTATGTGGTATCATGTTAAAATAACATGCAAAATTATTGTGGGCTATCGATTACATGGTGCTGATATAATAAAATATTTACGAATACTTTATGGTGACAAATGACTGCCTGAATATTCCACTACGACCATTTCTTTAGGGGAGATTCTGTGTTCCAGGCTACATAATGAAGTTACTGCCATCCGTTTTAAACAGCGTATTCTAGACACCACCATATAATCCACAGGAGATGAATTCAATCAGAGTAGTAATAATGATTATCAACAATGAAAAACACACAAATCATTCCAAATAAACGACAGGAAACCTGTGAGGAAAATTTAAAAAAGACCAATACAGAGAGAGAGAACAAACCAGGCGGATTCCACAGAGGGAGGAAATAAGAGCAACACCTTTTGTCCTTTCCAGAATAAACAGAGAACAACGGACGAAGCAGTAACAAATGCTGTGTCTCCAGGTTAGGGTGAAAGGTACAATAATAATGATTCACAGTGACAAGGCCTGCTTCAGTAGGCTCACTCACACACATTCTCTCTCTCTCTCTCTCTCTCTCGGCTGCTGGCTGACTTCAATCAATAGAGGGAGAGAGAAAGAGAAAGAGAGAGAGAGAGAAGCCAAATCCAGCTCTTAGCAGCAGGAAGACAGGAGGCCACAGAGTGAGAATACGGATCTCAAATCACCGAGGTAGCACCCTATCAGGTGGATTCAAGGCAGACGCTGGGAAGGCTGTCTACATGGATTTGAGAGAGAGAGAGAGAGAGAGAGAGAGAGAGAGGGGAACAGAGTTGGTGAGTGCTTTGATTGGGGACAGTGTGAACGTGTGTGTGTGTGTGTGTGTGTGTGTGTGTGTGTGTGTGTGTGTGTAATGAGCCTGGCTGAATTACAGGATGCCGGCGTGTTTGTGTTTTGCTGCGTCATGGCGCGAGGCAAAGTGCCTCCATCGAGGCGGGCTGAGAGCCGGGGGGGGGGGGGGGGGGGGGGGGGGGGCAGTGGGCTCACAGTGTGAGGGCCAGAGGTGTGCCGAGGAAGAACAGGTGAGGCCTGTTTACCTATGCATTGAATACATACACACAAAAAACAAGAAGCCATTTCTCTGGGCGAGGGAGGACAACTCTCTGGCAACATTCCTCTGGTTTCTGCCGGCGTGCTGAACGGCCGGGATGAGGAATGAGGGGAGGGAGGAGAGACCGCTGGGGCAGAGATGGAGGAGCTCTCCGTCTACACCCCCCCCCGAACGGAGACGTTCCCCTGGGGTAGAGAGAGCCTCTGCCCCCAGCCGAGAGAGGCTGCTTGATGGGTCAGGCCTCTGGGCTGAGCAGGGGCTCATGGAGGGAGCTCTTGTTAGGGTTAGGGTTACCCCACAACCAGCCAATAGGACGACAGGAACAGCCACAGCATGACCAACTCTGCTCTCAATAATAATAATAATGATAATCATAATAATAATTCATTTAATTTATTTAGCGCTTTTCAGACACCCAAAGCACTTTACAATAAGCACTGTGATTGGTGCTCACTGTGATTGGTGCTGGCGCCCTCACTGAGCACTGTGATTGGTGCTGGCGACCTCACTGAGCACTGTGATTGGTGCTCACTGTGATTGGTGCTGGCGACCTCACTGAGCACTGTGATTGGTGCAGGCGCCCTCACTGAGCACTGTGATTGGTGCAGGCGCCCTCACTAAGCACTGTGATTGGTGCAGGCGCCCTCACTGAGCACTGTGATTGGTGCAGGCGCCCTCACTGAGCACTGTGATTGGTGCAGGCGCCCTCACTGAGCACTGTGATTGGTGCTCACTGTGATTGGTGCTGGCGCCCTCACTGAGCACTGTGATTGGTGCAGGCGCCCTCACTGAGCACTGTGATTGGTGCAGGCGCCCTCACTGAGCACTGTGATTGGTGCAGGCGCCCTCACTGAGCACTGTGATTGGTGCAGTCTTCTTAGCATTCTGGACTTCCCGACAGTAATATGAGTACGCTCCGTCAGGCCAGTTATTCAGGAGTCTTGGGGCCCAGGCTCGGGTCTCACTTCAACGGAGGAGAGAGACAGAGGTCAAAGAAAACAACAAAAATAAATCAAGTAGAAAAAAGGCAACCTTGAACATATTGGTGCGTCCTTTGTTTAAGTTCAAACAGCCACTTCCACAGCCTGTCTGTCCAGTGCTGCTGCAGGGATGAAGGGTTTCACACTGAGTTAGCATTCTCATGAGCCTTAGTCTGTCACCGGACAGACAGGAGGGCCACAGCTACAGCCGCTCTGGCCCTTCCAGGCAAACTCGATCCAGGTAGCTTCACAACAAACACATCCAGGCTGGCCTTTGACAGCGTCTTTTAAACAGCAGAGCCCGGTGCTGCTTGGCACACCATCAAATCCATTTTTCAAATGCATTGTATTTGTGCATTTCATACGCAAAGGCAATTCAATGTGTTTTACACCAAGCCCTACCCAGGAACCGTAAATCTAAAACTCATCAAGCATTTCCCCTAGGGTGATGTTTAGATACAGGCAGTGAAACCTTACCGACATGCGCTTGTGTTCAACATAAATAAACTCGTTTTAGGTACGAAAAAAATCCCCTGATTACATACTACAGCGCAAAAATGTGTGAGAGAGGTCTCTCTTTTTCTCTTGCAAAGACACACACACACACACCCAGGAGAGGGAGAGCACACACACACACACACACTTTACACACACACCAAGGAGAGGGAGCGCGCGCACACACACACACACACACACACACACACACACACACACACACACACACACACACACACACACAGGAGAGGGAACACGCACACACCCAGGAGAGGGAACACGCACGCACACACACACACACACACACACACACACACACACACACACCCAGGAGAGGGAACACGCACACCAAGGAGAGGGAGCGCGCACACACACACACACACACACACACACACACACACACACACACACACACACACACAGGAGAGGGAGCTGCGCTATCAGCCTTATCCCTCTCGATGAATTATTACTGGCTGCTGTGAAATACTAGCAGCCAATGACAGGGCTCGGACTGTGGTAGCTACCCAGCCAGCCCTCTGTCGACCGCCACACCGAAACAGAGCCTTGTTCCCCACACAGCCAGACAGGCAGGGCCAGGCCTGACCAAACCCTCCAATTCAATGGAATAAAGAACGGTCCAAAGCACATTGGATGCTGACAAGGTGTTTTGGCGTTGGTGTGCGTAGAAGACGGCCCCTTGATTGCATAACATCACAGCACAACACCAGCATGCATTTTAATAATTCATCCAGCTAAATAATTCATCCCCTTCATCCGCCATCATCGTAAACAAACACAGATAATGGCGTCAAATGAGTCCTCTTCTTTAGGGGGCCGCTCCTGGTTTAGGAGGCCGCTCCTGGCCCAGGCGGGAGTCGTTTCAAATCCACTTCCTGCGTTACATCCCGGGAAAAAACGGTGGCCGCGCAACGGACAGAAAGAGTCCACCAAGCAGCCAACGCATTCAAACAGAAGATTGTCATCACTCTAATCACGTCTCGTTTCCCTGCCCGGGCGAACCCGTGATGTTAGGGAGCGTTTTCTTCCTCGGTCTAAAGTGCCTCGCCTAATGTCTTTACGAGCCATCCTAGAGTGGATCTGCTTTAACGGAGCACTGACCTGGCTCTGTAAGTCACCACTTCTCTCTCGGATTCTTTTTTTAAAATGTTTTATTAAGGAGCGCCATGCTGGGAAAAAGGAGGAACGAGGGGCCATAACGTTGCACTCTCACGTGATGCCTCCAAACGAGTTGGACCGCAGTTTTGTCCCGCAGCCATTGAACCATGGCACCCACACATGAACAGAAATGTTGCTGGGGGCAAAGATAACCCCGTTAAACTTCCTATACTGAGGAGATCTGTCCAATCAGACACCTCTGACACCGTTAAACGTCCTATACTGAGGAGATCTGTCCAATCAAACACCTCTGACACCGTTAAACTTCCTATACTGCGGAGATCTGTCCAATCAGACACCTCTGACACTGGAGTGCAACATTCAAATCTTGGATGTTGTAGTTCTTTCAAAGTAGGCAGGTCAAACCCGTTGCAAAAAAATGCAGCGATGAAAAAAAATATGATTTTGTTTAATAAACAACAATAGGAAAAAAATCGCAATTTCTCTTAAAGTGACAGTTTAGGGTCATTTCACTGAGTTGTTGCTGTGTAACCATCACTGTCTTCAGGAATCCTAACATTAGCATTTGTTTTTTATCGCGAGAGTAAAAACGTACATTTTGTGATAGATAACTGAGAAAACACATTGCTTTCACATTTTATGTAATCGTTCACCTAAACGGAGTGCACAATAACGTTACTCTGAAAACGGAAACCGTGGGGGTTTTTTAGGATGCGGTCCCAAGGCTCCACAAATTCTAAAGCTCTAGGCAAAGATCGGTCTGCTTGCAATCACATTGAATTGTACATGGTACCAGATCATCCCCATGTTTAAAATACATTTTAGAGAATACACTACCTATTACCTAGTCTGCTGATTAGTAATATACAGGCCAGGTCTAGATTTGAGAAAATAGCACAGGATGATCTTTGATGCTATTCTGTCTAGCAAAACGCGTTCCTGTGACGGATGCATTTTGACGTAGTAGCAAAGTGAAGTATTTCAGTATAACATACTAGGTAATTTATCTATGAGTTACATTTTGGCTTATTTGATCAGGGTAACAATGGGTAGACACATATATGTTTATTCCATTTAGAATAATGTCTGTGCCCATGCTCCCAAAATATAGCCTCAGCTAAGCCCCGTCCACAGCCATCCTGTCCACAGCCATGCCCCCCCCCGCCCCCACCACCACCACACACACCAACAGATTACTTCCACAGGAATCACTGTCCGTCAGCACATTTAGTGTGAACACTTAATTTAGGCGCTGAAGTAGGCCAAAGTAAGTACAGTCGTTCAATCCAAGATCATGGAAAGGAAAACTCAAAATCTTTGGCCTACAGATTTAGAGCAGACGGGCCCTGCCCCACGTGGCACACGTCTAGTTCGTCATGGAATACACGTGCTTGGCCTAGAAAGCGGGCAGCCGTCTCCTCAGTCCATGAGCCAATCAACCGGCTAGGAGAGGTGACCTCAGCCTCCCGGCCGCAATGATTTACCCATCTGGCCGGGCAGACAGAACACGGGGCTCTGCGTGAGGTCGGCGACTTCCCCGTTTGGAATGAAGAACCTCGTTAGGAGCCCCTTTCCTTGAAAGTGAAGGAACGTTCACTGACGCCGAACGCGCCCGCGACGCTGGCTTCTCGCCGAGCCGTGTGTCTGATGACCAGGCCAGTGTTTATTATCAAGCAATCAGTACCCTGGCACGGCCCAGAGCTGGCCAGCAAATCAACCACACCAAACCAAGGAGAGTGGAGCTAGCTGAAGCTGGCGCTAATAGATAGCTAAACAAAGCTCCACAGCGTCAGACCTCTATCCGTGGCACCATGACCTGCACCCCCCCCTCTCTATGCTGACAATTCACATCCATCATATCCAGCTTTCCGTTGGCCTGTTGGTATTTTCTTTATTATTTTTCCTTGTGGGCCGTCCTTTCATTTTGTTGGTGGGGGCGTCTTAGCCACCCCACCATTTCCATAATCTCCATTAACCACTTCAAATGGGTCCTTTAAGAGCGTCTACGTTTGCATAATCCCATTAACTCTCCTGTTACTGCTTCTGCTGGTCCTCTTCACTGCACACTGGGAACCAATACAAGACAGGGAGACAATATGGAGGCACTGAGCTAAGGTAAAAATAAAAGGTTACAGTCTGGATAACAAATGATTTTGTTTGAACCTCCTAGATAAATAGAAGGTTCTAGAAAGTCTCACTGTGTAGAGAAAGAGCAGTGGCCACGGTATTCTTGCCAATAGTGTCCTGCTGGGGAATCTATGTGCAAAATAATGCTGTGTGTGAGCGCGGTACAGCGCTTAATCCAAATGTAGATCGGTTAAATCAGTTTGGTGCTTTTCCAGCACAACAATTCATGCATTTCCAATGAAAAAGGCAGTCATCACTAAACTCAACCCAAATATCCACACAACCGTTTGTGTAAACGACAGCAGAATAGACTTAGAGGTGTATGCACTCAAAACAAGTTTGCATATTGAAGACAGAAGCCCTATCTATCGAAATAAATGTTTTGAAACCAAAACCAATCTATGGAACACAATGACATAATTAATAAAACTTAACTGAACAATAAAATATAGAGTCTCTCCCTCTATTTTTTATTTAATCTACAAGCCAGTGTATTCCAACGGAGGTAACTGTTTTGTAAAGAGATACGTTTGACTTAATCACGTCTCACAAAAATGAACAACAACAACATGCCATTAAATATTGTATTTTATTTCAAATATTTTCAACGAAATTTTTTCTATCATGTTTAAGTTGAAGCATGAATTAGACACAAAATATTAGGATTTCTATAAACATTTTACAATTCTGAGTTTAAATATTAGCGTTTCGTGAGAAATTAAAGAAAAATTGGGCTACCCAAACTGGGAATCAAAGTAAGTATAGACGACTATTAAGTTATTATAGGATAACTTTCAAAGTGTATCTCTCACAGACTATACAGTTACACACACAATTACTTGCTCTTGAGCTCAAGTCAAGGGCAATTCAATGTGCATTACATAAGAGCAAGCAGGAACATACAAATCAAGACATCAAAAAATATAGAAATATGGAATTGGTAAAAAAGGAACAATTCAGCACATAGCAATCGAGAACGTAAACGTTTTGAATCTGGATTTAAAAGTAGTCCAGCTCAGAGAGAGTTGCAGGATGGTTCCAGCTATTTGTTGCATAGTAGCTAAACGCCGCTTCACCTTTTCTAGTTTGAACTCTGGGAACGGTTAAGAGACCTGTTCCAGATGACCTGAGAGGTCTAGAAGGTTCCTTCTGTATTAGTATGTCAATGTATTTTGGCCTCAAATTATTTAGTGACTTGTAGGTGAGCAGCAAACACAGTGACACACAACCACACGCATATGCACATAAAACCCACACTCACACCATCATAATAGATGTAAGTGTGGAACTGGTAACAAACAACCAGGCCACTATACGTTATAATTAAGAAACCCTTTCCTGCGACTTTAACAGATTTGGTAAAGTGTGGTGACTGAACTAACCCTAAACCTAACCCTTAACCCAAAGCTCCCAGACACTAAACTCCATAATCATAACCCATCCTCTTTGTGCGTGCCGGTGCAGGTTGACGTACTAAAACAGACACCGCCTTCTCTGATTCCCTCACCAGTGACACAGAGCAGGAGGGCTGCTGGTGCTGGTGCTGGCTTGGGGTCAGGCAGGCTCAGCAGGGCCTCCAGCAGCTGTGTTTGGCCCCTCATCAGGTCGCTGACCTTGGCAGGGCTAGGCTCCCTAACTGCTGTCTGTCAATGGCCGAGTGAAGCCATGCCTGGCTGTGCTGGTGAACCCCTGTCACCTGAGGATTCAAGGTTCCTTTACCAAAGCTGTCGTTTCTGCTAAAGCTAATGTGTCAAGACCCTTCCAGCTCTTGGCCCCCAGGATATGTGTGTGTGTGTGTGTTATATACTACACTGTGAAGAGTTCACTGCCCTGCTGTTACCTCTCTCTCTCTCTCTCTCTCTCTCTCTCTCTCTCTCTCTCTCTCTCTCTCTCTCTCTCTCTCTCTCTCTCTCTCTCTCTCTCTCTCTCTCTCTCTCTCTCTCTCTCTCTCTCTCTCTCTCTCTCTCTCTCTCTCTCTCTCTCTCTCTCTCTCTCTCTCTCTCTCTCTCTCTCTCTCTCTCTCTCTCTCTCTCTCTCTCTCTCTCTCTCTCTCTCTCTCTCTCTCTCTCTCTCTCTCTCTCTCTCTCTCTCTCTCTCTCTCTCTCTCTCTCTAATTGCACCATTCCCCCCACAGATGAAAACAGTCCACCCAATGTCTCTCCCCCAGTCTGTCTCTCTGAGCAGGAGGGAAGAGGCCCTTTGTGGTCCAATGAACACAATACTGTATTTACCCATAATAATCAGCTCCCAAATATGACAACATAATACTGCATGTACCCATAATAATCAGCTCCCAAATATGACAACATAATACTGCATGTACCCATAATATTCAGCTCCCAAATATGACAACATAATACTGCATTTACCCATAATAATCAGCTCCCAAATATGACAACATAATACTGCATGTACCCATAATAATCAGCTCCAAAATATGACAACATAATACTGCATGTACCCATAATAATCACCTCCCAAATTTGACAACATAATACTGTATTTACCCATAATAATAACCTCCCAAATATGACCACATAATACTGCATTTACCCATAATAATCAGCTCTATGACAACATAATACTGTATTTACCCATAATAATAACCTCCCAAATATGACAACATAATACTGTATTTACCCATAATAGTCACCTCCCAAATATGACAACATAATACTGTATTTACCCATAATAATAACCTCCCAAATATGACAACATAATACTGTATTTACCCATAATAATAACCTCCCAAATATGACCACATAATACTGCATTTACCCATAATAATCAGCTCTGACAACATAATACTGCATTTACCCATAATAATCAGCTCTATGACAACATAATACTGTATTTACCCATAATAATAACCTCCCAAATATGACAACATAATACTGTATTTACCCATAATAATAACCTCCCAAATATGACCACATAATACTGCATTTACCCATAATAATCAGCTCTATGACAACATAATACTGTATCTACCCATAATAATCAGCTCTATGACAACATAATACTGTATCTACCCATAATAATCAGCTCTATGACAACATAATACTGTATCTACCCTGTCCTCTTCTGTGGCACTTCATCTTGCTCTTCCTATTTCTCTAATGTAACTTCTGTCTGTTTTTGTTCAATTCAATTGCACCTGAAACGGCCAGATAGGCTACAGTGAAAACCCTTCAAACACAACGTGACATCGATGCATTTGAAATTCCGTGAAATTAAAAGGTGCCGATTAAATTCAACCTGTCACTTTCAATGATTCTTTTGGAACACTGGGTGAAGCTGCGATAAACTGGTTGGTGCTTCCATACAGAGCTGGAGAATTGACTATGCAGGGTCATGTGACTGGCTAATTTATTGTAAATTCAAAAAATAACTTTCATGACGGATTTTTACTTAGGGAAGAAATGTGTGTGTGTGTGGGGGGGGGCGGGGGGGTTGAGCTAAAGTATCTAAAAACTCAGCTAAATTCTTTATAAAGCAGATCTTTTTAAATCACCTACGTTCATCCGGCTATTTGTGTTGCAGTCTATTTTGAAGCAGTGTGTATTTCTTAAATGTAGGTGAAAAAGTATGACTCCTATGGTGTCTCTGTAACGGTATCGCCCTGACGTCCCGGATAAAGAGACTGTGTTGAAGAACCGCCATCTAAGGTCACGTGACACAACTTGGAAAGTGTCCAAGAGGTTTTAAGTTACTTGGTCGGCTTGTAAGACTATCCATCACATAGCTGTTCCCATTACATCAAAAATAGTACTAGGTTTCATTTGATGTCAAAATGGGATTTTTGACTCCTAACTACACATATTATTCATTATATATGTTATATATATTATTTACAAACGAGGGGGTTGAAGGGTTTTGGAGCCAATCATAGACATTTTAAAATTGTTGTGCCTGCTTCTTGTACTAAGGATAATCTATTTCTAGACAACCTACAGTTTATATTTCTGATTAAATACTGATTCATAGACTTATGTTCTATTCTATAGGCCAGTTCTTCCTTCACTGATATGATACAAGGCTCAGAATCTAACAATATTGAATTCACACAAAAACCTAGGGGAGATGATACACGTTCAGTCCAGTAAGATTTGATCGACAAAAACAATTGTAATCCAGAGCTTTTATCAGCCACTGCCATTAGTAAATTATGCTATTATCATTATACTATTATTCTTTAAATTATTTCTTTACTATCAAAATGACAGGATTTGTTGTTGGCCTTCCAAGCACTGGCAGTGCAATTTAAAGTTAGGAGAGCAGGTGCCCTCGGTCCTCTGGTCAAAGGCTGCTTAATGGCCGTTTACAATGAAGACGACCAGAGGGGACCAAGCCCCCAGAAATGTTTGGGACAGCCTGCCTGAAGACAAACGTACAGTATATACACACTGCTTAATGTAGAGTATATTGCACTGCTAAAGCACCTTGTAACATGAAGAGCTTTAAAAATAAAGATGTGTTCTTATGCTATTACTTGCTATATGCATGTATATTTATGTAACCTACATTCTCCAAATAAGAGGAGTGGGTCTGTCAGTCATTAGTAGATCATGTAACCGGACGGCTTCTGCACCTCCTCTAAAGGCCAACCCACCCCCAGAGCCCAACGGTGCGCGTCAAAACATAAGCGGCCATTATTTTCGATGGTCAACTCCACACCAGCTCTTCAGCGCGACGCCCCAACCACACTCTACACGCCACTGTCCTATTCCCAGCGCCGGTGTGTGTCAGACTTAACTCTACATTACAGGGCTTCGTGGCACAGCAAGTGTTCCAGAGGGCCACAGAACCTACCAGAAGCCCACTCCTGTAAGACTTCCCCACTTGGGCCAACCCCGCCTCTCCCCTGTTAGAAGGGGCCATCGAGTTCTGAGAAGAATCTCCTGTCCTTCCAGACGAGTGTCTTTGAAGGATAACGCTGAGGATTAGGAGGGGGGTCTCTTCCGGGTCCTCTAAGGGCCCCCCATAAAAGTGGCACAAAGGAGGAATCAGACACTGCATCCCAAATCGCATTCTACAACTCTTTGCTTTTAGTTCGTACTGCAGTTCACAAAGTACATACTGTTGTATGCAGAGAGACAATTGGGCCATACTAAATCTTTCTCTGGCATACTAAATAGGATGATCGTATTGGGTATTGAGATGTAGGAAAAGTCTCGAACCACTCCCTATAACTGTTCCACATCTCCATGAAAATATATATCTGTTGCAACGTGAATCCTAACTCCCATCCTGTTGACTGATAATCCACGTTCTAAAAATAAAAAATGTTGCTGATTGTCTGAGAAGATTCAGTCTGTTGTCAATGGGAAATGAACTGAGAGGTGGGTATCAGTGGAAATCTCCAGGTATGCACTGGGATCCATCTGGTCACCACCCGTGGTTTCGCTAGGAATGCTGGTCTGGCACGTTCAATACAATCTCCAGTACCAATCTCAGGGTTTGGGTTACAAAGAGATTAACATGAGTTTAATCAATACAATTCAGCACTGAATTCAAAGTAAGAGATTTCACAAAACCTCCAAATCCAGCGTGACCAGAGTTTGAGTTATGTATTGTGTTTGTTTGGTTTAGTTTAGTTTATTAAGATCTCCATTAGTTATTACCGCAGTAACAACTATTCTTCCTGGGATCCACACAAAAGACCAGACAAAACATTCAAACATCACATTATGTACAATACAAAATTTAAACAAACAAAATGAAAAATACAAGTAAGAGACAATGAGTAGTTCTCTCCCATTCATAACTTCATCTCAATGGGTCTAGTAGTATGCGTTATAGTATGTAGTATGGCCTCACTGAAAACCTTTTTCTAAGATATGGGCCAATATTAAAAATCACTTTGGAAAACACAAACTCCAAATATGATTGATAATATTCCGTTCCAATTTACCTGTTTACCATTGCAGAATCATCCTTAATTCGACTCTCTCAACAAAGTGACTAGCATTCTTTTGCTGACCTCAGAAACACCGTTGACTAATTAAAGACCTGTGTGAAGGGGATGTTGTCTATGACTAAATGCAGGTCATCCTCCACAAACTCTATGGGAGCTCCATTAAGGGGAAGGGGTGCCCCTTCTCAGAGCCGAGGCCCTCAAAGCCTTTGTTTAACTCAGCTTAACGGTAGGATGAGCGAGAAAAGGGCCGCCTTAATCCTATTAGGGTTTCACCTGAGCTGGAATGGCTAATCCTGTTTAAAGTGACTACACAGGCTCTGTAATCTCCCCCTCGATCCCGATGTTCTGTTGGCTTCACCGCCAAGCCAGGCTGCCCGGGGACATCGTCGCAGCCCAACGGAAGCAGTGGCCGGCCTCACTGTTAGCTAAACTGACAGTGGCCTGGCCTCACAGTTAGCTAGACAGACGGTTAGCTGGCCTCGCTGTTAGCTGGACAGACAGTTAGCTAGGCAGACTGTTAGCTAGGCAGACTGTTAGCTGGCCTCCCTGTTAGCTAGACAGACTGTTAGCTAGACAGACAGTGGAGGAGATCTTCAGAGCTGGTGATCTCATTGCTGTGTTTAAGTGTCAATACTATAATATATATACTATATACAATAATTTCTGGTTCTGTTCAATCTATATTTTCTATTATAGTATTCTACAGTATACTATAATATGAAGTATTCTCTATTTAAGCTTGACTTGCCACTGATTAAACTTACCAGAATTGCCATTCAAAGCTTTTTGTTGGGCTGTAGCACTCGAGTCCAACCCGAGTCACGATTTTCCTGACCGTTAACTTGGACTCGGACTCACAAAGTGATGACTCTGACTTGAGGTAATGTCGCCTGAGTTTTTTATATATATATATATATATATATATATATATATATATATATATATATATATATATATATATATATATATATATATATATATATATATATATATATATATATATATTTTTTATCATATTCTAAAGCTTGATTACATATTGCATATATCAACTCCAGCATCTGTGTCTTGAATAATATCTCGCCAGCATGTTTGCGAATCGGAGATTAGAAGTCCCGCAACACATTAAGGGAGGGGGTCCTCTGCTCTTTGGCAGCTGCATGCAAATGGGAGCGATGTCATTGGTTGTCCAAAACATGAACTGTGTGTGTGTCTCTGGGTGTATCTCAACAGAGACTCACTTCCTCTGTTCTCCTCAGCTTGTTTCCCTAATTAGCACAGATTGTAAACAGTGTATTGATTAATGAAAACAAAGGGCTGGCACGGACTCGTTTCTCTCACACACACACACACACACACACACACACACACACACCTTGTTTGTTATGTTATGTTTTTGTGAAACATACAGAATAATATGACAGGACTCTGATGTAGACCTATAGGGACTTGGGACTTGACTCAGACTGGACCTATGGTGACTCGGACTGGACCTATGGTGACTCGCACTGGACCTATGGTGACTAACTGGACCTATGGAGACTAACCGGACCTATGGAGACTAACCGGACCTATGGAGACATGCCGCTCTGTGTAACCCACTTCCTCAGCTCCTTGGTAAAGACATGCCGCTCTGTGTAACCCACTTCCTCAGCTCCTTGGTAAAGACATGCCGCTCTGTGTAACCCACTTCCTCAGCTCCTTGGTAAAGACATGCCGCTCTGTGTAACCCACTTCCTCAGCTCCTTGGTAAAGACATGCCGCTCTGTGTAACCCACTTCCTCAGCTCCTTGCCCCCAAGTCATGACGCTCTCTCTGCTGTTCCATTGACACACCAGTCATGTTCCTCCCTCTGCTGTTCCATTGACACACCAATCATGTTCCTCCCTCTGCTGTTCCATTGACACACCAGTCATGTTCCTCCCTCTGCTGTTCCATTGTCACACCAGTCATGTTCCTCCCTCTGCTATTCAATTGTCACACCAGTCAAGGTCTTCCCTCTGCTGTTCCATTGTCACACCTGTCATGTTCCTCCCTCTGCTGTTCCATTGTCACACCAGTCATGCTCTTCCCTCTGCTGTTCCATTGACACACCAGTCATGTTCCTCCCTCTGCTGTTCCATTGTCACACCAGTCATGTTCCTCCCTCTGCTATTCAATTGTCACACCAGTCAAGGTCTTCCCTCTGCTGTTCCATTGTCACACCAGTCATGTTCCTCCCTCTGCTGTTCCATTGTCACACCAGTCATGCTCTTCCCTCTGCTGTTCCATTGTCACACCAGTCATGTTCCTCCCTCTGCTGTTCCATTGTCACACCAGTCATGTTCCTCCCTCTGCTGTTCCATTGTCACACCAGTCATGTTCCTCCCTCTGCTGTTCCATTGTCACACCAGTCATGTTCCTCCCTCTGCAACTGCCACTGTCCCAGTCTTCCCCTTTCTCCTGCTCTCCTCTGAAGTAGCACACTCCTCCACTCAGTCAAACAGGAGGTCACTCTAGTTCGCATGTCCGTCACATTTTAGCAAACCATAACTGCTGCTGATATCAAACATTCACCGGCTACACATGCCATGTCCCTGACCTGAAAGGTAGGATGAGCACTGGTATGTGTCCTGAATATTGAGATGAGTGTGTGTGTGTGTGTGTTTTAGTTGTTTTTTTTTAGGGGGGGGGGGGGGGCAGGGAGGGTGGGGAACACCAGAGCACTAGTGTAACTGCGGTCATACACACAGCCCACTGCAGCTGCTGTTGCATACAGTTAAAAATGATACCTTTGCGCTAATAGCACATGTAGTGAAATTCATCTGTGCCGCTCATATCCATGAACACACTCAATTTTATATATCCATTTCCCATATACCATAAACTATATTATATATATATATATATAAAAAATATATTCGATTATTTAATGTATTATATAACTGCCATTTTTTTTATTGGAATCCTAATTGTGTATATATATATATATATATATATATATATATATATATATATATATATATATATATATATATATATATATATATATATATATATATATATATATATATATATATATATATATATCACGAAGAACTGTTCATTTTGGAGACGCCAGAATTAAATGAAGTGGGCAGCAGAATGGAATGAAAACATTAATTATAATTTACATTTCTGACAAAATGGCTAAAACACGTTTTTATTCACAGGGGTTTTAATACACAATTATTTTGCAAAAAGAAGTTCCTCAAGCTAATCTGAACGTAAAGAGTCAAATCTGGAGACAGGAAATTGTTACCTAAAAACGGTCACCATGACACTTACTAAAATTCGAACAAACGTCAACTCTGGCATAAAGACAGACTAGCAAATATTGCTAAAGAGTGAGGGCAAATTAAGAAAAAATTCTATAAAAATATAGTGTAAAGACTAGTTTGCAAATAACACTATAATGTATTGAGTCGTAGCATAAAATGAATCGATAATCGACTAAAAAGCTTGTGTGTATCACCTTGGCCTATTAGCAGCAGGCAAACGTATGTATTGACCGTTGGGTGTAGGTTGACTGAGGAACTAGCTGACTATGTATTGACTGTTGGGTGTAGGTGAACTAACAGACTATGTTGTTAGTGTCTCTTTATTAACCTTAAATCCATACAGTTAATCTTGTTCTCAACCCTTACTCTTGTCCAGAAAGATCCCGGACCCTCGGTCTTACTTGGTCTAGTCTTTACGTTTTACACGAGTTTTACTTCATTTTCTCCACTTATTTTCTCCCTAAATTACCAGTTGTTTGAAGGTTTACTGTGCACCGTGCTCAGGCATATTTCCCAACCTCTCCCTTGAAGACAGAACCATGTGTGCCAAAAAAAGCCATCTGAAATTCACCCTGTTCCACTTCCAAACTACACTAATCAAAAACAGGTGAGGGAATGGTTGATACATGGACTGGTGTGTTGAAAAAACACAGAATAAAACTAACTATTTCGTCAACATCGCCCAAATACTGTATGCACGTTGTGGTACAGACTATCACAAAAATATTTTTTTAACCATTGAAATGTGATGTAGCTCTTAAATACTCTTATTTTGAGGTGCTATGTAAGCAGGCTTTGACAATTAGCAACATAGAAATATACAGTTATGTTCAACATAAATGCGATGTTTTAAATGTACAAATATATTAATATATTTCATATAAAAATAGAGAATACAAAATAATATTTTTAGAAATGACTGACAGACAATTATTACCGTAAAAAGAAAATGCAAACTGAAAAACCTACATCAAATAAAAGGGTGTAAACATTTCATGATTATAGCTAGACGGAACCAAAAGATTTTTCTTAAATGTCGTATTTTGTAAGCAAAAGAAGCAATTAACATTAACCAAATGTAACTTGAGTTATGTGTAAAAAACTAAAACAATGCTGTATTTGTACACGGTATGTAAAACAACGTGTGATGCACGTCTTTTTCATCTACTGCTCAAATAAACCAGAAAGTAGCGAAACATATAAAACCTACAATAAAAAATTCACATGATCAACATTCGCTTACATTAATTTAACATTAACAGTTTGTTTATTATTTGTCGACAAAAAAATAAATCCAATTCAGTTTAAGATGGACGCCTGTATTTATTGAAACACTGTAGAGGCTGGCCTATTTTCAAGGTGCAATATAAGACCATTCCAAAAGCTCTAAATGACATGTCAAAACCGTGAGACCATTCCAGAAGCTCTAAAGGAAAAGTTAAAACCGTGAGACCATTCCAGAAGCTCTAAAGGAAAAGTTAAAACCGTGAGACCATTCCAGAAGCTCTAAAGGAAAAGTTAAAACCGTGAGACCATTCCAGAAGCTCTAAAGGAAAAGTCAAAACTGTGAGACCATTCCAGAAGCTCTAAAGGAAAAGTTAAAACCGTGAGACCATTTGAAAGGTTTCCTCTTGGTTTTTAAGGGTGAGGGGAATTTCAAAGTGGATCACATTAACAACATGCATGCATGCAGGAATACTATTGGCTCTCGATTTAAAAATGAGTGTTGCTATTTGAAAGAAACAATTAACGGTAAAAACGATGTATTAGACTAAACAATTCAGCTAAAAAGAAGACCAAATAGGTCTTGACGTTTGTGGCAAAATCGGAGTCCCATCTACCACCTAAGGGTGGAAACAAGGCCTAACACATTGTATACATGGAACTAAAAAGGTTCAAAGAGAACAGTTTCATGTCAACGGTGTCACCGTCATGCCCCCAGTTAATTCTGTCCCACCCAGATGATGTCACCTGATTGGAGAATCTTCTAGGATGGTCAGAGGCTGAATTAGGGCCACTAGGGATGTACGGTTGCTCCTTAAGCCTAGCAACTTAATAACCGTGGCAACCACAGCTTCCTCCAGCTGTACCTAATCACTATTTCTTTTGAGATTTCTCTTGACCTATTCGTCAATACACACTCAAATATGTTTTATGCGTTGTATTTCTCTTGACCTTCCGGTCAATACAAACTTAAATACGTTTTATGTTGAGGTCTAGGTTACGACAAAAGCAGACAATAGAGTAGGTAGAGATTAGTCGTTTCTGGCAAATGTCAAATTGCAGGTGCAGTAGCATGCATTTAACCACTGAAAGAGCCCTAAGCTCTATTTGGAGAGAAAAACATCAATCTTTGCAAATGTTCACTGAGATGTCAAGAGATTGGGACCACAATCAATCTATGATCCTTACACATGCCCAATATCTCGGTTTTCCTTTTAAATATGTGTTTTTGAGTTTGCTTCCCCTTCACAAGTTATTCGATCCTTTAATTTGAAACTTTAGGTCAATTTAATTCCTAACGTCTTTTAATATATCATTAACGTACCATTAGCATCCCTACGAACCAAAAGCCTCATGAGAAACAGAGAGATTAAGATGAGTTGCTGATCAATTTTACAAAGAAAATGGTCTGTTAAGCAGAAAGTGACAAAGTTCCTGATGTCTGCTCCTGGCTTTTAGAAGCAAAGTAACAACAAAACATCAGAAAGGATCAGAATCTATTCTAACGGCCCTCACTACATTCCTACCTCTGGATGACAATTATATGAATTCATTGTAATGCGGAGAAAAAATAGGGAATGATTTAGTTAGGAAGTTGTTGCTACTATTTATTATACTTATTTTATTTTCATAAAAGCATGCCAGTCCTGCAATGGGGTATTATTATTGGGATTTCAAAGTGGAATTGATTGAAGTTCTCAGCAGCCAATCAGGCAGAAGAGTGACATCATAGTATACATGTACGTACTTATACTCCCCCACTTAAAACTACAGGGGCTGAATAAAAATGTTTGGTAAAAATGGTGATATTGATTTTAAACTCTGATTGGTTACTCTCCGTTCAACACGAAATTGAATTAAGGCCTGCATCTAGAAAGGCTAAACTTAGACATGGGGTAATTTAGAGAAAGCTATGCTTTAACATGGGGTAATTTAGAGAAAGACATCTTAAATATGCTCTGTGCTTGTACATTTATGTCAGTGAACATGGATTATTTCCAGAGACGAATTAGGGAAACTTAATCGTAACTTTGCCCAGAAGTTATTTTGAATCTTTAACACGCAATTCCATTGGTGAAGCCAACGACTAAACGTTTGTTTACACAATCAGCCAGCCTTTAGCATGTGACAGCTTTTCACTCTTGTCCAATTTACGATGTTACGGGGAAATGTAAATATTTTACAATTGTGCCTAATGCAGAGACAGCGTTCATGCTATTCACTTCCTGCATTGGGAGTGTATCAAAGTAACACTGTAACCTATTTAGTGAACCATATGGGGTTCTGCACCCCTGCACATCAAGGCTCTGGGAAAGGAAACAAAGCTTATTTATACAGCAGGGAGACGCAATTCCAGAGCCACGGAGTTTATGCCTGTTGTTTCTAGATTGATCACATTTCAATATTCCTTAATAAGGTTAGTCAATTGGATCACTTCCTCTAACTAACATATCACTGCCATTTGTCTTGAGCTTACGTGTGAGAACGCTACTGTTGTTATAGTATCTCCCCTGTGTGCCCCATATACAGGCGCCTTAAGGCTTCCTTGTGTATTGTTTATGTGTAAGATGATCAGCTCTTTCCACTATTTCATTGCAGTGACAAATAGCTTTTTTATTTCAACCTTTTTTTTTTTTTTTTTGCAGAGTTACTCCAAGCTCTTTTCCCTGTCAGCATGCAAGGCGTGAATATGGGTCACACATTAAAATGCATGCGCAGTGCATGAATACTGATGACGTACCAATCCACAGGGGGGTACTACAGAAGAGGAATTAAAGGTATTATATGACGTACCAATACACAGGTACTATAGATACCACAGAAGAGAAATTAGAGGTATTATATGGTTACATTTCCATTTTCAACAAAAAAGCAAGATATGCAAAAATTGCAATCATCAATTTCTCAATGCTCATGTTTTCCAATAACCCAAACAGAATCAGGACAGAAAGAGAAAACAATTGTCCATTCCAGTTTACAGGTCACACTGTAAGTAACAACCTTAACACAGTGGGGTTACATTTGGGACTGAGTAGGCACTCAAATCCCAACTCAGTCGCTAAAGATCAAGTGACAATACCAGAAGGCACCATTCTCTTCAAACAAAAACATGTTCATTTACGGTCTCAAACTTGATTTCCTCAACAATTAGGTCAGATTAGTGTTGATGTTAAGTAGGCCTACGTGTGGTAAATTCAGGGGTACAGTGACTGGGTTGTAATGGCATATGTAGGATAGGCAGACAATGTAATGGTCTTATGACCTAGAACCTAATTCTTCTTTCTTATCACAAATGTACAAACTTTTATTTTACATGAGGATATGAAGCTTTAATCTAGAATGGTCAAATGTACAACAACAACAACAAAATCCTACCGTAGAAATGAAGATATTTGATTGATTGGACACAAATCAATGGATTTGTTTTTACTTGATAACTATACAAACATAACAGCAGCCAATTTGTCAATGATCAAATGATATTGGCAATGGTTAGATAGGAAACGAGGACTTACAGAAAGCTAGAATGTAAAATAAGCTTAGAGTATTCTACACTGTTGAGATGGAGATCGCACCCTATATATATATATAAAGTAGCTTCTTTTTACTAGAGCCCGACCGAAATGGGCCTATCAAAGGGATATCGTTATCGGGTCCCCCAAAAAATGTAGATTTAAAAAAAAATATATATATATATATATATATATGTTATCCCTTATTTAACCAGGTGAGTTCCATTGAGATAGATAACTCTTTTACAAGGAGCCCTGACCAACAGGAAAACATCTGTGTAAAACATTAGAATAGATGTAAAACAATAAAACAAGCAACATAAAACATTAAAAACAATATGCGATTACTTCCAAGGAATACAATCCCATTCCCAATCCACTCCGAGGGAATACAATCCCATTCCCAATACACTCCCAAGGAATATAATCCCATTCCCAATCCACTCCGAGGGAATACAATCCCATTCCCAATACACTCTCAAGGAATATAATCCCATTCCCAATCCACTCCGAGGGACTACAATCACATTCCCAATCCACTCCGAGGGACTACAATCACATTCCCAATCCACCCCCGAGGGATTACAATCACATTCCCAATCCACTCCCAGGGAATACAATCACATTCCCAATCCACTCCGAAGGAATACAATCACATTCCCAACCCACTCCGAGGGACTACAATCACATTCCCAATCCACTCCTAGGGACTACAATCACATTCCCAATCCACTCCGAGGGACTACAATCACATTCCCAATCCACTCCCAGGGAATACAATCACATTCCCAATCCACTCCGAAGGAATACAATCACATTCCCAATCCACTCTGAGGGAATTACCTCGTTTCTGGTCTTCAGAAGACTTTTAATTTGAAATGTAATTGTATAACTATATATTACAGTTTTAATAAAACTCTGACAACAAAAACAGAACCTTCTTTATGTATAGGGAAGTGCAATTCTGATCTTCTACAGATGGGTCAGTTTCCAAAAGATAAGTGGCTCTCAGAATTGAGCTCCGGCCACAGATCCGATTATTTCTGACCACATATGGGTACTATGTTGATGGACACACTAAGAAACTGAATGACCCCTCAAGCTACAAGAGCGATTGTAAGAATGAATGCAATTTTTCTGGACTTGACACGATGGAAAAATATCAATGAACTAATTAATGGATTCTTACATTATGTCTGGAGTCAGGTACTTTTTAATATCTCATTAAAAAAAGGAACAGTGAAGTGAAGCACAATGACGTGCCGTTTGCGATATCCGCTGAACAGCAGATGAAAAGCACACCTTGTGTGGCACAAAAAGGCATTTGCTATTGTTTGACTATTGTTTATTCTACAACTGGAAAAATAATTGAATCGTTATTATTTTACGACGAAATTCCACAAAGATTTTCATGGAACCTTTGGGTTTGGTTAACAGAGCCGCTCGCTTGATGTTTTTTTTTTGGGGGGGGGGAACACTATCTAAAAATTCATGTCACATTGTTAAAATGTACATTTGGGAAAACTTAACAATAGTCTATGTCATGCCTCTCCATATGCAGAGAATTAAGGTCTGGAACCCCCAAATAAGAAAATGGTGGGGCATGCTGCTAACCATGTTTATGCAGCTATCGTATGCCGATGCCACATAGAGGGATTGGTCCCTTAAAGAAAACGGCCATTTTGTACCACAAACTCTGAAGTCATTTTTTTTATAAATGTATGTGATTTGGTTGTTCAAATTCATTTAGTCACTGACTGAAATACCTGTAAACCACAGGTTGACGCAATGTCGTGTGAACATTTGAATGTAACAGCTAGCACTTCTATTTTACCCCACATTTCTACAATACCCTCAGCCAGCAAGGTCAGTAGGGTGGAGCCCTTATGGTCAGACGTAGGATGGCAATAAAACAATCCAAACCAGCATTGATTCATGCAGGGTTGGATATTGATACAGACCAGGAGCAGTGTAAACTGAATAGCTCCACACTACAGAACTCTCAAAAAGAAATCTGTATAATTCTTCATCATGAGTGATGAAAATGTCTTAAAAGCTCTCAGCAGCTATTTATTTGATTGGTGTCTCAAATATACAATTTGCTCTTTCAAGAAGGTATTTTAAAACCTAACCGGGCCGCACTAAAGACAAGGGTAATCACAAGTAAATCCAAAATCTAGAGTGGAGCACAGTAAGGAATGCTTTCAGATCCAGGTTTGGCAGAGTTAGGATGGGGAAAATAGTAAAGGATGTTCCATTTACATCTCCAGAGCAGCTCTTACAGAAACCACACGCCTGGTTTTAGTTAAGGCATTGCAATAAAAAATTGATATGGGCACCAGGAATGTGTTCCACACAAACAAAATGTTCAAACACGCAGAGGGTGAAGTTATGTTACAACCATCAATTCTCTCTTTCTCACATTTTGTTTTTCCAAAGCATACATTCGACTATGCGGTCTTTCATAACTTTATGAAGGATCCAGTAGGCTGACCGAGTTGTGGAGAAAATGTAAGACTAGATGCTTATTTCTAAGGCCCTTCTATATTCTTCTTTGTCTATAGCCCGAGTCAAAGTTACCTCGTTTCAAAATGTGCCGTCAAAGAATAAAAAATTAAAATAACGTATCATTATAAATAGTTATCAGATGTGATTCAAGCGGCTATATTTACAACTGTCACTTTTTTTTGCAATACACAAACAATAACAAGGTGGAAAGGTCATGAATCTCAGTTTTAGGCCTGCAGACATCAGAATATTTTTCAACAATCTAGCATATATTTTTATATTATGTTATATTACGTTTTATTAAATTATATTACATTATAACACAATTGTTTTGAATGAGTGACTACCAGTCACCATTTTCAAGAATAGTTTAGATTTTTCTTGATGAAACAAAAGAAATGTAAAAGTTTAGATTGCCTCATTCTTCCTTTAAGGCCACAAACATGTTCTAACCCTGTTCCTTTACTGTAGCTTCCACAAACATGTTCTAACCCTGTTTCTGTACTGTAGCTTCCACAAACATGTTCTAACCCTGTTCCTGTACTGTAGCTTCCACAAACATGTTCTAACCCTGTTCCTGTACTGTAGCTTCAAGGCCTCAGTTTAGAAGAAGTTCTGATCGAAGTAAGTGACTCTAGTGAGTTTCTGAAACTCCTGAAATTGATTGGAGCTTTCTCTGTCTTCTGTATTGGTTGTAAATGTTGTTGTACTCTACACAAATGGCAATTCAATTTAGAGATAACATTGTTGGGCCTCAACTTTTATAATATATAGGGACGCAATGTGTAATATTGTAATTAGTCCTCTTCAGTTGAACGTATCTATTCTTAGAGAACTATGAGTGAAATCTAAATCAAATAACTGATTTACAACAATAATCTAACAAGTCTAAAAAGTAAGTTGAAAAAGCACTGATCAATTAGCATTTTATTGACTGGACCATAATAAGTTTACTATAAAACATTAAACTGTATAATGAAAGCAAGCAAATAAAATTACAGAAAACGATTTCCATAGTTTATTAATATATGCATTATCCCTCAAATAATTCATTCCTCACCAACCGTTTTCTTAATATCTCTCAATGTTTAGAACTATAATTTTATTCCAGCAAACAATGGGGAATATTAGGAAAATGTAGGGCTATCTGTATTTCAAAACTGAATTTAAGGTCATATAGGTTACCCAGGTGGAGTAAATAAACTGTACTCTTTATCTGAACGTAGCCTAATAGTATTACTTATTCCACTTGAATTGGGGCCTATCACTTTTCGGGAAATTTGAATGTGTCCATGGCCCTAGCCTACACTCTTTTCTTATTTGCTAATTACTTAAATATCTATCTACTCTAAAGGGAAGTGGATACCTCAGCATTGTATGTCTAAAACCCCTAAAGCTTTGAATACGTCTAATTCTTGGTATAGCCTTTAGGTTTGCATAATTTTTTAACAATTTCTTACCTTGGATTGGTGCTGTTCCAGTATACTGCATATCTGTCGGAGATCAGTTTGCTGTCGTCCGCGAAAACCGTTACCCAAGATAAGAGGGCAAGGACCACAAATGTCATCTCCATTTGATAACCTAAATAGTTCTTGTCCATTTGGGCAATAGTTCTCGGTTTTCACCTACAGATTAAGGCTCACTGAAGCCTGATGCTACCAGTTATTACTGGTGAAATAAGCACACAATGCACGCAAAGTCACTTAGCCTACAATACATACAGTACACATTCCTACTCTACGTTATCTTAGCTGCGGATCTGTCATCCTAAGTAGTTAATGTAAGGTTTAGCCTGTCCTTTCGTGAGTTCATGAACGAAAAAGTCCGAACAGAGAGTAGAAATGCCGATAAAGTTAAAACAAGCCACCGTTAAGATCCATGGAAGTTTTTACTGATTATGTGTTTGTCCATGCTGTGGCTCGGCTTGCGCTCCTCGCTTTTCACAGCAAACTTTTCGACTGATTATTTCAATCCATTTTCTTTCGATTTGATTGACACATACATTAACGTCGGGAAACAGTCAGCATATAGTCGACTGTTCTTTAGATCCATAATTTTTCAGCATAATAGGCCTTGTCCACTCTTAAATACCATAAATAAACTTAAAGGTCTCTATGCTACTTTTAGAACTCTGTGCAGTGTTTTAAACATTTGTATGCACAGCTATTTCCCTTTGACGCATATCCTGGATCGTTCTGCATTCGTATTCCTTATTTTTGATTGCTTCTTTTCTTTGTTGTTTTGCATATCCTGCTTCTTCATAAACTCATGATGAAAATGCCTTCTTCACCCGTGAAAGCTTCAACCGTTTAGGAGACGTCCGTTTGTCCAATTTAGCTTCTAAGATCAGACATCATTCACGAGTAAGCGAATTTTGTGTTGTTCTGGTGTCCGCGCGGAAAAGTTTTTATTCTAGGTTGGCACCTCGAGTTCCCATAATAATCGGTTCTCTATGCGATCAGCCGGGGAATCTCCACTTCCATAGCATGTTCTGAAGACCAGGAACCGCTACTGGTAAAGTTGTTGCCAGTCTAAAGCTGCGTTGAGCTTTGTGAGCTGCTATTCGGCAGAATTCGCTGCATAAAGCTTTTTTTCCCACTCTCCATGCGCGATAAAGAGCCCGGTTGCGTTCTCCTGGCATAAATTCTCCAATTTCCGTCACGGTGATTTTCTCTTGCGCACCGACTCCGTAATTCAGCACATGGCCGGCTCCGTCTTGGCTACGCGCAGCAGTCACCATTAACCGCAACACACAGCGGGGGCGGAGCCGCGTGTAAGAGGACCAGAGACTGCTAGGGGCCCCTAAAACTGCCTTGACCCAGAACCAACTCATTAGCTGTTTGTTTTCATCACTTAAAAGTTTGAATAAATTGATGTGATAAGAACTGCTTTGTGGCTCAAGTATACAATGGCGTGACAGACATTTGCTGTAGATTTTATAATTGAACACAAGTAGCTGTTTACAAATGGCCGCTGCCCAGACAAACACAAACGAAGGCCATAGACAATGAGTTGGTGCAGTGGAGACCTTATAAATATTAGGTGATGAACTTTATCCATTAACAGTGTCCTTCTATAATAGTAAGCTCCCCAGTCAAGGTTAATCAAGGTTATCTGGCCTTCTTTCCAAGCGCTTGTTTGAGTTGTTTTTTTAGAGTAGTCACAACAGCTTTTTGGTAGGATTATGAAATACGTGTTAAACACACTCCATATTTTGTGTACTGTTTTTAATCTTTTCGAATTCGAATAGTCCAGTGAAGAACATGACTCCAAGAAGAGCGAAACGATTTGGAGCCCTTTGCATCACAAATCACTCCCCAACCAACCCTTAACCGATGGTGTTAAGCGAAAAGGATCTGTTCAGCCAAGCAAAGGTATTTCATACTGAGTTGGCAAGGGGCCACACACCGTAATATACACCGCATTGCCACAACACAGTGTGCGCTTGGGTTCCAACACACACAGATGTGAATGAAGCGTAGGCCTCCCAGCCAAATGTGATAGGTTCAACTCTGCATCGTGTGGGACCCCCCATGGGCAGCGAGTGGTTAACATTACCAACAAACAAAAAAACTGCACCATCCAGATTTGACTTTCACATGTAACGTTTGGAACTGTTTTGAACTCATGTCGCTGCTTCTGGTTGCACAAGCGTCCAAATGTCTCAATCAAAGAAGTTGAGTCAAAAGGTACATTATTCTTAGACTAATGTTCGAGGCTTTGCGTTGCCCTCATGACCCGTTTGCTGTAAATCCCGTCTCACACAAAACGTTTCCCTATGGGAGGCCTGGCACCAGGATCACCTTTGAGATCTCAAGGTAGAGAGAGAGAGAGAGAGAGAGCTACGACAACCTCTGAGCACCGCCATGTACATCTGGGATCATCCCCGGCTCCAGTAAACAGCCTTTCCTTCAGCTAAGAACTGAAAGATCCCCTGCTGCCCGTCAGGGGTAATCTGTATGGGATGCATAAGGACTTAGTTGACACCATGACACTTTTAATCTGTATGGGATGCAAAAGGAGTTAGTTGACACCATGACACTTTTAATCTGTATGGGATGCATAAGGAGTTAGTTGACACCATGACACTTTTAGATGCATTGGGAAGGTGATTTTGCCATCAACTTGCATGATGCTATGATCTTACAATTAGAATACTTTCTCCAGCAACACCAGCAACTGTTAAAACACCAGATTGACTCACAATCCAGTCAGCCTTAACCAATAGCCTGGAGTCAAGGCTTGAAGTAAATAAAAACTAGAAAGTGATATTGGCAAAGTGCTTTTATCTTTTTCAAGACTGTGCTTGCAAATGGAAACGCCTAAACAAACATTAGCAAGTCCATGAACAGCTAAAAGTTGAGTACAAACCTTAGCAAAGTTCAGAAATAAGTCTTGTATCAATGCAAGTACATTTGTGTCCTTATCTTCATCGTTGTTTGGGATAATTAATGAAGCAGAGAAATGCATAATTCAGATAGGAGGACAAACAAGCAGGTTCACACTCAAAATGTGTGAACACTAACTCAAGATGATATTTCCTCCTGCACTTTACACATAACCTCCAGACAACAGGGATTTAAGTCACCATGATTTACCCGACGTCCCAGCCCAGTGCACTTTCAGAATAAAATATATTTACAACTCCTCACAAACAAGATGGGTCACAACTACATGTGGCCAGCTATTGCAACAACAATAACAGATTATCTTTGTATATAATGCAATTTTTTTTAAGTCATAGACTATGCAGTTATCCTATAGCTTTTCTCAAATATTCAGTAACATAATTGATAACAACTAGGTTATTTCATAGAGCGTAAACTCAGTTTTAATTCAGGCATACTAGGACCCCCTCTAAGATGAGAGGCTACATTTCAAGGGGATATGCTTTCAATAAATTCAAATTCATACATTTTGTAACCGATGAAGGTCTTCTCCTATAATGACACCTCCCATTGCACAATAGCGTATTCTGTGGTGAATGTTACACCATACGATCTACCAGACCTGTATAATTGTATTTTTCTGATGGACATTGAAGAACAGGTTAGGTTCTCTCAATTGAAGTCACTCCGCCCCTTCAAGCGTGAGGTAGGTATATCATCCTCGAGCCCATGATCAATTCCTAAGCGTCGAACTGGTAACAGACAACCAGGCCTCTACTGGTAAATCATCCTCACAGGTCAGCCTTTGTTTTACAACCATACCAGATCAGCCATCTCTTGCCTCTCACTCTCTGGGTCAAACAGCGGCCAAACCCAAACTAAATTTCTGCCGAGTTCAATGAAATTGCAACTGAAAACTAGATCCAGCACGTTGTGTACACCCGGTTTAAGATTAAATTAACCAATTAATCATTCCAAAAAAATGCATTCATTCATAGTTGATAGTTAATTCATAGTTATCAATTGAATATGGCACAGAGGCTGGCAACAGACAGAATCAACAGAGGAGGACTTCTGGACTCTGGATTGAATTTCTTCCGGCCCCCGTTGGTGCCCTTATGCCTTTATGGCCCTAATTACATTACTCGTGGGGTCCTACCACCTGGTAAGGCCAGAGGCTGGGTAAATGATTGTAATAGACATAGACCTCACTCCTTTCAAGGGCCGATAAAAAAAAAAAAAAAAACAGCCTAGAGGCACAGGGGAGCATGTAATGAATCCCTTGGAGAGTTCTCACGATGGCACCTGAATGGCCAGCCAGAGTGTTGAGGCACCCACTGCAAAACTAAAGGCACTCTTTCCTTTGAAAAGAACGCATTTAAAGTCAACTGGTTGAAGCATAAACAATGTGAGAATTTGGATACAAAAAAAATTATGACCAAAAGTTAGTTTGCTGTCTCTCTACCTACCTACCTACCTACCTACCTACCTACCTACCTCTCACACACACACACACACACACACACACACTTCCTAGTCAAAGAGCGACACTTAGTGTTTTTGAGCTGAGAAGACCATTTCAATGAACGCAGATGCCTGCTCCAAAGAGAGATATTGGCATAAAGTAGGAGACAGAAAGGTTCATATTTTCAAGTATTTACTGAAGGGGTACAACTCAACTTCTATCAGTACAGTTAGGGGTACAACTCAACTTCTATCAGTACAGTTAGGGGTACAACTCAACTTCTATCAGTACAGTTAGGGGTACAACTCAACTTTTATCAGTACATTTAGGGGTAAAACTTAATAAACAGTTGTAACGGCAGACTCCCTTGTGAACTTGAGTACGCTCCATTTTTATGCTAATTAAAGCTATAGCCATGTAACCAAAGTAACCGTTACCCTCAGGTGCTGTTGACTATATGGAGTGTTAGCGACAGAGACCACGCACTCATTGACATCTTCAACACAATGCAGACCAGCCGATCTCCTGTCACTGTTTGCCGGGGATCGAGGCCCTGCTAAGCCATGTTGTAAGTCTCTCAGCCCCACAGCATTACGGATATGTTAGCTAGGATAGACTCAGCTACGGGCGCTAAGCCTAAATGCAATAATGGCCTCTTGAAAGCAATAGTATTCTTTTTTTTCCCCACTTTCAAAGGTGAACTGGAAATTAAGAAGTGTTCTGATTTCCATATGCTACTTATAAACAAAGCCAATTGAAAATCTGTGGTATATTTGTGCAACCTAATCATTTCAATGCAAATGCAATAATTACAGCTGTATTGAAGTGATCTACTGACACAATTATAACTATTCTTAAAATACATCCCTATTGTAATCTGTTTCACATTTAGATTTTGTATAGTGCCTTGTTGTAATGTATTCAACTACAATCCCCTGTGTGATAATCACTGTTAACCATTTCCAGATGCCGATAATATGTCCATTATTCTAAACTGGGTAAAATGTCCTGCCCTCTTTGCTCATATCCTGAACCTCATTTGGAGATTGTGCGCCCCCTGCTGGGGATGTGAAGTCTTACAAGAGAAAATGCAAATACTACCAAAGGCAAAGGGGAAATTGAAAGACGATAAACTATTTTCCAGTCTACGCTCATATTTTAGTAGTCGTCTGGCATGATCTCAAACACTGAAGGCAACAAATATATATTTTTTTATCATTAATTTATTGCCTCTGTATTGAGAAAGTTATACCTTTAGGCATCTAAATGACTGGGGTACAAAAAGAAAATATGTATTGGGAAAACTTGCAAGTTGGCCTACATAAAAACAAAGTAATATGTCGATTGCAAACACAGACGTTAACAATTCATTTATATTTAAATGTGTATTTAAATTTCCCATAGGCTATACAGTACCAGTCAAAAGTTTGAACTTAAGAGCTTTACCTTACAGTTTAGGCAGTCATGTGCCGTCCTATGTACAGAGGAAGAGGAAAGCATACACTACAAACACTAACACACTGGCTACATATACACACACACACTACATACACACATTACATTCACTAACACACTGGTTACATTAACACACATGCATACATACACACTACATACACTGGTTACATTAACACACATACATACACACACACTACATACACTAACACACTACATACACTGGTTACATTAACACACATACATACACACACACACACACACACACACACACTGGTTACATTAACACACATACATACACACTACATTAAAACACATACATACACACTACAAACACTAAAACACTGGCTACATTAACACACATACATACACACACACTGGCTACATTAACACACATACATACACACTACATATACTAACACCATAAAATAATTTGAAAATGACTACTTTAGAACTTAATTGGCGACTAATATTCAGTACAATGCAACAGGAATGCACTTTTGTTATCACATTTGGTCACCACACGCCCACCTGCTTTGTGTGTGTGTGTGTGCGTCTGTGAGTGAACGCGTGAGTGTGTGAGTGAATGCGTGAGTGTGAGTGAATGCGTGAGTGTGTGAGTGTCTGAAAAGGCTAGTAGCAGATCTTAAGAAGGAGGTTTAACATTTTTAAAGTTTAAAATGCCTATGGATTCCACCCACACAACAATAATCTGGGCAAGACCCTTAATTTCTTAAGAAAATGACCAAATCTTGTGGTAGACCTGCTTTACTGACATAGCATTTGTCATGTTTAAATCTCAGCTTGTCTCTTACACATTGGCTTTCCAGCAGGCACAGTGTAATGATGAAGGGTTAGGGTTAGGGTTAGGTAATGATGAAGTGTAATGATGAAGTGTAATGATGAAGGCAACAGACCATATCAAAGCAGTTCATTCCACCTACTAATATCTATATACAGTAGCTTAACCTAACCCTTCTAATATCTATATACAGTAGCTTAACCTAACCCTAACCCTACTAATATCTATATACAGTAGCTTAACCTAACCCTACTAATATCTATATACAGTAGCTTAACCTAACCCTACTAATATCAATATACAGTAGCTTAACCTAACCCTACTAATATCTATATACAGTAGCTTAACCTAACCCTAACCCTACTAATATCAATATACAGTAGCTTAACCTAACCCTAACCCTACTAATATCTATATACAGTAGCTTAACCTAACCCTAACCCTACTAATATCAATATACAGTAGCTTAACCTAACCCTACTAATATCTATATACAGTAGCTTAACCTAACCCTACTAATATCAATATAGCTTAACCTAACCCTACTAATATCTATATACAGTAGCTTAACCTAACCCTAACCCTACTAATATCAATATAGCTTAACCTAACCCTACTAATATCAATATAGCTTAACCTAACCCTACTAATATCTATATACAGTAGCTTAACCTAACCCTACTAATATCAATATAGCTTAACCTAACCCTACTAATATCTATATACAGTAGCTTAACCTAACCCTACTAATATCAATATAGCTTAACCTAACCCTTCTAATATCTATATACAGTAGCTTAACCTAACCCTACTAATATCTATATACAGTAGCTTAACCTAACCCTACTAATATCTATATACAGTAGCTTAACCTAACCCTACTAATATCAATATAGCTTAACCTAACCCTACTAATATCAATATAGCTTAACCTAACCCTACTAATATCAATATAGCTTAACCTAACCCTACTAATATCAATATAGCTTAACCTAACCCTACTAATATCAATATAGCTTAACCTAACCCTACTAATATCAATATAGCTTAACCTAACCCTACTAATATCTATATACAGTAGCTTAACCTAACCCTACTAATATCAATATAGCTTAACCTAACCCTACTAATATCTATATACAGTAGCTTAACCTAACCCTACTAATATCAATATAGCTTAACCTAACCCTACTAATATCTATATACAGTAGCTTAACCTAACCCTAGTAATATCAATATAGCTTAACCTAACCCTAACCCTACTAATATCAATATACAGTAGCTTAACCTAACCCTAACCCTACTAATATCTATATACAGTAGCTTAACCTAACCCTACTAATATCAATATAGCTTAACCTAACCCTACTAATATCAATATAGCTTAACCTAACCCTACTAATATCAATATAGCTTAACCTAACCCTACTAATATCTATATACAGTAGCTTAACCTAACCCTAACCCTACTAATATCTATATACAGTAGCTTAACCTAACCCTACTAATATCAATATAGCTTAACCTAACCCTAACCCCAACCCTACTAATATCAATATAGCTTAACCTAACCCTACTACTATCAATACAGCTTAACCTAACCCTACTAATATCAATATAGCTTAACCCAACCCTGATGAGACAAGTACCACAAACAAAAATCCATCCCCGTCGAACAATATTTTTATGGCCATAATCAAGGACCAATTATTTGCACTACATGGCGGTTGACAGTAACAAGGCCTGTCTGTTGATAGTATCAGATGGAAGAAGGGAGACTTGGATGGGGATTTATTATTGTATATGTCCTTATTATTATTATTATTATTATTATTATTTCACTGTGGCAGGGGGTCATTTCCCTGGTAAATTCACCCCATGTTGCATGTTTAAAACTATTAATGATATGAATTATAGATATGGAATTATTTTGAGCAATAAACGCCAATATGAACAGATTTAAAATGTTGTGTCATGCTAGTTAGTTGATGGGGTATAGGAGGGTTTCAAAGGCTTTACTAGTATAGACTAAAAACCAGGGGCCATAAAACTTCTGTTCTATGGGCCGCTAAAGTAAACAGTCCTCCTGAAGATATTAGGCTTTGTATGTACATTTAAAATCTCACAAAGACAAACAAACAAGTTTAGTTTAACAACTTAGTTTGCCTTTTTTTTTTTTAATATGTGTTTTTATTTTATTTTGTCTAATTGTGTTATTTCGTGCATTTCTTTTAATCAAAAAGTTGTTTTTTTTGTTGAACAAACTGTTGTTTGAGACTTTGGTTACCCTGTTAAAAAATTGCCATGTAAATGAAGATATTATGGTATGTTGGTATATAATGCCAACCCCAGATATTTGGACTGGGGCATTTCTTTGCCTACAAAATAAAGTGCAGACTGTCAACTTTAATCTGAGGGGGGTTACATCATCTTAGATGAATAATGTGGGTATCATCTTTTTTCACTGGTCATCCCATTTTAATGGAGTTCAAATCATAAACTGACAAATTATATTTCCCAACACTTACTGGGAAAAATGGCCTACACGTTGAACAAAGACTAATTGTCCTAAACATAATTTGTCCAACTCAGTCCTGTTCCAGTTGATGAATTTAATACTGAACTCTCCACCTACGACTTTTGATTCCGGGAAATGAACAGGCAGGTAGAATGTAAGTTAAATAGAGGTGCTTGTTAATTGATATGTTTTTTATTTGTGTGGGTGGTGCTCAATGTTTTCCATTTCTAGAAGTGGTTGACATTCCATATCAATCATAATTCTAGAGGCAAATCCATCTCAACTCATTCCAAAGTCAAGTAAGGACAGGAGAATGCACTCCTCGCCATCCTGTGATAGTTACAAGTGCAGCCAATTGGGGTTATTAAAAACAGAAGATGTTATTAGTTTGATGGAGAACGCGGGCAGCACTGGCTGTTTTTTCGGTGGGAAAGAGCGAGAGGAAATGGGCAATTATTCACGTCTCACACACAAACGCATTTACCTCTCAGCCCAGCACAGGAGGGGTCCAGGTAAAATAAACCATGCAATGGACACAAGCTGGCAGCCTGCGGGGGTTGGTTGGGTTTGAGGTCATTTGACCATCAGGAAAAAGCCCAGTCATGAAGGGAGGCATTGATCCATACCTTTGTGTAGTGTCCCTTTTAGTGGAAAAGCCTCTAGCTTTTCGGGGGAATGCTAAACATTACAGATGGCTAGCTAGACATGCGTTGGGCCTGTCAGAAGGCCTAACCATTAGCCAGGAGGACTTTCCAAAAATATTTTACCTGTATTTTTTTTCCCGTCAGCATGTAAAACCACGCCTGACTGCCCATTCCCTCCTGGTAGTCAAATCCAAACATATCCAAGCCATTTCATCTTCCGCCTCGCCTCTCCTCTCATGAAGGGCGGCAATTTGGACTGGCGGTTTGACAGCCATCTTGTTTTTGTTGTCACTCAACAGGGGGTCATGGAAGAACCGTCAGTGTCTAGAAATATGTGGGAAGAGATTGGTCCAGAAGTAGTTAGCACAGTTGGGGGAATGCTAAGGGCCCAATATTTGAATGGGTGTAGGTGGGAGGGGTACTGCAAAAGAAATTAGCATTTAAAGTACTTGCCCACCAGGCATTACCTCACCTTGTGTGCTCAGCCAATATGTTTCCTACGGGCCTTTAAAACTTCAGCCACTTTTCTAAGTTGTCACCAAGGGTCAGGATACAGGTATCAGAATTTTAAAGATTCAAAATCTAGTACTAGCCTTTGTGGTTGTGAAGTACAATTAATGTAGCAGTTCAATTAGTACAAGTTTATCCTATAGCCCTAACCAGTGATAAATATGGCACGTAAATACGGGAGATATATATATATATATATATATATATATATATATATATATATATATATATATATATATATATATATATATATATATATATCCAGTTCAACATACTAACTCCTGCACCGGCTATCAAATACATTTAAAACTTCAGCATGACTCAATAAATTACGGCAAACATTGATTCAGAGTAGCCTACAAACTAGCCTACTCTATAGCCATAAAGAATTTGCAGGCCGACAAAACTAACAGTATGAACGAAGACAATAGTAATACAACATTTGGTTATCATATTCAAAAAGAAAACCAAATATTAGCCAGCCAAGGCAATGAAGGCTTACATGTTGGTTCCACACTGAACACTGTTTAAAGAGGATCAACATAGCCTCAGAAATTTGTTTATTTGGTGATACCAGTAAGAGAAGAATCATATTAAACGGTGCTCTCATAAAAATGTAGATATATTGATACAATAGCGATCAGTGCTTCACTAACGTTATTATTATTTGATACTTTGGATCGACGTTACCGACCACCACTATAATATCAGATCAATAAAATGAGGAACTTACCCATTGAACTTTAACAGGTGTTTAGCCAGCAATGCTAACACATTTAGCCAACTTAAACTTGCTGAGCAGCTTGCTAATTAAGATGCATTGTCCGTTGTGTCGTTAACTTCAACTACTTTGCAATTTGTCTTACGAGAAGTCAGGTGACTATTCATAAGTACAGAGTAAATGTGTTATATATTTTACTGCAGAGGCCAATAGCAGGGCTTCAGTCTTTTACATATTTCGGGTCAACTGCCCTCCTACGCCTTTCACGCCACAACAGAGGGCTCTGCTTGTCCAAACAACCAAAGATCATTATCTCAACAAACCGATTAGTCTGTGCAATAAAACAAACATTTAAAGCTGTAATTATATTTGCATGCATCATTTACTCTATCTGTATGTGGCCCTGCAGCCATCATCAAACACACGTGCAACACATCTTTTTTTAAATACGGAGTGCAAATTACTTGCAGTGTGCCCTGGAGACGTGAAGCCTCATTCAATCACTTGATTTGGTAACGTCACTGCATCTTCTGACGTGAAACTGCTATTAAGCTGTAAGATAAGATAGGTTTCTTAGGGGCTGATTTATTAATAAGTAGCTGAAATTGAGATTTCCCTGCATTCCCCACTAGTTCCTAAAAAACACGCTAGGAGTTCTGTATTGTTTCTCTGTCATGGAGCTACATACAGGCACTACATGGCAAACAGGTGGGCTCAGCTGTGTACATAACATTACCACCTCACCATAGTCAAAGACTGACCGAACGCATGGCCAGATGTTAGCCCTCCAGATGGCCTTCCGCAATCAGGGGCTTCCAAGTAAGTGCCTTGGCTTGATTTCGGATGTATCACTGTGACATAGACTGCTGAGAAGAAGTATTTTCCTTCCGTCAAATTTGTCTGAATTTACTGTAGTTTTTTTATTATTATTATTTTACATTGATAAGGTTAGATCTTCCACCAATCTTTTATATGAGACAAAAAGGAACCCAGGGCAAACCCCAAAAAACTGTATTTGGATAGTTATTTAATTTAATTATAAAAAGAAAGTTATTGAACACACAATGCCCATTTGGGGAAGTGAATCGTCCCCTTTAGATTCAAAACCATAGGTTTCTTGAGTTCTAGCAGCAATAACTGAAAGCTAGGCCCTTATTGTAGGCATAGGTTCATCTCGTACTGTGTTCAGAGAAACCTCTTAACTTACTCTTCTAAGCAAACGACTCAATGAGAACTTGCAAATTGTCCTCTCATCTAAGCAGCAAAGTCCTTGGGGGATTCTTTCAAATGTATTTGTCTCCCACTCAATCTCCTTATTTTCGAGTGCCAACCCCAATATCAATGTCATTCTATGCTATTTGACAATAACAACAGAGATCAAACTTACTGAAATGTATGAATGTATGAAGTGTATGAATATAGGAAGTGTATGAATGAAAGATCTCGAGGGTGCACAAAAACATTTTATTTTAAGAGTCAATTTTGTTAATAACAAACTTTTAACAGAAGGTGGAATTCAGACTCTAAGTTCCCACCACGACAAAAAGGTCCAATCTTTTAAGATCAGCCCTTTACCGCCTAACCTAAAAGACCGACGGAGACAGAGGAAACTGCACTGCTTTTTCTTCTCTTTGAAAGAAAAGGGACAAACTGCAAAGAGCTGCTTAGCCCAAAGTAGAAATCTTTAATCACAATCTTGAAAGGAGTATTGAGTTGGGCAGTGTCTCTTCCTCCCCTCTGAACTGTCCGTCATCCTTACGCTGTGGAGTTTGGAGCTAGCCTGGGAGGGGAGGGAGACTGGACAGGGCAGAGGGCTATGGGAGAGTTTGAAGAAGGAGCTAGGTAATGCTAATCAGACTCGCAGGCTGAATGGAATATTTTAAGGCGAGGAGGTATGTGTGTGTGCGTGTGTGCTTAGGAGACGGATGTAAGGAGTGTGTGTTGTGCAAAAAAAATAAAAAAATAAAAATCGAAAATGACTGGAGTGGAACGCTCACTGCTTGAGTAAGACCAAGCTGGCATGTCTGTCTTTCTCCGACAATCCTTCTTGGTTTGTCACCACGCCCAACTCCGAGTGAAGGCGACGCGTCTCTGATCCCTACAAAGGTTGGGCCGGGGGACAGAGGGAAGCAGAAATCCACTCTCCTCTTTCGGAACCAGTTCAAATCTCTTCATCTCGTTTACATTGGATTAAATCAGGGCAAACTGCTTTAGTTCTTCCTCTTTGCTTATCCCCGTCTCACCCGGGTGTCTTTGATTTGGATTTGGTTTTGAAGAGCTAGGAGTATATGGATGTGTGTCTTTGATCTAGTGGGCTTGCTGCTCTGTGATAACCTAGGAGGGAACAGATCCGTGACTGAGCCCAGAGTCAGGGAACACAAGCCGGTAGTTTACTGGATCGCATGATCATCTTTTTTATTTATGTTGAAAGACCCGTCAATGCTTATACTTAAAATGTTTTAAAACTTAGAATCTTATTCTTAATGTGATCCACATGGGCGCACAGGGTTGCTGCTTGAGTGAGGGGTTGGGGTAAAACTCAGCATTGGCCTATATCCAAGGAACATAACAAATTTGAATATGGTCTAGTAAATTATCACATTTAGTGCCAGGATCAGTAGGATAATGATCTTCCAAACATAAATAAATACTCAAAAGTTTATGTTTGACAAAGCTTTTTTTTTACTATGGCATAGTTTACAAAGAAATTCGGTCTTATCTAGGTTCAATCTTATTAATTTGTCTAGATAAAAACAGTGTAGGACCAGCAACCCTGATTATTATGGGTGAAAATACTCAACGCAGTACTTACCACGTCTTGGACCTAAATAAAACAAATTGACAGTAACATTCCATATGTACAATTTATAGCAAAATATAATCCATTTTAAAAACGAACTTTTAAATATATTGTTATGAAGTTTGAGATAATATAAATAAACTAGAAATAAACTAGAAATTATATACACTAGATGGACTCCAGCTCAACTATCCCAGTAAATCTGATTATTGAAAAGAATAATCCGCCTGTGTCTGTTGGACACACTAAGCTACAGGTGTTGTCTCTTATTTATATTATTTATTATTTATATATTTTTTAAACTGTGTATTGTACATAATGTGATGTTTGAATGTTTTGTCTGGTCTTTTGTGTGGACCCCAGGAAGAATAGTTGTTACTGCGGTAACAACTAATGGGGGATCCTTAATAAACTAAACCAATCAGGTGGAGGGTGTTTAGAGTTTGTACCAGCTTAGAGTTTGCCTCTGTCTAAAGTTGTAAGGCGACTGCTTTAGAAACGTAAGCAGAAAGCTGACCTCTTTGATGGTCATGCCAAAGAAGAGGTGGTGAAGAGTATTGCTGAACGAGAGCATATAAACCCAGAATCTTCAACATCACATGGGCAGTATTCCTCATTGACATGCAGCGCATGAAACTCAGGCTACGCGGTCCTACTGAGTTGCACTTGGAATAAATTCATTTTTTTCACATTGCACTTTGTTGCCCTGTCTCTCTTTGAAATTTCAGATTTATATGCTTCAGTCATTGGATTTTCAGTTAAATTTTATTACGGAGGATTTCTCCGAGCTCCAGCTGCGACTCTCGGTAGGAGTCATTTCCTTTTTGGGGGTTACTTCTCCGCAATACTTTGGAGCGCTGCCAATCGCCATGGACACGAGTCAAGCAGAAGAATCTCACCATACAAATGTGTTTCATAGGCCGGGCTGGCTCTAAGACGTTTGCATTGAGCAGACACCAGAGTTCACCAGACGTAATTGGAAAGGCACCCACACAGACTAGGCCGTGTAGCTCAAACTGGAATGTTCCCTCCTCTTGTCCCGCTGCTCAGTGAGGACTCCGCAGGAGCTTGGCTACATGAGTGATTAGATGGAGAGGGAAACTGCTTGTGACTGCAGGCATATTGACTTTTCATGCTTCCTTCAAAACATGTTATTAGAAAGCAACAGCTGCATGAGAATATATGAATATACAAAACAAAAGTTTGACAGTTTGTAAACTTATTTTATTAACGAAAACAGAAATTGGCCCATTTTTTTCCAGTCCTTCCTGGCAGATCCTTCTGTGAGAGTGGAAGGGAAACTTTGTTTTGAACAGACATCCTGAGGACTCTTCATGGATGTTTGACGTTTGGTGTTCAGAGCCTTGTCCTAAATGGGTTTGCTGTATCCTCCAGGGGCATTGTTGGGCTGAATGGTAAACGTTCACACCTCACGCTGTGAGCACTAAGGAGGCAGATTCTATTCAAGCATCTTTTTTCATTTTTTTTTGGGGGGGGGGGGGGGGGGGGGCAGGTCTCTCTTGCAAAAAGAGATGATTAATCTCAATGAGACTAACCTGGTCAAATAAAACCAAATTAAAAAAAGTATTGAATTAATCCGTTAGACTACCCTGATTCTCCATCCACGCTGCTGAGAAGCACAGTAAACCTTACGCTGCCGTCTCTGCACTTCTCCATAGGGATGCTAGCTGATGACAAGGTGCGTTGAGTTCATCTCTGTTAAGACTGGCCACTGGGTTCTCGGCCCCCTCCCTGACCATAGCTCTCCAAACCCAGTTCAGCCATTTCTAGGAACTAGGCTCCATTCACCCCCTGGGGTTGTGTGGAACAGACAAGGATTGATCAATATTTTGCGACCCACAACTGGCCTCGGCAACATAAAATGGTGAAGGTCTATGAAGAGGTCTTTGGAACTCATGGCTTCATTTTTGGTTTAACAGCCTCAGTGGATGGAGACAATAGGTTCTTTTGTTAAGACTAAAGGCAACAAATGTAATAAATATATCGCGTTATGAACTGGGAGTAAAGGACTCTAAATATTGACCATGATTCTTCAACACTTTGCTGATTCAGAACTAGATCAAACCCCTGAATCTCAGTTTGTAAAACGCACTAAATGAATCCATATTTGATAAGCAGATGAAACATCATGGACCTCATATGGGTGCCAGCGTGTGAGCAAACCTTATAGTGCAACTATAAAATGAGTGTGTACTATATAAAACCCTTATAAAGGATTAGGGAAAAAGCTTCAACATCATTTATCCCCAGCTTGAGGTGCCATCGCGTCCAAATAAAATCCAACGTAAAGAAAAATCTATTCTAAAAAGAAAAACAAGGCAGGAAACTACTAATAGATTTCAAATAGCATTTTATTAGCATTAAAAAGACGGATGAGCAGGTAGATAAGGATGAGTCTAAATGATTCTGGGCAATTTCTTTTACGATTCTGTAATGATAGACAATGTACAAACAACACACCACACAAATTAACCTTCCCCTTATCAATGGCTGATTGAGTGTGCCTAGCCTCATAAAGCCACAAGCAATATTCTCTCACCATCTGTCACTCCTAGCAGGAACAAGAACATTTCAATTGACCAAGGACTCTCTAAGTGCCAATAAGGAAAGTATAGAACAAACACATATTAAGCTTAATGGATTGTAAAGAGTTAGCATGCCATCTGGTGGAGGAGTTTCTCTCAGGCCCTGAGCATCATTGCAGGAATGAAATCAGCTCCACCAATCAATTGCTTCCATTTGATCATTATTATTTATACAGGGTTGAACAAGGTATAAAGTTGAATTATGTTTTTGGACAAAACATAACACTGTTAATTACAACACCTGTATCCAAACTCAAACTAAATGGTCTCAATTTAGTTTTTTCAGATTCACAAAACGAAGGTTTTCTGTGTTAAATGTTTTCGATGTTGGGAATTTCTCACTCATTGCCTAGCTGTTGGCTTGAATAGACACACATTTAGCTGGGCACTAGCGTCCCCATTTACAGCACACATTGTCACATACTATTGAGCAAGTAAGGAATTAAGTTGGCCAGGCCCATTCCTGCTCAAATCCCTGAGACTGTAACAAAAATACCACTGACAAAAAATGTAATATGCATTTGACTAATAAAGATAGCCTAATAATATTACAAGATTCAAATCTCATTTTTTTTTGCAGATACAACTATAACCTAAAAGTTTAGGTCATGACAGTACACAAATGGATGCACTCAGTGTAGAATATGCTGAGATTGTCAGAATAAATAGAACTCAAGCTATCAATTTAGACCTATGGAAATGTATTAGCAAACGTTTTTTTTCCTTGTGAATCTGCCAAGTATCATACATTTAAAATATGAAAGACAAGACGCTGTTTCCATGGTGACATACGTTTTAATACATTTTCTCCCCGAATATGGGCCTTGATAATGGAATGCCAATCTGCCATATTGAGTGAAATAATGTCATTTAATGGCATACTGTAAATGCCATGCAATTACCATTTTAACCGAATTAATGTAATGTAAGAAAAGGATTTACATTTGGCATGATCATTTCAATAAAGCTACTCATGAAGCAGATTTCAATAAAACAAAAAAAGAAAAATTGAAAAGGGTAACAAAAATATAAATTAGAATTTAAATATAGGAATATCTTACAGCAAAAGCCATCCTAAACCCCTATGTACTTTTACATGATTGTGAACACATTACCCTCCTACCATTAGAACACACGTTTTTTGGTCTAAAGCAGCAATATAAAAGTTTTATGTTGGTTTGTATGGAGAAATATTGCTTTTACATAAAGTAAATACATTCGAGTTGAGAACAGTAAACAAAATTGAGTGAATGGAATGCAAAACAAGAGAGAGCTAAATAATAACAGTATACAGAAAAAAGTAACAAAAACTTCAATTTAAATGGGTCTAATTGGGGAGAAGGGGATTAACTTTTTGCCCAAAATAATCAACATTTTTCAATTTGAAAGATGACCATTGAAATAGAGCCCAGAACCATAGTCAATTTGGCAAGGGCACCAAATAAGGTTCCCTCATTCACACTTGGAGGGAGGAATTATACAGGGATGACCACTCTTCTCATTTGAGTTCAATGAACAAGACAGTGTGCAAATAGGAGCAAGGCAATGCCTATTTCAGCTTGAAAAAGGTATTCTTGCAAACTTGTCATATGAAACTTTACAATTAAGTTTCTTCTTAGGTTCAAACTCCCATTATTTCTTATGGAGCATGAGTGTTGTTCATGTTATTATTAAAAAAGACAGGCACAAGAACTTAAATCAGCCATGCTTTTCTGGGATTCTCCACCCCAGACCATCACTGGAACAGATTTAGATTGTAAATAAACAAAGGTTTTAAGTTCAAACGCTATCTTTTAGACAATCATTTTATGTATGTCGTTAAGCTATACGCACACTGCAAAAAGTGCCATACTTCCTAACACTGCATATCAATACTACATGCACTCTTAAGTCCTGAGAAAAGTTCACCTTAGTGAAACCTGATGCCTGCTTTCTGCAAGGGAGGCACATTGAATAACAAGTAGCTTCTTTATACTTAGGAAGCCATAATCACCAACATAACTAGGTTTAAACAAGATCAAATAATTTTTTTTTATAATTCAAGTGTAGCCTCAATTTGGAAGTGTACATACTAATTAGGAAGTAATGGAACCAAATGTTAATCTGTCTTTATCATGCATTCTTAAAGTCTTAAAGAAATGAAGTATCTATTTTGTTTACAGGCACAGAGTTCCTTACGTTTATAAGAGAGAAGTTAGACTTTGAACAGCTTAAACGCATATTGGAGAGGCTGTAAGAAAAGATCAACTTTGGTGCCATCGGTGTTTCAAATCTACATTCAGTCTGAGATTCCTATTGTAGAATATTGTTGAATTTATTTCTACTGGCATTCTGTACCCAGTAAAACAAAAAGCTTCTAGGCCTAGAACACAGCAACATTTACATTACTTAAACCGATAAGTTACTTACACTTCCTTTGGCTAATGGCAGATTTGTAACATTTGAGTGCTGGTGCTCAAGGATGGGGAATAAACAAAAGCTAGCGAGCGAGGCTAAACCAATTTTCAAAAAACAACTTTAGAAAGATCAACATTAACCTCACTTCATACCTCGATAAAGATTTTGGCAAAAGATTCTTGAATATAAATATTTTTTTTGAAATATCTTTTGTATCAACTTTCTTGCAAGCATCAAATATATTTTACAATTACTCAAGATGCTCTGCTGGTTATCACAACAAAGAGAACCCTATGAAATGAAGAGAGAAACGAAACAACAGAGTATTAAGGGAGCGTTAAAACACAGACTTACAGTAAATACCACAAGAAAAACAAGCTAGTTCTGCCAATTGCTGTTAGTGTGTTCTGATGGAACTATTAAAGTTATTCTTGCTCATCAGTTGTTTTTTTCTAGAACCTTTATGAAGTTATGTAGATGGGTTCTTAGTTCTGGTGAAAATGTGAGAGTATCAGCACAATTACCATAATATTGTTTCGGGGCAGATTCTTGTTAACGTTGAAAACGTGTAGATATAAAACTACTTTGTGGCACACATATGGCTACCCTCCACTAAAGAGGAAAATGCTAGGAAAGGCCTTATTTTTTGAAGAAACAGGCTTTTGCCTTTATAAGAAACAAACAGAAATACAAAAGGCTTGATTCCATTTTATACAATGTATTTTCTATTCAGTTTGAGATGGATGACACAGCTTGTGTTTTCTTTCCCCTGCTTTGGCATTACAGCCAGTCCAACTGGTTCGGTCCAATGAAAAATCCTGTTTCCTATTTTCCCAGACTACACCTGATACACCCTGGTTGCCTATAATCACTTTCTCCCATAAACATGAACATTAGACGGTATAAGACAAAAAGGCAGAAGTCTGATTGTGAGATCCACAAGAAGCAAACGACGTGCAGCAACCTGGGTTCGAGGAAGGCTTTCCTTTGATCCCGGTTCCGTGTGAATTCCTTGGAAAGACCCGCGGACTCATCTGATTTACAGAACAAGGAGGGGGGACACATTAGGGCATGTGGTATCAACCTGACTGTTACTGCGGGAACAAGGCGGTTACATGAGACCACAATTCAAAGTGCAGTCTGATGTGACAACTAGGAAAACAAAGTGGTAGCCAAGATACCATCACTATGCTGCCTATTTGAGTAGGCAGCAACTTTCTTAGCTTAGGGATGGTATCTTTCCAGTTAAAGGTCATGGAACAGTGGCTTACATATGATGCAAAACGGGAAGACAGGAAACCATGTGACCTAATAACTATTTGGTATCAGGCCTACAAGCTTCTCATTGTTTTTGCAGGTTCCCCTAAAATGTAGTTATTATCATCGCCCCTCTGAAGAACTCTGGAGATCATAGTTTGCAAAAGTACACAACGTCACTAGTAACTTGTTTCTGTAGCGATTCCCTTCCACACACTTCGGTGCACACAAATATGGGCAACTGTGTTTGCAAACCTTAGGATCATCGGTCCCTTGGGTATCAGGGACGTTTTGGAACTTTTAGCATTCTTTTTTTCTTCAAAAGTAGGCACTAGATTTGCTACACATTTCAATCAGCGTTAAGAAAAGCTATCCTCACCTTCTCAAGCTCCTAGCTTCATACACAGTTTCATCTTCGTCACTCTCCAGTGCAGCCATCTCCATATTTTCGTCGTAGTCAGACAAAAGCCCATATTTCTTTCTTTGAGTGGGTTTTTTCAGCCTAGATCCAAAAACAAGATACATTATAGAAGAAGGAATCTCAAGCTACTGTGTTTATAGCGTAGACATGCTTCTTATCTGATTGTATACCATGCCAACTCGAGAAGAGACAAACGCTATGTGAATGAATCTAGATGACAGTGGATGGTTTTGCTTAGTAGCGGAGCACGGGCTAAAAAAGAGCTCACCTCACAGCACGCACAAGGAAATACAGCAGTCCGATCACAGTTATCCCAATGAGGACGTACAAGGCCCTTTGAATCATTGAACTATCCATCTCCCAACCAGCCAACACACTAGTTCCTGGGCTTTTCTTGTCTGGTGTGGTAACGTTACGAGCACTTGAATTTGTGACATGATTAACGTTAGTAGTTAGAGATGGTGATGGCGTTAATGCTACTGAAACAGTAGAAAAAACCCACAGTATGGGTACAATCAACAACGTCGATCGAGACATCATATTTCCATTAGGTTTTAAGCTTGTGTGCAGAAAACTTGTATCACGAGAGATGGGTGACTAAAGCTAGATCACCCCCCACCTCGGTAAAACAGTTAAAGCTAGCTAAGCAGATGTCCTATCGCTAGCTGGCAGTGACAGAGTCCCAGTTATCTAACGTTAACGTTACTTAGCTAACGTTAAATGGCATCAAGCTACTCACGAAGCTCTTACACTTTAGAGTTAACTTTTTACCAAGCGCCGTTTTTGATTTGAAGAGTCGCAAGGTCAATAACTTATTAATGGAAATCGTTAGCCTAGGAAGTAACATATGTTTACAATATATTTAGCTTGCTAACTTAGCTAGCTCCCTAGTTGGACGTAGCTACCAAAACCCTAACAAATAACCAGGAAGTTCCAACAAGTCTTCGGTTCCAAGTTCCAAAGTGACGTGTAGCTAAAAAGCTTCATTGCGTTTTCGATTAGTCCACTAGGTTACTGGAGAAGGAGGATGTGGGCTCAAATTAGTACACAGTCTCTCCGTGTGTGGTTGTATTTTCATGCGTAGTTATTACGTGCATCTGTGCTGGGCTGTGTGGTTGTAAGAATACTGCTGCTAACCTGAATGGGCTGTGTTTGGTTGTATTTAATGGTTTTTAACTAGGTGTAATTTTGCACTTATCTAGGGGTTGAAAATGAAGCATTCTTTTTTACTGAAAAGTCCAAACTATTGTTGTTTTTACCACTTTACACACATTTATCCAGCATAATAATGATCTCCTTTCATCTTTGCATACTTGTTTTGGAATACTTTATAACTTCTAATATTGCACCTTTTATACTCTCATATGAAAAACTTGCTATGCCTTGCTCCTCCTACTCAACCATCTTCAATCTTAACTAATTTATCAAGCAACAATAGAAAATCTAAAAACTTTTATTTATAATAGGTTTGCTAGAATAGTTTGCAACAACTCTGATGTCAATGATAGAATTAGACCATATTAATGTTTACAAAAGCTTTGCTAGAAGTGTTTGCTGTTGGTTAGCAGAAAACAGAGTGCGGCATAGCGCATGAGAACAGTGATAAGACCTTGAAGTAAATGTATGAAATATTCAAGTTTATCAGACTGGTTGGCTAGAATGCTTTTCTATATAAGCATTAAATAATAAAGATAAAACAAATGCAATATTTATTATACGGCCATCAGATGGATTTCACCATGTTTGTGGTCCCTTGAAGGACGCCCATACTAATCTTATTCTGGAATGGTGGCACCTCAGGTTCCTCTGGCCCCAGACAAGGGCTATCATCTGCACCCACGCCACATCCAACACAGTCATCCCTGCAATGCCAGGCTCGAGGACAGCCCCATCGAGGAAAGCGACAGCGTGCTACCTGTGTATAACCAAATGGCAGTAAAAACGCTAATGAAGATGACTTGAGGTGGAAGAGGAGGAGCAAGGGCCAACACCAGCAGCACCACACCACAAGTAGACCAGTGTTACCAGGGCTACCAGTGTTACCAGGGCTACCATTGTGTTGTTGTTGAAGAGGGTTCTTGTTTTGGGATGTATCTTTAAAATTATACTGCATTGGAAATATAGTGCGATCTGTATTCATTTATTTCAAATGTTTTTTTTTTATTTTCTTGATTTTGTTTTGTGGTTTTAATTTTTGTATATTCTGTAATGTCCTGCCTTTTAAAAAAGGCACTGCTGTAAAAGAGACTTAGCCCCAGTCAGTTAAGCCTATATTAATATATCCTCCATTTATAGTTTTCTCGTTTTAGTTTATGTATGTAGACGAGATATCTGTCATTACTTGAACCTCAAACAAGGCACTGCTGCTTTTCTTTTCAATTTGATAAAGAATCAAAGTGAAATAAAATGTACATATTGATATAATAACTTTCTCTTGAGGGACCGATCTCCTCTAGGCCTAAATGATCTGCTTCATCTACATGGAACAGAGTTAAAAAAAAAATTACAAAGCTTAAGGAAATTCTCCAAATAAATGTTTTTAGAGCTAGATTATAAAATTATTATAATATGATACAGTATGGGTTTGTCAGTGTTTTTCACCTTTAGATGTTAAGGAATGTTTTTATGGATTTGATTGAATTTGACATGCTCATATTTTTTGCAGAATATCTTGTTTTATGTAGCCTAAATGTGTGTGTAAATGTATGAGCTGCTTTTTGGGGGGGCCCGGTCTCTTTTACAACAGAGATGATTCATCTCAATGCGACTAAGCTGGTAAAATAAAGGTAAAATAAAAATCGAATAAAAAAAAACGCCTTGAAAAATTGGGGCTAACCGTCACTCCCATTCTGAAGTGATGTTGTTTGTGACGGATATACCATTCGATTAATCCGATTGTATTCAAAATGAACAATGTTGAATATCATAACAATTCGATAGGCTTATTCTCAGAGAATTTCTAGTTTCAAATCAAAATAACTCAATGATCTGATCAAGTCAAAACACTTAACGCTATCAGTTTTGATTTCTAATGTTCCGTGCAACAGGGACAATGGCGAAGGTGAGGTATTAAGGAATAATTAGCCTAACGCTAGTCACATTGCATTTTCGACCGTTTCTCCAGCATCAGCTTTTTGTAGAATGAGCCAATCGATTAATCGACCAAACATTTCATGGTCAAAGATCAGGCAATTATATTGAATCCCTTAAATTCTCATATCGTTACATTTAGGTTTACAATTAGTAGCCTACGTAAATAATATAAAGATTGTGTGCAGATTAACAGCTAGATACGTTTTCCGTTCTCTACAGCAGACTGCAAAATGTTTCCACTAGGTGGCATGATTGGCTAACAAGTTCCGTAAAATGTTTTACTGGCTGCATGCGGGATTCAGTTTAAGAGTAGGCATAACCAAGGCTGCTTCTGGTTTTAATGTTCTTTAGGCAATTTGATCAGTTTCAGAATAAATGTATTAATCCAATTTAGCGCAAAGTCTCATAGAATAAAATCTAACGTTAGATTTAAATATGCACAACACTGTCACGTCATGATTGGTTGGAGGTACTCCTAACTCCGCGTGTAACTGTATACTTGAGTAAATGGCTGTGTTCGGAATCGCCTACTATGCAAATTTAAAATAGTAGCCTAAAATGTAGACAAATGTATGCAGTATGCCTGGTACATGTTTGTGAAAATTTGAGTATGGAAAAAGTTCCCGGATAATATACTATATTTGGAAAAATGTTGTGTGTGTTCGGAATCGCCTACTGCAACTACTATGCAACCGCATAGTCCGCATATAGCAAGAAACGGTTCTGTTTGTAGACCTAATTACTAGCTTTTAGTACCTTATAAGCCTGAGAACCTATAGGTCTAGTCTAGTCTGGTCTGTTCTGGTCTAGTCTAGCCTGGTCTGGTCTGGTCTGGTCTAGTTCGAGGACACCTAAAATTGGGAACAGTTGGCCTGACAAAAAATTAGCTTCGCTTAGTTACTTCTTCAAATAAGTCTTAAAACCGTGTCTATGTAACAGTGTTTGGTTGCCTTATTTATTTATTTATTTTTCACCATTACAAGCAAGCCTGAGGACACCATATTCATCTTTTTAGCAATAGAACCTGCATGATACGTCTCACTAATTGCAGTTTTTTCTTGTTAAAATGTTATTAAATACACAAGGTTTACTCACTAGCATAAGACATGTTGATTATTATTAATTACACAAACAAGTAATCAATTGACTAGAACCTTTCAAATTAATAAAAATGTTGACTGTTTTGGCAGGTGTTCAGCAAGGGTGAAGCCAGCGCCAGTGCCTCTATGTTAGAGGATCTGTCTAACTTGATAACATGGGCGCACAACCATGCCACAATCTGCCTCTTTAGACCGTCAGGGGTGGGCTCATTAGACTCAGGAGATGGACATCGGTGCATGGTTTCTTGGCAGTGTGAGCGAGGTCATGCGTACAACTGGCCGTTTAGACTAGGAACCAAAAACCCAGGGGAACACGAAAAAGAAGACATCCATGTTGTGCGACCAAACATCAAGAGGAAAAGAATCCAAAGCCATCCCGACGGAGAGATGGACGTGGTTGTCTTTGATTCCGGTGGAAGCTGCAGCAGCCTCGTGACCCACCTCTCTGGAGGACATGGGGATGCTGAATGGGAAAGCAATTTTGATATGGAGTTAGCAGTACAAGAAGAGAGGCTCAGACCTGACAGTCAACATCTATCTCCTGGAGGGATGTTGGACAAGAAGGCCGACTTGTGTGCGTCAGAAAATATGAATCCTCTGACCAAAGCCACAGACGACAGCGTAGAGATGAGCGCCGGAAATGTGGAAATCCAAGAGCCGATTGAGGACCCGTGCAGCAACTTGGTTGAAGACCTTTCATCTCATGTAGTCCCATCCTCTAAACGTATGACCCTCAACCAGCAACAGAGAGAAGCACTCAGTCCACCCACATCAAACACCTCTAGAAATGTAAAAGCAGCAGCAACTCCCAAACCAGCTGAAAAAAGTGAGTGTTTGTCAAACGGTATCTGTCGTTAAAATGGTCTTACGTGTTCAATATTAAAAAATTCTAAGTAAAGACTGATAAACGATTGCTGCCTAGTATTAAATCTCAATTTAACCATGCACACCTGTTGTAAAATCAAATAGTGCACAGTATACATAAGAGATAACATAAATTATTTTATTTTCAATGAATTACAAGCTTTAAAACTGTTTTTTTTTTCATCCCTTTGTGTCTTTACCTTGTCGGCTTCCTTTTCCCAGAGGTGCCAAAGAAAATGGCGGCAAAACTGGGGAATCTGAGGTCATTTGATGCCTGGATCTCTTTACAGAGCACAGGCAGAGCCCAGATCATTGCCAAGCTTGATGAGCAGCTAGCTGACTACTTTAGATATCTCAGAGAGGAGTCTGAAAACAAGAACTTAACCGTTTCCAATCTCTTGTGTTACGTCCGAACGCTGAACCGTGACCCTCTGATCCAGAGCAATAGCTGCAGCCTGTTTAAGTCACCAGAGTTGTCCACGGCCCGCAACGCCTTGGATGTCCTCATGGAGGAGTTGAAACAGCGCGAAAGGGACAGAGACATGGAGGTGGTCCAGAACCTGACACTAGAGGAGGAGGTATTTCTCCGACAGGCGGGGGTTCTGTCCAGATCCAACCCAGAGGGATTGTTCAACCTGGTGCTGCTCAACAACCTCAGAGCCTTTGGGAAAGCTCATCTCCAAGGCGTGTGGCCGGTACGGTCCTCCGACCTCCAGCTGGTGCAGCTGGTCCACCCTGGGACAGTTGGCAGTGGAGAGAAACTGGAGTACCTGGAGTGGAACCCTGCTAGTACCCCTCAGCAGTACCCTCTACGAATGCACGGTCTGTGCGACTTACCTGAGCAATGTCCCCTGCTGGACTATAAGGTTTATGTGTCTAAACGTAGTGGGGGCTTCATTGCCTTCCATGATGCTTTTTACTGCACTTTTAATAGTCAGAAGGAGGGCGGGGATAGAGGCTGGTATACTCGAACGGCCATGTCTAAACATCGCATGAAAAAGATGTTAAAGACACTGAGCCATAAGATCCTTGCACTGGGAGACCAAGGGGCAGCAACAGGGCACACTTCTTAGCCCAGCCATAAGTTCATTTAGGAAGAAGTATTAACTACTGCTTGAAATAAAGATGTTAACCTCAATACTTCATGGATTTTTTGTGAGTTTTGTGATGTAAGAAATATATCTAGAGTGTGCCCATGTCTATCATTAAAAAACGCAGAGAAGTTGACGCATTCTCTCATCACAAGTCGCTTCTTAGACTACTGCAACGTTTTATTCTCCGGTATATCCAGCAAATCAATTCCAAAACTGGAAATGTTCTTACTAGGACTAAAAGAGAGAACACATCTCTCATGTCCTCTATGGCCTCCACTGTTCCATAGAATAGATTTCAAGGTCATTTTAATGGTCTGTACAGCTCTGAAGGGGTTGGCATCAATCTATCTTAGAGATTGCCTTGCTGATTATGTACCTGGCAGGGCCCCTTAGATTTTTTACCACTTCTAGCTGGTAATTCCAAAGGTGAAATACATAAGAAGCAGAGAAGCATCTTTTAGCTTGCTTTCATGCCCCAAAACTGGAATTTCCTTCAAAGTCATATTCGAGAGGCTGAATCTGTCATCTCTTGAAATGCATCTTTTTAATCAGGCGTTTAATTAATTAACAAAGGGAAAGAGTATAACAAAAGGTTTTAATTGGTTTTATTGTTTTACAAATATTTCATTGTTTTGTTTTACAAATATTTTGTTATTTCATTACTTTTAATCTCTGTCATGTAGCGCTTGTTGAGCTACACTTGGATGAAATGTGCTATACACGTAAAGATTATTATGATTATTATTATAAAGCAGCTAAGGCAGCTCTGGATGGGTTTAAAGATGAGGTTAAAATCGCAATTGGTAGGTCAGAATATCATAGCATGATTAGGGAAGAGCTAGATCAGGTATGAATGGTAGGAAGAGACTAGGGGAAAGCATTTATTTTTGTACCCATAATTTAATTAGCATGGTTATGGGGAAAGCAGAGGAGACTCGGTCAAGTTAGCTAGATTGAGGATGGGTCATTGTGGGTTAGTTATTGAGTGATATTTGGCAAGCATCAGGATGTGTTACATCAAGAGCGTGGTAGAGTCAGTGCAGCATGTTATCATGGATTGCTGGAAGTATTGGACGGAGGGGCATCTCTAGTCACAGGAAGTGGGAGAGCTGGGGATTGAGGTTTATTCTTTGAAAACGTTGCAGGGAACTAGGTGCAATGTAGTATTGATGACAAAGTGCTACATTCTTTGCGCACAACGGGTCTATGTCTCAGGATTTAGACTGAAGATGTAAATAAAAATAGATAAAGTAGTTACAAAATATAAAAAAAAGATCGATGAGTCCAGTAGAGGGCAGCAATACAGGGAAACGTCCAGTCTGCTGCAAATATACAAGAAAAGGAAGAAGAAGAAACGTGCTAGTAAAAAAAGGCAATCCGAATTCTAACGCGTTAGAATCCAACATAACAATTTTCGCCCAGGACTAGTTACCTAACATTTCCAAGCGGGAGAACAAGGTACGTAGCTATCTACTTAACGCTACCAGTTTATAAAACGGATTTTGTTACCCGACAACATTTATTTCATTCACCAATAGCTGATGTTGGATGGCAGCTAATGCATTTGTAGCTAGCAAGCTAACCCAAGCTAAATTAGTATACCTTCCTAGGTTTTTACCCAATTTAGTACTAGTAGTATGTAAGCTGTTTGTGTTGAGCGGCGTATTTTTTATGCTAGAGATAGCCATCCGGGTCTGGCTGGACCAAAATTAATGACTGAAATAGTTAATCATAGTTGAAGAAAAGCCTCGGTGGATATCGTTTGGCTAACCGTTACCACCGGCACACCAAGTAACGCTAGCAAAACCTACAAAGCAAGCATGTCAAGACTTATTGTAGGCTGGTCCTAACAAGCGTAATGTTGCAGACACAATGGTAGCTTTGTAACGCAGCGTTCAAGGAAGTTGCGCTGCGTAGCTTTTTAAAACTGCTTGGATGGACCAATGTTACTTAGTTAGCGAAATCTAACGAAAACTAGACGTGACAAACATTTCCATAAACTGAAATGCCAATAAAAACGAGTCTTAACAAAAAACGATAACCAACTGAAACTGTATTGTGTGTTTACAAAACGAATTAAAATAAATTAAAGTGATAGAGAAAATGTCTTTAGTTTTTGTATTTGTCAAGGATGGTTGTTCATCTGTCTTACGTGAATACATTTTTTAAAGGACAGCACACTGTATGCATGATGTAGTTTTCTTTTTAATTATGGTTATGATAATCGTGTTATGAAACGCCAAATTGAAGACCTGCTCTCTCTTTCTAGATCATACAACTTTAAACTCCCATCATGGCTGTAAGAAGGGGACACATTAGATACTTAAAAGTGAGTGGGCTGACAAGAGACTTTTTTTAAAGAGATATATTTTTCTGCACACTCAGATAAGTGTGTGCATGTGCACGCCAACTTTGAGTTGTGTTCTCCAGACCTAGAAATGTAGGCCCTACTGAAATGATCAATACACATTTTACAAATTTCCATACAGGTCAGCGTACAATTATTGAGTCTTGTTATAATTGATTGTGTTAATAAAGTTTAAAATATCCGTGCTGCTGTTTCAGGTGTGCGAGGTACAGACTTGTCAGGATGATGAAAGGGATTCACAGTATGGCAACAAAGGTGGTAACATGAAGGTATGTCTATTGATTTTACTTTGGATTTTTTTTTTTCCAGAGTTGTACGTTGAAAGCCTTTTTCGAAATTATAAGCATCTAAATAAGTGAATATGAATAAGTTTTCACCAACAACCACTTCACCTCCACCCAGGTGTTACATGCAGGGCCCAGGGAAGCTCTGGATGAGTGTTCATGGCATGAGTGAAATTAGACTTAATCCTAGGTCTATCGATTCCTACCGCTGAAATAGTTATGGCCACATGCCAAGTTTTCCCACAAAATTTAAGGCGAGCGCTTCACAAGGATTTCTCTCAATGTTCTGGAATACAGAGCCTCAACAAACAAGTATTCTCACCGTCACTGGGGTTGGGCATGTCTGGTTCAATGCCCAATCACACTTGAGATTTGAAACTTCATACTCTAGTTGGAAATTCTCACCTCAAGTTCTGTGCTTTATCATTGGGATTGGTGGGGCTAAAGATCCCCTAGACTGAACAATAACAATCGTTTTCACTGTTTTATGTAATCCTCGTCGTTGTTCTTTTTTTGCAGCAAGAACTGTATGATAACGGCTATGAGGAGCACATCTCCGACGAGCCCAGCGATGCCAAGACCAACCTTATTGTGAATTACCTGCCTCAAAACATGAGCCAGGACGAGCTTCGGAGTTTGTTCAGCAGCATTGGGGACGTGGAATCTGCTAAACTTATCCGGGATAAAGCGGCAGGTAATCCCTATAGCAGGAACCAGAGTGAGTCCAACCCCCTTTTTATTTGAGCCTTTTGCATTAAGAAATCTCTCCATGCAAGAGGAACACCCTGCCTCTTCCCCATCTTTGTTTGGGGGTATTTGTTCTTTTTCTAAATGTATTTTTTAGCAAAGCAATTTTTGATGCAAGTGATTTATTGTAAGCGTAGTCATGGTGCTCAATGATAAACATTTCTGTGCCATGACAATTGTTGAGTACAGCAGCCACTGTGAATTTAAAATGCCGTTAATGAAGCAACACCAATCCCTCTCAAGTCAAAAGCAGCTGGTTGCTTCTTGTAAGTCGAACGATGACAAAATTGATTTTTCATTTTTTTAAAACATCATTGGTTTAAATCCTGATTGCAAGCTAAAAGAGCACACGTATCAAATGGAAAAGATTGTTGTTGAAATAAAACTTACGTTTTAAAGGATAGTTCCTTTACAAATAAGAAAATAAATATTAATTCAGACATATTTACCATACTGTTGTCGGCCAGTCTTCGATTCTTATTTTGAATCTCACAGCCTTCTTCGTTGGGACGGCCATTTGGGGGGTTGGGGGGGGGGAGGAATGTTGAAGACGTGCAACAGTGTAATCAAATATATTATATTATCAAATTAAAACGGCCCTGCTCATAAGCCTATGAAATGAATAAATATATCACCAATGCCAACATATTTTAGAAAAGACCTGGTTTCTGTGTACAAACGACAACACAAGCTATTCCTTCCCAGTTTCAGTGCTGGTAACAGTTAGATCTCATGACAGCAGAGGAACAACACTATGCTAAGGTTAAATGTTCTTGTCAAATAATAACATCTAATAATTCTTGCTGATGCATAATGAATAATGTTGGATTAGGTCTACTAATTGTGTGCTATTTGGGGTTTTCAAAAAAACGCTACGTTCTAATTCTGGTTTAGAAATCGATTACCATGGCAGCGATTAAATCCTTGAAGCATTCTGGTCAACTTTAATAGTCAGGTTTAGGCAGTTATGGCACGACCCCAACATTTTCAGGGGTTTCAGTTGTGACCTAGATGTTATTGGCAAAAAAATGGCATACGCGTTGTCTTTTTTTTTGGGGGGGGGGGCGCATTTATACTTTATTGACAGGACAGTAGGCAGACAGGAAAGTTGGGAGTTGGAGAGGGGAGATCATGCAGCAAAGGACTCGGGCCAGAATCGAACCCGGGCCATCGCGTCAAGGACTAGCCTTTTTGGTGCACCTTAGACCGGTGAACTACCGAGGCGCCCGCGGGCTGCGTTTTCTAATATTGCATGTTATATGTTATCAGGGAATAAAACCTAATGATCACGTCTACCCATTCTCATCCTGTGGTGGTTATGCCTTTCAACAACAGAAACTTTAATAATTTGTGATCATCCCCCAAAAATACTGTTTTGGTGAATTTAAGTTGGACAGGGAGTTCAAAAAATTCACACACAAAGACGCCTACAAGGCTAAATCTGTGATGAGCCATTGGTCCCCAAATGTCAGCTTTTTATTTATTTATTTTTTTACACGTTTTCCGAGGAACACTGTACACTACAATGTGACATAATACATCACCGCTCAACCAAATGTTGTAGTTATATCTGAATGAATAGTAGTTTTTTATGATTCCTACTCCATAGCCTTTATATGTATATTTTCTCATTGCTTAGCATTTATAATTTAGGATTTTTAGTATAATTCAGGAAAAATACATTTTTTTCCAGAATGATGTGTTTTATTTACAAATTCTAATAGTTTGTCATTTTTTTTTACTGTAACTTTTACGGCAAGTGTTCTTGAATTTGGTCAAATGTGAAAAATCAAATCATTCATGCCACAAGTTGCAATCTAGCCATTTTACTTTCCAAGGCTTCATTAGGTTTAAACAGAGTTTAATTCCATAACTATGGTGCACTCCACTGCTAAGTCTGAATGTCAAAAAGTCTTCCTGACCGATCGTGAGCCAAGGGCATGTTTTTTGTTTAGCACTGACTGCTGTTATCAATCAGTAAATCTTTAAATGAATTCAATATGTTGGATATTTTTCCTCATTTCCATGGGCTATTTTTGAGTAAATATGTTTCCGTGTTTAGCTACAATGCTAACTGTTTGACTGAAAAACCTATGGGGAATAGCCTGGGGCCAGTGTTTCTGAACTGCTAAGCAATACCCCCATATGTTCCCAATAAAACGATCAGCATTGCAGCTAAACGTAAAACATCAAAAACAGCCCAAATGGATGTGAAGCACCCAAAAAGTAGATTTTAAAAAAGCTGTGCAAAATTTCATTTCATATGAGGTTAAATAAAAATGGGCATGTTTTTTTTAACGTAATAATGTTGCATTAACCTACGGTTTTAAGGCTTTAATTTCGTTGTTTGATGATGATAAATGTTATTGTGGCGTCTACTGTGTTTTCATTTTAAGTCTCACATGAAGTTTTAGCCTGTGAAACGGGCATCCAATCGGAATTGGCCAAAACGTTTGTTATTTTGCTTTGTTTTCTTTTGTTTTCTTTTTGTTTCTCTAGGCCACAGTTTAGGGTACGGATTTGTTAACTATGTTAACCCTAATGATGCAGAAAGGGCTATCAATACCCTCAATGGTCTGAGACTACAGTCTAAAACTATCAAGGTAATGTGAAATAACATGCTTTTATTTTCCTCGTTGTCAACTGTGATGTGTTATTTACGTAGTCCCAGGGCATTTCCACTGCAAAATGTTCAGTGCTTTCAATCATGTGAGAGATGTCTAGATTAAACGAAAATTATCATATCGATGTTTTTTGTTTTTTGTTTAATTTGAGCAATTACCCTTTGGAATGTGTACATATGCCTTTTCTTTCAGCACAAATTTATATTGAAACTTGTCTTTATTTTGAATAGCCTCTCTTGTATTTATTGACCCACCATTGATTTTAAGGTATCTGGCACATTGGTTTGGCTTGAGTGCTGAAATGAAGCCCTGCATATATTTTATTTATTTAAATCAATTTCCTTTTCCTTTTGCTCGTTACTTTCCACACCATGCCAATTTACCGAATTTTTTTCCTTCTTTTTGTGATTTTCTTTTCTCAATTTGAGAGCTCTCTAGTTTTTTGTAAAGTTTTGAAGATATTTGACTTATTTGAAAATGCCCTTAAATGTGTATTTTTTTTTAGAACCCTATGTAAATATCTTCACATTATGCTGTCTGTCTTTGTTAAAAAGAACACAAATCCTTTCAGAATTCTCTGACTTGAGACCTTTCTTTTTGCAGGTGTCCTATGCCCGTCCAAGTTCTGACACTATTAAAGACGCTAATCTTTACATTAGTGGGTTGCCGAAGAACATGACGCAGAAAGACGTGGAGGATATGTTCACCCGCTACGGACACATTATCAACTCCCGCGTCCTAGTGGATCAGGCCTCGGGTGAGGAGAGAGAGAGAGAAAACGTTCATGTAGAACGTAATGCTATGGTTAAAGCTCGGAATTGCATAGAAATGACAAGGAAGTGGATTCTCATGGTAAAAATATTATGGAGGTTGCAAAATAGACACGCAGGCCTTTTAATGATATGAAGATAGATGTGTGTGTGTATGTATTTCATGCTTCGTAGGTCTTTCTAGTGAAGTGCTGGAGCAATCCTTATTATTCTGTGTTGTGATCTGTGTTTCATAGGTCTAGTGAAGTGATCTGTGTTTCATAGGTCGGTCTAGTGAAGTGATCTGTGTTTCATAGGTTTAGGGAAGTGAAGTGATCTTTGTTTAATAGGTCTAGTGAAGTGATTTGTTTCATAGGTCTGTCTAGTGAAGTGATCTGTGTTTTATAGGTCTATCTAGGGGCGTGGCCTTCATCCGCTTTGACAAGAGGGCGGAGGCGGAGGACGCCATCAAAGATCTGAACGGCCAGAAGCCTCCGGGGGCCATGGAACCCATCACCGTCAAGTTTGCCGCCAACCCCAACCAGAGCAAGAACACCCAGCTGCTGTCCCAGCTGAACAACACCCAGTCCCGCCGCTTTGGAGGCCCAGTTCACCACCAGGCCCAGAGGTTTAGGTACGCTACCGACAGAGAGATCAGTTCACCACCAGGCCCAGAGTTTTAGGTACACTACCGACAGAGAGATCAGTTCACCACCAGGTCCAGAGGTTTAGGTACGCTACCGACAGAGAGATCAGTTCACCACCAGGCCCAGAGTTTTAGGTACGCTACCGACAGAGAGATCAGTTCACCACCAGGCCCAGAGGTTTAGGTACGCTACCGACAGAGAGATCAGTTCACCACCAGGCCCAGAGGTTTAGGTACGCTACCGACAGAGAGACCAGTTCACACCAGGCCTAGAGTTTTAGGTACGCTACCGACAGAGAGATCAGTTCACCACCAGGCCCAGAGGTTTAGGTACGCTACCGACAGAGAGATCAGTTCACCACCAGGTCCAGAGGTTTAGGTACGCTACCGACAGAGAGATCAGTTCACCACCAGGCCCAGAGGTTTAGGTACGCTACCGACAGAGAGATCAGTTCACCACCAGGCCCAGAGTTTTAGGTACACTACCAACAGAGAGATCAGTTCACCACCAGGCCCAGAGGTTTAGGTACGCTACCGACAGAGAGATCAGTTCACCACCAGGCCCAGAGGTTTAGGTACGCTACCGACAGAGAGAGCAGTGCAACTGACAAGCTGTTTGGTTCCAGGAATAACACACGTACTAAAAGTTGGCAACATTTATATCCAGTACTTAACCTCATCAAATGTGTTGTGAGTTTAGTCATAGTCACAGTATTTCTGAATATTAAAGAATCCGTTGAAAAGCGTCTCCTCTTCCTCCTTCCAGGTTCTCCCCTATGAGTGTGGATCACATGGGGGCTATGGGTGGAGTCAGCCCCACAGGGAGCTCCAGCACTGGCTGGTGCATCTTCATCTACAACCTAGGGCAGGACGCCGACGAAGGCATTCTCTGGCAGATGTTTGGCCCGTTCGGGGCGGTCCACAATGTCAAGGTCATCCGCGACTTCAACACCAACAAGTGCAAAGGCTTCGGCTTTGTCACCATGACCAACTATGAGGAAGCTGCCATGGCCATCGCTAGCCTGAACGGCTACCGCCTCGGGGAGAAGACCCTGCAGGTGTCTTTCAAAACCAGCAAAGGCCACAAGTAGGCTTCTGTTATGGAGGCAGGTGCTGTGGGATATTTGGACTTTCCGGAACTATTGTAATATTCAAATGTTTGCTTCTTAGCGTGAAAATGTTTACCTGTGATCTTAGCATCTCAGTGAGAAGAAAAAAAAACATGATACTGGTGAACACTTCCTTCTACTATAAAACTGAATTTGGTGTGGTGCTTCTCAATTTTATAGGTTTCTGGCAAATCAATTTAAAAGAAAATGGTATTCCTTCATATTTACATTTTTGGCTTTTTATGAATTGTTGCCTAGCCTAGCCCTAAAATGCAATAGAATTGCAGAGCTTGATCAGATTTCTAAGTATTCCATAACATAAGTATTCAAGGTATTTTGCCGTACCTATAAATGGAAAAATGCGTGCACCAAAACGAATAATAAAGTGATTCGTTTTGGGGTCTAGCATGAAAGTTGTTAAATTGCGAAAGGCTTATAAGACTTAAGTTTTGTTACTGTGGTCGAACTTTGTCAAATATGCTATTTAATATGCATGTTGTATGCATATTGACAAGTGGGGCTGTGCAAAGGTTGCACTGTGTTCTTTGTATAAATAAATGACATGCTCCTTCTGTGAGACGTGGCTTGGTTTCTAGTCAAACCCTTTTCTTTTTGTTGTAACCACTAGCGTGAGAGCTGTAAGGTAACGTGTTGAGAAGCAGGGGCTTTACATTGTAAAGTCATTTAACCACATTGTGAAAGTCTCACTATAACCTTTTTGTTTTTGAGGTGACATAATTTAACTACAAAGCTGTGGGCATTGTGTTTTCTGTTGCTGTTGTGTGTTCAGATGTATGGGGTGAAAGTGATTTGGTTAACGGTGGTGTGGTTCAGGTTCATGTCACTGGTTGTTGTGAGTCAAATATGGAAATGTACAACATGATACTCCACTTTACTGAATCCCCTATACCTCCTAAGGCTGTGATGCAAGAAAAACAATGTTTTCTTCCAATTTTATTGTTTTGTTTAAAGATTTCAAAATGGTGCATGTTCCTACACTTGTTTGATGGGCTAAAGTATCTGTCATGCTGAGCTTCATTGTAGATTTTCAAATCTTGCATTTTGTTTTACACAGGACCAAAGAGACTTGGTTTTCCACAGCGTCTTAAGACCACTTATTTTTCTTCCTTATATTGAAGCCTGTGGAATATTTGCTTTAGCACATCAGATTCATGAAGCCTTAAGTTCAACATACAAACTTCTCTTTATGGAATGGTTTATGCTCTATCACAAATCAAACAGTAAAGTTTGTGTCTTATAATTGACTGTTCACAACACAGTTTTTAGTGCACCCCTTTTTTTGTTTTACGTAAATATTAGGAAAATCCACAATAAACAGAAGGTTCAGAAATATTTTGCGTGTGTTTCGAATATGTGAAAGAAAATCCAAAAGTGTACATGTTTAAAAGCAATTGCCATTTCATAATTACATTGGCTTACAGTCAATATGCATTTACACGTTTTTTCTAATTCAAAGCATTTCCAATGCTTAGGAAAATCCCAAGCAGACTGTCCTGGTTGTGTTTTCTTGACCAGGGGACATTGCCATCAGAGCAATTGAACGTCAGCAGAGGGGTGTTGATCTGGATTCTGTGGAGGGCAGGGAGCCAGTGAAGAGAGGACAAGATGGGAGTGATGTGTTGGTCCTTCCACGCTGATGAGGATCCTGCCAGCACTGTTTTGAATGTTCTGGAGGTTCCTGCCAGAGGTCCCGGGGAAGAGAGAGTTACAGCATCCAGCATCGACGAAACAAAGGCATGGACGAGTCTCTAAGCAACTGGAAGGGTGAGGGCAGGCCGGAGTTTGGAGATGTTCTTGAGGTGGAAAAATGACAGTTTACAGAGAGGTGTTTGATATGGTCGTCAAAGTTTAGGTTTAAATCAAACTTGACGCGAGAGAGAGATGTTCTGGTCAGCAATGGTGAGGTGGATTAAGGGGGAGTGCTGGACTTGGTGTGGGGCACCAATCAGTAAAGCTTCGGTCCTGCTGCTGTTGAGTTGGAGGAAATTCTGGTTCATCCAAGCCCTTTTTCCCTCCAGGCTGGTCAGAGCAGGCAGCAGATATATAACGTTGCCTTACAACGTTTGTTATGCATAATGATGGGTCTATGTATTATAAAGAATACGATGACAGTGTCCGTACATGATTACATCCCAATATGCAATACCAATGTAGCCTCCTGCTTCAGTTGATACTACCACTGAACACTAGAGGGCGATGTCTCTCATTACCAGTGTGGCCTCCTGCTTCAGTTGATACTACCACAGAACACTAGAGGGAGATGTCTCATTACCAGTGTGGCCTCCTGCTTCAGTTGATACTACCACTGAACACTAGAGGGCGATGTCTCATTACCAGTGTGGCCTCCTGCTTCAATTGATACTACCACTGAACACTAGAGGGCGATGTCTCATTACCAGTGTGGCCTCCTGCTTCAGTTGACATTACCACTGAACACTAGAGGGAGATGTCTAATTTATTCTCCCTCTACGCTGCTTTCCATGGTTGCTATGGAAGCCTATTGATGCCTTGGTGAAAGGACATCAAGGGAAACGAATGCATCCAAAAATATGTCACCACTCCTCATTTGCATCTTATCTGAAGAGAAGGACCAAAAGTTGGGGGGTGCGAGAGGGTGGGTGTGTTTGAACGATTCGTTGTTCTGGATAAACCACCTAACTTTGTTTAATAAAGTATCGGTCGTGCTGATGTATACACCTAATATTAACAATGAAATTTGGGGTACAGATGTAATGGAGGATATCATTTGTATATTTTCAGCACATTTTTTTTTTTAAACAAAATGGACAGGGTGTCAGGATTGTTACATGTTCTTTGTGTGTGTGTGTGTGTGTGTGTGTGTGTGTGTGTGTGCGTGTGCGTGCGTGCGTGAGTGTCTGTGCGTGTGAAAGCTAAAGGTCTGTAAAAGGCCTTTGGAAGGCCTGGTATTGTGTGTGCATTGTGTTTGTGTGTGCTGGGGGCCTGGTTTTCCAAACGCCACCCCTGAATGCCTAATCCTTGACCCCTACCCTAACACAGTTCCCAGGATGGCTCCTCAGAAGGGGGGGGGGGGGGGGTTGGGGGTCTTCTCTCATGGTGCCTATTGTGTTGCCGTTGTCTCACCAGCCTCCATGTGAATCGTTGATGAGCTTCACATTACTCTGGAAGCCTTTTAATGTTTGTCATGACAAAGTGTTTGACTGCGTTCTTTGAAAGTCAGCAAGGGTTTTGCAGTAGGACAGTAGTACGATTTTAGCTTTCTCTGTGGTCTGTGTCTCTTTATCTTTTTTAATTTGGAGTTTGATGATAAGGGCTTAATTAACACCAGGAAATGATGATTATGGAATGTGTTATTTATTAAGCTGTTCACAGTGAAATATGTTGTAATGGTTGTATAGTCACGTGTTCATTAATTGCGTGTTCGGTAAGTTAAGTTGTCACCAGACTTCTGCTCGTATTAGTAGTGGCACGATTAAACATGTATATTATTATTAATCCTTGTCTTTAACCAGGAAGTCCCATTGAGATTAAAAAAGCTCTTTTCCAAGGTAGACCTGGCCAAGAAAGCAGCTCTCCAGTCATTTGTACACAAAGATGAAGATTAACAGAATAAAACTAACAACAGTTTAGAGCAATAGGAATGACTCAAGCCATTGGAATGACATTGATCAAGTCACATGTCAACACGGAGGGAAGAACATGGCCACCTCCTCCTGTCTCTGCTCTGTTTGGTTTCCAGGGTGACCTTCAGGCCCATGTACGAGGTCCTTGCTTCCTCCTCAACAAATACATTTGTTTTGGACACACACGTTTGTAAGTGTACACAAATTATGAATCATACATCATAGTGTACTACTGAAGCACAACAACAAAAGAGTGGGATTGGTAGATACTTGTAATAATGCTATTAAAGCCCATTCAATTCGATAGATTTGTTCAAATGTATGACTATTTACTGAGCATTGACACAAAACAGCCACTTTACATTAAATATTGCGGATGTTTTTCTTTAAAAACACAAGCCTAGTTCTAAAAAAAAGGACCCAGGCTACACCAAGGACTGAGCTGCTCTTGTTAGAAAGGCCACAGGTTTACCTCTGTATTTGTGTGAAATGCTTTAAGACCCGCTTACATTTGTCTCAGCGTCCAGACGCCACCTGGGGTCTGCTCATGAGTGACCCCTGGTGTAGATTCCCCCCGCCTAGCTGAGAGGAAAGCGAACACAGTGTCACGTGACTCTGAAGGGGGAGCCGGTCGGTTTTCCTTTGAGTCATGGGCATGTTGCATTGCATGGCAGCTTGATGAGGATCTCTCACACACTCTCTCACTCTTTTTATTGACAACAGTTGAAGATGGTATTCAACAACAACAATTGAGAGCTGTTTTAATTCAGATAAACAAAACAGGAAAGCCCATTATCAAAAAAAAGAAATCGTTTGGGTGTACTCAAGAACAAAGCAAATAAACAATTTGACGTTTAATTTTTTCTCCAAATAATTTCAAATAATGATATCAGAAGTATGTACAGTACAAATATCTACCATTAAAGTCAATAATGAATCAAATATCTCACACTCCATCTTAAAGATCTAGTGCTGTTGTTGTGACTATCCATGGAAGCATTTGTCAAAACAGATTATCCTTTGTGTGTGTGTGTGTGTGTGGTAGTGGTGGTGTCATATCCTTTGTGTGTGTGTGTGTGTGTGTGTGTGTGTGTGTGTGTGGTAGTGGTGGTGTCATAATCCTTCGTTCAATTGTTCGTGTATCAGAAAGTTGCTGCTCGTGTAACTGCTTGTTTTCATCTTTGCTTTACTCTCATATGATTGTGTGTGTGTATTAGTTTGTAGTTTTAAGCCAGTTTTAAGCTTAGTTTGTAGTTTTAAGCCATATTTAAATTGGTTTGTGTGCGGTGAACCCTTGGTGCTTCTCTTGACATTGTGAAGGAAGGAAGAGGTTTGGGTGCAGGGTGACTTCAGTCATTCTGACTGTGGGGGAGGGGAATGTGTTGGTATTATCACGTTGGTAAGATTTGGGCTTCAGGGACTTGGTTCAAAAATGAAAGCAAAAAAGGATAAGTGATTGAGTGATGAAAAAAATCTGCTTTCATTCTACAGTGTCTCTGCCTAACTAACCCTAACCCTAACAATAACGCTAACCCTAGTCTGCTTTAATTCTAGCCTCTCTACCTAACCCTAACTGGAAAGACAACTGGGATTTCAAGATGAGACATAATCCTGATACGGCACGACGGTTAGGTTGTTTTTTAGGAACTATGATTTTCATTTGAAGAGCCAGAAAAACTTTGGGGGAAAAGCGTGTGTAGATCCCAGAACCGCTGTCTTGCTCTACTTGCCCTGCAGTATTGTGTCTGTTTGAGTCTGCCTGCTTCTGTCTGTCTGTATTTGCATAATCCCCAGCATTCTGAGAGCACAGCTCTCCATTCATGGTTCTCAACACTCAGACCTCATCTGACACCGGCCTCTTGTCCAAAGAGGAACCTACACTCTCTTACTTTACCAAAAGAGGACATTCGAATCTAAATAACCCCAGTGTGCTCCAGCCAAACCTAATTGATGTGCTTGTTTTAGAGTGTCTCCTCCTATCTTTGAAATGTAATAGTTTCTCAATGCATCATGCACAGATTAAATAGTTATAAGAGTAATGCTACTCTTGTGAGTGTATGTGTGCCTGATATTTGCCATCCACCTACTACTAGTGTGCCTCCAATCCTAAACAATCATGCATCTCAACCCACGTAGAGATCCTCATGTACCCCCAGCAGCCATAACACGATTTGACCTTGACCAGGGTCTCATAGCAGCTCTGGGTGAGCCATTCACACAAACCAAGGACACCATCTTTTACCTTGGTCTCTGTGTCAATATGACGTGTATTTCACACGGACGATGAATAAGGAAAATGAATGGGCACACAGTAATTTTATGAATCTTATGGAGGCTTAAACTAAAATGCAGGTTATTGAACATGGGAAAGCTTGGCATGTTTAAAAAACGAATTCTCCAACAGCTGTCTCCCTACTGTGGCACTATGAGCTAATTGTTGGCGCCAGAGAGGTTTACCCCCACAACCAATTTCAGAAACGAACAGCAATGCTGTCGATTGAGCCTGAAGATTGAAGGATTTAAAAAGGTCTTCAGCTCCATCTGTTAATACTTGAATCTGAGCTTTGGATGAGGATTCCTGCGTGGGGTTGAGACAGACAGAGTTTATAAACAGGAAACCAGAGACACTCTCCCTCTCCCATGGGGGAAACAGACATCCAGGCAGGGAATATAAATACTTTCACAAAATCTAGTACAGAGACATTAGTGAAATCTACAAGAAAAAAATGTCCTTGTGTTCTAGATATTTGGTGTGTTTGTGGGTAGCTGTTATGTTACTTAACCAAAATCTGTTACAGAGAAATTTGTGTAATCTCCCCAAAGATGTCCTTGTGTTGTAGATATTTGGGTGTGTGTGGCTAGTGTTAAGGGGGGGAAGGGCAGTCTTGTTGTTGCCTTTCAGACTGACTGGCTGGCCCTTCCCCCACCCCCCTCATTTAGAAACACAACGCACATACCTCGCTACACTCTCTGGTATTTTTCCCAGGATGCCCCCTCCCCCAAGGGCTAGCCCTCTCCTCCTGTCCTCACCCAAGCACCAACATAGACAAAGACCCCTATTTGTCTGCGCTTTAATTGTGGTTCACACAGGCTGGAATGGATTGGCCAATTTGAAATGTATCTTTCTCTGTAAAAAACAAGCATGGGCTAAATATAACATTAAAGTATGAGTAAGAGGAGGCACACATGCAAGATTCCAATGAGGCATGCTGTGTTGGTTGTGTTAGGGTTAGGGTTAGGGTTAGGGTCATTCCAAAATACATAGAGCATGTTTGGAAGGACTATGAGTCCCTTGAACTCAACTCATTGAACTGAAAGATAGTGCTACGTCATCATGACATTACAAACAGCCACAAAGACTGTCTATATCTGTCATATATAAGACTTCTGTCCAAAGGAAGTTGATGACATCAAAGCGTATCAAAACTCTACCTTCAGAAGATACCAGAAACCCATTTGAATAGACTTACAGACTATTTGACTCAATAACAGTCAAAGCTCCTAATGCGGTGGTCAGCTACATAAAACCCTCCACCTAACCCCTTAACATGCGTACTCAGAAGAGGTCATGGATTCTGCTGCTTCTATCGGTCTGTTAGTTATCTATACCTCTCAGGCCTGGCCTTGGTTCAATCTATTTTGAAGTGTTCCCTTCTTCTTTATTGAAGCCTAGCATACACATTAACTATAGAACAATTAAAAAAGGCCCTTTTATCCACAGTCTTATTACAAGTGGTTTAAGAATAATTGATCGAGGTTACAAGCAAAACCAACCTGTACATTTTTTTAATCTAGTTATTATCCCTCCCAGCTAATTCAGATCTGTGTCATATTTTCATTACAGTTTGGGGTGTGTCAGAGCAAAAGAGTGAGACAAGACAGAAGAAATGGAACACAGATAGAAAGACAAGACAGAGGAAATGGAACACAGATAGAAAGACAAGACAGAGGAAATGGAACACAGTCAGGAAGACAAGACAGAGGAAATGGAACACAGATAGGAAGACAAGACAGAGGAAATGGAACACAGATAGAAAGACAAGACAGAGGAAATGGAACACAGATAGAAAGACAAGACAGAGGAAATGGAACACAGTCAGGAAGACAAGACAGAGGAAATGGAACACAGATAGGAAGACAAGACAGAGGAAATGGAACACAGATAGAAAGACGAGACAGAGGAAATGGAACACAGATAGAAAGACGAGACAGAGGAAATGGAACACAGATAGAAAGACGAGACAGAGGAAATGGAACACAGATAGAAAGACAAGACAGAGGAAATGGTACACAGATAGAAAGACAAGACAGAGGAAATGGAACACAGATAGAAGACAAGACAGAGGAAATGGAACACAGATAGAAAGACAAGACAGAGGAAATGGAACACAGATAGAAAGACAAGACAGAGGAAATGGAACACAGATAGGAAGACGAGACAGAGGAAATGGAGTGTGTGTCGATACGATTCCAAAGGATCTGCTGTCCTACCAACACAACAAGCCATCGCAGCTTTTTCACAAATCTCAACTTATTGCAGTCCTGTTCATAGTGTTACGAGAGATACCTCTCCCTTTTGGATGGGAACTTAAAAGGTTGTCACTTATTTGAGCAAAGAAGACTAACAGCAGAACATGTCCGGACATGTTTTCCAAAGGCTGCTTAATTGCTATCTCACTTTACTGCTGCTGTTAAACTTCCCTTAACGCAGCATTCTAAAACCATAACATCATAACCATGAAATGAAATTATCAGGAACATGAACAATGGAACCTCAGTTATTGTGCTCATTGGCATGTCTCAATGGATAGTTCAATAATCGATTTTATTTAGCAGTTTCTTTTTTATTTTCTGTTCTAAAAACAATGATGCATTTAATCAACCCAGCGTTTGAAGCTTTCCACTTCCTCAGGTAGTAATCAGCAGGACGTATCTGCCTGTCTTTCTGTTCTAGGAATGTCGAACTGTGAAAAGAAGAGTTTCTGAGATTCCAGCAAGAAGGTGATCCTTAAGACAAAGAGTAAGTATACAGTACCAGTCAAAAGTTTGGACACACTTTCTCATTCAAGTTAATGGGAAAGTGTGGCCAAACGTTTGACTGGTACTGTATGTTCTGCCTGTGGTCATAAGCACTAACTGGTACTGTATGTTCTGCCTGTGGTCATAAGCACTAACTGGTACTGTATGTTCTGCCTGTGGTCATAAGCACTAACTGGTACTGTATGTTCTGCCTGTGGTCATAAGCACTAACTGGTACTGTATGTTCTGCCTGTGGTCATAAGCACTAACTCTGCTGTCTCGCCGAGTCCTGGAAATTACGTAAAATAAAGATTTGTAATTGAATGCATAAACCTGTTCAGCCAGTAAGGGTTCCCACACACCTGCAGCCATCCTTTCGAGACGGTAACTCCCTCTCACACCCAAATAAATGCTAGCATACATACTGTATGCATACATACAAATACACTTTGTGCAGAGAAATGGCCTTACTTCTGTGTTTAAACAAAGCTACTGAGACAAATCAGTCATGATCTGGTCTGTCTCTCTGAGTGATCAGCTGAGAGTCCTAAATGGGTCCTGTGATTGTGTTGACCACAGTCTAAGGGATAACCAAGTTAGGATTTGCTGGCTGTGTTATCTACATGGTCTCAACGGAGAATGTGTATGACTACTGTCAATGCAGAACAGAACGTCCGTCCTGGTTAAGTCCCCCTTGCACCACTTTCTGTTGTGAGCAAAGACATCTCGAGAGCTGTTAAGCCACTATGGTTTTCTGGCGTTCTATTCTCGTTTTTCACTTCGCAATGTTCCGTTTGAATGACTATTTCCAGCGCACGAGGAAAATTATTGAATATTATTTTCAGTATGTTGAAGGAGTGATGTACAACTATGAGCATACTGTCGTCATAGTTTTCTGACGTAAAATTTACCAAAATAGACATTTGGGAGAACTTCATAAAAAATCTTTGCATGTGTGTGTGTCTTGTTCTGAACTTCCAAGTTGGAAAAATTAATTTCAGGCAATTTTTTGTGTTTTTCTATGTATATATCTATGCCTTCTTGTACAACAGTAGAGGTTGAGAACAGGATGTTGAGGCTGCATACCCTCTATGCATTCCCTGAAGGCACAATGAGCCAGTCATCCAGTACCACAGTCTACAGGTCTAACTGGTTGGACAATTAGGATCTGGGAGTTCCACAACGTTTGCCACATTGTGTCATCTATAAATATGCAGCTCGTGACTGGACTAAAGACACATAGTGACCGGACCTGAAAAGTAAGTCTTAGCCTTTAGAGATGAAAAATGCTTTACTGATGGAACACATCAACCGCCTCAGTGAAAAATGTATTTTACCGTCTTTGATTATTAGAAGTTTTGCTTAAAAAAAAAAGAAAAAAAGGAAATTCAATTTTGGAGAAAATGTTTTAATACGTGTCGCCTACACTACACCACGCAATTAAATGGAAACCAAAACACATAGGTTTAGATATGGGAAAACAAAATGTTCGTGCAGTGTAAATACAGGTCTTTAGAAAACAAAGACATCAAAACAAGTGTGATCATAATCTTAATGGTGGGTCTCTGTCAACAGATTGTGCCAGCTTTGATAACATATGCCACCTGGCATGAATTGCAAGTGGCCGTAAGCAGTATTGCATTATGAACATAAAGATAAAATACTGTCACCTATTTGGGGGGCATCTCACTAGTAGGCCTCCATTTGTGGATACATTTATTTTCTAACAATAAAAACGGAAATTCAAATTAGAAGGCGTAGTTTGGCGTCCCACCTCTCCGAATGTTTTCAGGCAGGGACTCCAGTACATGGGAGATCTACGTCTTTTCTGACAATATTTCATAGGTAGCAACTCAAGCGAAACTTAACAGGTTAAAATGCCACAATGGCAGTAGTCCAAGGGGTGAGGTTTTTGAGAATTTTTTCACAACATATTTGACCAGACCCTGAGTTACCCTCTTCTCTCGCTATATCAACTTGTGATGCGTCCTTACTAAGTAGTCCCGTGAAACTAGAACCGAAAATGTTAATCAAATTAGTTACATTGCTAGTGTCCATTTCTTCCGTGACGTCTGCCCCTTCGCTTAGGGAAGATGGTACTCTCGTTTTTTTCGATGGTGCATCTGATGTTGGCGAGTTTTGGGCGCCCCGTTTCCTATTAGCGGGAACCCCCTTCAGTTCATGACCAGCTTCCTCCACAGTGTGTTCTATTTCTGTTGCTGCTTCACATCCATTCAGCGGCAGAACATTTTTAGACTCTGGTGACGTTTTAATTACCTCATCAGTGTTCTGAATGGCCTCAGAAGTATCGGGATTTTTATTTTGAACGTTACCCGCCTCTATGGACGGTGTTGTGGACGTATCGCTGTACTTCTCCCTGGGCTCCACTCCATCGCTGTTGTCTTTAAACGCTGGTAAAATTACAATCCCACTGGAAATCCGTTTATCTTTACAGGAGTCCATGTATTCTGGTTCACACCATTCTGTCGGTTGCTGATCGCTCACGCATACCCCACTGTAATAGTCCGTAAGATAGACTTGACGGGCACTACGAAGAACGAGAGAAACCAAAAGATTTTTGTGCAGTTTTAACCCACCGCGCTGAGCTCGGGAGTAATACATTTTCCCTAGAGAGATACTCATGATCCGATGAGCCTCAACTTTATACTCCATGGTTAACTATGTGGTAGTCCTAAACACATGGGCTGGAAAAATGTCCGTCCTGATGTTTATAAATGAATGACCAATAATCCACGATATTCTTTAATCCTTTGGATCGAAGTGATTTGGAGGCAGTTATTCTTCTCCCTGTTTTCTGTGTCTATTTTATGTGTAGGTGTGCAGACAATAAGTAGACTATAATGTACATTTTCTTACTTTCTATGAACGCGACTCAGTGCTGTTACAGCTTCACTTGTAGATCAACTGCTGATAGTTCCGTTTGATAAAAAGCATTTATACTGCTACGTAACATCTACGCCAGCCAATGAAAACACGCTATTCTTTAAATTTGAGTCACTTTGGGATGGTTTGATTTTGACCTATGCAGGGCCCGGATGGAATATATTCAGACGTTCCCAACAGGTCGGTGCATTCCAAAATTGTCCAGAATTACCATGTGATAGTTCAACATTTTGGGAAATAAAATATGCCCACCAGAGTTACTCCCAACACATTCAGTGTTATTAATATGAATTACGAGCTCATACATCATTTGTCACAAACACACACTTCAGGCTATGTGTGTGTCTTGGCCCTTGAGATTGTGTGTGTGTGTGTGTGTGTGTGTGCGTGCGTGCGTGCGTGCGTGCGTGTGCGTGTGTAGAGAGAGACAGAGGGAGAACTTGTTTACATAAATGGAACAAGGCAGAACCGGATTTGGAATGAGATCAGTTTGTTTCATTTGAAAAGTTGTTTTGGAGGATAAGAAATTGCAACATATCTTTATTCTTTGTCTGTTTTCTTTTCGTAATTTAGTTTGTTTTAACTTGCAGAAATCCTGCCATAGCCATGCCCTTTAAGCACGTACTGCTGGAAAACTGGTCACCTCTCGATAAAAAAGAAGAGAAAAAAGTGTGACAGTGAATGAATTAATAAAGATTCAGGCAAACGGAGACAAGAGATTGCGGTGCTGAATAACCAGAGGTCTTCTCTGCGCTCCGGCCACCGACAGCTTCAACATGCATTGGGTCAGTATCAGGGGCGGCAAGTCGTCACTAGAACCCGGATAATATGGTGAGCTGTCTAGTTCACCAGCTGGGGGTGCTGACGTGCGAGTTTAAAGGGGTGAATGTAACGGACACCGACCAGTCTAAAGTCGCCATCATCGGTATAAATACGATCGTGTGAGGTGGTACCTTTTCCCACGCCCGAGTGGTTAAGGACACTGACCCCAGTGCTGGCGAGCCCAGTAAGACCCCTGGTTCCATCCCAGGTAGTGGCGAACAGGGGAGGAAGCGTGAGTTCTCGCTTGCAAAGCGGTCAAAAAGTCAGGACCCAGCGAATCAGAATCGTTACACTCCCATGCATAAGTAATTTTGTCTTTGATAGAAGTTTACTTGTACTTGTATTTCAATAACCAGATTGAGGTTTGATATGTTACTTTTGTAACCGCACAAAAGATCCATCTGCAGATATTCCCATGACTCTTCTGCCTGATTAAATCAATAAAATAAAAGCACAGCTAATGCAGTGTTGTATAGCTTACCCCTGTTGTCTCTCTCCATCATCTGCTCTCATCTGCTGCAGTCACCATCTTTCTCTCTCACTCCTCTTCCTCTCTCCTGTCCCCTTTCGGCCTCTCTCTCATCTGCCCTCGTCTCTCTTATCCATGCAGAAAAAGGGTAGAGAAAGTAAATCGTATATTGGGAGCTGTTCTGATAGGCATTAAACAAACAGTCTTACACACCCTACACAGTTATCTTTCTTTAGGTAGTTTGAACTAAAACAAAATAAAACACAGCTATGTCATAGTTGATGCACTGTAGTGTGCACTCTCACCCCTCTATTGTCTCTATCATCTGCCCTCATCTGTTTCTGTCAGGGTCTTGTCTCTCACACCCTTTTCATCCTTCTCTTCTCTCATCGATGTCTCTCACTTTTACTCGTCCACGTTTGTTCTGGCACCCCGGCGCACAACAGCTGTCCGCCATATTCACCGCAACAGGCTAATTTGGCTAGCCTTCCTGCCAATATGGCGGTTTTTAAGTTTGACAGTGGAACACTGTGACTGCGTGAAGTCAACCGCCGGAGCTGACGATAGCAGTCCCAAGTCGCGGCAAAATATCTCGACAGCAGTGCCAGTATGTAGTTTGCTTTCACGTATCTAAAACCAGCATAGAGAAGTCAAACTGACGTTCCATTGTTTTCTTTATTACTAGTTAACCAGGTGCGTGCTAGCAGGTTAATGTAAAAACATTGTGGACGGTAGTTAGCTAATATGATAAGTTCCTAAACAGTTTCGTAAACTGCACAAACCTGGAACTTTCATTGACTTCTTTTTGAAAAACTTCGAAATGTCCATGATGATCAATCGGCAAATTGCTGTTTGTCTATTATTTTTGTATTCTCATCAGACTCAAATTCTCTCAAGTTTAACATCAATAATAGGATTGCTCGTGCGCGCACTAGCAACGGCCAGGGGGAGGAGTTATCTGAAGTTGAAGTTGAGGAAAAGAGCTGCGGAGCAGTCGGACTCGGGGCTTTTTTTTCGAACTGGAGTGATTTGAAAAACGATATGTGTTATGAATTGTAATGCTAATTTTGATTGATAAGTCCTGATATTCGGTGCTTGACTCAAAATATTCGGGGCTTAAGCCCCGAAAGCCCATGCAGCCCTGCCACCGCCTATGGTCAGCATCGGTCAAAGGCCTGGACGCCGATGCAAGATTCTTCTTTGTGGGCAAGAAAATCGGAGGTCGCCGCCACTGTCTGAACTACCAGATAACAACCGGTATCCCCTGTACTTGATGATGACTGCCGAGTCAGAGGGGGTGCATCAGGTCTACTGGCAAGGCTATGCTCCTGGGTTCCTCCTCCTCCTCACATTCTGGATCGCTTCTCCGAGTGGGGGTCCTGTCACATGGCGCAGCAGCTGCGCATCATCAGCCAATCAGCGAGATTACTCATATTTCACGCACCCGTGTTTCTTTCCCTCACTTCCTCATTCCAGTATTGCATAGTTTATCGTCCGAACCCTACCGAACTAAAACCACGTTATAGCCTACTTGTCACCTTGCCTGATAGTCTTATATTCCCATACCTACCTGCAATTGGATTGCAGTGCTCAACTTTTACACTAATTGTAATATATATTTTATGGATAAGGGCTGTCTTGATTATTAGGCCATGTTATAGAAACATAGGAAAATTAAAACATGAAAAACTACTCTAGTGGATTCCCAGAATAAAGCTAAAAGAGGTCCGCATAATAGGTACCCTTTAAGACAAAGAGATACCAGTTTCACACTCCACTCCAGTTGGTGGCGGTGTTACTGTATAAACTTAGGTTGCCAATTGACAGAAGAAGCCTCACTTGAAACACTGTCTGTAGGCTTCCAAATAATGTATGCCCATGTAAACAAACTCCTTTTGTTGTTTACAGTGTCCGTAATGGCCCACTAAAATATCCCCTGGCTTAGGATAATATATTAGTCAAACAATCAAGATGTCTATGGAAGATCCCTTTTTCGTCGTTAAAGGGTAAGCATGTATTAGTCTGCTAAAGTTAGCCAGCTATAACGTTACAGATAGAGAGAAAGATAACGGTAGGTAGCCGGGTAGATAGCATTAGCTAGCATTTCACATTGTTGCTTGTTTGCTGTTGGAATGTTTTTGTCTGACAGGTTTACCTACGGTCTAATTTTCACTGTAGATTCGTTCACTTAGTCTAAATAGACAGAATATTCTGTTTGTACATCAAACTTATTTTTAGCAAAGATGTTGGCTGTATTTTTCTTTTTAGACAAAAGGAATTTTCACTTTGTTGCTTTTGGTCCATACATATTGCAAATGCTATGAATTTAACTGGAATACCATGTATTTCCTGTTAGCCAATATTCGTTAGTGGAAACAAGAACAGAATTATGCAATACCAATGATTTATTTATTATTTAAATGTATTAAGACAGGGGTAACCAATCGAGACAACAACTCTCTTAAAGCAGTTAAAACTAAACTAAACAAAATACATAATAGTAAATTAACCATTAGGCTAATTAACGTTTGTTGAAATATTTACTATATAGTACAGTTATGATAAAAACCAAAACAAGAAACGTCTTAAAAAAAGAACAACACTGGTAGCACTGGTAGCACTGGTCTACTTGACAAGCTGAGGAAGATAGGGTGATGCAGAAGAGGAAAGGGTGAAACAGGATTGTTTTGTATATTTATCTGTTTTTATATTTATAATTTTTTTTATGACAGATTGATTGATAAAATGTAAAAAAATATCAACCTCTCTAGTATTGAAACCTCAAAGCACCGCACCAATGACACTAGCCCTAACCATGTGTATTATCTGTATATATTTTACTGACACTAACCCTAACCATGTGTATTATCTGTATATATTTTACTGACACTAGCCCTAACCATGTGTATTATCTGTATATATTTTACTGACACTAGCCCTAACCATGTATATCTGTTACCGTGCGCAGTGAGGTTCAGAAGGCAGTGACTACAGCTCAGGGGCTCCACCAGAGGTGGAATGAGCTGGTGCAGGATCCCGGTGTGGCCTCAAAGGAGGAGGTGGACTGGACCACCAATGAACTGAGGAATAGCCTGCGCTCTATTGAATGGGACCTGGAGGACCTGGATGAGACCATCAATATCCTTTCAATAACCACTGAAGAAAACGTTCCCATGACAACCCCCATGCACACCCCAATTGTAATGCAAAATGATGATACATTTTAGGTTTGTGTTGTCTTTAACTGTTCGTGTAAGTATTGTTGAATCAAACCCTAAGAAGTTCAACCTGGATGGTGTGGAGTTGACTAAGAGGAAAGGCTTCATCACAAGCACGAAACAAACGGTTAAGGTGGGCTGGAAACACATCGTTATAAACCGTTAAGGTGGGCTGGAAACACATCATTATAAACGGTTAAGGTGGGCTGGAAACACATCGATATAAACGGTTAAGGTGGGCTGGAAACACATCGTTATAAACCGTTAAGGTGGGCTGGAAACACATCGTTATAAACGGTTAAGGTGGGCTGGAAACACATCGTTATAAACGGTTAAGGTGGGCTGGAAACACATCGTTATAAACGGTTAAGGTGGGCTGGAAACACATCGTTATAAACGGTTAAGGTGGGCTGGAAACACATCGTTATAAACGGTTAAGGTGGGCTGGAAACACATCGATATAAACGATTTAAATGGAAAACCTGCTCATTGAGGTTTCTTCTTTTTTATTTGGAAAAAAAATCCTACTTTATTTACTTTTGAACTTTTATGAATTAATTGATTAATGAATTAGCCATGATTTATTCATTAAGGATGTCCTTACTTAGAGTTCAGTGGTAATATACCAGGAAAAGAAGTATGGTTGCAACTGCAGCATGCTAGCTTCAAAAAGTCTTGCTAGATTTTGGTCAATGAATGAGTTGTGTTAATGACTGTCTTGTTTGTACATTCATGTCACTGTATGAGAATGGCTTTAGAGAAGGACAAGATGGATGGAAAGAGGCAAAAAGGCCGGCTGAGGATTTAGATATTTTCACCAGAAATAATAGTTGATGAGTCTATATGATCTAATTTTCCCACTGAACTGAGGGATAAGGGATAAGTAACGGATAAGTAATAATTTGTCTAGATTCAACTGCTGTCTTTATAATGAGTTTACAGCCTATCGCTTTAAAAAAAAAATAAAAAAAATAAAAATGAAAAGAGGTGAGATATGAAAGTATTATCTTCCTATTGGATATGACAGGGTGTGGTAGCGCCATTAGCCATTAATTGACAGATTGATGCACGCTCCTTCATTTCAAATGATAAATGTCATTTAAACAGCTGTGCCAAATATAAAGTTAACCTCCTGGCCGATGTGAGTGGGAACTATTCACTACTGATTATCTGCATGTTATGCCCCTTTTAGACTGAGGAACACAAGAATTTGTCAGAAAAGAAACTTCAATTTCTACCCTCTTTGTACTGACAGTGGAGCATTATGTGCATACATTAAGTCTCAGAGCAAGGGCGGAAGACGCTTTTTGTTACTAGACTGCTAGAGTATACACAAAGCATGTAATCGATGATGTCTGCCTAAGAGAACTTAACGTCCTGGCCGATTGGAACAATGTCTGCTTCTGCATGAGATGTGCTTCTAAAGTGTCCTCTTTCTTTAGATGATGAAAGACCAAATGTCCAGCCCGATGGTCTTGGCTGTGTCAGAAAAGAAAAACAGACAGGTGGGCATTTAGGTTGCTAGATTTCTGTCATGAAGTATGCAAACCTTTTGTTTATCAGATGATGGACTCAGAAACTCAGCATATGCTGAGATGGACGAAACAAATCAATTTGAAGTTTAGGATTGACCCAAAGTCAACTGCCAAGATTGTTTACATCAATCATCATTTTAGAACCCACATTATTAATACAATATTTGATAGCGTTCCAGATGTTTTCTTGAATTGTTAATATTCGTTTTTAACTTTTCCTTTTGCAACTGTCTTAGATGTCATCGTATTTGTCCTCCCAATGTTAACATTTGCAAAGGGAAAAAAACGAAAACAACTAATATCAGAAATAATCAATAGTTCTCTCATAGACTGCTGGAATAATGTGCATTCGGCACACAATCTAACAAATGACACACACTGTAATGAAGGCAAATATTATTTTATGTCAACTGAGGAAACAAAATACGTTTTTGACAAGCACAGATCTTGGCAGTGAACTCTGGGACCTTTAGACCCAACATCAACATCACTTAATGGACACTTTGATAAAGCCTGCAATATTGTGTTGATTTTTCAGTAATTGTAATTGCATACATCAGAATGCATATTTTAAACTAAAGAATTACAAAAACAGCACTTACTCATGTCAACTGAGGTTTAGATAAAGACACTATGTAACTACAACAATTTTGGGGGGCAATCTTTGCTGTGCACATATGATTTTGTCTAAATTGTGTTTTACATGATATTATGGATTCATGATTTATTCCAGGCTCTTTTTGGAGGCGGGGGTTCTTCGGGGCCAATCTGGCAACCTGCAGCTGATAAGTACACGCGACTAGACACAGAGCTACAGACTGCCAACACACAGTTCCTAGAGGAACAGCAAAGTCAGCAACAGGTAGTTCATACTAATGTTATTTGTTTAACACATTTACTTGACTGCCAAATAAGACTATTAAGATGCGGCCATGTTATGGATATCATCTTCGTGGTGAAAGGTAGTTTATTGATCATTACAAGTGAATATTTGGATATTTTGCTGGGCATTGATATTGTTTCCTAACAAGCATATTAGTAGATACGTTGAAATATACTGGATGTTATAAAATATGAGTGAAAGGTTTTTAATCGACACAGAAATAGATGTCATTATTTTGATTAAATAACCCACCTGTAGAACATTTGAACATTACTTAATAATCGCACAGGAGCCATAAGAATGCATTAGCAGGCCTATCATAACTTAATAACTGCTTTTATAAATGTTACTTTAGCAAGTTGTACTGTCTTAGTCGGCATGAAGCAGGGACAGAGTGCCTCCAGCTAACCCTTAACCACCCCTTCAAATGCTTTGCATGTTTTTAGATGATCGTGGAAACCCAGGATGAGCAGTTAGAGTTGGTGTCTGGCACCATTGGGGTCCTGAAGAACATGTCGGAGAGAATTGGAATGGAGCTGGATGAGCAGTCTGTGTATGTGTTGTGTTTCTCGCACGTATTGGAAGCTATGTCGTTCCATGATCTGAGGTTGGAGGTGATTGAGCGAGACAAAGCAAACTCATCAACCATTTTGACCAAGCAGTGGATAGATGCAGGCAGGCGGGCAGGCAATTAAATAAGGATTTATAGATTGTATTGTTTGTTTGACTGTTTCTCCTACTGTGCAGGCTGGTTAGGGTTACTGACTGACTGATTCTAGATTGTATTGTTTCTTTCTCCTACTGTGGAGGCTGGTTTTGGTTGGGGTTACTTACTGACTGACTGACTGATTCTAGATTGTATTTTTTCTTCTAGATTGATTGTTTCTTTCTCCTACTGTGCAGGATGCTGGATGATTTCTCCCATGAGATGGACAGCACTCATTCCAGACTGGACAACGTCATGAAGAAGCTGGCCAAGGTCTCACACATGAACAGTGGTTAGTGCTTTCCTTCAGACGCTCCCAGAAAACCAAACAACCATCCATGTATTTCAAATGACTTTTAAAGTGGTGGCCTGTTATTCAGCATAATGTACAGAATGTTAAACAGCGTCAAGTTATTTTGATATGTTCTATGTGAGTTATTTGCACGTATACGACTGATTACATACTAGTGCCACCAGGAAGGATGGACAGACTCACAGTGGAAAGGTGTTGTGAGCTGATGTGGCACTATCGCGTCAGGTCTGAGGCCAGTTTGAAACACATTTTCAGCAAACCTAGGGTTGAAACAGACATCCCCACATCTACATTGAGGCCATTTATAACATAGCCACTCCACCAGCTCTTCCACTCTTTTTTTGCATCCATTAGGTGACATTTTACTTTATAGGAAAGATGGCTGTTAGGTGTAAACTCAAATATAACCTCCTTTTTCGTAATTGGTTTGGTCTGAATATTAGGTCCTAAAGAACCTGCCTTTAAGTAGTTCAAGTAGTAAACGTCCTAAAGCTGGAATAAAAATTATTTTATATTCATGTAAATGCTATGCTGACATGAATTATGGTATTGCCATATACTGCCAAAATTGGTGAAAAGCTGCCGATGCAAATATTTAATTCAATATTAAAGATAAAAACAACAACGTTTTGCCAGCTCTGCTGCCCTGATCAGGGTGGCTAATCGCCCCTACATCAGTTCCTCTATATCAATGCAGATATAGATCACTTTATTGGTCAAACAGATACAAGCACAGGCTGTGGCTTCTCTGCACACACACACACAATGAAAGCCAAAAGTCCAATGAAAAAAAAGTTCAATGAAAGGATTTTTTCTAAGTTCTATCCCGGGGCTGCAGATCTGTGTGACGTTGCTGAGTATTTAGTTTGCATGCAGTACACCCAGATGTTAAATGTATACACACCTATTAGAGCCCCTTTGACCTAAGTCCATACTTATCCTTTGTGTAGTGCACATTCTCAAGATAAAACCAAAGGAATGCATTTGGTAAATAAATCCTCCTCCTCCTCAACCTGAAACTGGCAGTAACCTCTTTGATTGCTTATACGACTGTAGACTAAATTCTAGATTATAGTCCTAATTATAGACTAATTTCTATAGATGTGATAACTCTTACCACATTAATGGTTCAGTTTAAAGGCTGCTAGTTTGAAGACCTTTTTCTCTTCCGCCTTTTGCAGACCGGCGCCAGTGGTGTGCCATCGGCATCCTCCTGGCCATTCTGCTAGTGGTCATCATGCTTTTCTTCATCTTGTGATGGAAGTGTCACGTCGACCAACCGCCATCACTGTCCTCCGTCAAAACAAAACATATGACCTCCTCGCTGTAACAGTCCACCGGAATAGCTACCCTCCTCGCTGTAACACTCCACCGGAATAGCTACCCTCCTCGTGGTCTTTTTTTGAAACTGTCCTCGTGCTCTCAGAGCTGCTCCTGCGTCCACTGCACTTTCAACACTACTGAATTCCTCGACACATTAGCGCTGATCTGAAGTATTACTTTGAACGGTTGTGTGGTGCAAGCTTCTGCATTTCAAATTAACGAAAAAATAAAGACTAGGGTCAATTATGGAAGAAAACCTTTGAGGTAAACCAGGGTATACCACACAGTCATTGCAAACCTATTGTTGTATTCAAATGTCTAAGGGAAACATGTATGGCAAGCAAACTGTGAATTAGAGTGTATTTTGTTGTTGCAGTTTTATTGAACGTGTCTTCCTTATGAAGTATTGTATGTCTTATGCACTGATTGCTGAACGGTGTGACTACTCTGAATTTATATTTTCATTATTTGTCTGAGCACTGGAGTTTCCTCTTCTCTTAAGACTGGCCCGTCACTAAAACACTCATTCTGATGATATTTTCCGTCTGGTTTTTGCGCTGGCTTGTTGGGGAGGAGGTTGAGTTAAACAAGCATCCATGCAGGAACTTTACTAACAGTTTAATGGTCAATGTACTACCCTACCCATTCATATTCTCCTCACTGGCCAGGGAGATTGAACTGGCTATCAAACTACAAGACCCATCCACCGTATGTTACTGGGTCAGGGGAATTGAACTGGCTATCTCTTGCTTGTTTATCAAACTACAACCCCCCCCCCCCCCCTATGTTACTGGGTCAGGGGGATTGAACTGGCTATCTCCTGCTTGTTTATCAAACTACAAGACCCACCCACCCTATGTTACTGGGTCAGGGGGATTGAACTGGCTATCTCCTGCTTGTTTATCAAACTACAAGACCCACCCACCCTATGTTACTGGGTCAGGGGGATTGAACTGGCTATCTCCTGCTTGTTTATCAAACTACAAGACCCACCCACCCTATGTTACTTGGTCAGGGGAATTGAATGTTATCTGGAGGATAGCAGAACCACCTGTCAATGTTTGTCTGTCGGTCATCAGGGATTCTGTGTTGGCTGAACATTTCAATTAAGCTACATTTCAAAACACTTCATTTTAAATGTTGTACCTTTTTTGTCTACACAGACATACAATCGCATTGTATGGCAATCCATTTGTCTGAGCTTTTTTAATAAAACTAGGTAACCTTAACCCCTACCCATACCTTAACCCCTGTGTTGTTTCTGTTTCTATTTGACCAGACTACCCCTGAACAAGTCTCAACCAACTTGAAATGCTTAACCCTTAAAGTAGGTTTACAAATATTAATATAGCACTGACATGCTGTACGGTCTTACAATGTTTAAAGCATGCCAAACTCTTGTGGTATTATTTTAATACAGTTGCTGAGTCATGTCCCAAGTCTCTGTAGAAAATATGCTGACGAGGACACTTTCATTACCCGTGATAAAGACTGCAGCATGTTTTTAACCAGTTTACTTTATGGCTTGCTTATTACACTTAAATAATGCAAGGTGGTACATCTTGGAGAAGAGTTTCAAATTAAAATAGTGTATGCTGTGCATATTGATAAAGCATCCTCTGGAAATGTAGGCATCCTTTGTGAATGTTGAAGAAGCTTGGTCATACGCTCAAATCTTGAGCCCGCAAAGCTTTTCCTGTCAAATCAAAACCGGGGGTACGAGACCCTACTTTCCGAAAGGATTTCTAGATGTCTGTCCTCTCGAGATTGTCCCCCTTTAAGTGGAGGACAGGGGAATGGAATGGTCAAGTAAAAGCTTGTTTTCTAACATCAACAAATTGTTTCTAACAGTCCACAAACCCAACCCACCTAAAATGATTTGAGGGCCAAGGTAAAGCTTGTGTGGTCAGGGAACCATTTTGTGTAGATTTGGATGAATGCTTTGGGATTATTGTCCTGCTAGAAGATCTGGCCAAAACCAGTTGTAGGCCTCTTGTGCTCACATAGGTTTTAAAAGAAAACTTAGAATGAATCCATATTCCAAGACCCATTATCTGTTAGGGCGCCATCAAGAGTCATAGTCATCACGTTAATCGGACATATTTTCCTGGGCTTTTGAAATGAGCCTATATTCAGTTTGAGTAGCTAACAGGACTGAAACATGTATTCAGCATGTTTTGCTGAGGAGTACATGATATGTAAACTTGATCAACACTAGATTCCATAATAACAATTGTAGTTGCGTTTTTTCCTTTACATTTCAATTTTGTCTGTTTTTCTTTTTTTACATAGTCAATTTACTAGACTAACCAGTGTGTCACTGCAATTAGACATTCTTTCATATGGCGGTATTTGCATGTTTCCTTTTGAAATCCATAGCACTTTCTTTCAACAAATACCATCTTTGATTTGACTTCATCTTTGTGTCCTCTATTATTTGATTCTGTGTACCTTTATTTGGTATGTATCCATATTAGCGGGGTGTTTATATTACATTACATTCACCTAGCAGCTGTTTTTATCCAAATAGTGCTTTCACCATGAAAAGATTAAAAAAAAACACAAATTGGTTAGAAAAATAAGTGCATCCCTAATCCAATGGAGTTTTGTTTTTGACCATTATGTAATAAAACCATAAATGTATCATTTGCATTGAGCCTAAAAAAAAAAAAATAATAATTGGAATGCTATGAAACTTTATTTTCAGTATACATAGGCATAAGAATAATTACATAGTGAGTGAGGCTTTTGATGTGAAAGAACCTCCTTTATATTGACACCAGATATTATGGATCACACTTTTATGGACCAAGGGAAAAGTAATGTCTACAACATAATTATATGTAGATTTAAATGTTGACTTGGCCTCTACAAATAGCCTTTAGCCCCCTTAAATGGCTGTGTTGGATCCACCTTAAACAACATGGTTCTGCCATCGGGTCAGTCAAATTATCAGCATTATATTATGAAATTCTTTTTGCTTACTAAATTCTTTTTATTAAATTTGCAAAACAGTTTCGCAGTAGTCTTAAAACCAACATAATACAACTGCCAGCAGGAGACTTAACTTTGAATATTTTATGACAAACAATATTAAGGGAACCTACTTTCAAGACAAACAATCCTTTAAGGTGGTTTCTTGTGAATACCGTAACAAATTATACCTGTACATTCATTGTGAATTTAGATGGTATAGAAAACGCAATGCAATGAATTTACAAAGAATTGGATTTTGGCAAACTGACAGAAATGTTTTTTTTTGCTTTTGTATTCCTCCACTTGGACCAAAGGCTAAGTCTGGATGTTTCTACTGACACTCTGTTTAGCTTTTTACCATAAAGGAGTAGTCCAGTTCATTCTGTAACTATGAAACGTATTTGTGCCATGGGACTGATGATGTGACTGACAGTATGTTTGAGTCCTTACCCATTTTAAAAGTATGGAAAAGGTTAAAATAACCAGTATACTGACAGTATATTAAACATCCCCGCAATGCCCTGACATCAACACACCAATATTGACTGTTGGAATATGATGTGCCACATGATGGAATGTTTTTAAACTTACATAGAAGATGCAGTGGGATAGGACTTCAATTGTTGGTATGTATTAGCACTAACGACACGTCTTATTATTATATCATTCATTAAATTATTCCTGCTATCCATTGTAGAAAAGATGTTTTTAATGAACACACTTGAAAAATAACTTATGTAGTGCAAAGGCCAGTGCCTTATTGGAATTGACCCAAGCCATCTCATCCCTTCAGTGGATCTAAGATCAGCAAGAATTCAGTGTGTGATTTCCTTTGTAAAACTTTCGTAGAAATCAATATAATTTTGCAGGTCTAGTTAAAGATGGTATTCTTTATCTGTTGGATTGTGTGTGTAAGTAGGTTAAACGTTTTAAGCGGAATGAAGCTTCTATGGATCGCTGGGTTTTGAGGTCCCTGTTAAAAACGTTTGTGAACAGTTTGTGTGTTGTGCAATGCAATCCAGTTTGCATGGGATTTATGTACAGCAATAACACTTTTTTTGACGACTAAAAGGGAGTGTCTCGGCAAAGCCTTGCATATCGTTGCTGAAATCTGAAGCTACGGTTGTTTTAGAATCAGGCACGGCCACAACAACATCTTTCCTCTGGGGGTGTAGAGTGAGGGTATCTGGGGGTGTGGAGTGAGGGTATCTGGGGGTGTGGGGTGAGGGTATCTGGGGGTGTAGAGTGAGGGTATCTGGGGGTGTGGAGTGAGGGTATCTGGGGGTGTGGGGTGAGGGTATCTGGGGGTGTGGGGTGAGGGTATCTGGGGGTGAGGGTATCTGGGGGTGTGGAGTGAGGGTATCTGGGGGTGAGGGTATCTGGGGGTGTGGAGTGAGGGTATCTGGTGGTGAGGGTATCTGGGGGTGAGGGTATCTGGGGGTGTGGAGTGAGGGTATCTGGGGGTGAGGGTATCTGGGGGTCAGGGTGCTAGAGCGGGGTTAGCTGGTGGTGAGGGTATCTGGGAGTGAGGGTATCTGGGGGTGAGGGTATCTGGGGGTGAGGGTATCTGGGGGTGAGGGTATCTGGGGGTGAGGGTATCTGTGGGTGAGGGTATCTGGGGGTGTGGGGTGAGGGTATCTGGGGGTGAGGGTATCTGTGGGTGAGGGTATCTGGGGGTGTGGGGTGAGGGTATCTGGGGGTGAGGGTATCTGGGGGTGAGGGTATCTAGAGCGGGGTTAGCTGGTGGTGACGCAGCACTCGGACAGAAGCCGTGCTGTCGCGGGCCATGAGGTGAGCGACCAGGCTCAGACTGAGCCCTGCCACCTTCTCCCCATTCACCTCCAGGATCTCATCCCCCACGGCCAGCAGACCGGCGTACAGTTTCTCTGTGCTAAAGTCTTTCATGTCCTCCACGTAAACACCTACAAGAGGGACAAATAACCATTATAATAACTAATACACACACACACACACACACACACATATATATATATATATATATATATATATATATATATATATATGATCATAATAATAACCAACAACGTTAACATTATACTAATCACCGTTGCAGAGTGTTTCTTTGATCAGCTAACTAATTCTATTTTACAAACCATCTCGCCATGTGTGTGCAATGTCCATTTGTCCTATCATGAGCACATTTAAACTGACAGCGACAGAGAAAGAGGTCCGCCCCTCTGCTTCACCTGAGTCTGGACGTCCTTTCCCTCGGGAGATGAAAAAGCCCAGAGGTCCGCTGGGCGGCCTGGTGAGCTCCAGCAGCAGAGTCCCGTCTGGGAAGGCCTGGGTCACCCTCCCCATGGAGCGCATCTCGGTTGGGAAGCCCACATCCTCCACGCTGAGACCCTGCTGAGGCCCTCTACTGGACACAGGCAGCAGGCACAACACCACTCAGTGAAAATCACAGGGGTGAAGACAAGGTTTGACCAACATGGAGCTGCCTACAGTTAGTGGCTGGTAACACTTTATACGTTTGTAAGATATAGCTGATAGTTTGGCCTATTGGTGCCTGATGGGGGAAAAAAGTTCTTTGATAAAAAAAAATGATTCACAGTTGCTCACATTACCCCCCTTGTAGTGCAATGCAATACAACACAAGAACACACAGATATGATACTCATACATACATTCTTTTAAACATTATTTGGGTGAAGGATGTTTTGTTTACGTTGGAAGGTTTTATCAACATTGGGATGGTCGGGTATTTCATTTTAGTGATGTTGTCTGAGTTAAAGATCTTCTTCATCTAACTAAAAGATGTTAAAGAAAAACAGTTATCTGTAACGTTTACTTTAGTTTTCTTTTGTTATGTCATGACCTTGCACTTCTTGTTAATAGTTTCCCCTGTCTCGTTTTGATAATTTCTTGTCTTTCTCTCGCTAACTAAGCCCTTCCTTTTCTGTTGGTGTATTAAGGAATTGCGTGGGATAGCTTAGTGATATAACGCACTAATCTTACAAAAATATGTCTATGTTAATGAATAATAATGCATGTCTACTGCCTAATTGCATAGTTGTGTTAATGCGGTACCTGGCTAAAAGATTGCTTGGCTGTTCACCCACGGAGTATGCAGTGGAACGATCTCCCTTCTTCTTTGAAAACTGCAAACTCTGAGCTGATGATGTTTTCCTTAGCTGGAACGTTGGCGGACTCTTGTGGTGAAACAGAAGCAGAACCGTGTTCATACATGGCATGCTATTTTTATTTTTTATTTTGAATTTTCTGAAAATGTAACTTCACTGTAGAACATTATGCACCAATTGTTAACTGCCAATACATTGGGTTAAATTAACCTAGCAATACTGTCAAGTGACTTAGCAGTTGGGTCGATCTTCCAACCCTCCCTGCCAATTTGGGTTATTTTCCACCTAGCAGTTTTAAGAGTGTGCACCTTAAATACATACACAAGTTTTGAATGGGTGCTCTAACTGGTATAAAACCTGTGGTGCTTCAAAGCTCAGAAATATCAGGTGGGGAAACCGAGTGGCATTGCTAAAAATGTATTTAAATAAAAAGGTTTGTCTTCTAATAAAAATATATAAATCCGGGCGTTATCATATGGTAAATTACTTCAAGATACGGAAAGATGCCACCGTAAAAAAAAAACACCGCACAGCTTGAAACCCAATCCAGAGGCCAGGGCAGAGTACCTTGTTGAACGGCAAGCCAGATATTTTGTGTGAACTTGTGTTTAATAAATTGATTGCCTCTCTTACTTGGATAACTAGTTAACTGGATAAGTGGAGGATGGGTTAGTTAGTCCTCACCATACGGAGGGACTGTAGTGAAGGGGCTCTTCTGAGTTGGCTGCAGGATCCCGTGACCACGTCTGGGCCTTTAGGAAGGCCAGAGGAGGCACTGCCATCCTGAGCAGGAAACCTTAGCTGCTCCATGCTACCGGAATGCCTTTTCCCCAGCTTCCCAACACCATGGAGACCCATAGCGGAGAAAATACGGCGCAGCGAAAGCTTGAAGTGTCCCTCAGGGAGGCCTGGGTCAGCGGACATGCGTCTGAGATGGACAGTGAGAAAGGGAATGTTGAGTTCAACGTTAAGAAACGTTAAGCACAGCCAGGTCTGCTGCAAGGACGTTACAGAGCGATGGGGAAACTACTGACTACTGTGTGAGCACATTACACTCAACCCAGCAGGAAACCATAGGGAGTGGAAATGGAACGGATACTTTATCGATCCGAAGGGAAATTGCCAATATGTGTGTGAATGGCACAAGTGAACTACATTGTTCAGGAATGGTACTTCTGCTTGATTATTATTGATCATTTTAATTTGAAGGACTAACATTAAAATTGGATATTCAGGAAGAGTCATTACTACATTATGTCCTGTCATTTGCTTTTCTGTATTATATTACATCCTGTCCTTTGCTTTTCTGTATTACATGACATCCTGTCCTTTGCTTTGTATTATATTATGTCCTGTCCTTTGCTTTTTATTATATTATGTCCTGTATGTTTTAAAAAGCCTTCAGTGTTCTGGGGGTTAATAGCAGAGTCATTGACTGAGAATATCCTAACGTCTACATGGCCTCCATCTAAAGTGAAACAGGAGCACTAGTATTTATAACAGGCTAAAAGAGAGCCTAAACATGATCAAACAGAGCTGATAAAAGTCAAGTTAAAGCATCAAAGTATAGTAAGAAGTTTGCTAATAGCTTCTAAGTTTTATTCATCTATAGAATGTGAATTTTTGAAAAACTCCAACGTTGTGACTTACCGGTCAGGGGAAGGACTCCTGTTCCTCTTTGGATCGGCTCTGATCGGTCCCTTAGCACACCCATTACTGCCCAAAGACTTGGCTGTCAGTACAGGTGGGAGGGGAGCTATTGGTGCTATTGGTGCTATTGGAGCTGAGAGGAAATACACATCACACGTTAAATCAGTCATCTACTGAGTCCTATACATCGTCTTAGTTTGCGGGGGAAATAATATATATTTGTATATATATTTGATGTGTTAAAAGAGCATCTTAAAAAACACATTTTAAACATTAAGTGAATGGAGCAATGCTGGGCTGCCAGCAACTGTTCAATGTTTTATCATAACAACTTGGCGTGTGTGTGTGCGCACTGCTGACCTGATACCTCCGATGCCCGGTCACCCACGGTTCCCATCCTCCCCACTGAGGTGGAGCGGTGACTGTGGAGATCGCCACTGCCAGGTCCAGTGAGCTCCAGTGAAGGGGTCTTCTTCTTCAACCCTCCCCCAACACAGGGCTGCGTTTGGGGGCTGCACACAGCCCCTCTGTCCTGGTTCCCAAGGGGATGCTTGGGTGAAGACATGGGTTTGACCACTGGCTGGCTGTCGGGCCCTGCTTTAGGTGCTGATTTGAAAAAGAGCGGGGGGCATGACGCAGGCGTTTCCTCCACGGAGATCACCAAGGTGTCCTGGCCAACAGGCTTCTCTGAGGTGTATGGGTTAGGGGGTACGCCCATCGAACCGTTGTTTGAGCCGGCCCGTGACACGGCGAGTGTCGCCGGGCTGCTGTCGGGGGCCTCGGTCACCGTGCGGCCGTTGGGCACTTCTGCGGTGGCCCGCCCCCTTTTCACCCTCATGGCGGGGACGTGACGGCCCCCTCCAGGGCCACGGCTGCCGTCCGCTTCCTCCCCAGCCGGGGCTTCGTGCGTGGCAAGCCGGTCCGCCTCCGGACGGGGGGAGTGAAGGCCGATGTAGGTCTCCCTGATGCGCTCCGTGTGGAGGGTAAGACTGGCCTCCCCGGGGGGGCCCCAAACCGGCGCCCCCGTCCGACCCTCACTCTTTCCGTCGACGGGGGGGGCTGGCGGAGAGGCAACGTTTGGGTAGGGGTTGATTAGGCCGGAGGCGGAGTAGTTCAGGGGGTCCCTCAGGCTCGGGACTTGCCCTAAGGAGAGTGCGTTGTGCTGGCCTCCACCCCCACCGTCGTAGACCGCGTTAGCCTGCGCTGTCCTGGTCCTGTGGCGCCACGGAGGGCTACCGTCCCCACGGACGCCACGCTCTGCCTGGGCTCCACCCGGCGCTGCCGTGGGCTCCGTGGGCTCCTGGATGTAGTTGGAGAGGTGGGGCTTGGAGAGCAGGGGGCCCGGGTGTCTCCCCCCCGCCCTCCTCCTGGTCCTCAGCCTCTCCAGGTAGCGCACCTCCGCCTGGCGCTCCGTTTCGTCCTGGAAGCGGACGCGCGTGGGGGCGTGGCCGAGGCGCCAGCGGGGTTCGCAGGGCGAGGCGGCGCTGGAGGAGTCGCTGAGGGCCCCCGGGAGCCGGCCCCTCCCCGGCCGCTGGAGGGCCACGGCCCCACATTGGGTCAGCGGCTCCCTGGAGGAACACACACACACACACACACACACACACGAAGAGAGATGTGTGGGTTAAGACGTGTTTAAGATACGGGACTACACTGGTAACGTAAACACACACACACATACACACACGCACACGCACGCTCACACACACACACACACTCATACACACGGACATAGCTTTTTCCTCTTCTAAAAAAAGGCCTAGTTTAAGTCTGGTGGGTATAGGCAGCAATGTATCTGTGAATGGTACAAAAGCATGTATTATACATTGAACAGTGACTTTTTTAATAGGATATCTGACTCTAAGAACTACCCATTTTGAATGTTTGCATAATTGATTTTATATCAGAATCATGGAATATATAATCTAATTGCTCTGTTCCAAATGTTTTTGATTGGTGCCATTTTCTGTCACACATGCTATTGAATATATAATAATAAAAAAAGATTTGTTTTGATCATGTTAAATATTTTACTCCTTTTTCCTTGTATGTTTCTGCTTGCCTCCATTCACATTGAATCGCCTGTGCGTATGAAATGTTCTCTACTAATACATTTGATTTGACTTTTACTGACAGATTTTATTTATGAAGGTTGTCCACATTTCTAGAGTGTACTGTGTACAATGGCAGTTCAACTTTGAGGAGTTTATTACAGATACTTACTTCAAAGAGGTTGGGAATATTATGCATCATGCAATTTACAAGTTAGACCCGTAAACAGAGTGCCACATTTTTATCGACTGAAGCTTATAGAAAGCTTGGGACAGTAAAAGCAAGGCAAAAGTAATTTCTTGGTTTTTACACGAAAACTGATATCTTACAGTAGCACCTGTATTAGAATATACACATAAACAAGGCAAATCCTCCCCCAAAACTAATATAACACCAGCAAAGTAACTTCACCTGTTGCAGCTAAATAGTCTACTGACCCAGGCAGATGTATAAAATACTTTCACATAAAAGACCTCCTGCCTTTAGGTCTCTATCATAAAAAGAAAAGAAAAGGAAGACCTAAATGTTGGGATAGAAGATTTTAAAACAACCCCCCAGCCTTGTTTTGAGGAATGGTTGGGGTGTGGGGGTGGGGGGGGGGGGGTGAGGCCATCGCTCCTGAGCGCTAAGCCTCCCTGGAAAACAAGTGCCCGTTCCTGGGACTCACACAGAGACAGACTAAGAACTGGGAGGTGTTACTCACGGCTTTTCCCCCAGGCGGGACAAGATGTTGTGGTCAGCCTTGAGTGGACAGGAGCGTGCCTTCATGCGAGCTCTCTCTAGCAGCCGCTGGGCCTGTTCATGGCGGGGACTCAGCGACAGCTCGTCGTCGGAGATAAATGGCCTGTCGACCCACGCGTGCACGCACACATTAAGCGGAGGGGGGGGGGGGGGGGGTTGGGGAGAGGGGATTGAGAGGCACACGTCAGCGCCTGTGCAGAAGAGGTGCTCACACAGGAAGGGATTAGGCCGTGTAGGCTGTCATCACTAATTAGGCTGATGGGGCAGACACGTTTGTGTGAGGTCTTTATTGAGTGCTTTTGTGTGGTTTGGTCATAATTGTCTTGTGTGTAAGTGTGTGTGAGTGTGTGTGTGTGTGTGTGTGTGTGTGTGTGTGTGTATGTTTGTTTCTTCCTGTGTTGCAAGACTGGGGTATGCGAGAGAGATTTAGGGTTACGGGAAGTCCTAAACGGATATTGAAAAGTGGTTTCTTTTGGAATTGGTATTTGTTATTGGTGGACTGCCAGTGGGTGTTCTCGTACCTTAGGCTTTGTTTACTGTCTGTTACAAAAATACCAGGACACCAGTCACTCAGCCGCAAAGACGGGGACCCTGTGGACACAAGAACAAAACGATGGAATCTCTGAAAACAGAAGCAGTTGCCTGGAAGGATCGCCCCTAAAGCTACTTCTACCGTGGTAGTCCAGCGCTTGAGTTGATACATTTGACGAGGAACACGAAAAAACCTGACATGTTGTAACTTCCAAGTCACTGTTTGTGGCACTATCAACAGCTCACTTAGTCTCCAAAGGAGAGTTGTAACATCGCAGCTAATTCAAGTGTTGAATTATGATTCATTATTAATTAATCAGAATTATGATGCATGAAACTAAAAGAAACATGGAATCAATCCATCACATTTGCTTTCTTGCTTACTTGGTTTATCAGTGTGCCATAGGAATGTGATATTAGGTTTCCATCTACCCTGCTTACCTCTGAAGAAAAATGTGGGAAATATGTGTGAAATAACTTATGAGCCATTGGGCATTTCAAAAGGCCCTGGCATTTTATGTTAAACAATGTGTTTTTGACTTGCTAACCACTCACTATACAGACTAGTGCAGTGGTTCTCAACCCAGTCCTGAAGTACCCCCTGCCATTCCAGATATTGGATCTTTCCCAGTGCTAGTGTAACGGTCCTGATTCGCTGGGTCCTGACTTTTGGACCCCTGTGCTAGCGAGATCCCAAGCTTCCTCCCCTGTTGGCCACTACCTGGGATCGGTCTTACTGCACCAGCACTGGGGTCAGTGTCCTTGGTGGCCGAGCAGTGTCCTTAGCTCGGCCGTGGGAAAAGGTACCTCTTCACACGACCAAGCCATCGTGTGTATACTGATGATGGCGAGTTTTTACTGGTCGCCGTCCGTTACACTAGCACACCTGGTGTAATTAGTCAAAGTCTTGCTGTAGGTGTCTTAATTACCCCAGGCGTGCTAGCACTGGGGAAGATGAAATACCTGGAATGGCTGGGGGTCCCTCAGGACTGGGGTGAGAACCACTGGACTAGAGTATACTCACTGGTAACTACTGTGACGGAACGCCATCCACACGCTTGTAGTGGATTTGAAAGCAGCTTTAAGACACATTTTAGCATTGGAATACTTAGTATATATAGTTTTAATAATCAGTCTGAGGCTGTTTTTAGTTTTTAAGAAAAACGGAGGCAGTCTAAAACATCCAATCCCTCAAGTGACCCTGCTTTTGTGCTGCCACAACGTGGGAAGTAAAATATGTATGGCCTCTCTCAGGCAGAGCCTTCTAGGTTAGGGTTAGGCCAGCCCAGGCCCACCTAGGCCTACTTCACAGAAAACATTTTAACACCAAGCCATGAACATTTTGGAAAAACACCAAAGCCACAAGCTAACAAAACATGCACTAATGCTCTTGTTGAGCAAAGTCAATCATTTTGAGCAATGTCCAACAATGTTGTCTTTCCCCAAGCAAATAAGGTTTTAAAGAAATGTTTTGGTTTTAAAAAAGCACACACAGAAACGCTCCGTTGTGAGGCAAGGTGAGCAGACGTTGCTAACGTTGTTGTTGTGAACAGGCCTTGAAAACGAAAACGGAATCGACCGATGACAATTGTGACCGAAAACAGAATCAGAAATGGGCCATCTTTTACTGTTCCGGAACACAAACATTCATACTGAAACCAACAGATCCGGTTAATACCGTTTTTTAAAGTTCCCTGCAATTTTTTTAATGTAAATCTGTTTAGCTTCCAATTTAAAGGTGTATAACATTTTGGCAATGCAATGCACTCAGGTTGGCACTGGCACACAATTTGCCAGATCACCTTTACTACATTTTGGGGCGCTACATCTTTGGGCGCATTTTGAGTGTTTCAAGACATTCTTATATTGCCATTTGAAAGTGTTACTGACTGACTTGCGGTATGTTAAACTAAATAATAATAAACTTGATCACATTCTCAAGGGAGATTGATTGTATGTGGTGTCTGTCACGGCTGAGACTGTTTGACGGTCATTTTTAGTTGAATGGTTGCCATAGTTCCAGGACATCGTTAGTTAATGGTTTGCACCTGCTCACTGTAGCCTTGTTAAGGTTTCTCTGTGTTGATTGGCTCTTGGTTGGTTCTAATTTTGTATTTAAGCCCTGTCCTTCTTTCGGTCGAAATTTTGAAATAATATGCAAACATGAACATTGATTTGTCATAAGAGCAGTTACTGTTGAATTTTCCAATGCGGTAAGTATATTGTGAACAGGACATGTAAAAGTGAAATGGATATTGTGTTTTCGTTTTAGATTTTACATACATTGGCCATACACCAACATGAAAATTCAAATGCGTTAATGCGTTGAGTTGCCAGTGGCACACGTAACTTGAAATAGAAATTGCAATCCCATTTTTGCTTTAGCATTTGAGGTTGACTTTTCATTTGAATATTGGCCGCTTTACGCTACCATAACTAACTTCCTATGTGGAAATATAATTGTGCTCTCTGATTGGATATCCCCTGCAGTGGTCCTGGATGATTCAACACGTTTAGGCCAGAACAATGTGGTGAGCCCGACCCGTGGAACCTACCTGTGGATTCGGTAGAGAATGAAGGGATTCTTTCAATGCAGTTTTCATCCACCAGGTGGCACTTTGCTTTGTTACTCTTAGTTTAGTTGAGTACTTTTGCCAGGCAATCAGATTGGGTTTGGGACTACGTCTCTTTCTGTTTTGGAGCTCTGGCATGTTGCCTTTTTAAAGAATGTTTTTTTTTTTTTTTTAATCTTTTAAATGGTATATTAACTAAATGTGTTTGGGTTTTGTTTTCTTCGCTGTCATATTCTATTAATACTATGCTAGGATTCCCATATTAGTTTTCAACTTTTTTTTATGTTTCTATCAAAAGTTACTACAGAATTATTCTCAAGTCACCCTTGTAATGGATTCTTTCGGCCTTCTCCTTGTCTCTTGTTACCCCTTTCCCCTCTGACCGCTACTTTACCTTTGTCCTTCCGCTGGTCCAGGCCCTCACTCCTCTCCATACCGACGCCGCTCACAGCCTCCTTTCGCTGGGTGGCGTTCAACATGTGCCTCAGAATACCTCGGTTCATCTCCACCCTCTCTGTCAAAGAGAGTGAGCTCAAATTGCTGCCCAGGCTCTCCGGACTCTCGGCCCTCCAGAAACCCTGGACCTCACAAACCGCCTCCGAGCCCCCCAACGCCGTGGCGTGGCTGTCCTTCAGACTGGCCGAGGGCAGCGTCTTCCTCCGTAGTGCGGCGTGACTCTTAAACGTTCTGTAAAGGGTCCCCTGGTCCTCCGCTGTGAGGCGGTCCGATGCGCTCTTGGCATGGCCGTGGTGAAGTGGAGGTTCTGGCCCGTCAGCCTGCCAGGGGCTCTCGGGAGTGTCCCAGACCCGACTAGAGACCGAGCTGTGCTGCAGCTGAGCGAAGTAGACACTGGCGCTGGAACCTGACCGGTTCTCCAGACTGGAGCCCTCACCGATGCTAGGGGGGGAAGCTAATAGACGAACGTCTGGTTGGAAAGCAGAGGCGGGTGGCTCCTGGCCCTCATCACATTGGTAAGAAGCCCAGCTGTTCAGACCTGGCGAGGCCCGAGCAACGGGCACAGGTGGCACAATTGTGCTAAGGCTGCATATGAGGGGGTCTCTCTCTGTGGTGCTGGGTGGGGACAGGGGGTCTCTCTCTGTGGTGCTGGGTGGGGACAGGGGGTCTCTCTCTGTGGTGCTGGGTGGGGACAGGGGGTCTCTCTCTGTGGTGCTGGGTGGGGACAGGGGGTCTCTCTCTGTGGTGCTGGGTGGGGACAGGGGGTCTCTCTCTGTGGTGCTGGGTGGGGACAGGGGGTCTCTCTCTGTGGTGCTGGGTGGGGACAGGGGGTCTCTCTCTGTGGTGCTGGGTGGGGACAGGGCTTTCACCTTGGCCTGGAAGGAGGACAGAGCAGAATCACAAGATGGGTCACGCTGCTGCTGTTTCTTCTCCTGCCTGTGGGGGCTGATGGAGATACTAGGGGGAGGACTGGAGCTGGGAGTGGAGCTGTTGGAGCACTGGAGGTTGTTGGAGGCCCTCGGTTGAGTCTGTGGTTGGGCCCTCGGTTGAGTCTGTGGTTGGGCCCTCGGTTGAGTCTGTGGTTGGGCCCTCGGTTGAGTCTGTGGTTGGGCCCTCGGTTGAGTCTGTGGTTGGGCCCTCGGTTGAGTCTGTGGTTGGGCCCTCGGTTGAGTCTGTGGTTGGGCCCTCGGTTGAGTCTGTGGTTGGGCCCTCGGTTGAGTCTGTGGTTGGGCCCTCTGTGGCACACAGGGAGTGGGGCAGATGGAGTCCTGCATAGTCGCATCACAAAGTGATGGATCCATCACGGCTGAGGAGAGAACATAAAACAGTGTGTTTCTATAAGAAATCAGTCTTGACAAGTTGCCTATATAAGCAAGTTGCTTAGTATGCAGAGGTGCATTCTGTACGTTTTATTATGGATAATATAGATACATTTTAATTGTATTAAACCTTTATCAATAAAGATTACACTAAAGTATTTTTTTAATGAAATAACACCTTAACCCCGTCCTAACCTTTTTTTTTTACAAGTTGTTGCGACTGCACTTTCCATGAGCTGCAGGTAAGAGTCTTTTTACTACTTTAGACAACTGTTTGAAGTGGTTTGTAATTGGAAATATGTTCCTGCCAACAATCTTGACATCTCCATGGCGCAACAATTATGTCAGTGTCGATGTGTATAAATAAATATGCATATCACAGGTAAAAGTAATAACATCATATCATGGAGACAACATAAATTCCCTATATGATTCACCCCCAAACAAACACTACCAACCATGCCTTTCTAATCCTTAGTATTCGGTAGACAACTTCATGTTTTTGTAGTGCCTACAGTAGCTAGCATTTAAGGAGGTCTGCTGGATAGTTGAACAATTTGAAGTGCCAAAATCTCTGGTTTCAGTCATGTCTTTACAATACATTCAAATAAATCTGTCCATTTATTTTTTTTACAGAAAACCGGAAAACAAACCAATCTTTTTTGATGTACTGTTTTCAATGTAAATATCGAGGGCTCCCATACTACTTCTTTGGAACAAACATCACCCACATGCCAAATACCTCTTGAGTACAAGTTGATCTAAGTACTGGGTTAAAAAAACACATACAACGGTAAGATAGACAGCCCTCATTCCCTCACTTCCTCACTGAGGTGCCTAAAAACACAAGACCAAACACACACAAAGACCACCAAGGGATTCTTTTCTTTACACACAGCACAGAAATGTTGATTTAAGTCATTCAAATTGTCTTGTCCCTACTGTTAAGAAGCAATGGCACCACACTGTTCCAGAGATTCTAATCCACAGAGGTTCAATAAAGAATACCACTCTCATAAATGACAACCAGGAAGAGAAAATATGTATGGAGACCTTTGATTTTGATGGGGCTTGTAAAGCCAGCTGTTACAAACTCGCAATATTAGAATGTTATGATGTTAGATCAAGAACAATGGTTAAAGACTGGAAGGGTTTTACTGCTGGAGGAACTCGTGTGAATGTTTAGGTGTAATGCTGTCAAGTTTGTGATTTACTGTTCTAACAGCCTGGATGTCGGGTCCATGGTTCTTGTCTTTGTTGGAACAAAAACGTTATTTGGAGATTGGATTTGGGAAGTCGTGTTCTTACCTCTCCCTCCGTTGATGTCTTGTAGTTTTGTCATTCCATCATTTAATAAAAGTCCAGTATGAACTGACACTGCTTCTAATTTAAACTCTTTGGTGTAAATCTTCCCCTCTCCCTTCTCTCTTTCTATCAGCCGTGGGGCTTTTTCAAGAGTGGGGTCCACTGGTTACTGAAAGCCTGACATTAGCTGTACAAAGCAAAGGTTCTCCCCCTTCCCCTCTTCCTCCTACTGCAGCTGTGCTGAGATCTCCAGCCCTTGCTCCCGCCCATAAAATACATCTTCTACAGGAGCTGAGATTTAGACATAGCCCTCTCTCCTGCCCGTGAGAATACATCTCGAGCAGCCAGTGGGCAGTGCTCTGGCTGTAAAAGCTGAACCATGTGTGGAAGTTAGGGGTTGTTCAGAGAGAGGGCTTAGGCCAGCTTGTTGAAGATTGGTCACTGAGGGTAGTTCACCATGACACTATTGGTGCAGAGGCAGAATCCCCACCTCTTGGAGGGGGAGGAAAGTAACCCTAAACCTTGCAATGTTTGTTTGACAAAAAACCAAGAAGGAAAGGAATCTTAAATGGTGAGAGGAGAAGTGTGCACAACTTCTGTTCCACTTTGCAGCTGTATTGTACCTGTACTTGTTAAATCTAGACATCAGATGCATGTTTCAGTGCTCCTTAGCACAGTTTAATAGTTTTATTGCAATGCCTTTATATAAGAATGGAGTATGTAAGAAATTGTTTGTGTGACTATTTTCTGTCATCCAAGATGATGTAATTCAATCTAATAGTCAAAACTCTAATCTCTAGCCTCTAAACAATCCATGGTAAGGTATAAAGGATTATCCTTCAAGCATACAAAATATGAGACGATGTATTTGTTTAGTTTTTTTATAAACTGCCAAATCATTTTTCTGTGAGTACTTTTTCTCTTATATGGATTGTGTACAACAACTTGTACAGCTGTTGCCAATTTGTAGACCAGTATGTCCTTCTTGCTCCAAAGTAAATAGAGATCTCACAGACCAGTTTGGTAAGATTGTGGCAGCCATGAGTTGACACTGTCTGCCTGTGATGCTAGATGGCAGGCAGCTAGTATTTGTAAAGTATTTGGGGTTATATCTGGTATGGGGGTGCTTCACAAATCAGTGGGCGATTGACCTCATTTCTCTCAATTTGAGATATCCACAGTTGTGACAAGAAACCAGGGGACACAGAATCAAAACTGTTTCGAAAAATGCTGTAACCTTTTACAATAGCAATGTTTTTACTGTAATAGCAGTTTAAAAATGTTCCGACTACCATAGATGTAAATTCATCTCAAACCATTTGAATGGACAATAACGGCATGTTTAACAAGCTAGCGAGGCCATTTACAATGTAGATTGTATTGAAATGGATACGTTTGATTCCCCATTTGATGAATATTGTATTTTACTAACACTTACAACCAATACATGTTTCATAATGATTTATAATGCTGTGCATTGGGTTAAGCCTCAATAATTACCTCTCTGTGTCTTTAATGCATCAGAAGCGCAGCAAGAAATGATGATGGTCCAAAAACAATTTACAACCGGTAGCTTTGCAGAGCTGCTCAGAACAACAGCCTACTAGTGACAATGCCCATACACTATACTTGGGATTATGATCCATTTTCTGTTACACACACATACACACCATTCACAATTTGTTCAGTTTGGTAATCTGTTCTAAAATGAGTAGGGGATTAGGGTAAAATAAAATGTGCAAAAGCCAGCCGTTGGTTAAGTGTGCAAAAGCTAAATCTCTGCAATCTGCAGTCAGCAGGCCTGGCTAGTATACATGAGGTGGGCCTGAGTTTACAGCTATTCCCTGAGAAAGGAGGCCTGCAACCTAAAGATGATGTCGATGCCTGATTTCGAAAGTAATGGCTCAATTCAGTAACAGACTTCTAGTCTCCTGTTTTAGACCGATATCAGTTCTTCCTTTTTTTAAATCAATCTGTTCACGTGAACAGACATGTAGGCCACATCATTGCTTTTTCAGACTTTAATCTGTTAACAGAAATAAACTGAATTAAAGCGAAACCATCAGTGGCTGGATTATCATATACAGTTTCTCAATACGACAATACGATGGTAATCCAGTCCAGTCGTCAAAGAGTGGCCCCCATCCCAAAAATATCCTCCATGAGCTGTCTAGTCTAGCAAAACGTACATTTAGTTGATATTAAATTGTATTTTGTCCCCGTCAAATAATGTTTTTTGTCTGATTTTGATATCCCTCCCGTATCTTAAAACAGAATGTATATGCAATTATTATAGATCTATTTTTCTACATGCAGCCCCTGGCCGGTTAAAGTAGGTTGTTCTTGCAAATGTTGTTAATGCATTTTTCCCAAAATAAATAAATAAAGCGGTGCAAAAACGACAAAACTTTTAAAAGTCTACCGGAAAGCCCCAAGAAGAGGAAGAAGAAGAAAAAGAAGAAGACGAAACAGAAGAAGGAAGAGGCACCACCTCCCTTGGTTAGCCAGCGTCGGCTCAATCAGTGTTTGACGCCAGCTGTGGTAGCTAGCAAAATAGCTAGCTAAAATGTTACCATTATCTGTTAAAGACGAAAAATTTAAGCCTACCAAATTGAATCTTCTCAACAAGATTTCCGGATGGTTCAGGTAGCAAACGTTAGCCATCTGTTATATTTATCAGCGACGTTAAATTGTTGCTGGCAAGCTAACTAACGTTATCAGTAATATTAAGCAATCCAAGTGGTTAACGTTAAGCAATTTAAAATCGGGTTTGATGTCATGTCATCATCTCTTTTTATTTCAGATCAATTCTCTCGGATAAAACGTCCAGGAACCTGTTCTTCTTTTTATGTCTAAATCTGTCCTTCGCATTTGTGGAATTATTGTATGGCATATGGAGTAACAGGTAGGTAACGTGGGTTAGGGTTACATCTCGTTAGCAGCATTGCTAGGCGTTCACGTTATTTATTCAGGATGTGCCACGTATAGCTAACTATGCCGAACCTTAGCAGGCATAGCGTGACCCTTTTTCAAATAGAAAATGTTCATCTGTAAGGAACAAAATCGGCTAATAAAATCAATTTAGTGTTATTCTTCATACTGTTCGCTACAAGTAAGCTTATTTTGTTTCGCCCTGCTAATTGATTTTTTTTTCTTTATGAAACTCGCCACTTAAAAGTTGAACGCCAAGTTTTATTGTCGAGACTGTCCAATTTTGTAGTAAGACACCACAACCAAATTATTGATTGTTAAGCTGACCAACAATGATAAAGGCTTTGAGGGTAGAAGTATTACGTGGGCCCAATCATAACAGTAGTTCAACCTACTCTCGGATGGTGGCAGTGAATTTTTTTCAATGTGCGCACAGAAGATGATCTCAAGTTGTTTGCTAGTGTTGGGGTAGGAGCCAGATTGTGGGGGGAAGCTTATAAGTAGCAAATACTTAAAATTCTAATGAAAGCACGTGTACGTTCAACGTCATGTGTGCAAGTAGGCCTACAAAAAGGCTAAAAGTGACTTGGCCCGAACCCTTAACTTAGGGATGTAACGATACACTCAACTCCCGATTCAGTACAATTCACACCTGGTTCAATAAGTGTTTAAAAAGGGATATTTGGAGATACCGATATATTTGTGATAGGCGCATATCCCCGCTTTCAGCGATAAATTGGCTTAATCAAACGATCCCAGATTGAATGATTTGTAGGATAGTAGTTAGTGAATGTTCATTATCGTGGCCTGTTGAATTTCTTCAAAAATTATGCCAAGTAGCAGTTGCACCCGTTTAGCTGGTAAGCATTTTGCTTTTCACGGTATATGATCAGTGTCAATGGGTTAATCACCTGCTGCTTTGTGTTACATTGAGTTGTTTCCCCGGTTTACCTTTATAGTTGAAAGGTCAGTCAAACTGCCCCAGCAACTCTTTTCTAACCATTTGGTTTTGTGTGTGCTTGTGGTTTTGTGGTTTTGTGTGTGTGTGTGTGTTCTCAGTTTAGGCTTGATATCCGATTCTTTTCATATGTTCTTCGACTGCACAGCCCTCTTAGCAGGTCTAGCAGCTTCAGTCATTTCCAGATGGAGGTCTAATGACTCATTCTCCTACGGGTAACTATGTTTTCATTGAAGAAACAAAATGGCATACTAAATGAATTTGCTTACTGCACCAGTTGGCTGTTCAGATGACAGGGTATAAAATGTGTTGCATGATATTCTGTGTTATCTCCATCTACATATAAATGGTTCACATATCCAGAACTGTTACTATTAAAAACATCCTCCTTTTCCTATATTCATCTAATTTAGCTTCTCTCTCAATCAGACAATCAAACTATGGGACGTTCTAAAATAGTTTTATTTTGTAACTGTTTTGAAAGGGAGGAATTACAAGACCTGCTTGTTGTAATTGCGTGGTCTTATTTCCAGGTATGTGAGGGCGGAGGTCTTGGCTGGCTTTGTTAACGGCCTCTTTCTAATCTTCACGGCCTTCTTCATATTCTCAGAGGGAGTAGAGGTATTACACTGAACAATGTTCTGTTCTTTATCCAAGGAAGTTGGTCTGCTGTGACTTTTTTAAAGAAGCTTAACGGAGCTGTGTGTGTTTATTCCAGAGGGCACTGGAGCCTCCAGACGTCCACCATGACCGTCTCCTGCCGGTGTCCATAGCCGGCCTACTGGTCAATCTGGTGGGGATCTTTGTCTTCCAGCATGGGGGCCACGGTCATTCCCATGGAGGAGACGGCGGTAGGTACCTGACGATTCTCGAATGGCGTATCAACAGAAAGGTTTTACCCAAGGAAAAAAAAAAAGTTAGATGTGTAGTTTGCTGCCTGTTGCCCAGGTCTCACTTAAAAAAGGTTTTTCCTGGTTCAATAAAGTATTTATTTATGTTAAGTTTTAAGTATGACCGCTTGGGGTTTGGATGATCCATACAGCGGAAGATGGTGACGTTACAATGCTGTGTGCTTCCATGTGGTGCAATATTTTCTCCCCGTATGCCATGGTCACAGTCACACTTTGTTTAATGGCAGTATGGGTCACAGGCACGACCACTACATTGAATACATACATGTTGAACAATGTTCTCTCTCTCTGTGTGCAGGTCATGGTCACAGTCACTCCCTCTTTAACGGCAGTACGGGTCACAGCCACGACCACTACATTGAATACATACATGTTGAACAATGTTCTCTCTCTCTGTGTGCAGGTCATGGTCACAGTCACTCCCTCTTTAACGGCAGTACGGGTCACAGCCACGGCGGCCACGGTCACAGTCACGGTGGCCACAGTCACGATCACGTATCAAACTCTGACCACGGCCATGGACACAGTCATAACGATCCCCATTGCCATGGTTAGTCCCTCTACGTTTAACAGTCGTTTGCCGTCGCCAAAAACGAATTCTCGCTGTAATTGTAACGATAGACAAAGCTGACTGGCAAGCTTTTTTATCTTGTGAACACTTTCTTTTTTAGGTTTAACCTTCTCAACTCTGAAGCAAATTTCATTTAATTCCTAAAATTATATTTTTCAGTTTGTGAACAATTCCTGTTCTTTTTGTTCTGGTATTTTTCTTACACGCACCTAGTTACAAAATTCACTTTTACCATTTTACATTGGGATGTGGGAGGGATTGATAATAAACACAAAAACAGGGTTTACAACTCATCACTTTAGGCTTTGAATTATATAATACCAAAATCAAGTGGTCAATTAGTGGAAAATATAGACCAAAGGAAGTCTCTTGTGTATTATCTCTGAACTATTGGTTTACTAACTCAATATTTAGACCTCAAATATGCATTGAAACACTTTGGGTTATGGCAATAGATGAGTTCAAGACCGGCAAGTGCATACAGTTTGCACGAGACGCATTAGTAAAAAGCCATTGAAACAATCAAAATCCAGTGATGGTAGGAGAATATTTATTAGGCAGAAGTGCAATGTAAGAGGTATTATTTTATTTTTTTAACCGATGTGGACCTTGGTATTGATGCATTTGTGCCCTTAATTTGGTTGAACCAGATGAATGTTTACACCCCTACTTTTTGGCATTTATAAAAGAAATTGTGTATAAAGATGTATATATTATAAATGAGAAGGAAAGTATATTTAGTTATTGCTTTTCTTTCTTTCAGATGAGTTCATGCACATACCAGGGAAAGGTTCGAGCAAACAGATTATAGATGGTAAGATCAACGCTATTTAAACTTCATTTTAACTGAACTTAATATTTGTTCGAGGAAGGATTCCATGACCCAGTTATTAATGCTTCACATTGCAGAACGAAAACATCATCGCTTGATAATAATTTAGCTATTTATTTTATTATTTCTTTATCAGTTCTTAGTTGCTTAACATAATTTCGAATGCAGGACAGGTAAAACAATATGAGTGTTTTTTAGGTTTTCCCCCACTGCAATATGTACATGCCATATTGTTACATTGACGGTGTGGCACAATTGTTTCCAGACCCAACTGCCAGTTGGTCATTGCAGTTGGGTAATGGCTTTAATAATTGTGGGAATGAACTACATTGAGTAGTGCTAACTGTCCAGAATTTCTCTACAAATACCTACATCGACAGCAAATTCTTTTGAAGAGCGGCGTATGTATTTTTTAAACTACGTCTCTTGTTATCCAGGAGTATTTTTGCACATTGTCGCTGACACCTTGGGGAGCATTGGAGTGATCATATCGGCACTCCTCATGCAGAATTATGACCTGATGATTGCAGACCCCATCTGTTCCATGCTCATCTCCATCCTCATCGGAGTCAGGTTGGTGACCTCGATACTTTCTAGTGAACAATAAGCACCCCTCCCCTGGTAAACACGTCATCAATTGAGACGCGATTTCTAGAGCTGATTTCAGACGTATTTACTTATTTGGTTTGAAATATTGTATTGTCAAATAACTCGACAGGAAGCTGTTTTTATTCTTCTTGACTCATGCTTTTGTTTATTTTGCGTCTTATTGAGGGACTTTCTTACCCGTCTTTTATTAGAGGGGTTTAGGATAGTTTGTTTTAGGAAACCGTTGCTGAATGTGAATAGCCATCAGAGTGTCTGCTGCAAGTGTTACATGTTGCTTTTGATGCCACATGTTTTTATACAAATCAATATTTTTGTATATAATCAATATATTTCTATGTACTTTGTTTGTATTCATGTAGTGTAGGCCCCAGTTGCACTATGAATGTGGCCCAAGTGTTGTTTCCATGGATAATGTCTGATTAATACACAGGGAGATATGTAGCCCAAATAACAAGGCTCCTGTTCCCCCCCCCTTAACTCTTGCTGTAGTGTGGTGCCTTTGTTGAGGCAGTCCATTGGTATATTAATGCAGCGGACTCCCCCTTCACTGGACAACACACTCCCAGAATGCTATCAGAAGGTAAGTTACTTAAGTCAATGCGTTTTATCATGAAGACGGACCAATTCAAATAAATAAACAAAATCTCCTAATGTAGTTCAGAAAACAATCATTAATGAGTTATTTATGCTTCATAAATAAGTATTGTTCAATTCGTTAAAACAAAGCTCATTATTTTAACGAATTACATTCATACCCCCCAGTAAGCCTTCTATAACTGTGTTTTTGTTTGTAGAATGTGTTGGTCTCCATTGGGAGTACCCTCTGCTCTGATCTAGTATTGATTTTGAGGGTACTTCAGCCTGAAACCACTAAGATCCCTGAACAGATCACTTTCTGACAGTGTCAAACCGACTTAAATATGCTTGCAGGCCTCAAAAAACATGGCGCCCATTCAAAATCCCCGTGAATTTGAAAGGTTCAATTCTAGCTCTTGTTTTGTATGACTATAGTTATGAATGTATTCTTCTGTGTCTGCAGGTGCAGCAGCTGCAAGGTGTGTACAATCTACAAGAGCCCCACTTCTGGACCCTGTGCACCGACGTTTACATTGGGACCCTGAAGCTGCTCATAGCTCCAGAGGCCGACGCCAGATGGATCCTCAGCCAAACACACAACATCTTCACGCAGGTAGCGTTGGTTTAAGAACCGAAAGTCATTTGAATGTAAGGTTGTGGTTTGCACAACTCATCATTTCTTATCACTTGTTTTTGTTGGGGCTATAAAAGATTCTATGAAATAGATTGTTTAGTTTCAGGTGCTAGACGTGTCTGCGTTTTCAAAGAGATTCTGAACTTGCATGAACTCTGGTCGAACCAATCAAAAATATTAGAAAATTTCACACATGTACACAGCATTAAAAATGTCCTTAAATGTTGCTGTGAAGTCCCCCTAGTGGCCAGAAGAGGCATTAGAAAGCAAAGTTATCTGACTGAAATATTTTTCGGACTTATTTTTTTTGTATTTGTATTTTTTTTTTTGTATTTCTCACCTCTGTCTCCAGGCCGGTATACGACAGCTGTACGTGCAGATCGAAGTGGCAGCCATGTAAAAGAGAGAGCCCTCACACCAAAGCCTTCAACGTGCTGCTGTGGCACCAAGCCCCCTCCCCCAAAGACCGCCATCTTTTTAAGAGCTCTCAATACGGGACACTTGTGAGCGCCAGTGTTTTTAAATCTGCAGCTGCAACGGACATCGAACCACTTTTTGGTGTCCCGAAGCACAGACCAAAGGACTGAATCAGCGATCGAACAGAAACAAGCCACTTCTCTCAGGAAGAACACACCGAGGGAGCCACCCACCTTGGGCCAGCTGGATGTGGGTTCTGGGTAATGGATAGTATACTGCACACATTCCTAAAGACTTCAGGTGATCAGGAGGAAGGATTAGCAGCATGTATTTAAGAGTCAACGTTTTTAATGGGAGACTCACATCAGTAGGAGTTTGTCCACCCCAAAGTGAGGCCGCATCAAATGTTAAAAATGTCATCGCCGTGCAACTGAACCTGAGTTCATCAACAGTTTCTGAAAGACATGAATATTTGTAAGACTCACGGGTTGGTTTCACTCTATAGCCACTTTGTTAGGGACACCCATACACGCCCCTTTGGTAAAGAGTAGTTATTTAGGTATCGGGACCTTTATAGCCTTGAACGATTTAACCGCACTTTGAGGTACTCAAACGATCAGGTCGGGCACCCAGAGCGTAATGGCAGGATTTTACACGTCCTGTTTTCTAAGAACTAAAAGCCACATGACATATTTGGCTGTTTGCATGTAAAATTAGGTGTACCTAAAAAAAAAAATGGCCACTGAGTGTATAGTGCAATTGAATGATTTAGATGAATTATACCAGCAGTTGTTCTGCAACTCTTCAGCAGGGACTCAATTTGGCCAATGTTTATGGGAAAGGGTTATTTGAATGAATGCTGAACAGCATCACGTGTGAATGCTGGTAACAGAAATAAGCACAAATCATGCTTTCAAAAACCTCATCAGCCCAGTCAGGTTTTTGAAAAACGAATCAGGCTCCCGTAAAATATAATGTATTTATAATAGCCGGTGTTTTGAGCTACCAGGCAGCAGACCAAGCCATAGGATGAATGTGCAAAATTCCCCGTTTAATGTGACCCAAAAAAAAAATGTTTGTCAACCATGCCAGAAGCCTATTTTAGTCCATTCTCTGAGTTGTTTTTTGTGGTTCAAGGAATGTCTTATTTTTGAGAATCAACCCTCATGACCCATCCAGCATACTGTCATTCCATTTTGCCTGTATTAGTTGCTCTTTTGTAACTTATTTAGAATGTTTCTTTTTTCTTTTCTTTTTTTTTTTTAAAGTGCCTTTCTTATAAAATCATGGACAATCTCATGACACTTCTCTCCAGGCCTGTTGTATTCTGTCTGAGGTACCTGAACACAGGAAGGTTCAAATCCATAATCCCACTGGTTTTATAGTAAGAAAAGATTTTTTACCAGTCAATTGACTAATATATAAATAAAGATTTTTTTTATGGGTTTTGGAAAAAATTATGTACTGTAAGTAGTGGTGTACCAGAAATGAAAAGTATCTCAAACCTATTTTTTTTTTTTTTTTTTTTTTTTTTTTTTTTTTTTTTTTTTTTTAACTCTACAGTACTAAAACGTTTTGGTATCTACTTAAAAAAAAAAAAGCATCTCAGTTATTCACATAGTGTTGTGGTGTTCCCTCCCACACACACACTGCTTTTCTCCTGGCCTTTCTGCATAATCTGGCACATTAGTGTGAAGGACATACAACACAGTGGGTAGGTTCATGACAGGTTACAGGAATGTGTTTTTTCACAACAAAAAAATTGAAAAGCAAATAAATACCCACAAACTGTTTTTCGAACTATAACTGTTCAATGGTGTTCTTGACCAACCTGCGGAAGTGAATATGCTACTCATCTGAGTCGCAAACTGTTTTTAATGTGTAGACAAACTATAAATGACTTGCTAATCAAATTATTCGATGCCTTATTTCAAGCCTGCTTTAGCTTTTCACTGCCATTAGGATTAAGGTTTGTAGACAAACCGGTAACTCCCACACAAAAGTTGTGAAACTTTACAGAAATGAAGAACTTTGGCCAGTTGGATACAAATAATGTTCTCATTGTGTTACGTGCTAGACACAGTCACATACATACCCAACCACACCAACCATACATAGTTTCTCTCACTACACATCTTGAAGCAGTCTGATGTTTGGGTGTTCTGATATTGTTGCACTGTTGCATTTTGGGACTTTTGAAATACGACATTGCTGGCGCTTCTTCCTATAACGTCTGCTACATTTACCTCTATTTTCCAGCAGTTGGTTTTGGGCCCTTTGCGCCCCCATAAATGCTTCAATTGTGGAACAAAATTAAATTAAAATGTTTGCATCGCGCTATCACTGCTGGTATGTTCGCACCACAATGGATCAAACTACAACACAAAGTACAGTGACAAAACTGTACACCCTGGTACAATTTATTCATTAATATTATACAGCTAAAATGTTTGAATATCAATCATTGATCATACTAATCCAGTGAAATGGAATAAAAGGCTGAAGATCAGGCCAAGGTTTAGTTTACTGGTGAACCCTCAAGGCTCGGTTACTGATCTCCAATTTATTGGCGAGGGATAGCATTCATACAATCATTACTGTACATGATTTTCTGTTCTTCTTCAAAAGCCAATGATGTTATTGACTATTATCAAGAAGCAGTTGCTCATCACCTTAAATTGAAGGTGCAGTTAAAGAAGCATCAAACTTCCGAGGCTTCTAAAGACTTAAACTCCACGGTAACTAGAATTCCAAAGAAAGAGTGGATAGGTGTGTGTGAGAAGGAATCCGTCAGGAAGAATAGGTGGAACTGTCAATCATCTTCAGGTTGGTCAGGGCGTCAGGAAGAATAGGTGGAACTGTCAATCATCTTCAGGTTGGTCAGGGCGTCAGGAAGAATAGGTGGAGCTGTCAATCATCTTCAGGTTGGTCAGGGCGTCAGGCAGTGCAGACAGACGAAGCATTTCCACCTCCAGGGGGTGCAGGTTGCCGGTGACGATAAAGGAATGCAGCGGGCCGCCCAGGTCCGACAGAGCTAGCTGATGCAGGGTCCCCGTCTGGATGCTTTGGCTCTCGGCGCCTACCCTGGCCAGGCCCACGCAAACCGTGTCCTCACACACATCTAAGGAGAAACCCAGCAAGCATGGCATTTAACACATGGTTTAAGACCTGGAATCATCCGGTATTTTGACTGGGCGACTGTTACGCATTTCCAACTGAAACTAAAGCCAACGTTCGTATAAAAAGAAACTCATATAATTGACTTCATTCCTCTGCAATACTTTAACATAACATCCCATAATATTCATGGAACAGACTGTTGCTACGTACCCAAGTCTTCTCCCCGTTCTCGTTTATTTTGAACTATCTCCAGGAGTTGCTGGGCCGCCTGGTTCACTGACATATATCTAGGTGGCTCGTAGATTTTGCGTCCTCTTCGTAAGAAAAAGGAGGAAAAACATCACAAAGGACTCCTTTTACTATTATACTGTTTTATAATATTATGTGCTACTAATTAATATGCAGAATAAGGGCTTGGATATTATACAAAAAAATTACTGTAGTTCTACAGTGCCATCAAATGGGCCAGAGCTCTACTTTCATATATTCCAACACTGCTAGTACCTCATAAGGGCCAGAGGTCTCTACTTTCATATATTCCAACACTGCTAGTACCTCATAAGGGCCAGAGCTCTACCTTCATATATTCCAACACTGCTAGTACCTCATAAGGGCCAGCGCTCTACCTTCATATATTCCAACACTGCTAGTACCTCATAAGGGCCAGAGGTCTCTACTTTCATATATTCCAACACTGCTAGTACCTCATAAGGGCCAGAGCTCTACCTTCATATATTCCAACACTGCTAGTACCTCATAAGGGCCAGCGCTCTACCTTCATATATTCCAACACTGCTAGTACCTCATAAGGGCCAGAGGTCTCTACTTTCATATATTCAAACACTGCTAGTACCTCATAAGGTTCTCCATGGACTGCTCCTTGACTTTGATATCTAAATAAAGCGGGATTTAAAACATTGTTATAGTAATCGTAGTAGTAGTGGTTAGTGTTGAAAATATAGTAGCACTGTATGCAGAGCCATGCTAGCATTTACCACTGACTTAAATTATTTGTGCTAAGCTAGGCTACATTTATTTATTGCCGGACGTACAATCATAAGATTGATATTGATCATCTCGTCTGACTAGGGGTTAGTAGGAACATATTTTATTTCCCCAAAAGTTGAACTGTCCCTTTAACTCACCAAGCAGGCAAAGTGAGTGCATCCCCATTTTCCTGTTCTTCTTGATTTTATCATAGAAGCTTTCTGGCCTCCATGTGTCTGTCCAAAAGACAACAGACACGGTCTCCCCAAAGTTATACAACTGTAAAGAAAACAAAAACAACCAGATCAGTCTTGATGTGCAAAAACAAAATGTAGTGTGCTTAACTGACAGTAGCTAGGAACAACCAACTTGGATTATCTTAACCGATCATATTCAGTGAGTATGGGTTTGGATCTAATAACATCAGTAATATCAGAAAAATAGACATGTAGAAATAAATGTTCCATTGTAAGTGTTGAAGACCCCAAGAATTTCCCGACCTCTTTGTTAATGCCATTGCAAAACTCCATTAAGTTCTATGCTCAACGATGCATATAGCTGCTAACCAGCCTGCTGATGCACCCCAGCAAAAACTACTGATAATCTACTTTACTTCTATCTAGGAAGCAACCATTAGGGACATGCTGAAGACTTGTGACCAATTTCTAAAGATTTGGGATATTCATTTTTATCAGAGGCCACCTTAACTTAAATGAAAATTAAAAAAGTGAACTATTCCTTTATGTTTTACTGATTTCCGCGTCTCTGAGAATGTCCTGACTCGTCAAGATATTTTTTCACATCCATGGAAATAAAGTCAAACATCAAGAATAGTGAACTATTCCTTTAATTCAAGGTGCAATCCAGTGCAGCAGAGTTGTGTGAGTTGGACCCCTGCTCTGTGGCCAATGTACCTGGAGCCCACAGCATCCGATGGCAATCATGATGGAGGCATTGTGGACAACCCGGTACGGTATTCCAGCACTCACAGCTCTCAAGATCAAGTCGCTGTGGGTTGTGGCACTACAAGTGAAAAAAAGAAAGAATGTTACTGTTGTCAGTGGCTAATTCAAATGCACACTCACCACCAACTGGACAGGGGTGTGAATGATTTAACTGAAACTTATGGCAGATCAACCTCAGTGTTCTAATCGGTCCAAATGACAGACCGTCCATGACGTTAGTGTTCCAAAAAACAAGCGCTCTATTGTGTGTAAGTATGCTCTTCAGTGTTTGTAGATTCTATTCTTACCTAGGAAATCCCAAATAAAACGTTGAGGAGTGTCAGAATATTCGTGAAAATTGCGCAAGTGGGTTTTAAAAAGAAAACTTCGCAAGAATGGTTGATGAATGAGGCACAGTGTTTATAGCCAAACTTTCTAAGGTATAACATCTTGAATCTTTCTCTGTTGCTTAAATGTAATTCTTTCTACGTTATGCTTGGCAGTCTTAGAACCAATTCATTTGAACCACACATATAAGTGATGTGGGAGTAGCATTAATGATACTTTTACACATTTTTAAAGTGACAAGAACAAATTTGCAAATCAATATGTACACATCTGTCAGTGACACAAACTTGAAGTGAGTTATGTTAAACTTAAAACTTAAATGTATTCATAGACGGGGTGGGGGGGTAACTCATATCTGGAATGGCCCATCTTTAAGCTCTGAAAGCCTGAGTAAATTGTGTTGTTTTTTGTAGAGTGACAAAAGGTTTGTGGCTGTTGATAGTATCACCTACCCAAATGGGTCCCCCACCACCAGAAATGCCACATCACTAGTGTCCGCTCCTCTCAGAATCTCATCTGCGTTCTGTTCCACCATATCCCTATCAGCTAGTATCAACTCCCGACCATAAAACTCCTCCTATGGTGAGAATAAGCACAGGAAACAAGAAAACACAATTACTCCTAGACACAAATGAGCAATATCTGTCTTTAAATGAGAATTGTGACAGCTTAAATTCCCTTTACCTAGGAAAAGTAATTTTCAAATGAAAATGAATTAAGTAAAGTTAACTATTAACTTTTTAAGCAGCTGAAAACAACTTCCTTTGCAATATCGCATATCCATACTCTGATAATACACATAACAGAAAGCCCATGTATCTGTCAAATCCTCTGAGCCAGCATGTATATTGAATTATTATTATTAACCCTTTATTTTACCAGGTGAGTCCCACTGAAATTACACTATCCCTTTATGCATTATGCACTCTTTTGACATCAGCCACTGAAAGCGTGACACCTTGGGCTACCATAGTCACCACCGCGCGGTGTTAATATTACTTAGGAAAGGGACTCATGGTAGAACTTGCGCTGAGTGTACGGAGCGTTACTTACCAATGCATCCTTACCCACGGTCAAAATGGATGTGTATGCTTCTAAATAAACACGACTGCATCGTTTCACCACCTCTAATCCTTTTACCGTGATATCTTTTGCATCTCCCAATCCAAGTCCAACAAAGTACAACATTGTAACGTTAACATAGAACACCACGTAAAATGAGGTTGGAAACGAAGTGCATTGAATTTCAACGAATTCTACTTTGTCACCTGTTTATATAAACTATCATTTATTTATTTTTGCTCGGTAATGACACTACAAGCTCATGATCTGCAGCATTGCATGCTGCGGCATTGGACCAGTTGACATACGTTAAGCTGTAAAGAACACTTCTTCGTCTCAACCATACAAGGAAGCACAATGTTGATGCTGCCATCTGCTGGTAGTGTTTGTAATAATCAAACCGCTTTTAATTTGTCCAACAAACCCTTTGTGTATGCAATGGTGGTCTCTCAGGGCCTTGAATGCAAAACCCAGGCATTTTTAAAAGATTGGTCATTTAATATTAACTAGATAGAAGTACAATTTCTGGGGACATTTTGAAGTGTGCTTGCGGCCACCGTTCACAGTCTCGAGCTGTGTACTGATATCAACTGACTAACAAAGGTTGACACATGCACCAATCATATCATACATTAATACATAATACATAATACATTAATTAAAATTAATTGGGTTAATCTTTCCCAAAAATGAATCAATAAAAATGTATTACATTTTCAGCCCTCTTATTACTTTGGATATCTTTCACCGATTTGTCACTGGGCCTCCAGTCTCTACGTCGGTGAGTGATTGTTAATGTGGTCAGAAATGACGTCGCATTTAGTTATTGGTTGCTGCTTAGAATGCCGGTTGTATGTATCCTAGAATTCAATACTTTCACTTTCATTTGTTCGGGCGTTGTAAAAACTAAGAGGTCAGTTGAACAGGTAAATATCTCCGATATATTTTCAGTAGGCTAGGCATACAGTAACAAAATACGAGTAGCTACTTTGATGATGACAAAGTTAAGTCTTTTAAATTGAAAATAGCCTATATTTACTGAACTACTTCCTTTTGGCGTTTGTGTTTTGTTCGTGGCATGCTACTTAGTTGCCCCTCGTGAAAAATAATTATAAATGTTTATAAATCGATAGTTATACACATATCCACTGATGTTGTTCAACCATTTCTAGTATTTATGACAGGGTTTTCACTTCTGCGGAATTGAATAGGCCTCTTTGACCTGATCTTAATCAACTCAATAGTTTTTTTTTATTGAAAGAAGTGCAATTAGTCGATCATTTTAAAAGTGCACACAGAGGAGACAACATTTTCTATTTATCACATTCAAAGATTATTCATTTATTATTATTTATATCTTTATTTGCGGACCAAAAAAAGAGGACAGAGGCTTAAACTATTGGCACGTTTATCACTTTACCGTGTTATTACAGGACATATTAGAAGACAACGTTGGTGGTTTTGTTTGTGCTCATGCACATGATTGATTGTGATCTACCTTGTAAATATGGCATTTTAGCAACACAATGCTTTTTGGAGGTCCCATGGCCTCAATTTAACGAAACATTCGGAATGGAAGGTGCCCACATGGAAACCCCAATACACATCATTGGTAATACGTCACCAACCTTAGGCTGCATCCTATTATTGGGTAAACAAAGCAACAATACCTTTGCTTTTAATTAGATCTTTGGAAACTTTGTAGAAGTGTATAATTTAAGAAATGGAGCCTACATGAAGGCAGTATCATTAAAAAGAGGGAATAAGAACAACATAAATCTTCATGTACAGTTGACAAAGTAGTCCATTGATAGTTGGTTTTCACTGGATTCACTTTTGGGTGAGGACCGTTAAGACAATCATCTTTCAGGGTGCTGTTGGATGTTGGATTCCAGCCAAGGAAAAGAGACGACACAAGTGTCATCCCTACCTCACACCACATCCTGTCATGTGATCACTATTATTTATTTGTCTATAGATGTTACCATGAGTCTGCCTGTGGAGAGAGAGGAGGGGGGCCCTGTCTCTAAAACCAGTCTGTCTGGGGAGAGAGAGGAGGGGGGCCCTGTCTCTAAAACCAGTCTGCCTGGGGAACATGACAGCCAGACCAAAGCTAAGAGGTAAGATCTCTTACTGTCCAGGACTTTTCTCCATCTCAGAGCTCAGCAGTTATATGATAACTGGGATGAGAATTTTGGCTAGTTTACTAGTTGACTAGTCTGAAAGTACAAAATCGACGGGTTGACTCGTCTATAAATAGAACAACTTTAAGCCTCCTATTGTAAGCACTTGAAAATGGTAGATGGATCCAGTTAGTCCATGTGTGACACTCTGACCGAAAAAAATAACTTTTAATGATTTAAGCTAACTAGCGCACTACCTAACTACCTTAATTTCTAATAAACTGGATTTATCAACAGTAGTGGCCCTCCTGTGTTTCTTCCAGGGTCCAGCAGCAGAGACCATACTCCCCTGTACCCAGCTGTGTCTCCATGAAGAGTGACTGGTCTATGGATCATCCTGAAAACCTCAGTAAAGGAGTATTGACCACTGAGCCAGGGTACGACCTTCAACATTACTGCTAGTTACTTTACACCAGAGTAACTATGTGCTACAATAGGATCAAAATAAATATAATATGTATACAGCATGTAATAATGAATACAGTATTCTCAACAGTAGTGGTCCTCCTGTGTTTCTACCAGGGTCCAGCAGGAGAGACCAGACTCCCCTGTACCCAGCTGTGTCTCCATGAAGAGTGACTGGTCTATGGAGCCTACTCATACCTTCAGTAAAGGAGTATTGACCACAGAACCAGGGTACAAAACTCAACATTAACGATAGTTACTTTACACCAGAGTCATCCTGTTTTTAAGATTGAAACTACTCTTCTGTTCATTATTTAATTTATTTAATATTAGGCTGAGTTGGGTAACCTCAGCGTTTCTGTTTAATTCTATCTAATTGACATGGCTGTAGATGTTGTTAAATGTGTTATGATTGGTTTGCATACAGCAAGTGTGTGTGTGTGTGTGTGTGTGTGTGTGTGTGTGTGTGTGTGTGTGGACAGTAACCTGTGTGTTTTGTCCACAGAGAGCACCAAGAGAGACCAGGGGTTCCCAGTGGTCAGTCTGTCCAGGGTCATCAAACAGACCTGGCCTCCATATTCACGGTGCGACTCAAACATCAGCACTGTCTAAACAGCATGAGATGACTTTAGTAATGTACAGTACATCAGCACAGCATGACATTACTTTAGTAATGTACAATACATCAGCACAGCATGAGATAACTTATTTATATTAACACAATTTTACTAAATGAGCGTTTTTTGTGTTGCTTTGACGACAGATGGAAATACTAGCTGAAAACCTTGATTTAAAGGGGGAATAATTTTCAAAACTTCAATCAGCAATTTTTAATGTTCAGAGTAGGACAGATGACACAATAATAAACCAAACATTATTCAATATCACAATGTTTAATCTAATGAAAGTGTTCAAAATAAACTCTCTTTCAGCTGCTTCAGGAGGATGTGATTACATTTATGATGAAGGAGCTGAAGAGGTTCCAGAAGATTCTGAGACCTGATTACCCAGAGTGCTTAGAGAGTCAGATGGAGGAGGAGGAGCAGAGGAGCAGCGCCAGAGAGGGAGCTCTGAAGATCACACTGCACTTCCTGAGGAACATGAAGCAGCAGGAGCTGGCTGACACTCTGGAGAACAGTAAGAGGCTCTGCCTTCAGTCTGTCATACTGTACTGTATTGTCCACGAGGAGAGTTAGAGCTGTCTGGATCATTCTGTCATACTGTATTGTACATCAGGAGAGTTAGAGCTGTCTGGATCAGTCTGTAATACTGTACTGTATTGTCCACGAGGAGAGTTAGAGCTGTCTGGATCAGTCTGTCGTACTGTATTGTACATGAGGAGAGTTAGAGCTTTAAGATTCAAGATTCAAGATTCAAGATTTTTATTGTCATATACAACAGTTACGTGAAGCAGTCGTTGGCAATTAAATTATTGGGTCTCAGGCTCCTACAACAGTGCACTTCAAAAATATAAGAAGAATCAGAAAATATATAAGAAGACCTTTTTAACTAAACAATAATGCAGCAAGACATAAAACATAAAATAGTGCAACAATATAAAATAGTTGTCTGTATAAGGGGAACTCCTTCAGTCTGCAGTGTACATGAGAAGAAATATCTCTTCCTGCGTATTTGTGACGCATTATTGCAGTATTCGTACAGAATTACAGGCGGTCCTATAGAGACATAATATCACTGATATTATATTGTATGTATTTTCTCTGTGTTCTTAGCTATTCCAGGCAACCTAGCTCTGGTGTGCCAGCGTAAGCTAAGGACTAATCTGAAGAACAAGTGTGAGTGTGTGTCGGAGGTCATCGGTAAAGAAGGAAACTCAGCACTTCTGAATCAGATCTACACAGACCTCCACATGACAGAGGGAGGGAGTGGAGAGGTCAACACTCAACATGAGGTCAGACAGATTGAAACCAGGAAACCACTGAGATCCGAAACACCAATCAGAGTCAATGACATATTTAAAGGCCCACCTGGACAATTTAAACCAATCAGAACAGTGCTGACAAAGGGAGTGGCTGGCATCGGTAAAACCTTTGCTACACAGAAGTTCACTCTGGACTGGGCTGATGGAAAAGCAAACCAGCATGTACAGTTCACATTTCCTATTCCTTTTAGAGAGCTGAATTTGCTGAAGCAGGAAGAATACACTTTGCTGGAACTTCTTCATAAATTCTTCAATGAAACCAAAGAAGCAAGGATCACTGACTTTAACAAATACCAAGTTGTATTTGTTTTTGATGGTCTGGATGAGTGTCGACTTCCTCTAGACTTCCAGAACAACGAGATCTGGACTGATGTCACAGAGCCAACCTCGGTGGATGTGCTGCTGACAAACCTCATCAAGGGGAATCTGCTTCCATCTGCTCTCCTCTGGATAACCACCCGACCTGCAGCAGCCAATCAGATCCCTTCTGAGTATGTTGACATGGTGACAGAAGTACGAGGGTTCAATGACCCACAGAAGGAGGAGTTCATCATGAAACGATACCCTGATGAGAAGAACCTGGCCAGCAGAATTACCTCCCACATTAAGACCTCAAGGAGCCTCCACATCATGTGCCACATCCCAGTCTTCTGTTTGATCACTGCTACAGTTCTGGAGCACATGTTGACCACAGACCAGAGAGGAGAGCTGCCCAAGACCCTGACAGAGATGTATATCCAATTCCTGGTGTTTCAGTCCATACAGGGGAATGTCAAGTATCATCGAAAAGCTGAGGCAGATTCACACTGGAATACAGAGAACAGGAAGATCATTATGTCTCTGGGAAAACTGGCTTTTCAGCAGCTGGAGAAAGGCAACTTGATCTTCTATGAATCCGACCTGACAGAGTCTTGCATTGAAGTGAAACAAGCTTCGGTGTGCTCTGGAGTGTTCACACAGATCTTCAGAGAGGAGCGTGGGCTGTACCAGAGTCAGAACAAGGTGTTCTGCTTTGTCCATCTGAGCATTCAGGAGTTTCTGGCTGCTGTCTATGTGATTCTCTCATTCTTCAATGACAAGCAGAATGTCATCTACGAAACACCATCACCCTCCAACCAATTTCTACACAGCGTACACAGGGTAGCAGTGGACAGGGCCTTACAGAGTGAGAATGGACACTGGGACCTGTTCCTCCGATTCCTCCTGGGCCTCTCCCTGGAGACCAATCAGAGGCTCCTACGAGGTCTGCTGACACAGACACAAAACACCTCAGAGACCAATGACGAAACAGTTGAGTACATTAAGAAGGTAATGGAGAAGGAGGATGTCTCTCCAGAGAGGAGCATCAACCTGATCCACTGTCTGAATGAGCTGGGCGACAAATCTGTAATTAATGAGGTCCAAGGCTTTCTGACCAGAGGAGGTTTCCAACTAGAAGATCTCTCAGCTTCACAGATTACAGCTCTGGTCTTTGTGTTGGTGACTTCTGAAGAAGAGCTGGAAGTGTTTGACCTGAAGAAATACTCCAGATCAGAGGAAGGTCTTCTGAAGCTGCTGCCAGTGTTGGAGGCCAAAACCCCCAGATCTCTTTTGTAAGTATGTTCACATCCAACATTTGGCATGAAAGATTAATTCAGTCATGAAAAGCAGACGTCATCTGCATAGAGGTTTAATTTGGTCCTTACATTCTACTTGTTGTTTTGATTTTTCTGCATCGTTGCAATTACCGTATATGCCAAATAAACGTATAACCAATTATATGTACATATCAAACTGCACAGACTAGTTGAAACATTGGATTGTGCAAATTGAATATATTTTAAGTCCAGGAAATATTTCTATCAGCAGTTTATTTTTGATTTGACAAATCCCCACTTAGCTAAACGAAATGAAGAAATATTTGGTGTGTATTATAGACAAATAATTGGAGGTATTCATTTGAAATAACAAATAATATCTGAATGAATTTACATGAATTTATTTGTAGATCTGCTACTGTTACCATCATTGACAAACAGATAGAGAATTGATCACTTCAAAATGGTCTAAAAGCTGGAAATTCAACAACCATAATTACTCCTATAACTGCCCTGGTTTAAATATTACAAAAATAAATCCCCAACATTTTTATGCCAAAAATTACATTTTATTAAAGTATTTTATGAATATAAGTGGTAGATCAAACCCATGTTTATTTCCATTATCTGCGAAGGTGTTGGAGACTCACCAACATGAAATTCCATCCCAGAGAACAATTGTGATATTTAACACAGAAATGCATTTAAGTTGTCCCTGACAAAACCAAGCTACTCATTTAATTATGCTGAGTCTGAAGTTCAATGTAAATCCATCTGTAATAATGACCATGTTTGTGAAAGCATTTTTTTAGAATGGTTAGGAACATAAATATATAGATGATCGTATTTGTGTCATTATTATTTGTTTTATTATAATTATCTTTGCACAGGCTTTCTAACTGTGCAATCACAGAGAAAGGCTGTGCTTCTCTGGCCTCAGTTCTGAGCTCCAACCCCTCCCACCTGAGAGAGCTGGACCTGAGCTACAATCACCCAGGAGACTCAGGAGTGGAGCTGCTGTCTGCTTTACTACAGGATCCACACTGTACATTGGAGACTTTAAGGTGAGTTATAATTTATTTGAACTCTGGAGAATTAAGTGTTGTCTAGCTAGCGACTGACGTTGAACATTTAACACTGTGAAGAATGAAGTTCCCAAAGTCATTCAATGGAATCGTGGCCAAATCCGTTTACCTGTTGTCACACGGTGTCTTTTTTAAATATTCATCATAAATGTCTTTTTTAAATATTCATCATAAATGTCTTTTTTAAATATTCATCATAAATGTCTTTTTTAAACAGGCTGAGTAGCGATGCAATCACAGAGGAAGGCTTTGCTTCTCTGGCCTCAGCTCTGAGGTCCAACCCCTCCCACCTGAGAGAGCTGGACCTGAGCTACAATCACCCAGGAGACTTTGGCATCAAACAGCTCTCCCACTTACTAAAGGATCCACACTGCGGCCTGGAGACTCTAAGGTGAATTGTAATTTGCATTACACTTACTAGTATTTAACTGCAACGTTTTTCCAGATTCACTAAAACTGAATTACAATTATAACCTACTTGATTTACAAGTACAACAGGTCCAATGAATAGGTGTATTTAATTGGCCAGAAAGAATCAGTTGTGAAAAAGTACCCAAAAAAGAAACTTTGATCAATGAACTTCTCTGTTGCTTTGTTAAACTACCAAATAAATGGGTTAGGTTGAGTAGGCCGGTTCTCAGGTTATTTTAACTTGGCTGTTATAACAACCTTAAATTCATAACCTAAAACTTTGTAAATGACCCAAACATTGAATCCTTCACGTTAATTACATATAACTCATTTTGACTTCCACCCAGACTGTCAGGCTGCGTGGTCACAGACACAGGCTTTAAACATCTGGCCTCAGCTCTGAGCTCCAACCCCTCCCACCTGAGAGAGCTGGACCTGAGCTACAATCACACAGGAGACTCAGGAGTGAAGCTGCTCTCTGCTTTACTAGAGGATCCACAATGCAGGCTGAAAATACTCAGGTCGGTAGACTGTGGTTTTAGACGGATTGATGGTGGGGATATTTTATTTCAAGTAGTACTCAGCATGAGAGGAGGGTCTTTGCAGAATGCTGCCAGTGGTCCAAGTCACTGATGATTCATTGACTCTATTGAGATGCTTTTCGTCTCATGCTGTGAAGAGCTGACCTAGGAACATTTGGCCTATGAAGTGCCATTTATATACATATTCTAGAGCAAAATACATTTCTGGGTCTATAAAGTTTTAAATAGTATCATTGGGTGTTACCAGACAATGTTACTAAAGACCAGTTAACTTGTTTGTTTTAATCGCTATGTGGTAACTATATGTCTAAAATGCTGAACTTTCTGCAGGCTGTCAGGCTGTACGGTCACAGAGGAAGGCTGTGCTTCTGTGGCCTCAGCTCTGGGCTCCAACCCCTCCCACCTGAGAGAGCTGGACCTGAGCTACAATCACCCAGGAGACTCAGGAGTGAAGCTGCTGTCCGATTTACTAGAGGATCCACACTGTGGAATGGACACGCTGAAGTTAGTAGACTGGTTTAAACGTTTTTTCATTTACTTATTTATTTGTTTTTTATTACTGCTGGTGGTCATAGCTTCTTCAAATGATCTGTAAAACCGCATACATATAAATCATGGTCATTGCAGAAAAGGTATTCAAATAGCATTGTTTTGTTATGAGTCTATTTAAACCTAAACAAGTTATTTGCTGTTATTTTTGTTTATGTCTTTTTTAGGATGAGTGAGTGCAGCCTGTCAGCGCGATGCTGTGAAGACATAGGCTCAGCCCTCAACTCCTCTGCTCTGAGAGTGCTGGACCTGAGCAACAATGACCTGCAGGATTCAGGAGTTAACCTGCTCTCTGTTGGGCTGGGGGATCCACTCTGTAACCTGGAGACACTCAGGTACGTACTAGTGGACTCTGTTGGGCTGGTTGGTCCACTCTGTAACCTGGAGACACTCAGGTATGTACTAGTGGACTCTGTTGGCCTGGGGGATTCACCTTGTAAACTGGAGACACTCAGGTATGTACTAGTGGACTCTGTTGGCCTGGGGGATTCACCTTGTAAACTGTAGACACACAGGTATGTATTAGTGGACTCTGTTGGCCTGGGGGATTCACCTTGTAAACTGGAGACACTCAGATATGTATTAGTGGACACATTCTAAGGATGAGCTTCCCTACAGATTGTTAGGCTGTCTGGTCACAGAGGAAGACAAGACAAGAATCATAGATCTTTAGTCACAAATTTAGTAACTAGCATTGTGTGAATAACTATTCAAATATCTCTACAGCTTGTCAGGCTGTCCGGTCATAGAGAAAGACAGGACAAGAATCATAGATCTTTAGTCAGATATTTGGTTATTAGCATTGTGTGAATAACTATTAAAATGTCTCTACAGATTGTCAGGCTGTCTGGTCACAGAGGAAGGCTGTGGTTTTCTGGCCTCAGCTCTGAGCTCCAACCCCGCCCACCTGAGAGAGCTGGACCTGAGTAACAATGACCTGCAGGATTTCGGACTGAAATTGCTCTCTCTTGAACTCGGAAGAATAAACAATAATATGGAGTCTCTCAGGTCAATATTCTATATGGACCAAAAGCTACTGGAATTTAGCATTTATACAAATATTTTGATCCATCACTTGCACTTTATAAACTGTATAGTTAATGGTCCACAATGCGACAAACCACACTTTTTAAGGCAGAGATGTAAACACACTAAATACTGTAATTACAGCTAAAATATTTGGGATGGTTCTGTCAGTGTGACACAGTACACTTAATCCCCAATTCAAAATACATTTTATCCAAACAATTCCAGTTGTAAGCTGAATTTAATTTAATTTACATAATCATGTTTTTATGGATTCAAGATCTTTAACTGGGATGAAGTTGCAGTTGTTGAGTTTGATAACAATGAGTTATCTACAGGTTGTCAGGATGTATGATCACAGAGAAAGGCTTTGCTTCTCTGGCCTCAGCTCTGAGCTCCAACCCCTCCCACCTGAGAGAGTTGGACCTGAGCTACAATCACCCAGGAGACTCAGGAGGGAAGTTGCTGTCTGCTTTACTAAAGGATCCACACTGCAGAATGGACACACTCAAGTTAGTAAAACATGTTTTAACTTATTTATGCAAATATGGAAAATCAAGGTTTAAATCAAATGAATGAACACAATGCATTCAGACCCCTTCACTTTTTCCACATGTTGTTACGTAACAGCCTTAATGGATAATATCATTTTCCCCCCTCATCAATTGACACTCAACACACCATGATAACAAATCCAAAATAGGGTTGTAGAAATAAAAAGCGAAATATCACATTATTCAGTACTCAGACCCTTTTCTATGTCACTCTGAGTGGAGCTCAGGTGCATCCTGTTTCCATTGATCATCCTGGAGATGTTTCTACAACTTGATTGGAGTCTACCGGTGGTAAATTACATTGATCGGAAAAGATTTGGAAAGGCCCCCACCTCTCTAATATAAGGTCCCAATATAAGGGCCAGTGCAAGTCAGAACAAAAACCAAGCTATGAAGTTAAAGGAATGGGGAGTCGGTACTTATTTTGCGATGATGTCACATAAACCGGATATGGATTAGTATAGCCATTGGAAACCATTGAATTCTCTTTGATATCATCATTATAAGTTTAGTAAACATCATAGAAAGTCATAAATAATTACGTAAAAGGGTCAAGCAGCTATCTAGACATTAGACGTGGCATTTTACTAAAAACATTCTAAACATAGGGTGGTTATACTCACGGGCGTCGAAGTGGGGGGGAAAGTGGGACTGAGTACCTGGGACCCCACTGGGGGGAGGGCTCTCAAAAGTCAGGAATGAATTAAGTGAAACTACATTAAAATTGGCTAAATAAATTGTTAGAGAAACCTGTACCCCCCCAAAATTGTTGTCTCTGAGGCCCCTCTTACAAAAGGCGCAATGGAAAATATACAAGAAATGTAAAATGTTTGCACCTGATCAAATTGATAGGTCCTAACCACCAGCTTTGAATTGTTTCAACTAATTGTTTACTGAGTTTCTATTCTTTTTCTTTGGTCCCTGCAGGCTGGATCATGGCGGAGAGATCCGGATCAAAGCTGGACTTCAAAAATGTGAGTTTTGCAGTGAACAATAAGGCAAACATTAGTCTTATTGGAATACCTTGTATTATTCATATATTCATGTCATTATTTTATGGACTACTGTCTCCATGCCCCAAAAATGCCTGATCATTTTGAATTATTGTGGTAATTAAAAAGGCTTAGGAAGCTGGTTGACTTTTAGGTGGCCAATAATTCATAGAGCACCTCCAAATCCCCCAAAAATTTCTTGGAAAATTAAGTTTTAGCAGTGGTCCTCCAAGTCCCCTGATGTACACCCTATTATAAAGTACACCATGTATCCTAAAGAATCCAGTGGGATTCCATGCGATGGAACAGTCTAAGACCGAACTTGGTCAGGCAGTATACTCTTACCAGTAGTCGGTTCGGTTTGGGTTAGGGTTAGGGTTAAGAGGAGGTGTTTGTGTCTGAGAAGAAGTGAAGGGGAGGATTTAGGAAGCCTTTTGTTTGACTGTTTGGTTTCATCAGATGAGAGAGAGAGGTCAGGCCGAAGCAGATATAGAGTGAGAGAAAGAAATGGATGCATAGAGGAGAGGGATGGACAGAGGGACACTGGAGACAGAGGAGGAAAAGGAAGAGGAAAGGGAGGACTGACATAATTAGAGATGAGCTGGTCATTTGAGAAAAGAGAGAGTGTGTGTGTGTGTGTGTGTGTGTGTGTGTGTGTGTGTTTGTGTGTGTGTGTGTGTGTGAAATGAATTGTCCAGTGAATGATGATGATTAGTAATAGATTGTGTCTTGGTCTCTCCATCAGATGCCTGTGATCTCACACTGGACCCAAACACAGCAAATAGAAAGCTCTCTCTGTCTGAGGAGAACAGAAAGGTGACATGGAGGAAAGAGGAGCAGCCGTATCCTGATCACCCAGAGAGATTTGACTCCTGGACAGAGGTTCTGTGTAGAGAGGGTCTGACTGGGTCACGCTGGTACTGGGAGGTAGAGAGGAGAGGGACGGTTTCTGTAGGAGTGACATATAGAGGAATCAGCAGGAGAGGAAGGGGTGGTGACTGTCTCCTTGGATACAATAACAAGTCTTGGGTTCTGGTCTGTTATGATAACAGATACTCTGCCCGTCACAATGAAAAGATTACTGTCCCACCTCTTGGTCCCGCCGGCTCCACCAGAGTGGGAGTGTATCTGGACTGTCCTGCTGGCACTCTATCCTTCTACAGAGTCTCCTCTGACACACTGACCCTCTTACACACCTTCCACTCCACATTCACTCAACCCCTCTACCCTGCGTTTGGGGTTTGGGACGAAGGCTCTTCAGCGTTGCTTTAGCCTATTAGCCCAGATTAGCGAATTATTTATGAATCACAATCCCAACAAGAGCATATAGTCACGGCTGTGATGTCGGCTCATCTGCTCCACCGGAGTGCTCTGGGAAGAAGGGCTAAGCGCCCGGGGAAGAAGGGCTAAGCACCCCAAGACTAACTGGTTACCTGACCGTGATGTTTGATTTGTTTTGTTTGTTGTGCCTTAGTTAAGCTTGGAGTCTGGTTTGTCTTGTGTTCCGTCATTAAGTTGTTTAGCCTTTTGAAGAACCCCAGTAAAGGAAACAAGCTCTTGCCTTGAAATTCTCCGTCTGAGCTGGTTTTGTACTCTGGGTTTTTGACTTTGGTTCGGAGGGTTGCCACCCTTCCAGGATTCTCCAGGACTGCTCCGGATTTTGTTGTCTGTCCTGGAAAAAAAGAATGACTTGAAATGTCTCGGAATCTAACCAAGGCTAGTTTCTTGCACGGTCATTTGGCCAATCATTAACATGCCACAGAAATAATCAACGTTTATTTACAGCTGCAGTATGAATTGAATATGATGGGTCCAATTTGTAAGGCAAATAATCTGATCTAGGAAACGTTTTTCTTGAGTCAGGGTGAATCTTTAGCAGTGTCTCTGTGTAAAATATAGGGAGTACTGGAAGAACTGAACAAAGCCCAACAACATTCCTCTATATCTGAGTTATAATATCGATACATGTATCATTACATGTCTAAGTTGTATTATCTACTATACATCTCTATCTGAGTGGAGATATCTACTATACATGTCTAGATCTGAGAAGAGATATCTACTATACATGTCTATAGCTGAGTTGAGATATCTACTATACATGTCTTTATCTGAGGTGAGATATCTACTATACATGTCTTTATCTGAGTTGAGATATCTACTATACATGTCTTGATCTGAGGTGAGATATCTACTATACATGTCTAGATCTGAGTTGAGATATCTACTATACGTCTTTTTCTGAGGTAAGATATCTACTATACGTCTTTATCTGAGGTGAGATATCTACTATACGTCTTTATCTGAGGTAAGATATCTACTATACATCTTTATCTGAGGTGAGATATCTACTATACATGTCTAGATCTGAGGTGAGATATCTACTATACTTCTTTATTTGAGGTGAGATATCTACTATACGTCTTCATCTGAGGTGAGATATCTACTATACGTCTTTATCTGAGGTGAGATATCTACTATACACGTCTTTATCTGAGGTGAGATATCTACTATACGTCTTTATCTGAGGTGAGATATCTACTATACGTTTTTATCTGAGGTGAGATATCTACGATACATGTCTTTATCTGAGGTGAGATATCTACTATACATGTCTTTATCTGAGGTGAGATATCTACTATACATGTCTTTATCTGAGTTGAGATATCTACTATACATGTCTTGATCTGAGGTGAGATATCTACTATACATGTCTAGATCTGAGTTGAGATATCTACTATACGTCTTTTTCTGAGGTGAGATATCTACTATGCGTCTTTATCTGAGGTGAGATATCTATTATACGTCTTTATCTGAGGTGAGATATCTACTATACATCTTTATCTGAGGTGAGATATCTACTATACATGTCTAGATCTGAGGTGAGATATCTACTATACGTCTTTATTTGAGGTGAGATATCTACTATACGTCTTCATCTGAGGTGAGATATCTACTATACGTCTTTATCTGAGGTGAGATATCTACTATACACGTCTTTATCTGAGGTGAGATATCTACTATACGTCTTTATCTGAGGTGAGATATCTACTATACGTTTTTATCTGAGGTGAGATATCTACGATACATGTCTTTATCTGAGGTGAGATATCTACTATACATCTTTATCTGAGGTGAGATATCTACTATACATGTCTTTATCTGAGGTGAGATATCTACTATACAGTGGGGCCAAAAAGTATTTAGTCAGACACTGATTGTGCAAGTTCTCCTACTTAGAAAGATGAGAGAGGTCTGTAATTTTCATCATAGGTACACTTCAACTATGAGAGACAAAAATGAGAAAAAAAATCCAGGAAATCACATTGTAGGATTTTTAAAGAATTTATTTGTAAATGATGGTGGAAAATAAGTATTTGGTCAATAACAAAAGTTCAACTGAATACTTTGTAACATAACCTTTGTTGGCACTGACAGAGGTCAAACGTTTCCTGTAAGTCTTCACCAGGTTTGCACACACTGTAGCTGGTATTTTGGCCCATTCCTCCATGCAGATCTCCTCTAGAGCAGTCATGTTTTGGGGCTGTCGCTGGGCAACACGGACTTTCAACTCCCTCCACAAATTTTCTATGGGGTTGAGGTCTGGAGACTGGCTAGGCCACTCCAGGACCTTGAAATGTGTTTTTACGGAGCCACTCCTTCGTTGCCCGAGCGGTGTGTTTGAGATCATTATCATGCTGGAAGACCCAGCCACGTTCCAACTTCAATGCTCTCACTGATGGAAGGAGGTTTTGGCTTAAAATCTCACGATACATGGCCCCGTTCATTCTTCCCTTAACACGGATCAGTCGTCCTGTCCCCTTTGCAGTAAAACAGCCCCAAAGCATGATGTTTCCACCCCCATGCTTCACAGTAGGTATGGTGTTCTTGGGATGCAACTCAGCATTCTTCTTCCTCCAAACACGACGAGTTGAGTTTTTACCCAAAAGTTCTATTTTGGTTTCATCTGACCACATGATATTCTCCCAATCCTCTTCTGGATCATCCATATGCTCTCTGGCAAACTTCAGACGGGCCTGGACATGTACTGGCTTAAGCAGGGGGACACGCCTGGCACTGCAGGATTTGAGTCCCTCTCGGCGTAGTGTGTTACTGATGGTAGCCTTTGTTACTTTGGTCCCAGCTCTCTGCAGGTCATTCATCAGGTCCCTCCGTGTAGTTCTGGGATTTTTGCTCACCGTTCTCATGATCATTTTGACCCCACGGGATGAGATCTTGCGTGGGGCCCCAGATCGAAGGAGATTATCAATGGTCTTGTATGTCTTCCATTTTCTTACAATTGCTCCCACAGTTGATCTATTCACACCAACCTGCTTGCCTATTGCAGATTCACTCTTCCCAGCCTGGTGCAGGCCTACAATTTTCTTCCTGGTGTCCTTCGACAGCTCTTTGGTCTTGGCCATGGTTGAGTTTGGAGTCTGACTGTTTGAGGCTGTGGACAGGTGTATTTTATACAGATGACGAGGTAAAACAGGTTACAATAATACAGGTAACGAGTGGAGGACAGAAGAGCTTCTTAAAGAAGAAGTTACAGGTCTGTGAGACCCAGAAATCTTGCTTGTTTGTGGGTGACCAAATACTTATTCTCCACCATAATTTACAAATAAATTCTTAAAAAATCCTACAATGTGATTTCCTGGATTTTTTTTCTCATTTTTGTCTCTCATAGTTGAAGTGTACCTATGATGAAAATTACAGACCTCTCTCATCTTTCTAAGTAGGAGAACTTGCACAATCAGTGGCTGACTAAATACTTTTTGGCCCCACTGTACATGTCTTTATCTGAGGTGAGATATCTACTATACGTCTTTATCTGAGGTGAGATATCTACTATACATGTCTAGATCTGAGGTGAGATATCTACTATACATGTCTAGATCTGAGGTGAGATATCTACTATACATGTCTAGATCTGAGGTGAGATATCTCCATACAATGTCATTCTCCTTCTCCTTCTCCTCCTCCTCCTCCTTCTCCTTCTCCTCCTTCTCCTTCTCCTTCTCCTTCTCCTCCTCCTCCTTCTTCTCCTTCTTCTTCTTCTCCTTCTCCTCCTTCTCCTTCTCCTCCTTCTCCTCCTCCTTCTCCTCCTTCTCCTTCTCCTTCTCCTCCTTCTCCTTCTCCTTCTCCTTCTCCTTCTCCTTCTCCTTCTCCTCCTTCTCCTTCTTCTCCTTCTCCTTCTCCTTCTCCTTCTCCTTCTCCTTCTCCTCATTCTCCTCCTTCTTCTTCTTCTCCTTCTTCTTCTTCTTATTGTTATTATATCTATGCATTTCTATGTCTGGATTCAAAGCCAGTGGGGTGTGGTTGGGGTCTTTGTTATTACCAAATGTGGAAACTGATGGTTTCATAGATTTTATTAATATTGCCATACCCTTTATTACTATATTGTTGAGTAGGAGTGACCCCAAATAGTCGACTATTCGATGGACGGAGCCTGAATCGACTGCCAATCTCACAGAAGAATTGTTGCAAAATGTGGTTATGAAAGAACGATCATTCGATTTTGGCTATATGGGGGTGCTGAATGTCTGATTTTACGTATAATTGCTTGGTTACTCCCAATATATCATGGTATTTACTCTGTTTTGGTATAAATATATGCATGTTAATAATACTGTTCGTAAAAATGTGGAAATAAATGATATTGGTCTTAATCAATCTCTATAGTGTGCGTGAATAAATCACAGTTGCACTATTCAATCACTAAGTTGTGCTGTCCAACTTTGCAGGACCATGGGAGCAGCATCTTTGTCTGGCTCGAAATCTTTTAGAGCTACCTAATAATACCTAATAATACCTAATAATACCTAATAATACCTAATAATACCTAATAATACCTAATAATACCTAATAACTGTGTGGGTAAAAAAAATGTGTTTGGCGCCACACACACAAAAACTGTGGGATCATTTTGAACAAGTCAAAGACGCTCCCATGATCAACCGCTTCTGTCGTCGACAACAAGTAACATGGCCTACCACTAAAGCATGCGTATGGAGCCTGTTAGTCTCGCATGGCTATCCCTCCAAATCTTGTTTTTTCAAACTCGAGAGGAAATCTGGAGACTTTCACATACGATTCTTCTCTTCTCTTGGCCTTCGAAACTAGAAGGCACACATTTGATTGGCACTAATGAACGTCACTCACTCTTTGGCAATTATGAAAATGCCCCCTTGGGTCTGTTAACTGCATCATCAGTTCTCAACTAACACTCAAAATACATCTGGTTCTAGATGGTTCAACTTCTTCAGTTATTGGTTGATCAATATAGGTTTGTCTTTTTAGACAAACATAAAAATAAAAAAAACTATTGCTAAGACGTTAAGGTACAGACTTTTCCTAAGGTGATATAAAAGCTCCATTCACATAAATGCTGCATATTCATTTTTGTGAAAATGGCTTCGACGGTTTTTAACCGTTTTTTTAAGGAAAACCCTGACTTTATGGGTCCTTTACAGGCAAATATGTTTCTCATGATGATGTGACCTAGTGCAGAAATGTTCACGTCTAAACATTACACAGGATGCTTGGCATGGCCTTTTAAACGTTTCACTTTTGGTTGCCTTCTATAGCGCCACCTTGTGGTCCGTTAGTATGAGACTTGCATGGCAGGGCGCGGCCTTTGGTCCTCTGCACTCATGCACCTGTCAATAACAAAGCATCTCAAGGGAATGTGAAAATAAACGTGTTAGAATGCGCAGAATAATAATGTTTGCGAGCAACAACAAGGGGCTTATACGCCGTGTCCAAATAGCTGTGACGGCAGCCATGATCTGTGTTCAAACTGACTCTAGATCAGATGAGAAGGCTGCAGAGATGGAGGCTCCACTGATAGATGTGTGTTCAAACTGACTCTAGATCAGATGAGAAGGCTGCAGAGAGGGAGGCTCCACTGATAGATGTGTGTTTAAACTGACTCTAGATCAGATGAGAAGGCTGCAGAGAGGGAGGTTCCACTCATAGATGTGTGTTCAAACTGACTCTAGATCAGATGAGAAGGCTGCAGAGAGGGAGGCTCCACTGATAGATGTGTGTTCAAACTGACTCTAGATCAGATGTACACACTTCCCACGGTGTGGGAGCAGAGCTCTGTGAGGGTGTGTTTGAAGTGCTCTGTGGATTTGAATTCACTTTGACAAAGTCTCCCGTTTAAAGGTCAGAGTTTGCTCTGTGATGGTCAATTGGCCAAGGACGAACACACATGAAATTGTTGATTAGAATCAGTTTATTGCAACAGTTTTTTTCATATTCATCATTCCAATTATATGAAAAACAAAACAAAAAACAATATGGATACATGTCTCCTGTTGAACCTTTCCGTTGTATGTAAAAAATATAAACCCTTCCATAGAGAGCAGTTATCAATACCCGCTGTTATTGCAATAAATTATGTTCACAACTTAATATGGCAGATCTAGTTCATTCTTCAGCTATTCTCTGTGTCACATCAACCAACCAATCACATACGCTCATTAGTTTAACGTGGTCGCTTTAAACCACAGTTTCACTGCTGCTCACTGCTATCACAGCCGTGACCATATGCTCTTGTTGGGACTATGATTCATAAATCATTTGCTAATCTGGGCTAATAGGCTGAAGCAACACGGAAGAGCCTTCGCCCCAAACCCTTCGTTGAGTGAATGTGGAGCGGAAGGTGTGTAGGTGGGTCAGTGTGTTGGAGGAGACTCTGTAGAAGGACAGAGTGCCACCAGGACAGTCCAGATACACTCCCACTCTGGTGGAGCCGGAGGAGTCAACATGTATGGCTGTCTTCTTCCTGTTGTGGCTGGCAGTGTAACTGTTTCCATAGCAATACAGACTCCAGGACTTCTCATTGTCTCCAAGGTGACAGTCTTCCCCCTTTCCTCTCCTGTTGATTCCTCTATATGTTACACCTAAAGTAACCCCTTCTCTCCTCTCTACCTCCCAGTACCAGCGTGACCCAGTCAGACCCTCTCTACACAGAACCTGTGGCCAGGAGTCAAATCTCTCAGGGTGTTTAGGATTCAACTGCTCCTCTCTGCCACCATGTCACCTTTCTGTTCTCCTCAGACAAAGAGAGGAGTCTGTGTGCTGTGTTTGGGTCCAGTGTGAGATCACAGGCATCTGATGGAGAGACCAAGACACAATCTATTACTAATCATCATCAGTCACTGGACAATCCATTACACACACACACACACGCGCGCACACACACACAAACACACAAACACACACCCACACACACACACACACACACACACACACACACACACACACACACACAAACTCTCTGACTGATGGAGACACCAAGACACAATATATTAATAATCGTCATTATTCACTGGACAATTCATTACTCCCTGGCATACCCCCCCCCACACACACACACACAATTACATGGTGGGCATGGAGTGAGCAGTCTTTAAAATAATAACAACAATGTTATTTTTAAGTACACTGATCCTATAAGACAAATTTCTGCCTTATTGTTCACTGCAATTAACACACATTTTTTAAGTCCAGCCTTGGATCCAGATCTCTCCGCCATGATCCAGCGTACAGGGACAAAGAACAGTAACTAAGTGAACAATTAGTTGAAACAATTCAAAGCTGGTGGTTCGGACCCATCGATTTGAACAGGTGCCAACATTGAACATTTCTCGTATTCTTTGCCTTTGCAATCATGGCTTCCCTGAAGTATTCATGTTGGAAAACCAGACCCTTTTGCTGAACTGCATCTGTCTCATTTTGTTGAACCTTTATTTAACCAGGCAAGTCTACTGAGCATCCACACAGCAGGGGGAGTTTCGGGTTTGGAAACTTGAAACATATATATATATATATATATATATATAGATATATACATATATATATATATATACACAGACATAGGCACTGTCATAGTCACTTTGTTTCCTATTTTTTATTTGTATTTCTTGGCATTGCATATCCTTTGTTTTCATTTCATTGCACAATGTTCCTGTTCCAAATCAAATGAAACTGAAACCTGCGTGGTCTAAAGTCCTCAAAAGGCAATACATGTTCAATGTTATAAATGAGTGGGTGGAACAGACCCAAGCACCTTGGGAGCAAAAGTTCATTTGATTGGTACATATATGATAAACAGATGATTCCACGTATGTATTTATTCATTTTATTAACTTTTTTGTATTATTAAAAAAACGTTCAACCTTGATTTACCTTTTCTGCATAAATAACAGTAACAGTTACTAACTTGAGTGTCTCCAATGTACAGTGTGGATCCTGTAGTAAAGCAGACAGCAGCTCCACTCCTGAGTCTCCTGGGTGATTGTAGCTCAGGTCCAGCTCTCTCAGGTGGGAGGGGTTGGACCTCAGAACTGAGGCCAGAGAAGCACAGCCTTTCTCTGTGACAACAATACAACTTTCATTAGATTAAATATTGTAATATTGAATAATGTTTGGTTTATTATAGTGCCATCTGTCTTACTCTGAACATAAAAAATTGCTGATTGAAGTTTTGAATATTATTCCCCCTTTAAATCAAGGTTTTCAGCTAGTATTTCCATCTGTCGTCAAAGCAACACAAAAACTGATCATATAGTAACACTGTATCAATATAAATAAGTTATCTCATGCTGTGCTGATGTATTGTACATTACTAAAGTAATGTCATGCTGTGCTGATGTACTGTACATTACTAAAGTCATCTCATGCTGTTTAGACAGTGCTGATGTTTGAGTCGCACCGTGAATATGGAGGCCAGGTCTGTTTGATGACCCTGGACAGACTGACCACTGGGAACCCCTGGTCTCTCCTGGTGCTCTCTGTGGACAAAACACACAGGTTACTGTCCACACGCACGCACGCACGCACGCACGCACGCACACACACACACACACACACACACACACACACACACACACACACACACACTCTCCTGCTGTATGCAAACCAATCACAACACATTTAACAACATCTACAGCCATGTCAATTAGATAGAATTAAACAGAAACGCTGAGGTTACCCAACTCAGCCTAATATTAAATAAATTCAATAATGAACAGAAGAGTAGTTTCAATCTTAAAAACAGGATGACTCTGGTGTAAAGTAACTATCGTTAATGTTGAGTTTTGTACCCTGGTTCTGTGGTCAATACTCCTTTACTGAAATTATGAGGAGGACCCATAGACCAGTCACTCTTCATGGAGACACAGCTGGGTACAGGGGAGTCTGGTCTCTGCTGTTGGACCCTGGTAGAAACACAGGAGGGCCACTACTGTTGATAAATTCAGTTAATATAAATGAAGGTAGTTAGGTAGTGCGCTAGTTAGCTTAAATCATTAAAAGTTATTTTTTTCAAGTCAGAGTGTCACACATGGACTAACTGGATCCATCTACCATTTTCAAGTGCTTACAATAGGAGGCTTAAAGTTGTTCTATTTTTGGACGAGTCAACCCGTCGATTTTGTACTTTCAGACTAGTCAACTAGTAAACTAGCCAAAATTCTCATCCCAGTTATCATATAACTGCTGAGCTCTGAGATGGAGAAAAGTCCTGGACAGTAAGAGATCTTACCTCTTAGCTTTGGTCTGGCTGTCATGTTCCCCAGGCAGACTGGTTTTAGAGACAGGGCCCCCCTCCTCTCTCTCCCCAGGCAGACTGGTTTTAGAGACAGGGCCCCCCTCCTCTCTCTCCCCAGACAGACTGGTTTTAGAGACAGGGCCCCCCTCCTTTCTCTCCCCAGACATACTGGTTTTAGAGACAGGGGCCCCGTCCTCTCTCTCCCCAGGCAGACTCATGGTAACATCTATAGACAAATAAATAACAGTGATCACATGACAGGATGTGGTGTGAGGTAGGACAACACCTGGAATGTGATTCCTTGTCCCCAGATGGAATACTTTCTTTGTTAAATCACAGTGTCTGAATTACAATCCACATATGCTGTATCAACTCTTGCTTTTCAAAAAAACACAACATTGTGATTTCCCTGATTAATCGCTACAGGGGTAGCCTATTGAATGAAACACTCTGGCAGTCAGACACACACACACACACACACACAGACACACACACACACACACACACACACACACACACACACACACACACAGCTGTTCCACCTTGGCTTAAATCTGAAGACACAAAATGCACATTTCCACTATTTTTTCTAAACATGTTTCCCACAGATAACTTGTGCTTTTAGGAGTGAGGGGTCAAAACCAACAAAAAGGAATGTATCCTTAAAAAGTAAACACTTACCCTTTACAGCGCCTTCTAACAGCAAGTTTTTCATCTATGTGCTCGTCATTTCTACCTAATATTATTAAAACATACAGTGGCTTAAAAGTAGCACGGACAATCAATCTTCTAAGTATTTCTAATGACCCAATAATGGTGTGGAAAGAAATTCTGAAGCCACAAGTGAAAATATAAATGCTGTTTACCTGATCTATGCAGTGACGTGTTGTTACCTGCAACGTCAATTGTGACGTTGAATCCCTAGCCGACGTAGGGAGAAGGGAGGGAGAATTTCAAATCATGGGAGAGATGTAAATGAAGAGAGGGAAAGAGGCAAGGATAAAGAATGATGCCCTAGTAAATTATATAAATACTGAATCCAGATTCAATGATCTGCTACTTATATGCAGTACTGTGCCAAAGTTTTAGGCAGGTGTGTAAAGTCAGAATGGTTTCAAAAATCGAAGTGCTAATAGTTTGTTTTCATCAATTAACTAAATGCAAAGTGAATTAACAAATGAATAACCTAAATCAAATCCATATTTGCTGTGACTCTTTGCTTTCAAATTTTTGCCAGCATTTTTTCACATCTGCCTAAAACTTTTGCACAGTACTGTATATATATATATATATATATATATATATATATATATATATATATATATATATATATATACCTTTATGAAGTATATTTGAAAGTGCCAACAGTGGATGTCAAGGATCTTGAGAAGCTAAAATCATCCACATTCCTTATGGTCCTCCTCCAGCTCTGCTGTGGAATAAATGAATCAAACAGGCCCTGTGATTGGCAGACAGTCATGCCAGACAGTCATGCCGTGAAGGGGTATGCCACCCCCCTTGTTGAGAAGAAATGGAAAAGACCATCCCTCTTGTTAACTTTTTGTTGGGAAGCATTCCCCCCCCCCAAAAAATTGCGCTTGAATCAAAGAAGCGTATAAATCACCGGAAATCTGCGTATAGCCGGAAGGGAATGATCCTTGTTTCATAAGCACATTTTGCCATGATTGGATGATGAGATTGGCAGTTTAATCAACGATATAGTAATACATGCAATAGTGATGTTAATTAAATCTATAAAACAATCAGTTTCCACATTTGGTAATATCAAACACCCTAGACATGTACAGATATAATAACTCAGTTATAGACATGTACAGATATAATAACTCAGATATAGACATTATAGATATAAGAACTCAGATATAGATATTATAGATATAATAACTCAGTTATAGATATTATAGATATAATAACTCATTATATCTATAATGTCTATATCTGAGTTATTATATCTATAATGTCTATATCTAACTCAGATATAGACATTATAGATATAATAACTCAGATATAGACATTATAGATATAATAACTCAGATATAGATATTATAGATATAATAACTCAGATATAGATATTATAGATATAATAACTCAGATATAGACATTATAGATATAATAACTCAGATATAGACATTATAGATATAATAACTCAGATATAGACATTATAGATATAAGAACTCAGTTATAGATATTATAGATATAATAACTCAGATATAGACATTATAGATATAAGAACTCAGATATAGATATTATAGATATAATAACTCAGATATAGATATTATAGATATAAAAACTCAGATATAGACATTATAGATATAATAACTCAGATATAGATATTATAGATATAATAACTCAGTTATAGAGTAATGTTGTTGGTTTCGTTCTGTTCTTTCAGGACTTCCTATATTTTACACAGAGACACTACTGCGTTATTTGACAGAAGCCTAAACCCAGGGTAGAGGGGTTGAGTGAATGTGGAGTGGAAGGTGTGTATGAGGGTCAGTGTGTCAGAGGAGACTCTGTAGAAGGACAGAGTGCCACCAGGACAGTCCAGATACACTCCTACTCTGGTGGAGCCGGAGGGATCAACAGGTGAGACAGTCTCCTTCTTATTGTGACGGGCAGTGTAACTGTCATCATCGCAGTCCAGACTCCAGGACTTGTTGTTTCCTCCAAGGTGACAGTCTTCCCCCCTTCCTCTCCTTTTGATTCCTCTGTACGTCACTCCTATATAAACCTCTCCACTCCACTCTACCTCCCAGTAGCAGTTTGTCCCAGTCAGACCCTCTCTACACAGAAGCTGTTCCCAGTAGTCAAACCTCTCGGGGGGACAATCATGACACGGCGGCTTCTCGTCCCCACAAGTCACCTTTCTGGTCTCCTCAGACAGGGAGAGGTCGCTGTGTGCGGTGTTTGGGTCCAGCGTGAGATCACAGGCATCTGATAGCGAAACCAAGACACAATACATTACGATTCATTTCGAAGACGGTTCCTTTCTATCTGTAAGTAGGTGTCATGACTTGCTGTGCCCATTTTCCCTCATCGCTTCTGCCATTGTAATTGAAAGTCTGTAAAGATTCACCCCGATGGACTAAAGAAAAACATTTCCTAGTTCAGATTATTTTCCTTATCAATTGTACCTATCATATTCAATTTGCACATGCTGTAACTTTAGTCTACCTCCTCGACACGGGTGTCAAAACGTCCTCATTTGTGGGCTCATTGTGCTCAGAAGTCAGTACTCACATTGTCTGAGCCAAGATCTATCAGGATCCAACCTACAGGAACAAGCCGAAGAACAAACAGAGACTGGATGTTGGTTGTTTGGTGACATACTCTTTGTTAAAAGTATTTTACTAGATTTGGGTTTCAGTATTGAGCAAGTACTCATTGAGTATGTAGTAGAGTGTTTTTAAGCATGTGGTTCCTTCCTAAATGCTGTGGAAATGATTGAAACAACACTTTTAGCCCAGGCAGAAGGAATCTGATATTCTTACACAGGGAGCTATAACATATAACAACAAGAGTGACAGCGGAGCAAAGTAGAAAGGAGTGGGTAGCAGAAACAGTGATGTTAAGAAGCTCCATTTGAAGAGGTAGATATGTGAAACAGAAAACTACAGGTTTGGGAGATTGAGAGAACATGGGACAACATTTGAAATGTGTACTTATAATTAGATGGGAATGAGAATTGATTCCACCTGGGTTTTGCCTTGGACGGCTCAGGAGTGTTCTGCGGTGAGTTACCGCCTGGGAATCTGGTTCCCTCTGCTTTTAAAAAGGAGCAGTAGAATGATCTCTTTTGGGAAAACTTTAAACACTTGTACTCATCCTAAATCAATGATATTACAGAAAGTGTTCTTTTCTTAGCACTGAGGTATGGCCTTTGGAAGCCAGTGTCCTAATAACTGGGCTTTACATTTGTAGCCCTTGGTTACTTCACTAAGTGACAGGTGTATGGATATTTACCATCTTGCACAGAGTTGCTGGTCGGAGGTCCAGGGGTAACATCTTTTCCATTTTTTATTGCTAGAAAAGAAACTTCTAGAATTTAGCATGAACATGTTAATACATGTTAGTTATGTATGTCACCTCATCTGTAAGAAGACCACAGCTACTATTGTTTCTTATGAAGTGGTGAATGTGTTGTGCTTCTTTACCATCTTGTGTAGAGTTGCTGGTTGAAGGTCCAGGGGCAACGACATCGTTCCCGGATTTTTCTGGAAAAATAAAATGAGAAATCACATGATCCTCAATCGCATCATCATCTTTGCGTACTGTTAAAAAATGGGTTTAATAGTCTAAACATGAATGTACTTCAGGAAAATAGTGGTCAAGCAAGGTCTTTAACTCTTTGAAAATGTAACTGTGGGTAGGTGGCGGCATCGGGCCAGTAGAGGGCGCTATTGGACCATGACAAAGTGGAGGTCCTCTGGTTAGTTTAGTGTGCCAATTAACTGTAGGATATTTAGGGAGTGTGTTCGACTCTGTGCAGCCGATCTGAACTGGTATGAATATATTAAGCTAATGTCGCTCTGAATAGATCAGCTTTACATTTGTAACAAGTCCCCAGCTACTTGAATGTTTCTGAGTGACAGAAGATGGAGATGTAATGTTTACCATCTAGTGTAGACCGGTCAGTGGGAGGTTCAGGAGCAACAACATCTTTTCCATTTTTTATTGCTAGAAAAGAGATGATAAATTACTTGAGACTTCAACATAAACATGTTAATACAGGTTAGTTCTGCATGACACCTCCCAGAATATATCTGTAAGAAGACCACAGCTACTATTGTTTCTTATGAAGTGGTGAATGTGCTGTGCTTCTTTACCATCTTGTGTAGAGTTGCTGGTTGGAGGTCCAGGGGCAATGACATCTTTTCCATTTTGTACTGGTAGAAAAGAGGTGAGAAATCACTTGAGACTTTAACATGAACATGTTACTCTAATAAAATATTAAATAATAGCTCCTTAGAAAGAGAAACACACAATTTCTTTCATTTTCCTTTTAAAAACTATTTTATTAACATAACAGTAACTGCTCATGAATGCTTTTAAAGTATAACATGCTGTGTTCCTCTTCACCTTTGGGTTTTAGAAAATCTAAATCAATGTAGCTTTATAAATAAAATGTATTAATATTATTATTATACAAGACAACAAGACCACAGCTACTATTGTTTCTTATGAAGTGATGAAGGTGTTGTGCTGTCTTGTGACAGGTGTATGGATATTTACCATCTTGCACAGAGTTGCTGGTCGGAGGTCCAGGGGTAACATCTTTTCCATTTTTTATTGTTAGAAAAGAAACTTCCAGAATTTAGCATGAACATGTTAATACATGTTAGTTATGTATGTCACCTCATCTGTAAGAAGACCACAGCTACTATTGTTTCTTATGAAGTGGTGAATGTGCTGTGCTTCTTTACCATCTTGTGTAGAGTTGCTGGTTGGAGGTCCAGGGGCAACGACATCGTTCCCGGATTTTTCTGGAAAAATAAAATGAAAAATCACATGATCCTCAATCGCATCATCATCTTTGCGTACTATTAAGAAATGGGTTTAATAGTCTAAACATGAATGTACTTCAGGAAAATAGTGGTCAAGCAAGGTCTTTAACTCTTTGAAAATGTAACTGTGGGTAGGTGGCGGCATCGGGCCAGTAGAGGGCGCTATTGGACCATGACAAAGTGGAGATCCTCTGGTTAGTTTAGTGTGCCAATTAACTGGAGGATATTTAGGGAGTGTGTTCGATCTGATCTGGAGCAACAGAAGGATGCGACGCTGCCTGGTCTCACACAACCCGCGGTTGACTCAAGAAGCAAAGATAAATAGGTAAAGCACTTATACTCAGTTCCATGGCTTTCTGTGGCCATTAGGAACCCTCACATTGTTTAGTCTTTATTTATAAATGGAATTCACGGGAGTTTATATGGGTTCCCATTTTGAAAGAAAGCAGCCAAGTGCCAAGGTGTGTTTACAACTGCTTTTAAACCAATACAGCACCCCCTTTCAGAAGTATGGGAAAAGTAAATTGCTTACTCAATATGCGCTTCCATGATACTCTCTGGGTTGCTTAAAAGCTTAGTTCTTAGACTTTCCATGAATTAAATAAACGGAAAACGTGTAAAACACACTAGTCACGTAACTAATAGATGAATCGATCACCCAAAGACGTTTGGAAAGTGCGGTTTTATGAATATTTACCATCTAGTGTTGTTGAACTGTCAGCAGGAGGGGGAGGAGCAACAACGTCTTTCCCATTTTTTCCTGAAACGAGATGAGAAATGACTTGAGCCTTCAAGATGAACATGTTACGCTAATATATTATTAAATATGATCTCATTAGAAAGAGAAACATACCCAATTCTTTATAATTAAATGTCGAAAAATATTTGTGAAAAGAGGTTGAATAAATCACTCCTCTGTCATTAGGTAGGCAAGTTCTAACTTTGAACCCCTGGGTGTCTTCCAGAGGCTGTGGTGTTTAGAGGAATAAACTACAGGAAATAAATTCAAATTAAACAGTTGGTCACCAGCCAATCCCAGAGTCATGCACAGGCAGAAGACCTATTGTTCGTTTTTATGCTTGTATTGTTCTCATTATTTTACTGTTCCTGTAGTTTTGTATTATTTTTGTAAGAGTTTGATATTGTGTTTTGGGCTCATGTACAAATGTGGCACCTTCTGCCATTTACAATTTAATATTATTGAATAACTACGGTATATTTTATTATTGTCTAAAGGGTATTTTACACCCTTTTTTCTTAAATTATTGTTTAATCATTCTGTTTGACGCTCTTAATTTTTTTTTTCCATATCATCTCCTAATCGCTTTAGAAGTTATGGGTGGCTATTAATACTATAACTCAAGTGTGATTCAAGTGTGATTCAATAATTTGAAAAGTAGAATATTACATTTTTTATCAAGAAAAACATAATTAATATAGGATACAACACACCATGTACATTATTCCTCGTTTATATACAGTATGTATAAACTATCAATCAATCAAAACTGTATTTATATAGCGTATTTTGTGAACTGCAATACAAGGTACATAACAATTTTTCCAAAATACAATACAATGGAATTCAATGAAAATCTAATTAAAATAAAGAATATACAATACAATAACATACAACAAAACAGTTTTAGTTTTTATGTTATTTTAATATTCTCTCTCTACCTTAAATTTGTACTAAGCCCCACCCCCTAATAACTGATTGATGTTAAATAACTCACAAATGGCTTACTAATAACCTCCAAATGGCAGATTGACTGCGTGAGGACAGATTGACAGCACCTTGTAACATTTGTTTGGAAAGACAAGCAATAATGTTTTACATCACATTATCAGGCGTGTGTACCTGAACCAGACTGAGCTGTTTTCAGCTGTTTCACGAGATCATTCCGGATAATTTTCTCCAGGATCACCTCGGAGATTTTCCGAGCTCCCTCCTCAAGATAGGCTTGCACCATCCGAGACAAAACGTCCGTTCTGCCGGCATTTTCCAGATGACTCCAAGGGATGGTAGGGAAACCATCCAACACGTCCTGCTTGAGATACCACTTGAATTTCTTAAATTCCTCCTCTGACAGTTCCTCCAGAGCCTTGAGTAAGAGTGCGGTAGTCATGGTGGAACACTAGCAAGCGACAATTATTTCCTCAACTAGTGCCACCAGATGCTGTAACAAAACAAAAAAGGTTGAAGTAACAGCCTTCTCACAATGGAGCCATGTGAAAGGAACAGATGAACCAAGCAGACAGTTCCCTACAGGCCATAAAGACATGTAATACTACAGACTGTAATCCGCTCAATGTGGGAGCAAACAGCTCACCCATTGCATTACAGTCACTGACCCGCCCACCGCTCAATTCATAGAATAACTTCCCTATCACCCGTTGAAAATTGAGAGTTTATTTATTTACCGAGGCTAGGTCTCTTTTCCTGCTGTACCCTGTTTAATCAATTATAAACTATGTAAATCATATGCTAATAAGTAATATTTGAAGTGTAAATCATGATATGAGTAGTCCTTGACGTGTAAATCATATGATATAAGTAGTCTTTGAAGTGTAAATCATGATCTGAGTAGTCTTTGAAGAAGTTAAAATCATATTATATCAGTAATCTTTGAAGTGTGAATCATATAAGTAGTGTTTGAAGTGTAAATCATGATATAAGTAGTCTTTGAAGTGTAAATCATATCCTATGAGTGGTCTTTGTAGTGTAAATCATATTCTATGAGTAGTCGTTGAAGTGTAAATCATATTCTATGAGTGGTCTTTGAAGTGTAAATCATATTCTATGAGTAGTCGTTGAAGTGTAAATCATATTCTATGAGTGGTCTTTGAAGTGTAAATCATGTTCTATGAGTAGTCGTTGAAGTGTAAATCATATTCTATGAGTGGTCTTTGAAGTGTAAATCATATTCTATGAGTAGTCGTTGAAGTGTAAATCATGTGATATAAGTAGTCTTTGAAGTGTAAATCATATCCTATGAGTGGTCGTTGAAGTGTAAATCATATTCTATGAGTAGTCTTTGAAGTGTAAATCATATCCTATGAGTGGTCGTTGAAGTGTAAATCATGTTCTATGAGTGGTCTTTGAAGTGTAAATCATATTCTATGAGTAGTCGTTGTAGTGTAAATCATATTCTATGAGTAGTCGTTGAAGTGTAAATCATATTCTATGAGTAGTCTTTGGAATGTAAATCATATTATATAAGTAGTCGTAGTGTAATAATAATAATAATAATAATACATTTCATTTTGGGCGCCTTTCATGACACCCAAGGACACCTTACAGGGCATAAAACAACATTAAACAGCAAGTTAAAAAACGCTAAAAAGAGAAAGAGAAAAAGAGAATAGTAAAACAATGCAGTCAAATTAAAAGAATAGACTTCACTTGATGACAAGGTCAAAAACAAACAAACAAGACAGAAAGTTGTGATAGTAACGAACGTAGACACAATAGTGTACATTTAGAGGGAATATGCCAGTTTGAACAGGTGGGTTTTGAGTTGGGTTTTGAATAACGTTATGGAATCACAAATGGAGTGGATGTAAATGTTAGTATGTTTCTCACAGTATAGGGCCACTCTAAATGTATTTATGTCTAACAAGACTTTGTGCCTACCTTATTTGAAGGACAACTTTGGTTATATCTATAAAAAAAAAGGGTCTTCTAGAAGTAGCAGTCCCAAAATGTGAAGTTCTCAATAAAACTGGATGCTGTTATTAGTGTAAGCAGAGCAATGCTAATCCCAGCGGCTGATCATTTCATTGTGTTCTGATGCTCTAATGTAGGAATTTGAACTAGAAATTTGAAAGTGAAAAAAAGAAAAATGTGCAGATCTTTGACAGATGCATTTATCATGCTAAGAAAACTGAGTTACTGCAAAAACCCTTCCCTAACCACATATAAGGCGTGTGAAGTCATTGTACATGACCGTGTCAAGCTGTCAGACCAGTTCTGAGACTTCCTCCTTCACTAGAATGGGTAGGCCCACTCAGTCCGATGATTCGATGGAATTTCGTCAGTATCTCTTCCAATGTCTGCTCAACTTTGCTTTACTACATGTTGGACTGTGTCTAACTGAGCTATACATCTCTTCTCAAGGGGAGCCCTGCAAAACGTAAAGGCAAAAAAGAATGAGGTAAATTTGCAAAGCAATGAATACATTATTGTATGAGTTCAAACCATCTTATGTGATTAACCAGGAGGCATTCCAACTGGGAGTTTAACAATGACCAAGGAATTAAAACTACACCCAATACTAAAACACATACAGCTCTTATTGTCAGCTCGGACATATCCTAGCTTCCAGGGGACATGCCATTGTGTTTGTGGTTTGACGTGTGGGTGTGTAGTCACAACGCTGCCAGCTGGCATGGAAAATAGAATCTTTTCCTGAGAAAAGGGTTAGGGTTAGGGTTAGGGTTAGGATTAGAATGGCATATTTTCCAGCTGGCATGTAAAATAGAATCTTTTCCTGAGAAAAGGGTTAGGGTTAGGGTTAGGGTTAGGGTTAGGGTTAGAATGGCATATTTTCCAGCTGGCATGGAAAATAGAATCTTTTCCTGAGAAAAGGTACAAGCCTGTATAACCTGTAGTATAAGTAATGAGTGGGCAGCCTTCGTGACTGAAAGATTATTTCACGTTTTTGCTGAATGACGTTGATTTTTGTACGGTGTCGTGTGGATGGGAGGAGTTCCGAAAGACCTTCCAGTTTTTTTTGTTGTTGTGCATACTTGCTGTTCTTTTCTTGTGTACTAGAACCTTGAAAAGTCTTTCTGCTCCCCAGATTGTCATCCAGTTAAAATGGGGCCACTGGGAGGGCTGTACAGCTGGAGACGTTCACTCCAGCTTCCACTGTTGTGTGGGTTCAGAATTAATTCAAGGAGTGTTAGCAGTTTGACCTGAGCCTTGTCTGACAGCACAGCACAGAACAAGACGCTGTTGTTCTTACATATAGTCTCTCTCTCTCTCTCTCTCTCTCTCTCTTTCTCTCTCTCTCTCTCCCTCTCAACCTACCAGACACAAGGTTCCATATTGCATATTGGTCACATTTGGGAGCAATGCTAACGGTTACCTTGAGCTTACTCTTTCGCTAGGCTACCTTTGGGACGACCTCGAAACCAACTCAATACTGGACGGACAGACATCAAATTGATCTCAATCATCTCGTCTAACTAGGGGTAAGTTATTTCCCAAAATGTTGAACTATCACTTTAAGTCAAATGCTTCTCATGTTGGATACTGTGTCTTATTTCCTCCTTGTATTCCAATTCTTCCATAGCATTGCAGAAGCTCCTAAGGAACATTGAATCCTGCAGGGATCTCGATTCTTCAGACTTTATTTTGGACCAGGTCAGTCTTTTCCAAGTGCGCACTAGAGATTTTGTATTTGTTTCCCTCTAGTAACCCTTTTGCTTTCTGGCAGCCTCTATATGGAGAAATATACTCAGCTTTTGGCTAGTCTATGAGCTTTGCCTTTTGCATACTGAATAAGGAACTGTACCCTGCCTCTGTTGTTGTCTTTTTTTTACTTTCGATCATATTTTCAAATGGACGAACAAATTGTCTATGTTGGAGAACTTGTAGAATGTTTCCTTGCGGTAATGTAGACAGAAGTTTCTGTTTCACTAGGGTCCTTGGCAATTCAGTTTGATACTCCAGAATTTTGGTCACGTGGTTTTCCTGCACTGAGCTGGGTGTAGAAGGGATCTGTGGCAGAGTGGACCATTTGGGTTGGACTTGTGAGCTGAGGTCTGCTGCAGTTGTGGCTGGGCGTCTCTGCTGGCCCTGGGATGCACAATCGACTGGCTTTGCTGATCATCTGTGCCTGACTTAATGAAGATATACTCTGTACCTGGACCAGCTTAGTGGCAGAGCTGGGTACCTTAATGAAGATATACTCTGTACCTGGACCAGCTTAGTGGCAGAGTTGGGTACCTTAATGAAGATATACTCTGTACCTGGACCAGCTTAGTGGCAGAGCTGGGTACCTTAATGAAGATATATGCTGTACCTGGACCAGCTTAGTGGCAGAGCTGGGTACCTTAATGAAGATATACTCTGTACCTGGACCAGCTTAGTGGCAGAGCTGGGTACCTTAATGAAGATACAGTGGGGCCAAAAAGTATTTAGTCAGCCACTGACTGTGCAAGTTCTCCTACTTAGAAAGATGAGAGAGGTCTGTCATTTTCATCATAGGTACACTTCAACTATGAGAGACAAAAATGAGAAAAAAAATCCAGGAAATCACATTGTAGGATTTTTAAAGAATTTATTTGTAAATGATGGTGGAAAATAAGTATTTGGTCACCCACAAACAAGCAAGATTTCTGGCTCTCACAGACCTGTAACTTCTTCTTTAAGAAGCTCTTCTGTCCTCCACTCGTTACCTGTATTAATGGAACCTGTTTGACCTCGTCATCTGTATAAAAGACACCTGTCCACAGCCTCAAACAGTCAGGCTCCAAACTCAACCATGGCCAAGACTAAAGAGCTGTCGAAGGACACCAGGAAGAAAATTGTAGACCTGCACCAGGCTGGGAAGAGTGAATCTGCAATAGGCAAGCAGGTTGGTGTGAATAGATCAACTGTGGGAGCAATTGTAAGAAAATGGAAGACATACAAGACCATTGATAATCTCCCTCGATCTGGGGCCCCACGCAAGATCTCATCCCGTGGGGTCAAAATGATCATGAGAACGGTGAGCAAAAATCCCAGAACTACACGGAGGGACCTGATGAATGACCTGCAGAGAGCTGGGACCAAAGTAACAAAGGCTACCATCAGTAACACACTACGCCGAGAGGGACTCAAATCCTGCAGTGCCAGGCGTGTCCCCCTGCTTAAGCCAGTACATGTCCAGGCCCCTCTGAAGTTTGCCAGAGAGCATATGGATGATCCAGAAGAGGATTGGGAGAATATCATGTGGTCAGATGAAACCAAAATAGAACTTTTTGGTAAAAACTCAACTCGTCGTGTTTGGAGGAAGAAGAATGCTGAGATGCATCCCAAGAACACCATACCTACTGTGAAGCATGGTGGTGGAAACATCATGCTTTGGGGCTGTTTTACTGCAAAGGGGACAGGACGACTGATCCGTGTCAAGGGAAGAATGAACGGGGCCATGTATCGTGAGATTTTAAGCCAAAACCTCCTTCCATCAGTGAGAGCATTGAAGTTGGAACGTGGCTGGGTCTTCCAGCATGACAATGATCCCAAACACACCGCTCGGGCAATGAAGGAGTGGCTCCGTAAAAAGCATTTTAAGGTCCTGGAGTGGCCTAGCCAGTCTCCAGACCTCAACCCCATAGAAAATTTGTGGAGGGAGTTGAAAGTCCGTGTTGCCCAGCGACAGCCCCAAAATATGACTGCTCTAGAGGAGATCTGCATGGAGGAATGGGCCAAAATACCAGCTACAGTGTGTGCAAACCTGGTGAAGACTTACAGGAAACGTTTGACCTCTGTCATTGCCAACAAAGGTTATGTTACAAAGTATTGAGTTGAACTTTTGTTATTGACCAAATACTTATTTTCCACCATCATTTACAAATAAATTCTTAAAAAATCCTACAATGTGATTTCCTGGATTTTTTTTCTCATTTTTGTCTCTCATAGTTGAAGTGTACCTATAATGCAAATTACAGACCTCTCTCATCTTTCTAAGTAGGAGAACTTGCACAATCAGAGACTGACTAAATACTTTTTGGCCCCACTGTATACTCTGTACCTGGACCAGCTTAGTGGCAGAGCTGGGTACCTTAATGAAGATTTACTCTGTACCTGGACCAGCTTAGTGGCAGAGCTGGGTACCTTAATGAAGATATACTCTGTACCTGGACCAGCTTAGTGGCAGAGCTGGGTACCTTAATGAAGATATACTCTGTACCTGGACCAGCTTAGTGGCAGAGCTGGGTACCTTAATGAAGATATACTCTGTACCTGGATCAGCTTAGGGGCACAGCTGTGTACCTTAATGAAGATATACTCTGTACCTGGACCAGCTTAGTGGCAGAGCTGGGTACCTTAATGAAGATATACTCTGTACCTGGACCAGCTTAGTGGCAGAGCTGGGTACCTTAATGAAGATATACTCTGTACCTGGATCAGCTTAGGGGCACACCTGTGTACCTTAATGAAGATAATACCAATCCTATAATAATGTTCATAATTACAGGCATGCCATTCTTCTTGTTATGTTGTGGTCTGTAAGGTAATGACATCACACTGTTGTTTGATTAAACACTTTAATGTGTTTGAGAATTCTCGTGGACAGAAGGCTGTATGTATGTTTGTATTCCAGGTACGTTGCTCCATATTCATTTTAAATAAAGAAATAAATAGTTGATCAGAGTTGAGATTAATGCTTAATTGTACTTGTACTGCATGAAATAATAGCCTGCTCACCTCAATAGTTAGCTGTCTAGTTAGTTAGCTAACAATGTAGCAGTGTTTTTTTTTTTTTTATTCGTACAAGTTAAGTTGCTAACTAGTCAGGGATTTGCATGCGGACTTGTTCGCCAAAGGATAAGCATGTGTCCGAGATTAGCATTCCCCCGCTTCAGGGGCCATTTTGAATCCTCACCAAACCACTGGCTTCCTCCAGTGTATGCTTTTCCAAAGTGTCCCCCACTCTCCTCCTCCTTGATGTGTTTCCCCTGCTGGCCTTCCCGGCTCATCACCAACTTACGTTGTTCCAATGGAGTTGATATTTACCGTCTGGATTTGCTTGTTCCAAGTCCGAAACCCACTTACTCTATTCGGCACGTCTCCTACTGTTCCAGTAAGGGTTTCTTCCACTTCTGGCCCCCCACCTACATATGCACACATCCATTTGACCAGACATTGTAAAGAGCTTATCAAATGAGCAGTTTATAGATATGGTCCGGAGACACAGGAGTAAGGTTAGATGATAGGGTAGCATCCACATACTCATAATAATACACACCAGCACACTGACTCCATCCCGATCAAAGAGCAGCACCTTTCAGTGTTGACATACATGAACAATGAATGAACATAGTATATGAAAGAACAAACGTGTTCAACGTCGTCAGAAAGCTCAAAATGGCCGAGTTTCAGCCATGAGCTTTCATCATAGAATCACCACCACCTTCAGAAACTCGGGTTCATGGTCATAGCGGTTTGAGAAAGGAGCTTACGGAGGACAGAAGAGATGGTTGTGGTAGAAAGGGGGACAGAGAAGGGTACAACACCATTAATAGAGACTGGCTAGGGTATGCAGGCTTTAGGGATGGAACTGGACTGGCAATACATTTGGATTTGCAATTTAGGAACGTATTTGTCAGGAGGGTCAGCAGCAAGAAACTCATACAGCAAAACAAATTCCCCCTGCTTTGCATTGAATTTCTGTTGCCCATGTAGTTCTACGGTAGCCATTTTGGAATAGCTTGATGGAGTTAGTGGATCTAGTGTCCCTCCCTCTTCTCCTGTTGGTCCAATCAGGAGGCCAGGACCTCAGTGCATGCACCACCAGACCACCGAGAGGGTGGCCAGCAGGCCAATCAGGGGCCTTGCGGCCGTGGAAGGGGCGGAGTTGCAGAGGTCCGAGTTGCAGCACTTGAAGGTGAAGCTGGAAACATGAGGGAACATCAGAGCCAGGCGGCTGTAGTCACAGTCGGAATACCTCATACACTGACGGTACGTTTGACCCCCTGGAGTGGGAAGGGGTTCAAGAGGAGCGAATGGATTGCAGAAAGGGAGAGATGGACGGATGAGAGGGGATGAAAAGTGGGGAGGGAGGAGGAGTAGAAGAGAGGGATGACGAGGGGGAGAAGAATGACAAGAGGCATGAAGACGGAGAAAAGAGAAGAAAGAGGAGGATGGTGAAAGGGGAAGATGGAATTAAAGAAAGGAAGGATAGGCGATGGATGGAAGGAGAGAACAGAAAGAGGAATGGTAGAAGGAGAAAATAGGTCAGGAGAGGAGAGAAACAGATGAACAGTGGACCTGAAAGGTTTAACGTCTTCCAATATTCACCACCATCAACCAAGTCTTTTCTGAGATAGCACTATTTTCCAACTTGACAAATTCTTCTTTCAATTATTTCTGGTTTGAGTTCATATCTATTTTAGGGATAATGCATACAGAATGTGCATGTGCGTTTGTACACAGAGCTTCACTGCAATAAAATAAAAACTGAAAAACCATTTGTTACAGCATTCTTATTTCATGGTACATAAACACAACTAAAAGTACCATGTGTAATCTTTCCAGCTAAAATAACTCGAAATACATTTTTACTCCAAAACATCCACTTATAAACTTTCATTCTGTCCCCTCTACAGAAGGACTAGATGATGTCATTTTGCTTCCAGGCTCAGAGTCTCACCTCTCTCGGTCAGGGACAGACAGGCGTCGTCATAGCTACAGTCCCTTGTTTTGGTGCAGCTCGCTGTGTAATCCTTACAGGCAAAGCAGCGGATGGTGGATCCTGCAGAACACAAGATCGCTTTGGTAACAGTACAACAGTACAACTATTAGAGTATACAGTCCACCCTAGAAGCCTGTAGCAACAACCAACCATAAGACCATGTCAGTCATGCTGGGTGATCTTTTACAACTTTTTTATTCTTAGTATCAATCACGAAAAAAAAAATCGTTAAATCACTGGTCAAATCCATTTGAATTGTTTTGTACGTGTTTGGAAAATATCTTTACCGCCTATTTCTTCTCTCTTTTTTTTTTGCATCCCTGCCTTTGACAAGACAAGATAGTATTTTCCTTCCCTTGTAGAATGAATTAGATCAATTTATTTTCCTGCCTTTTTTCCATATCAATATTCACGGTATTTTAAATGTTGCAAATAATTTTACCTTTCGGTTAATAAAGTTTACTTGCCATTTTTGGCGTTTTGAAATGGATTTTTAGATTTATCATTTTCCTGAGACACACAGATGATCAAAATAACAGAAGTCATTGTTAATTCAGTTTGTCTTGGCTCTAAAATGCAATACTATTTCCTGGTAACAAGTAAACAAAAACGAATGTTATAAATACAGATACACTACCTACTTAGTCCAAACTTAATCTTATAGATACAGATAAACCTCCTACCTAGTCCAAACAAGGTAGAGGAGAAGATCAGGCAAATGCCCAGTGTACACATCTTTTCCATCCTTGCTCAATTTAACATCTGAAACAATAAATAATATTGTTGAATTCAACTCAAAGCCACAGAAAGTCAACACGAAAACAAATGCATTACTTATTATTATTGATAAAACTATCTGGTAATTACAAATGACAAAACAGCTATGATAAGAAAAATTTAACTAACAAGAATTTCAAAACGCGAAAACTCCAGGTAATTTTATAAAACCTTAGAACTTAACCTGAAAGATTACACCTTAATAACACCAGTCTAAAATCTGTGTATGTTAAGGCAATTTCATAAAAGTTCCTTACTAAAGAAGCGTCAGAGATGTTTTAATATTATTTTCCCTTTTCGCTTACATTTAGATATTTTTCTAGTTGGCAGAATACATTTTTAAAGCAGTCTATTGTCCCAATACCCATGTGTTATAGTTAAGTCCTTAGTTTGTGCACTTACCCAGCGCATCCACAGGAGTATGTGTATGGACTGGACGATTCCCGAGCCACTGTGACAGAAACACCCTGAGTTGTTGCGATGGACACACCCCTCACACAAGCACTACACCCCTCTATCTGCACCCTACACTGTAGACTGCACATCTTCTAAATTATGTATTCAGTACGAGTCCGTTATAACGCCAAAGTTGGGGTCCATAAAATCCTCGCGATAAAAGCGGGGTCCCGCTAAAGCTACATTTGAGAAAATCAGTGTTCAAACTGACCCTTAAACACCCCTATTTTACCCTTTTTGTTGCACATTTTACTCCTGGATAGTAAATGACCTTTGAATAAAATAATTCTGCGGAGAAATCGTTGTAGTTACAGTAATTAAAACACAGAGGGTCCAATGGCTTGTTACTTATATGCAAATGATATGCATATATATCAATTTTATTGGCCATCTTTTAGCTTTAGTACATATGTCTTATCTGTGTTTTGAATGTGCACTTTATATGTTTACCGCAAGAGTGTGGGAAACGTCTTTTCGATTCCTTTGTATGTCTCGACATGTGAAGAAATTGACAATAAAGCTACTTTGAATGGAAGGGTGGAGGGGATAGGGGAAAAAGTAGATGGAAATAAATACGATACGAAATTCGCGTTAAATTGGGACGCGTATAATCAGGGTTCCACTGACATAGTCTGCGGCTACCAGTTAATTTACCTAATTAAAACAATGTTTTAGTTGTTCTGCTGTGAATTTGAATAATTTACATCATCATCCTTTGATCCAGAACAAATGCTTATTTCTCATTCCTTTAATTTTCTTAGTGGGGCCAATGCTGCTGCTGTTTGTACGTTTGAGACAGTATCTCATTATGTCAGGGTGATCCAAGGTTAAGAGGATGACCTTGATTCACCCACAGATCTAGACCTAGATTAGAATAAAACAGACATGTATCACTTGGACCAGGACACAGACGCGTCTCTGTCTGTTTATCTTCCTTCCAAATTCTGCATTTTAGTCGTCTTTGTTCGAGAGGAAAAAGGCACATAGAAGCTGACCGCTGAGAAATGCGACAGACACAAGTCTCTCTACAAGTTTCAACTTCTAGACACTGTCCTTTCAGGTCACCCCCCCCCCCTCTTCCCCAGTACAGCAGGTCACTGAGTCAGAACAAAGAGCTGTTGGAACGAGACACAACAGAGACTCGAAAACGGACTGGAAACACACCAAACCAAACAAAGCCCAACTGTTTAATCCCTTTCACAGAGAAACAATTGTTTTCTGATAGAAAACCAAAAACAAACTTCCAGCTCATGTAGACAATACAAATGGTCTTCGCACCTCACAAGCAATACCACGGCTTGGGGCTGTTGTTGCGCGTCAAAACCCACCCTGTAGTGTGAAGGCGTATATAACGTAGTTGGCTAAAATGGCTAAATATTATATTAGCAAAGCTTCAATAAACCCGTCATCATGAACACCGTGTCAAAACGGTCTAGTGGTATACAGGTTTAAACAAATACCATTTAAGGATATTAGTTTCAGTGCAAAGATTGACAATCCAAACCACAACAAAAGTAACAAATTAATTTCAGTGCCGTCATCCATTATTCATTGTAAATATTGGCAGACAAAAACTACTTTTTTCCAAAATAGAGAAATACAGAGCCATATCAGCGATTTTACCATGCGGGATAAGGTCAAAGGGTTAATGATTGTAGCAGGCCACTCAAACTCTATACCTCGCCTCATATTAGCTCCAACTTTCTTTAACATTACATTTGCTCCATTTGAAAGCACAGCGGTGTTATGACCTCAGAAAGCCAATTGATAATGGAATACTGTTTAGTGAATGTTCCACCACATCAGTAGCAGGGCGGTCAACAGGCCAATCCCGGGAGTCGCAGCTGTAGAGGGGGCGGAGTTGCAAAGGTTGGACGTGCAGCACTTGAAGTTGAATTTGCCGATCTCGCTGAATGGCGGTTGGACAGAAAGCTGGTCGAAGCCACAGAGAGAGGTCTTCAAACACTGACGATAGGTGAACCCTGAAAATGGCAAATTACGTAAGAAAATAAATAATAACACATAGGAGCATGCTATCGCAAACAAGTTCTTCACAAACGAGAGCTTCGTTCAAAAAAAGAGGCATTTTGCAATAGCAATGGAAGTTCAAGTACTTCAGAGACATTTCCAGCTAAGGAGTGAAAGTGTGTGAGGGGTAGCGGTCTGTTTGTGTGTCCCTTTATGGGTAAGCTACAGTATCTACTTACCTGAATAACTCATTAGTAGACGGACAATCATAACATTGATATCGATCATCTTGTTGTACTTAAGAACATATCTTAATTCCCAAATAGTTCAACTATCCCTTTACGAATGCCATGGGCAAACATTACAAAATAGTCGGAGTCTTATTTCTGAGTTGCCCTACATGGATGGCTTGAACACCAAGCTTGTCTGCCAATCGCACGTGAATGTGAACGTGAGTGCGTGCGTGCGTGCGTGTGTGTGTGTGTGTGTGTGTAAAACCAAATTCATACAGACACATCTTGTTGACCAGACTTATTAAATTGATTGAGGGTCCAGGTTTCTCTTTACATTTGTAATTGATTGATAGTCATTAAATGGATCCTTACTACATTTTCTCAGTAATATGCAAAAGACTGAGTATTTTAAGCATGATTTACAGTTTGAGTGTCAGGAACAGTTTCCCTTCAGAGTGATTCAGATTAATTACGTGTTTCTGTAGTTGAGCAATGAGCACTGCAAGATAATTATAAGTTCTGTGTTTGTGTGTGTTGCAATACATTACAAAAAATGAATAGACAATAGACATGAGTCACCTAATGCAGAAAGTTTAAGGCAGGAGTTATCAGGTCCACAAGTTTGAGTTTCCTCACAGGTCTTATCAGAGGAACCTGAGCAGCTGTAACAGTTCAGACTGGAGCCTAAGCAATACAAGACCAAAAAAAAAAAGACGTATCACAAAATAAAGTTAGCAACATATCTCAACATAAACCTCATCGCAGAAACGACTAGCACAAGCGCTTCCGTTTTAGTCAGGTGTTTGATAATGATACAAATAATGAAATGATAGAAAAGCCGAGTATGGATTCGATTCTTGCTTGCATTCACCAACATTATGTTCTAACTTCTGACTTTAGTGTACAGCTACGAGATGATCATGAACACCGGAAATGGTTTAGCGCGATAAGATTCATTAGCTTCATTAATCTCTGGTGTTTACAAATGAACTGAAATTGATTTGCCTTAAGCTAAATTAATGGGGCATATATACAACTACAATACTTTAAATTACACATCTAAGTATAAATAATAAGCTACAGAGCCGTAGATGTTGTTAAACACCCTGCTACGTATGCTTCAGTGTTGGTAGAACGCCCAATGACGCCCTACAAAGAGGCCCAATATGGGGGGTCGTTGTTATGATTGGGTTTGTCACAGACGGAGCCACCAACACCACATGGTGGGTCGCATTTTGAAAGACCCATAATGTAATTCTTACCAAAACCGAACACAGTGCAGCCCAGAAACAGGTACATCACAACGACAGTTTTCATCTTCTTTCCGATCTATAAGAAATATGATCAAAGATTAATGTTATAGGTAAGTTTCCATTAGTAGATTAGTCAACATTAAACTAAAGCCCTCTGTTTAAAAAAATAAAGACAATCATCTAGCGATAAGATATTAACACCGGATTAATTATATTACCTTGTCCTCGTAAGTAATAAACCACTACACACGAACTGGGCTGCGCCTTAACTATTGTGCTGTTGAACGCAGCAGCAATGACTCAACTTCCGTTTTGGTACTAACAGGTTGAAGGTTTAAAGTCCGTTGTCAAGTACAGTCATTCGTTCACAGCCAAATTACAATATTGAAACGTACTACTCTACAATCTCCACTTTCAGAATTCGGCGAATTTACACCATTGTTATTCTTGTAACCGAATAACGACTTCGTTCGATATGCCCACATTTGGGACAGTATTGAAAACACTTACAATATAGCCTAATTTATTAGTTTTTCCTGTTTAATTGAAATTAGAAAAATACTTTGAAACAAAATTTGGTTTGATTACTGTTCGTCATATTATCATCAGTATGTTATACTGATGCATATTATATCAGTGATAGTAACAAGTAAAAACAGGGCACAGACGATACACAATAGATAGCCAACGGGCATAAAGCCAGAGTTGGACTTTCTCCCTGAATCAGCCTTTGACATCTCAATCTGAAGGCACAGAAATGGCCCTTTGTCATTAGTGCACACCGACGCCCTTCATGAGAAGTTGACCACATTGGATCAGGTCAGCAAGTCCAGTTCCGAACACAACGCTTGGATAAGAGTTTAATTACATAAACTGCGGGCTTTCTTACTGCCAAGTGCAGCTGTAAATCATATCAAAACAAAGAGCAAGGGTTAGGTTCCATGGAGAACTTGAGTATTTTTTAAATACGACTTCTTACTTCCCAGAACAGCAGGACCTCACATTAACACAAAGAGATTTCAGATTACCTCAATCTAGCAGCAGTCACTTTAGTGAATCCACACAGAACAAAAAAAACGTTATGCCCCTGCAAAGAGAAGCAGCTGTAGTATGTAGAGTATGTCTGCTAATTCAGAGATGATAAAATCTCGCCTGAGAAATACCTCTTCCAAGTGCTGTCCTTAAATAAAATGTAAAAAAATGTAACAAAACGAAGCCATTAATTCAGCATTTAGTGTTTATTTACCGGAAACATACAAAAAAGACACACATTTCTTAAGTAAAAAAACAATAATACTGAACTAATACCTACATAAATGCAATCAACGGAGGTTTGTAATCATCAATGAAAACAGTTTAATAATCTATTGCACAGCTTAGAACCTACTAATACTTCGGCGGAGGTGTGAAACGGCGAAGTGTGCGACAATTTCTAATCCCAAATATCAATACCTTTCATGAGTCAGGAAATGAGTCCAAAAGATCCAATGAACCATGTCGGATGAGGTATAAATTTGGCCTTAAAATATTATAATTTGTTTTCATAAACAAGATTAAAAGAATCGCTTATCCATAACAAGTAAAACATGATTGGATACAAACCTCGATCCTTCTTTTAAAGACGTCACTCAAAAATAAACTTAGCATGATAATAAAGTAGAAGCAGCTGGCAAAGAAAATATTACCCTCTGAAACTGGATTTTAACCCTAGCTTTTTTTTCACCCCACCCCACCACCTAGATATCCCCTGCCATGTGTGTCTCTGTTGAACACTGCTGGAAGTAATGTTGCCTATTTGTCCCATGACAAAAGCCTAGATCAGCTAACTCCCAAAAGAAGAAGAAAATTGTGAAGATGGCAACTTCTGGATTCTAATTTCATATCCAGTTAATTGATTTTCTGGCCTTATGAATACTGAAAAAACGGTTTGTTAGCTTCGAAGCAATCAAACAACTTTTTCTGGAGGACAGCGGAGATACATCAATATTTAGCACGTAAATATTGTCTCATCTTTCCGCTGGGGACCGGTCTTTATTTCCTAATAGGTGGCATACTGGATGTAAGGAATCGGACTGCCATTTATCCCAGATCTAAGGGCTGTGTGGGGGGGGGGGGGGGGGCAAAGGGGAACCCATTCTCTTTTCCTAGACCCTTTTCCTGAAATTCCCCATAAACTATTCCTTGGACGGTCACATATACAGAGGAAAGATATGGAGGTCTCGGTCGGAATTCAGCCACACAGTGGTTGCTCGGTTGTTGTCATAGAAGTCCCCCCCCCCCCACCCCCACCCCCCCAGTTTCCTGTCCAATCGTCTCGCAGACGTGAGGGAGGCCGGGCTTAAATGTGCCGGGGGCAGCGTCCGCCTTGGTTGGCCATGTTAAGTCCTCTCAGCTCACTCTCCTCGTACTCCTCGCCGTCGTCCGACTTGTCCTCGCTGAAGTGGCGTGACACGTCATTGGCTGAGCCCTGCTAAGGGTAGAGTAGAAAGACAGGTCATTGGCTGAGCCCTGCTAAGGGTAGAGTAGAGAGACAGGTCATTGGCTGAGCCCTGCTAAGGGTAGAGTAGAGAGACAGGTCATTGGCTGAGCCCTGCTAAGGGTAGAGTAGAGAGGCAGGTCATTGGCTGAGCCCGGCTAAGGGTAGAGTAGAGAGACAGGTCATTGGCTGAGCCCTGCTAAGGGTAGAGTAGAGAGACAGGTCATTGGCTGAGCCCTGCTAAGGGTAGAGTAGAGAGACAGGTCATTGGCTGAGCCCTGCTAAGGGTAGAGTAGAGAGACAGGTCATTGGCTGAGCCCTGCTAAGGGTAGAGTAGAGAGGCAGGTCATTGGCTGAGCCCTGCTAAGGGTAGAGTAGAGAGACAGGTCATTGGCTGAGCCCTGCTAAGGGTAGAGTAGAGAGACAGGTCATTGGCTGAGCCCTGCTAAGGGTAGAGTAGAGAGACAGGTCATTGGCTGAGCCCTGCTAAGGGTAGAGTAGAGAGACAGGTCATTGGCTGAGCCCTGCTAAGGGTAGAGTAGAGAGACAGGTCATTGGCTGAGCCCTGCTAAGGGTAGAGTAGAGAGACACGTCATTGGCTGAGCCCTGCTAAGGGTAGAGTAGAGAGACAGGTCATTGGCTGAGCCCTGCTAAGGGTAGAGTAGAGAGACAGGTCATTGGCTGAGCCCTGCTAAGGGTAGAGTAGAGAGACAGGTCATTGGCTGAGCCCTGCTAAGGGTAGAGTAGAGAGACAGGTCATTGGCTGAGCCCTGCTAAGGGTAGAGTAGAAAGACAGGTCATTGGCTGAGCCCTGCTAAGGGTAGAGTAGAGAGACAGGTCATTGGCTGAGCCCTGCTAAGGGTAGAGTAGAGAGGCAGGTCATTGGCTGAGCCCTGCTAAGGGTAGAGTAGAGAGACAGGTCATTGGCTGAGCCCTGCTAAGGGTAGAGTAAAGAGACACGTCATTGGCTGAGCCCTGCTAAGGGTAGAGTAAAGAGACAGGTCATTGGCTGAGCTCTGCTAAGGGTAGAGTACCTACGTAGGGTGGTATGGTATATAATGTAATAAGTGCTCATGTTTTGTTATGTTTTTACTCTAAACATTTATTTACACTAGAGGAATCATTGACCATTAAAGAATTCAAGAAGAATTTTTTTTTTATGAACAAGCATAATAAATGGAGGTGAGGTACCTACTTAAAAACACCTTGGGATCTATATTCCTGACAGACTATCTTAGATAAATATAGAATTTATGGAGTGAAGATATTGAAAGGAAACTAGGTGTTCTCTAGAGCATGAAAACATGTTCAGCGTTAAGCTGACCTGAAGCCGGATTAAATGCCTCAGGTAGAAAGCCTTTTCTTTTTTTAAAGAACCTTGGTTTTACTATCATCCTGTAGGTCTGTTTTGGTTCTAATCTGTAAAGTATCACGTTAACAACTTTTTCCTATTCCTGCATAAGTTGGGTATTATTTAGTGCACAGAACAAGAAAACATTTCTAATCTATTTCTATATCTAATCTTCTAAAAAAACAAGGTGTAGGATTCTCCCCTGTGTACATAAAGGTTATTAAGATGACTTTTTGATGAAGGAGCGTTGTTAGTTACCGAGCGGACCAGCGACTCCCGGAACGGTGGGCAGATCATGAGGAAGCGGGGGATGGCTATGTGGAACACTTCCTCCTTGTTGCCCAGGCGATGGAAGGTGTAGTGGCCCTCCATAAACTCAGAGGTGGTGGAGAAGGTAGTGCAGCTGGCGTACTCGTGCACTTTCCCAGGGGTCATCACCGGAAACTCTCCTACACACACGCGCGTGCACATACACACGCACACACGCACGCACGCCACGACCACCAAATTGTATATTAAATAGATTAGGTACAGAGCCAAATTCCAAGGTTAGTTTTGCAGGGCATCTGTGTGCATTCAATATGAGTGCAAATAATATCTATTTTAGTGCATCACACAATTATTCAAACGTAGGTTCTAGTCAACGCAAACCCCTATTGGCCTTCCAATTCTAATTGAACCAATCACATACCCACAACTCCAGGCCCAGGCTCTAATTGAACCAATCACATCCCAACAACTCCAGGCCCATGCTCTAATTGAACCAATCACATCCCAACAACTCCAGGCCCATGCTCTAATTGAACCAATCACATACCCACAACTCCAGGCCCATGCTCTAATTGAACCAATCACATCCCAACAACTCCAGGCCCATGCTCTAATTGAACCAATCACATACCCACAACTCCAGGCCCATGCTCTAATTGAACCAATCACATACCCACAACTCCAGGCCCACGGACCTCCTCCACGTTGCCGTTGGCGTTGGTGATTTTCCAGTAACGGCTGTCTAGCTGGCAGGCTGCATCTGGTGAGGCGTCTGGAGACATCTCTATCCTACATGACGACGAGAAAACACACAGCATCAGGAGACATCTCCACGTCAAGCTAAATCAAGCAGAGAGACAGGCAGACAGACAGGCGGAGAGACAGACAGGCAGGCAGAGAGGCGGGCAGAGAGACAGACAAAGAGAGAGGCAGAGACAGACAGGCAGAGAGAGAGACAGGCAGGCGGACAGAGACAGGCAGGCAAACAGACAGACAGACAGACAGGCAGAGAGACAGACAGGCAGGCAGAGAGACAGGCAGGCAGAGAGACAGACAGGCAGGTAGACAGAGAGACAGGAAGAGAGACAGACAGGCAGACAGACAGACAGACAGACAGACAGACAGACAGACAGACAGACAGACAGACAGACAGACAGACAGACAGACAGACAGACAGGCAGGCAGAGAGACAGAGAGACAGAGAGACAGGCAGAGAGATCTACCTGATGCGGTAGGTGAAGAAGAAGTGTGGGGGGTGGACAGAGCTGAGCTCCGGCAGGAAGGAAGTTGACACCGACACAGTGATGTCATTAGTGGTGGCCACACACTGCTTGTCATGGACGTACCTACGGACATCACACACACACACACACACACACACACACACACACACACACACACACACACAAGAATGTGCAATAAAGGATATTACCAAATAAAAACCGCCCTGCTCATACGTCTATCAAAATGAATAAAAGCATCAACTATGCCCACATATTTCATAAAAGACCAGGTTTCTGGATTCAAACGAAGACAACACAATTCCGCTATTCCTTCCCAGTTTCAGTGCTGGTAACAGTTAGATCTCATGACAGAACAACACCATGCTAAGGTTAATATTATTCCTTCCCAGTTTCAGTGCTGGTAACAGTTAGATCTCATGACAGAACAACACCATGCTAAGGTTAATATTATTCCTTCCCAGTTTCAGTGCTGGTAACAGTTAGATCTCATGACAGAACAACACCATGCTAAGGTTAATATTATTCCTTCCCAGTTTCAGTGCTGGTAACAGTTAGATCTCATGACAGAACAACACCATGCTAAGGTTAATATTATTCCTTCCCAGTTTCAGTGCTGGTAACAGTTAGATCTCATGACAGAACAACACCATGCTAAGGTTAATATTATTCCTTCCCAGTTTCAGTGCTGGTAACAGTTAGATCTCATGACAGCACAACACCATGCTAAGGTCAAATGTTCCTGTCAAATAATAACAACTACTAATTCATGCGGATGCATTATTAATAATGTTGGATTAGACTTACTATTTATGTGCTATTTGGGATTTTTTGGTCGAAATGCAACATTTGAATTTGAATTTGCAAATCCTTTTCCGTGGCAACGATTGAAGCTTCAAAGCAGTCGGGTCAGCCCTAACGTATGTCATCAAACAGAGCGTGTGTGTGTGTGTGTGTGTGTGTGTGTGTGTGTGTGTGTGTGTGTGTGTGTGTGTGTGTGAGTGTGTGTGTGTTGTACCGGAAGATCTGGTCTCTGATGATGGGGTATTCTCCTGACACTACGTTCTCCACATAGGTGGTGAACCACTCCGAGAAACTGTTCCCTGGAGACGAGAGAGAGAGGAGGCAGGATAAACATTACCAATACCAAATATTATAATAATAACAATACACTTTATTTATATAGCACCTTTCAAAACAGGGTCACAAGGTGCTTGACAATACAAATAAAAACTACAGTAAAATAATAGCATGATGTGTGAAGAGGTAAAAAGTTAGAATTTTGAGTTCCAAAGTTTGGTTTTGAGGAAAGAATTGTTTGAATTGAAGGAAAGTGACAATGAAGGTTTCTTATTTGTACAGGCTGCTGGAAAAAGTGAGTGCATCAGTTAAGACTACAGAACATCTGAAACTAAGGGTCGGAAATGATTTGGGACGCACCTGTAATAAACATGTCGATGGCTGAAGGATCCTGAGCCATTTGGTCCTACAAAAGACAAGTTACGTCAAACACACAATGTTAAAATCCCCTGTAATTATCTCTATCAAGACATCCATGTTACATCAAACACACAATGTTAAAATCCCCTGTAGTTATCTCTATCAAGACATCCATAAGGAGTGACAGGATTAGCAGAGAACATCTGAGCCAGAGAATAGGCTAGTAAAGTTCTACTTGGTCATATATAACATATAACTGTAATGTTTTACAGATGAAATGTGTCTTTTGCAACTGAAACCATACAATGAAATAACGCAGTGTATAATAAATGTATAATTACTAATTACTATCCTTGAAGGCAACGCTGATTGAGTGTTAAAAAGGTAAGTAAGGGAGAGTAGGACTGTAGAGTAGGTGAACAACTACTGTCACAGTGGATTAATTTATCATTTGTTTTTATTCATAGTTGATATTTGAGTGTTAGTGGTTCCCCGAACATGTAACCTGCTTTGCTAGGTGTGGTGAGGTTTCCCGATGGTTTGGACTGACCGGACAGTGATAGAAGATGTCGGAGCAACAGCGCCCCTCTGTGGCCTCCATGGCCATGTACTGGCTGAGGCCAGTGTGGAAACAGAAGGTGAGGGGCAGACACTGTCTCATCCCCTTCCTCTGCTGGAAGCCCCCTGCCGCCGTCTCAATGTCCAACAGGTCCTCTGAGCGGTAGTGGTTTGACAGGGCCATGCTGCCCATCAACCTGGGGGGGGGGGGGGGGGGGGGGAGAGAGAGAGAGAGAGAGAGAGAGAGAGAGAGAATGAGAATGAGAGAGAGACAAAGAGAAAGAGAGTATTTTCATTACAACTCTCTACATCTGGCAGAGATAATCCTATTCAATTACCAGAGCGATAAAAACCCTGAGGTATAGTTTCAAAGCACCAAGCCACGTTTATGCCCTGTGTGAATCCAGATCATGAATAATTTGGCAGACGCAAATATCATATATGGCTCGATACCTAACAAAGCATTTACTACGTTTGGGCAATACCTATATTAACTGGTATTTAAATAATGTTTTATGAGGGTTAACTAGCGTATGTTGTAACATTAAAGGAGACATTTCAAAAATTGAAAGAAGCTTTTTAGTTTAAAATTGATTAAACTATAAGCCTAACCATTTATTGAGTTGGTTTGCCATTGGGTGCTGGAATCAGTCAGTGCATAGGATGATAATAAGGACTATTTATAAGTACCAAAACACATATACAGTGTAGTGGTACGGACCCAGACATGTTAAATGACTTGTATACAGTGTAGTGGTACTGATCCAGACATGTTAAATGACTTGTATACAGTGTAGTGGTACTAACCCAGGCATGTTAAATGACTTGTATACAGTGTAGTGGTACTAACCCAGGCATGTTAAATGACTTGTATACAGTGTAGTGGTACTGATCCAGACATGTTAAATGACTTGTATACAGTGTATTGGTACTGATCCAGGCATGTTAAATCACTTGTATACAGTGTACTGGTACTGACCCAGGGACAACAAGTTTCTGTCCGTTGTGGATGCGGTAGGAACAGCGGTAGTCAGTAGGAAGCTTGCAGCCAATCTGAGCCTCGATAGCATCTAGCTCCTCCTCTTTGGCGCCCTCTGGAACATAAAACAACCAATCTGAGCCTCGATAGCATCTAGCTCCTCCTTCTCTGGAACATAAAACAACCAATCTGAGCTTCGATAGCATCAAATCAAAGAGACTGATAGGTTTCACAAAAACTGGGGGGCTGAAATACCAGAGATCTTTCTTACCCCTGGCCCAATAATTCCAGGGGCATTTTTGAATTTCTCGGGGCATTTTTGCGCTTTGTTCCCGTGACATTCTGTCACTGACTGCTAAGCTAATTAAAGTTCATAAGCCTATGATGGTCTGTCAGGGTTGTAACTGAATTTTCTGACAAACATATTTTAAGATTTTTTTTTTTTTTTTTAATCAAAATATAATACGCGACTAGTAGAACATTATACATGGAAGCTTGTTCATGGAGAGCAAACCCTATCCGTGTTATCACAGAGATTAGGAATCATGGCTTGGTTCACCTTTGAGTGATGCTATCATCCGAGGACACCTGTTGTCCAGGTAGGCTTTGAGCTGGTCCCAGGCTTTCTTTAGCACAGCATAGTGCTCCATGTAGCAGCCCAGGTCCTCGTAAAACTCCTTGAAAAGATGCCGCCATGTGTGGCCCTGCACTGCTCTGTCAGACCTGCAGGCATTGCCAAACACACACACACACACACACACACACACACACACACACACACACACACACACACACACACACAAAGGTAGACATACACATAAAGCGAGAAGACATCAGAAATGTCACTTGTCACTGAAATTGTGGTATAACCTTCATTGGTCTTCTGATTACCGTATCCTATGCTAAGTTTTTGATTGGGGTCAGAATTATGACTGGTAGAGAAGGCTATTGGATGGGCCACTCCTGCCTGGGGAGAGGGTACTCACTCAGTTAGGAGCCAATACTTTATGCAAAGACCCTTCCATAACGGGTTGTGGGCAGACAGCTCGTTCAGTCTGCGACTGACAAAACTGCAGCTGGATAAGAGAAAAAAGAAAAACACTTGGTAGTAATTAACACTGGTTCATACCAGCTGACTGACTTTGTTAAGCTGCCTTTGCTGCTAAGAAACCGTACGTTTGGTAGTCAGCTTAGAACTATACATAAAAAGTTGATAGGTGGCCAAGAATTGAGCAGGGGTAGGATAATATGTTCCCCTGGTTGACCCAGAGGGTAACCTATTATCCTGTGCGTTTGCTCATTTGCGGGTAACCAGCATCAGAGATACATTATGTCACCTAGCATTTCTATTGCATTACATTGCCATTGTCATATTGCTCACAGCTTGCTACGCTATCTAAAGTTAGCTTGTCAGGGAAACAAAACAGACACGTAAAATTGTTTTATTTTGCCATCCTAAGTGAGGCACATGTGTGAAATACTTTCTAACAACCAAAGAGACAATGGTCAATAAGGTCACGTAGCTTGTTTAACAACTTAGCAAGCAGAAAATCAGTAGCTAGGCAGCTAGTTTGTAAACAAAAAAGTAATGGTTTAAAATGTTAGCTGACGTCCGATAGCTTGCTAGCGCTCCTAGATTGCTAGCTGAGGTGCTTGTTATGCATTAGCTTTCTAAATAGAAGACATACTGGTGCATATTTAAATTGGACATTTGTTAAAATACATACTTGATTAAATCTCTGAAATCGAGAAATGACAGGATTGACAAAAGCGGATCGGAGGGCAAATTATCCAAGCTTAGCTCCATGGACGCTGCCATAATGGAAGCGACTGGTATCCCTCACGCCCCGCCTCCACAAGGCGTATCCACACGCGTTCTTGTTATCAAAGAGTTCGCACATGGGAGGAGAGGTCTGAATCTAGACTCATGATCTCAGCAGAGGCTATTCTGGCCTCACAAAGAGGTCAACACGCTGGTATTATCCATGCATGGACAGATTTACATTTGGGGTATACGTTCTTCCAATTTGGAAATGTACAGTAACGTTACAGTAATGAACTTTCCAATTCAGCCATTAATTAACTTGACATTACATTGAGCTGTGCGATTGACTTAGATATAAGACCAAATAAATATATATTAGACATACTTGTTAAGCATGCACTGAGGAGATACACGGTTTAGGTTTCACTGAATCTAATGGACTGTGGATGATAGCATAGATAATTCTGTATTCCCAAAGCAGGTTGTTTTGGATGTAAGTGGTTCAATAGAAACATCTCTACAAGGCTTAGCAGTGAGGCTATATCCCTCCTGGCACAGTCAAATATTGAATTGAACAAAATTAAAGCCTTTAATAAACTGTATATATACCTGGCGCCACCAAAAGTGCTTGGTCGTCACAATTGGCCATATGAACCATAGCAGACAAGGCCCTGCTCATGGACGGTGAAAACCTACTTGGCAATAAAATAAATTCTGATTCGTATTCTGATTCTGCACAGTAAGAGAGTGAAGGGGGATGGAACGTGCGAGGACACGGTAAGCTTTCCCGCAGTATATATTTTTTACATGCATGAAAAGAGTAGGGAAAGGAATATTGATAATGGTCTATCTTCCTTGAGTGAGGTTTCCATGGCCACCGAACCACTTGCCCCCAGACAGTATGGGTCTGAAACAAGCTTTCCCCTCACAGATGGGGTATGTTGGATCCTCACCCACTTACTAATAGTTTGAGGTCTTGCCAGCACAATGTAGGTAATAATAACATAATAATAATACCTTTATTTGTATAGCACCTTTCATACATAAAATGCAGCTCAAAGTGCTTTACATTTGAAAAGTAGACCCAACAAAACAGATTATTCTTGTGAGTTTCACCCATCAACAGTCCTTCCAGGTAATCTTTCGTCTTTCTACAATACCGGATCATTCATTGCCCTTGTTTGGCTTGTGAGACAGCTTTTGCGCTCCTGACTAATTTGTTCTGCTGACGTACCTGATCTGAAAAAAAATGTCTTTCTCTGAAGGAATTACTTTGTTTACTTGTGCCGAGTCCAAAACCTTGTCCATACTCCTTTTAGATTCCACTAGTAGGCGCTGCAGTTCCGACTACAGCATTAGTGATTCGGCAAGTGTCCGTTTATTCTAGCCTACAGCAATTCAGTTCCTCTGTAAGCCCGCCAAGCTGCCGCTCCAGAGCACCTTTTCCATAGAGCCAGGCTACAAAGACATTGTGGCACCCCTAATAGTGGCACTATAGTTTCTGCCTTTCTGGCTACTCTGGCTTTCTAGGCCTCGATCTTCCACCTCCTCCCACTTTAGAAGACTGGTGTCTATTTGTCTTTTTTTTCTGGTTGCTCATCATCGCAATCTTCCTTTGGTCGGTTCTGCAGTTCCTGTTTGGTTGTTTCAAGTGTTTCCCCCTTTGCTTTGTTGCAGGGCTTCCTGGTGCCAGAGTCAGGCCGCTGGCCTTCATTTTGTTTGCTTGCCTGACTTATTAGAAAGTGTGTCAATGTGATGCTCCTGCACTGCCCTACTTAAGCACATATTGTAACGATGGTGTCTTCTCAGGCCAGGTGAATTGGGGAATGTGAGTGTTCCAAATTTCAAATACTCCATACTGATTTTTGTGTTACAGTGGTAACCTTTTAGCTATGATCGCACTGGTTTCTAAAGGGATTCTTGCACTCACATTCGTTCTTCAAAGCCAGGTTAACAGGTTTGTGAATCCTCTTCCACCCCTGCTCTCACAGACTAGACGTACTTTGACTTTGATTCGCCTAGCAACCCAGTTAAAAACGAGTAAAATATTTACATATCCTAATTTTGTAGCACATTTCCAGTATCCATGTAATACGAGGTATGCCATGTTTTATTTTGTGGGGCTGCTTTGACACTCTGAAGTAAGGCCTAAAGTGTAGAAGTTTCCGCCCTGTTTCTATGGTAACGCTGCCAATGTGATGCAAGTTTGACGAGTCCAAATATAGATTTTGTTACTCAAATAGAAAGCTGTGCCGCAAACTGAACACGCTCCTCTTCATGAAACACAAGCGCCCTCGGAGAACAGGAGATGTGGACAGTGGGGGAGCGATATGGCAATAAAGAGGAGGCAAAGAGAGAGGGAGTGTGTGTGTGTGAGTCACCTGTGTGTGGCTGAGACTGCGTCAGGATTCGCACGCCTCTGACGTCACGTGGCTCTCTGGAGAGAGGTGGAGGAGCAGAGGAGGGATGCGGGGAGGAGGGATGGGTGGGGGCATCAACAAACTCATTCTGTCTGAGTCAATCTGGTTCTCCAGTCCCACTCCCCCCTCAACAGTCTGATCTTTCCCCACATTCCCTCCCTCCCTCCCTCCCTTCCTCCCTCCCTCCCTCCTTCTGGGAGCCGCAGTGACGGTCTATTCCCCTCACTATCCTCCCTCTCCAAGCAGAAGGAAGCGTTGCCAACGACTCCAGAGATCTCCACCCATCTACCTGCACGTTGAGCCCTGCTATGGCTGGCGTCAAAGACACAAATCTTGGGACGGATAGAGTCAACGGTTAAGAGTCAGGGGTCGAGGACTTCAATTAAGAACAGAGAGCTTTTCCGGGCTCCCAAACCGCGAGATTTCGATCAACTCGGACACCTGCAGTGCTTTGGTACCAAACAGAGGAGTCTTTGAGTCGCCGCGGTTGAAGGGTGATCAGTCGAGACCAGAGGAGAGGCGATGCTGTTGTCTGGTGCGGCAGTGCTCGGTGCCAGTCTGGGCACAGCCTCGGGGCTGCTCGCTCTCTGTGTCTGTGCTCTGTGCTGGCGCAGGAACAAGATGAATGACGACCCCGAGAGAAAAGCTGGAGTCCTGCACTCGGTACAACAGGTCCGTGCCGCAAAGACACAGATTAATCATGATAATAATAATAATAATCTATTAATATATCACTCCCACTGCTGATTATCAAGCAGTGAAGCTCAGTAACAATAGGAAATCATTGCTTATGGGTAATAAATCAGACACCACAACAACAAAAAAGTATTTATTGAACTTGAATTGTGTGATTGCATTCTTAAGGTTGATCAATTGAGTACATTAAGGGTGTTATGGTTCACAAAGCAAATGAAAAAAGCTCAAAGTTCATAATGCCCATATAGATTTCGTACATAGCTCCAAATATAAAATATATAATATGTATAATATATACAAGTATACAAAAATGGTGTAGTCAGCACACAGACAAGAATATTGCTTGAGTATTTTGAATCCCGGGATCTTAACCAGCGTAGAACCTTGTCATTTGGATATGTTTTACACATCATTTTTGACCTTCATTTTCTCATTATATACACAATTATGAACCCTTTTAATAATAAAAAGTATTTTATGGGTGTCCAGAAAAGAGAGCTAGGACACAGGAGTCCTAGAACCCCAGGTGTTCGTATTGACAGGGAGGGGTTGGTGTATCAAATGTGAACCAGACAATTGGTTTAGCTACACATAGCTCAGCCTCTTCTAGCTCTGCCTCCCTCTTCATGCTAGGTGACTTGGCGTCAAGGGCAAACAGTGTGGGCTTGATAGCATTGAGCCTGGACTGAATATAGCCCATAGTAACAGACCTTGCATCAATATCGCTTTGTCATTTCGATAGATTATGTATATGGATAGATGTGTGTTTGTCATTTAGATAGATCATATATATGGATAGATGTGTGTGAAAAATAAAAGGTGTGTTTTGATGATTGTTGTTGCCCAATGGGCGTTACGGCCAGCTACTTCCAGACATTCAGAAAGGATTCAGGCAGCTTCTTCTTTTGTGAAGAACTTAGTTTATCATTTATTTTATTCAATATTTATGGGAAATGATCGATTTGTCAAGTTGTGTTTGATAAAAAAAAAAATATATATATAAAATAGGTCTCATCTTCACTTCTGATCTTGGATGATGCCATCTTCCCCTTTTAAGATTCAAGAAGAGAAAGTCAAACACACACACACACACACACACACACATGCATCCATGATAAAGCTATGAATAATACATCCTCCCGGCTAAATAAAGCAGCGTTCCCCCCCACCTGTCTCTGGGCTTTCTCTGTTCCTCCCCCCCTGGTTTGGGTCCTCTCGCCGCCATCATGAGCTCCATCTTACTCCTTGCTCGGGGACACACACACAGAGCCACCAACATGGCGGATCAGACAGATTCATTACCGTAGATACACAAACACGATAACACTCTTGTTGCCATTCAGAAGGAGAGTTATGGCCAGCGGTGTTTTGCCTACACTGTGTGGCTGTTGGTTTTAATAAGGGAAAGTGCTGTTGGAAGTGCAGTCTAATCCATACTAAGAGACGGTTCTTTACAAATCGTTTTATTGCATTGGTTATTGGTTATTGTTATGCTTGATGATGTCAACAATAAAACAAGTCTTTGCTCTCTCTCCTCCCAATCTCTCCTTCCCTCTTTCCAATCTCTCCTCTCTCTCTCCTTTTCTCTCCTTCTCTCTCCTCTCTCTCTCCTTCTCTCTCTCCCTCTCTCTCCTTGTTTCTCTCCTTTAGTTTAGTCTTTTTCACTCCACTGAGTCAGTCCAGCCTCTCTCGTGTTGGAGCCCCTCCCCCATCCCCCAAACCAACCAATCCTTGACCCCTGCCGAGGTCATCCAACCGCCGAGCCCCGCCCCCGAGGGTTTCCCGGCAACCGAGTCCGACGTCGCCATGGGGACCGAGGCAGACTGCTGGATGGACCTGCAGCCCCCTAAGCAGGTGGGTAACCACCAACCATCCCTCTGTCCAGAGTCGACCGAGTCGTTCACACGAGGACTCCCCGGTTCCCTCATCAGCCAATCACCATGAACCTCGCTCACTCTGCTTAGCGCTGGTTATTCTGTGTTGTGTTGACTGCGATGGAAATGTTCAGGTTTACGCAGAAAACAACCCTTTAAAGGAGGTCAAGACTTCAGGCAATTATTGAAGAACTATTTTATTAATGAGGACAGAGCGCGAGTCTGTTCACGGAGGAATTACTACAGTGAGTTCACTCCAACGACATAGTGAGTTCTGATTTGTTGACACGGTGGAAACTAGTTTATTGGTCTTAACTAAACAAATCATTCATTGGTCAAGGGAGGAACATGTGTTCCTTCCCAGTACTGAAAAGGACACGTATGCCAACTCGTATTATGATGGCTATGATGAACAGACAACACTAGCCTTCAGTGTCTCAGAGAAGCATGTTATCTCTTTGGTGCTCTGGCCTTCACTCTGACCCTTACCTCACATCTTAACAACAGCTCAGACTTGAACATCCGCTAGGATGCCCAAATTTGGCCTTTACATGACTCCACTGGGTTCTTTCTGTGTCAGTGTAAAGTACAAGCTTATTGGCTGTCAGTGTAAAGTATATGCTTATTGGCTGTGTCAGTGTAAAGTATATGCTTATTGGCTGTCAGTGTAAAGTATATGCTTATTGGCTGTGTCAGTGTAAAGTACAAGCTTACTGGCTGTCAGTGTAAAGTATATGCTTATTGGCTGTGTCAGTGTAAAGTATATGCTTATTGGCTGTCAGTGTAAAGTATATGCTTATTGGCTGTCAGTAATAAGGATATGCTTAATGGCTGTGTCAGTGTAAAGTATATGCTTATTGGCTGTGTCAGTAGTTGTGTTTTCTAAACCAACACATGCTGAGCCACTGAGTTGACAGTGCAGACCTAAGTGAGAGAAAGAACTGCCAGGAGTAAGTCAACATGAAAGATAAGAGCCAACCAGATGGAAGGAACAGGAAGGAAGAAAAGTAGGTGGTGAGAACAGAGGCAGCTGATTGGCTGGGGGTGTAATGACAGCGTGTGACGTCAACGCTGAGCTTCAAAAGCCAGAGGGTTATGAATAATGAATCCACAGGGAGTCCTTTGCAGCTTTTAAGGATGTTCTTTGAATAAAATAAATACATTGATTACTGTAGAATAGAGTAACTTAAATAACATGAAAATAAAAATGAGACGCTTTAAAGTGAATAACACCTTTCTGCACCGGTACAGGAAAAGCATTGGATACAAATATGTAACATGCAAAATTGTAAGTCAAACAAATATATTAAAATCTATAATGAATAATAAAACAGTGGACTTAAAAGCAACAAGCAAAATAAACACATTAAAATGAAATAAAAATGTAGAGTTAAAAGTTTAGTTTTTTTAAATATATTTTTTATATACAGGGCATTTTCTGCTTTAAATTGATAATAGAGTAGAAACAGACAGGAGAGAGAGATGGAGGGGAGGACATCATCGATCGAACCCAGGCCGCTGAGGTAAGGACTGGCCTTCAGTACACGCTTTTTACCTGGTGAGCTAAAGGTTAGCTTGAAAGAACAAAATGAGTAAGGCAGTGCGCTTTCTGATAGACTGTTAGGACTGACTACTATGGTAGTAGACTGTTTCAAAGTCTAGGGCTGGGACTGACATGGTAGTAGACTGTTTCAAAGTCTAGGGCTGGGACTACCATGGTAGTAGACTGTTTCAAAGTCTAGGGCTGGGACTGACATGGTAGGCTGTTTCAAAGTCTAGGGCTGGGACTGACATGGTAGACTGTTTCAAAGTCTAGGGCTGGGACTACTATGGTAGTAGACTGTTTCAAAGTCTAGGGCTGGGACTGACATGGTAGACTGTTTCAAAGTTTAGGGGCTGGGACTGTCGTGGTAGACTGTTTCAAAGTTTTCTATTTTGGCTTTAAGACTTCAGACTATGGACAACCATGGCGAACACAGACGATATCACAAGAAATATTTGTTGGTGGACCTGACCACCTGATCCACGTTGAAGGTTTAGATAACCTCTCATATGTGTGTGCCTGTGTGTGTGTGTGTGTCCTGCAGGCGGTATGCTCAGGGGAGTTATTGCTGTCCATCAGTTACCTCCCAGCAGCCAACAGACTTGGTGTGGTCGTAATGAAAGCCAGAGGACTGCACCGAGACACACTCCAACACTCCATTGGTACATCTTTAGAGATCTACTAACTCTATCTCAACCTATGGGTAACAGAGACACACTCCAACACTCCATTGGTACATCTTTAGAGATCTACTAACTCTAACTCAACCTATGGGTAACAGATACACATTCCAACACTCCATTGGTACATCTTTAGAGATCTACTAACTCTATCTCAACCTATGGGTAACAGATACACACTCCAACATTCCATTGCTACATCTTTAGAGATCTACTAACTCTATCTCAACCTATGGGTAACAGATACACACTCCAACACTCCATTGGTACATCTTTAGAGATCTACTAACTCTATCTCAACCTATGGGTAACAGAGACACACTCCAACACTCCATTGGTACATCTTTAGAGATCTACTAACTCTAACTCAACCTATGGGTAACAGATACACACTCCAACACTTCATTGGTACATCTTTAGAGATCTACTAACTCTATCACAACCTATGGGTAACAGATACACACTCCAACACTCCATTGGTACATCTTTAGAGATCTACTAACTCTATCACAACCTATGGGTAACAGATACACACTCCAACACTCCATTGGTACATCTTTAGAGATCTACTAACTCTATCTCAACCTATGGGTAACAGATACACACTCCAACACTCCATTGGTACATCTTTAGAGATCTACTAACTCTATCTCAACCTATGGGTAACAGATACACACTCCAACACTCCATTGGTACATCTTTAGAGATCTACTAACTCTAACTCAACCTATGGGTAACAGATAGATACTCTATAGGTACATCTTTAGAGATCTACTAACTTTAACATACACAAGGATATCTATCCAGCATGTCTTTGGTAAGTCCATCGAGCAAAAATGACCAAGTAGAAACATTCTTTTGATGGCACTTTGTGTTATATATAGATGTAAATGGCGTACAAAACGATAGATTCACTGCATGCCTAATCTTAGTGGTACCACTACATCCTATTCATTCCGCTAAAATATAAAGTGTTCTTCTTCTCTCTGCTGCTTTCCTCTATATTTCTCTCCCCTGGTCTAACCTCTGACCCTTCCCTCTGCAGAGCTGTGGGTGAAACTGTGTCTGAAACACGAGGGCACCCGCCTCAAGAAGAAACAGACCCGACGAGTCAAGCACCAGATGACGCCGGTCTGGAACGAGATGCTGATGCTGGAGGTTCCCCGGGACCTGCTGGAGAAGTCCCGGCTGGAGCTGGAGCTGTGGAACCAGGTGTCCCCAGGGAAGCAGCTCTCCCTGGGCCGCTTTGAGCTGGGACCGCAGGCCCCCGGCCCCGGGCATCAGCACTGGAAGCAGATGCTTGCTAATCCCCGCAAGCAAATCGCTATGTGGCACTCACTGTCAGTCTGATGTCACCCACTGTCACCACCAACAAACCCCAGAGCCTAAGCAATCCCTAATGCCTACGGCAAAGCTGTGTGTTAGGTTTACTGGTCATCTGTATATTGTCAAAAATTGTATTGAATTAAATCCCAAAATGTAAAGCAAACCGTGAAGAAATGGCTTTTGTTGATTTGGGCAGTCATTTATTCACAAAGGGACGTTTTTTTGCTGTGTGGCTTTAGTGTAACTCTGCCACAACCCTTTCACCCACGTTTGACACTGTAAGTGCAAAGTGTGAGGGACATATCCATCATGGAGTTCACTGCTTTTTGGGGTTGTGAGTATGTACATACACTCACCAAGCACTTTCTTAGGAACGCAATCCTTGGTAGGGTCTCCCTTTGTTCCCCAAACAGCTTTGATTCTTAGTGGTATTGATTCCACAAGATGTTGGAAACATTCCTTTGAGATGATGGTCCATGTTGACATTATTTTGTATTCCGCAATTCCAGCAGATCTTTGAGGTGCACTTTCAAGCTGTGAACCTCACGTTCTACCAGGTTCTACCAGGTTCTACCATATTCCAAAGGTGACCCAACCGCAACCACTGAGTAACACACTCTTAGACTGCTCCAGATACCATCAAGCAAAGGCCAAGACACAAACATCTAAAGAGAGACGATCTCAGGCCAACATGTTCCTGTCTGTCCCTGGAATCTGTTTGTGGGGTCTCGCCTGGATCTGTGGAGGCTGGGTATGCTATCATGCAGTACCCATCTACACCAGTCGTTAAAATAGATTTGAAGTGCTTGTGCCAATGTTACCATGTCATCCATTATACGAATGATTCTGACTAATTCTGTTCCAAATCACATGATTTACCTGTTTAGAATGCACCACTGTTCCTACCGCCGTGAATGTAAGCGTGATTGTTCCAGGATTTGAACGGTGACTCGAAGTTCAGAGCACTTTAAAGATGCACCCAAGGTAGCTTCATTGGATCCAAGTTTGTGTCAAAACATCTATACACATACTGTACCACCAACTCTTAGCACACCTCTAGAAAAGGTTTGTCAGGGTTTAGCTATAAATATTCCCCATCAATTGCAGGAGTTAGATGTTCGCTGAATGCACCAGTAGGTCAGTATTGGCTTTGTATTTCATCTGCTTACATTTCACTCCCTATGGTCTGAACGCTGCACCCTGGCTCACATAGTCCGTACAATGCGGTATGCACCCACGGATTGTCGGGCTAAGTACAAGTTAGATTTAGACACTCACCAACAGAATGTCTGGACTGGGATGGTCGGCGCTCTGTGCCACCTGATATCCAAATCAGGTACTAATCTAGAATTCTTATTTTAAATCTTTATTAAAAACTCATATGCACAAATGTCTCTTCTTTGAACCCTTATTATTATGTCATTATGATGTAAGCAGTTAATATATGTACCATGATGCAACGTTTGACCAATTTAGCCTTTGGGAACGCTTTGCTTAGGACTTGTTTCTTAACGGATGATTTTGAGTGGAACTACTATTAATGTAAACTTCCGCTGTCGTCCTTGTTCGACGAGGTTTGATTTTAAATTCTGCTGCTAGCATAATCTTGTTGGTTTAAAAAACATTCCTTGGAACAGAAGATCGAATTATTGGTTTCTAGAAATATCTCCAGAATTAAGAAAAAAAAAACACAACAGTAGGACTGACTTGATAATGTTTTCAGTAAGATAAAGTTAGCTTGCAACAATGTGTTTCACCCTAACCCTCATTGACATGTTCTCAATACAGTAACGTTATTAACTTTTTGTAGGCTAACGATAGCTAGATAACATGTTTATTGAAATCCAGCTAAATAACCATAATTAACGTTGGCTCGCTAACTAGAATATACTGCAGTCTAAACATACACGTTACATTGTATAGCTAGCAGAACCCAAGAAGCGTATGTGCTCCGTTGGTGGCGTGGTATCTGGCTTTCCTCTAGCGGATTGTCTAACCAATCTGTTGAAATTCAATTACTAATATAGCCTTACTGCGACACAAAATAACGTTTTTAAATAAACGTTAGATATCAGCGTGGGGAAGTTGGTCAGGGTTGAGTTAGATGGGGTTGTCATTCAGTAGGCATGCAGCTTTAGGCACAGAAACATCTCCTTAATGAAAGTAAAGGATCAGCTGGGGAAAGGGACACCATGATGAACTTTGAGTTAAAACACTTATAAACCTTTACTTCAAACAATTTGTCCAAGATGTACAAGATGACCACCAGCAGCACATCTATGTGAAGAATAGCAATTGGTAAGGGTGCACTATTGTCAGATTTAAAGCTGTATCAATCATTCGGGCTGTGACAGCATTTGAGCCCAGCTAAACCTTTTCTTGACAAATATATCAGATTTTTCCAGAGGCTGCCATGGAGCCCCCAGGGGCGTTTTCAGCATCCCTGGGCCCCCTACACACTATACTGGCCTTGCTGCCCAAAGGCCTGTGCCTGGGACCCTCTAAGGCTTGTGAGGGCCGGCCTGGGCTCTGGTGGGTTGGCCTGGCCGCAGAGAGTGGGGCGCTCCTGGGTCTGGAAGAAACCAGTGCCTGGGATGTTGGTCCAAGGCCAGGAGAAGAGAAAGACGAGACTGAAGAGGTATAGAACAGTAAACCTGTAAACTTGTCTACCCTAACCCTAACCCGTAAACTTGTCTATGCGTCAACATAAGTTCATGTTACTTACTGAAGAGGCATGGAACAGTAAACCTGTGAACATGTCTATGCGTCAACATAAGTTCATGTTACTTACTGAAGAGGTATGGAACTGTAAAACTGTAAACTTCTTTTTCTATGCGTCAACATGAATTCATTTTGTAACCTCAACGTGCGGTTAGATACTGCTAAATCATTGGAATTTGTTCATGAACAAGTACAATGTAATTTTGGTCTAAGACATGACTAGTCAGCATCTTTAAACATGTACTGGATTTGGACACTTCCCTATAGTGTAGAAACCCTCTATACTGCTGTATGCTTCGTCAAATACCTGTCAACCCATGTAATGTAAGAAAGAACCTTGATAAGATTTTTCCAAATGTTTATATGTTTGTACGGTTTTAAGCTGTAAATTTACATAAATATCCTTTCCCTTTTCCCTATTGCTGCTGCGGTTGTCTAGACTCTGGTGGAAGTGCATCAAAATGATGTATTCGATGAAGCTTTTTGGATCAGGTAAGCTTAACACAGTATCTCATAACACATTTACGTTTGGCAGCAGACCATATCAAAATAGTCATAATATTAGGAAATAAAACAGTTTCTATACATTTCTAGTCTGCACGTAGAAAAACGTAAACTATTTAACAGTTATAAATAGAAATGAACAATTAAAACAAAACAACAATGCAAAATGAGGACTGCAAATATGAACGTATATGTTGCTATTGAATGTGGTGTCTTTGGCAGGTTGGCTTGCAGTGTGCAGAGCAGGGAGCAGCAGAATGTGGACGTGGGACACTGCGCTGATGGCAGGAAGTGTTTGCGTGCGTACCAGGACATCGGGACCGGAAGTGAGCTGTTGCTCTACGCTGGAGCCAGAGGTACAACACAGGACCAGGCCGGCGGAGGAACTATCCAATCAGCAGTGAAACCTTGCAATCAAAGACGACCTCGTGGGGCCCTGGATGACAGCTTGGCTGGAATACAATACAAAGGTAACGTGCACACGCTCTCGTGTTATTTCAAACGTTTCTAAGATGCACAGTGTTCATGCCACATTTGTACATCGCACAGGTTGCACGCAGGGCTCCTCAAAGCAGACAGAAGACGTAGATTCCCCGGGCTTTGCCGCGGTGAAAGCGGTCGAGGCGGCGGAGGAGGAGGAGAGAGGAGAGGCCGGGGAAGAGGAGAGGCTGAAGGAGGAGCACCCGGAGGAGGAGAGAGGAGAGGCCGGGGAAGAGGAGAGGCTGAAGGAGGAGCACCCGGAGGAGGAGAGGAGAGGCCTGAGAGGGGTCAAGAGGAATAAGGCCGCTATTTCTAAAAGGAAGCAAAGAGCAAGCACAGCTACAGTCAAACGCGCACTCAAAGATCCACGCCCAGACGTGTCCAGGGACACTCAGCCCCTCCCGGAGGAAAACCCTGTCGTCGGCCGAGCCGCAGCCCAGGAGAGTGAGGCGCAGGCCGGCCTCGCCGCCTCAGGAGAGCCCCAGCCCGGTCCTCAAATGTCCCTGGGTACCAGCCCGGCCTCCCGGTCCGTCGCGGCTGTCAGGACCAGCTCTCGCCTGGCGGCCAAGCCCCGCAGGGTCCACTGCCTGGCCCCCCAGCCGTCCCACTCCAGACTACATCCCCCATCAGCCCTCGGCCCGTCCCTCCCCAGGAAACTCCGGCCCCAGCCCTCTGAGCAGGAGCCGGCCCTGGGAACGCCCTCGGGGACTTCTGCCAAAGGGCCGGAGGAGGTCGCCGGGGACGACGAGGGCGGCGCCGGGAGGACGGCCGGCGTTGCCACGGGAACGGAGGACGAGGAGGCGCCCGTTGCCAGGGCGAGGCGCTACCCCTGCCCCAAGTGCGACAAGAGCTTCTACCAGCTGTGCCACCTGAAGAAGCACCAGTACACCCACTCCGCCGTCAAGCCCTACGTCTGCTCCCAGTGCGGCAAGAACTACAGCTCCCTGGAGAACTACAAAGCCCACGAGCTCCGGCACCGCGGCGAGAGGCCCTTCCCCTGCCCGCAGTGCCCCAAGAGCTACGGGCTGGCGCGGGACCTCCGGGAGCACATGGTGCTGCACACGGGCCAGAAGCCCTTCGTCTGCCCGGCCTGCGGGAAGGCCTTCGCCCGCCGGCCGTCGCTGCGGTCCCACCGCCTGGCCCACTGCGACAAGGCCGGCGGGGGGGCGTGGCCCGCCGCCAAGCGCCGCTGCCCCGTGTGTGCCAAGGAGCTGGCCAACTCGGGCTCGCTGCGGAACCACATGCGCCTGCACACCGGGGAGAAGCCCTACCAGTGCCCGCACTGCGGCCGGGCCTTCCGGCAGAGAGGGAACCTGCTGGGCCACCTGAGGACTCACACCGGGGAGAAGCCCTACCGCTGCCCCCACTGCCCTCAGGTGAGAGGAACCCTACCCCTGCCCTCAGGTTAGAGGCACCCTATCCCAGGTGAGAGGAACCCTACCCCTGTCCTCAGGTTAGAGGCACCCTATCCCAGGTGAGAGGAACCCTACCCCTGCCCTCAGGTTAGAGAAGCCCTACCCCTGCCCCCACTGCCCTCAGGTGAGAGGAACCCTACCCCTGCCCTCAGGTTAGAGGCACCCTATCCCAGGTGAGAGGAACCCTACCCCTGCCCTCAGGTTAGAGGCACCCTATCCCAGGTGAGAGGAACCCTACCCCTGTCCTCAGGTTAGAGGCACCCTATCCCAGGTGAGAGGAACCCTACCCCTGCCCTCAGGTTAGAGAAGCCCTACCCCTGCCCCCACTGCCCTCAGGTGAGAGGAACCCTACCCCTGCCCTCAGGTTAGAGGCACCCTATCCCAGGTGAGAGGAACCCTACCCCTGCCCTCAGGTTAGAGGCACCCTATCCCAGGTGAGAGGAACCCTACCCCTGCCCTCAGGTTAGAGAAGCCCTACCCCTGCCCCCACTGCCCTCAGGTGAGAGAAGCCCTACCCCTGCCCCCACTGCCCTCAGGTGAGAGAAGCCCTACCCCTGCCCTCAGGTTAGAGGAACCCTATCCCAGGTGAGAGGAACCCTACCCCTGCCCTCAGGTTAGAGAAGCCCTACCCCTGCCCCCACTGCCCTCAGGTGAGAGAAGCCCTACCCCTGCCCTCAGGTTAGAGGAACGCTATCCCAGGTGAGAGGAACCCTACCCCTGTCCTCAGGTTAGAGGAACCCTACCCCTGCCCTCAGGTGAGAGGAACCCTACCCCTGCCCTCAGGTTAGAGGAACCCTACCCCTGCCCTCAGGTGAGAGGAACCCTACCCCTGCCCTCAGGTGAGAGGAACCCTACCCCTGCCCTCAGGTGAGAGGAACCCTACCCCTGCCCTCAGGTTAGAGGAACCCTACCCCTGCCCTCAGGTGAGAGGAACCCTAGCCCTGCCCTCAGGTGAGAGGAGGAGATGCTAGGTTTCTTAACAGAAGGATTTTAGAACAAACCTCTAAAGAGCCAACTTAAGATGTGTGCTGTGTAACGCTAGATTTCTACAAATAGGCTCTCAATACTTAACAGGGGCATTTTTGAACAAACCTCTCGAAATTCCCCTTGAGATGTGAGTGTTCAATGCCAATGCTGTCCAACCTATCGGAGTTGTGTTTTCTTTGCCCCCCCCCCCCCCCAGACCTTCTCCCAGGGTCCGGAGCTGCGTCGCCACCTCATCTCCCACACGGGCGAGGCCTACCTCTGCACGGTGTGCGGCAAGGCCCTGCGCGACCCCCACACGCTGCGCGCCCACGAGCGCCTCCACGCGGGCGAGCGGCCGCACGGCTGCGAGCTGTGCGGCAAGGCCTACGTGCTGGCCACCAAGCTGCGCCGCCACCTCCGGTCCCACCTGGAGGACAAGCCACACCAGTGCACTGTCTGTGGTGCCAGCTACACCCTCAGGCAGAGCCTGCGCCGGCACCAGACGCAGCACGGGGGGGGGGCGGGCGGCGGGGAGAGGGCGCGCTGCGCGGAGGTGGAGGAGGCCGTGGCCGGCCTGGCGCTCCGACACCCCCGGCCGGTCAAAGGTCGACCCCGGAAGAGCCTGGTGCCGGCGGGGGGCGGGCCGAGCGTCGGGGGCCCCCGGGGCCGAGCGGGGGGGTGGGGCCGGCGGGCGGAGGACGCGGGCCGGCAGGGGAAAGGGGCGGGAGAGGAAGTGATGCGGGGGGTGATGGCGGACGCGGACGTGAGGTGCGTGGCGTTCCAGGAGGAAGGGGGACAGCCAATGGGGGAGCTGGTGATCCTACAGGGGGAGGAGGGCCTCTGCACGGTGGCCCAGACTGTGGAGATTGAGACGGACTGACACACACACACACACACACACACACACACACACACACACACACACCTGTTTCTTTGTCTCACGACTGTTATGCTATGGGCTCAAGACTGTCCCGCAACATTGCTTAGTGTGTTGTAAGGTACCAACTGTCTTGTAAATCTTCAAACGCTGCTTACCCTGTTTTTTCTACCTGAAGATACATAAGATATTGCAGCGTAAAACCCTACACTTACCACTAAATGTAAGTAAGTAATGCTGCCCAAAGTGCTCAATTCTTAGTGTGAAATACCAACCAAAATGAACCGTTTTGCTATTTTGGAGGAGTTAGTAGCTTCTTTTTCCTGTCTCAGGACAGTGTGGCTCCTATCTGTGGATGTGGGTGTTGAGAGTGGTAGTCAATATTGGTTCTAGAAGTTTGGGCTGGACCTTGTCTCCGAGGGCACCAGATGTTTGAACCACGTGCGCACATACACACACACACACACACACACACACATTAGGAAAAAATGACTGGGCGTTGTAGATTTATGATCAGTTAAGCTTTTTGGGTGATCAGTGCAGTGTGCACTAAGCTTTAATCAGTCATGAGTCATATTGAATCAATGTTTTCCTTTTAGTAAGGTTACTAGGAAAACCTGTTGAAGTTGAGGTTCAATACCTCATCGTCAGGCAACGTTGAAATCACTTAAAGTTGTTCAAAATCTATCACTAATGAAATATGTACTGTTTTTCCTCCACTTTTTGTATTAAAATTATTTCTATTTGTATCAGAATTTGAAGGAATCAGTAACTGCTGAGGTACTTTTTGTTGAATAAGTCTAACTGTGCGTCCTGTTATCTGAGAACAAATATTTCGTTTGACCAGAGTTAATAAATGATCTGCCTTGGCAACACATATGAGGGTTGTCTTCAGCTGTCTTGGCCATAGAATGGTGGCACAAATCCTAATTCATAAAGCCCTTGGGTCCTTTCATTGTGCACATTGTGTAATTCCAAATAATGGAAATAAAGCGGGAGGGATCCTAATTCTGTAACCACATGGATAACCCACGGCTACAAGGCAGGGCACAACCCTGGGAATTCTGTCTGTGTTCCAATTGTGTGGCACCCTTCTCCCAATGCAACTTCCACTTGACCTCACGGGCATTTCACGCAGGGCCGTTTCTAGCTTTTGGAGGGCCCGGAGCAAAATGTTGTTTGGTGGGCCCCTATTTGGTGAAACTATTGTAGGGGAATCCCAAACCCTCTAAGGTGGTACAGTGGCATGCATTTAACTTTTAAATGCATCAATCTGGTGCACTTTAAGAGATCCATTGAAAATATATGCATATAATTGTTTTCACTTAGCCCACAACGGTGGTTGTTCACCAATACAGACCGGTCATATTCCTTTCTAGAGAAAGAAAATACTAAAATGACACCTTGGGGGGCCCTGGTTGCTCCGGGGGCCCTATGCGACCGCATAGTCCGCATATAGCAAGGCACGGCTCTGACTTAACGACTTACAAAACAAAAGTCTGCAAGTAAAGGGATCATCTTGGCGGTTTTTGCTGAATACCCCCTACATCTGCTGAGTCGTCCTTTTGGCCTGCAGTCCAATACTACCAATGGGCCACAGCAGGCAGCAACCCCATTGAGAGATAGGGGAGGGGACAGAGACAGTTTGTTTTTAGGCCTGGCGTTCAGTTGATCACAGGCAGCAGACATTCCATCTAGCGGCTAAGGCATTTCCACAGCGGGGAAAGACTTTCTTAGCGGTCTGAGAAACTAACCATCGGGGTAATTTTTTGAAAGGCCTGTTTAAAGAGAAGCCTAAAGAAAGAAGCCAGGAGGTCTCTACTCAAAGTCCAGGACGGCAGAAACCATGTCTAGCCTGGCAACAGTCGCTGCGACATCTTTTTTGCTATTGTTACTAACTCCAGCCCTGCAGAGCAGCCTGGCGGATCATGGTGAACCAATTTTTACCTGTTTGAATAGATCATTATTTATTATAAATATTATTCTAGAAGTGAAGTCAGCGTGGAGTTTTGTTGTAATGTTGTCAGCGTCAGAGTGTGTGAGTGTGTGTGTGTGTGTGTTTGCGTCTAGTCTTCCTGGCCAGTCAGCAGGCGTCTCAGGTGCTGGTGCGTTCCCGGAGAGCCAACTCCATGCTGGAGGAGGTCAAAGCGGGGAACCTGGAGCGGGAGTGTGTGGAGGAGGTGTGCGACCACGAGGAGGCCCGGGAGGTGTTTGAGCAGCCCACCAACACGGTGAGCCTTCCTGTCCGCTGTCCCGGCGTTCCGCCGAGATCTTTGCTGAACGCTGTAACGTTACCCAGCGTGTATACGGAAGGCGTGCTGTGACGCAAAATGGCTGCTAACCAGCAACACCAATGTGTGACACACACACACACATTCAGCAGAGCAAAAGTAGGGCTTCGTGGAGTGGACTTGTATGTGTTGATAAATTCACTGTCTGTCCCCTTGCAGGAATTATTCTGGGGCAAATATATCGGTACGTTTTATTCTTTCCTTCTGGTATTATCTGTGTGTTTGTGGGAGTTTATTTGTGCTGAAACCATGTCCGGTTAAAGTAAATAAAAGTATTGAACAGGCCAAAGTCCAAGAGGGACGGTGACACCCCATTCAATCTGTCTTCTAACTGGTTCACAGATACATCCCATAATAAGGTCTGAACAGGCAGTTTCTATCTATCTATCTATCTATCTATCTATCTATCTATCTATCTATCTATCTATCTATCTGTCTGTCTGTCTGTCTGTCTGTCTGTCTGTCTGTCTGTCTGTCTGTCTGTCTGTCTGTCATACTATACTGTATATCTACCTGTCTGTCTGTCTGAAAATACATCCATCTACCTGTCTGTCTTGTCAGCGTGTAACGGCCGGATTCTTCCAAGGAACAAGGACAACATCAATCTGTTGAGAAGATGTGTAGAAGGTAATTACATTCTTTATGTAAGCATTCAAACATTGCTTTGATTAACCTGCAGTCCTGTCATACAACCATCCATCCATCGTGTAGTTTTTCCTGTAAATGTTCCTGTTTGTTGTCTTAATCCTATTACTAATGTGTCACCATTAAATATCTATTATTCATCATCTATCATGCTGTCAGACATCTTTGAACTAGTTGATTGTGAGGCCAGCTGATCAAGAAACCATTTTTTTTATGGAAATCATACAAGAATTTGACAAGCTAAAATCATGTTTGCAGATTGTTCTGGAACAACTGTTTGTTTTTAAACATTTTTATTATTTATCTATAATGTAGTATCTATTTGGTGGATTTGAAATGTGTAGACACATTTGATTCTAAGGGAGAGGTTCAATAGGAATGTTCACTTGCAGTGAGCATCAGGCAGGGTTACCTGTCTTAGTGAAGCCCCAGGCCTTTAAATGTTCTGTGCACGGCCCTGGTTAACAGACTGTAATGGGCTCAAGCTGTCATGGACTCAGGACATCAACCTGTTGAAAGATTGTATGGCAGGTAAACAAGCATTCATTTATATTTTGATATGAATAATTATGAAACCTTTTTTTTTAATTTGGCACATCCACCCTTTCCTCATTAATACTTTCATTCATTCATACTTTTTGTAATTTCATGTATTCTCTGACTTTATTTGGTCAGTTAAGGGGAGTCTTATAGAAATGTTGGCTTCTAATAGTGTGCTTTGCGTGTTTATTGCAGGTGTGTGTGCAGCTGGAGATGGTGCGAATTACATTGGGAACGTCTCCATTACTGTAACAGGGAAGAGATGTCAACACTGGAAGAGCAACTTCCCTCATCCCATCATTCTGTACGTACCTTAACTTCCCTCATCCCATCATTCTGTACGGACCTTAACTTCCCTCATCCCATCATTCTGTACGGACCTTAACTTCCCTCATCCCATCATTCTGTACGGACCTTAACTTCCCTCATCCCATCATTCTGTACGGACCTTAACTTCCCTCATCCCATCATTCTGTACGGACCTTAACTTCCCTCATCCCATCATTCTGTACAGACCTTAACTTCCCTCATCCCATCATTCTGTACGTACCTTAACTTAACTCGAGGCGGTGGGGGGTGGTGGTGGTAAGGTGGGGGCCTTTTGGAGGTGTCGTGGGCTCAATTTAACGAAACATCCGGGATGGAAGGTGCCCACTTGAAAACCCCAATGATATATCTGCTCTCAACCCAAACCCTTTCTAAATATTAATTTTTAGCTCAATGTGCATTTAGGCATTAGGGATATTATTACACCATATCCTGTGTATCTGGAAATAAACTCACGCCGTCACGCTTTACATATCCTAAACCATAATGTATATATTCCTGAGTAACCTATCTAACCATCTTTTAAGGGGATTGACAGGTAATCACTGGGACTGGTAGTATTTATGGATTATTCTGCTTACGGATTCCGATCTTCATTGTCTCTGTTTAAACAGTCTATGACTCCGTGGAATGCATTGAGCTATGATTTATTCCACAGGGATATACTCGCTCTATTATCGCAGGAATCCAAACTTCACTGATTATGTGTCCACACCATATTACCAAAGGTGCAGATTCCTCCTGGGTGCCAACATTCTGACCTCAATCTGGTACTATTCTCCTTTTCCAGGGAGTTCAATGCTTCGGCGCACAACAGCGTCCTTCTGGAGAACTTCTGCCGTAACCCTGACAACAGCCCTCGGGGCCCTTGGTGCTACACCAAAGACGCCACCGTTAATAAGGAGCCCTGCACCGTCCCTCGATGTGGTATAACCCTCTTACATGTTGCTCTAGACCTCCATCTCCCTCAATCTATTTCTCATTCTCTGTTGCTCTAGCCTTCCAGTTCCCTCAATCTATTTCTCCGTCTCTGTTGCTCTAGACCTCCATCTCCCTCAATCTATTTCTCCTTCTCTGTTGCTCTAGCCTTCCAGTTCCCTCAATCTATTTCTCCGTCTCTGTTGCTCTAGCCTTCCAGTTCCCTCAATCTATTTCTCCTTCTCTGTTGCTCTCCCTCCCCACCCAGGTGAGCTCTTTGTCCCGCCCACCTTGGCCCCCAAACCACCAGTGAAGAAGACAGTGTGTCTGACCAATCACGGCCTGGATTACAGCGGGGACCTGTCTGTTTCTATGAACGGCTACAGGTGTCTGCCCTGGGCCTTGGCCCAGATCACCGCCCTCAGCAAGGGGAAGGAGTTCATGCCAGAGGTCAAGCTGGTGGGCAACCACTGCCGTAACCCCGACGACGACCCCGAGGGCCCCTGGTGCTACGTGGCTTTGCACGGCAACACCACCATCGACTACTGTGACCTGGAGCTCTGTGGTGAGGCACACATGCACACACACACACACACACACACACACCACCATCGACTACTGTGACCTGGAGCTCTGTGGTGAGGCACACACACACACACACACACCACCATCGACTACTGTGACCTGGAGCTCTGTGGTGAGAACCGCACACACACACACACACACACACACACACACCACCATCGACTTTGGAAAACAAAGACATTGGAAAAACAATACTGATAAAGGGCAGCCGTGGCTGCTTAACATTTCAGTCCTATGAACAGAAAACACACGCTAAGAGCACGGGGTACGAAGGAGATTGAACTGTGTTTTGCGTTGTGTGTCCCCCCCCCCCCCCCCAGAGGAGTTTCTGGGCAGTGAGGTGGACAGTACGGGGGGCAGGGAGCGTACCACCCTCGCAGGACCGAGGAAAAGCTTCTTCAGCCCCCGCAGCTTTGGAAACGGCGAGCAAGGTGACCACCGCCCCGTGCATGCCCCCCCCCCCCGTGTGTCTACCCAGACAGACGTAGGGCCCGCGTCTGTGTGTGCTATCCCGTGGGGCAGCTATCCTCACTGTTCTTGTGTGTGTGTGTGTCAGTGTGCGGCGAGCGGCCTCTGTTCGAGAAGCAGAGCGTCCAGGATGCCAAGGAGAAGGAGCTGCTGGAGTCGTACCTGGCCGGCCGCATCGTGGGTGGCGACGACGCCGAGGTGGCCAGCGCCCCGTGGTAGGCCCAACGACAGCCCCCACCCTGCTTTGACACCCACACATCCAGAATGTATCGTGTGTGTGTGTGTGTGTGTGTGTGTCCTCATGTGAGTGGGGGGTTACCGACCCCCCTCCAGGCCTCTGAGGCGACTTGTCTTTGCGTGTGTTTGGCAGGCAGGTGATGCTGTACAAGCGTAGCCCCCAGGAGCTGCTGTGCGGCGCCAGTCTGATCAGCGACGAGTGGATCCTGACGGCCGCACACTGCATCCTCTATCCGCCCTGGAACAAGAACTTCACCACGGACGACATCTTGGTGCGACTGGGGAAACACAACCGCGCCAAGTCAGCCTCTTCACTTCTTCTCATCCTCCTTTGTCTTTAGGAACAATGACTAACTTAGACCTGTTCATCTTTTCTTATTTTGAACGTCCCCATGAATCATTTAGGACTCTGTATGGTCTACGTAATAACTTATGAATAGGCTTGGAGTATTTTGTCAGTGGTGGGGGAAAAAAAAAGGTTAAGAACTTTTCAGTCCTATTTCATTTTCTGTCAAAATAATAATAGTAATAAGAAGAAGAATAAAAAGAGCTAGTGTCTAAACTGTGTATCAACCGCTTGTGTAGATTTGAAAAGGGCACCGAGAAGATTGTGGCTATCGATGAGATCATTGTCCACCCAAAGTACAACTGGAAGGAGAACTTGAACCGAGACATCGCCCTGCTCCATATGAGGCGGCCCATCACCTTCACCGACCAGATCCACCCCGTCTGCTTGCCCACCAAGAAGGTGGCCCAGTCGTACGTCCATGCCACACACACACACACACACACACACACACACACACACACACACACACACACTCTCACACACATGTATTTGATCTGATAGCAGATAGCTGTTATATGTCCTTACTGTTTCCTTAGCTGATGTACACGTGTTCTTTAATTCTACAGACACACACACACACACACACACACACGCACATACACGCACACACACCCAGGTTAGTAATTGGCTGTTATCTGTTCTTGCTGTTTGCTGAAGTGTGTATTTTCTCTGTAAGCCTCAGGCCTTAAAATACCCTCTCTCCATTGGTCAGGCTGATTGTGTTGCTGGCTGTAAGTGGCTGATCTCTCCTACCCCCGTGTGTTTCTATTGGCCAGGCTGATGTTTACAGGCTTTAAGGGCCGTGTGACTGGCTGGGGGAACCTGAAGGAGACTTGGAGCTCCAATAGCAGAAACCTGCCCAGTGTCCTCCAGCAGATCCATCTACCAATCGTAGAGCAAGACACCTGCCAGGCGTCCACCTCCATCCGCATCACAGACAATATGTTCTGCGCTGGTCAATAGACTTTTAATTACCACTATACGTTATACTAGATAACCAACAGTTATGTCATATAACTATAGTAATTCACCATATCTATCTATATATATATATTTCCTGATCTTGTCCTCTGTGTTTGTGCTTTAAGGCTACAAGCCTGACGAGACCAGGCGTGGTGATGCCTGTGAGGGGGACAGTGGGGGGCCATTTGTAATGAAGGTAAACAAATATCAAATATTCACAGACACACAGAACGTTATATATCCTCTAGTTCACCAGGTAAAAGTCTCATTGAGATTCAAATCTCATTTTCTAGACTTATTCTCTCTCAAAGGATATTTCAGGAATTTGTATTTCACGGGCCCATGATAAGCAGTAAGAGTCCAGACTCCATTTTGCGCCAGCTAAATGGAAGTGAATTCTACGCCTTTCTTTTAACAACGCTCTTGCCGCTCCCTTCTAGAACCCGGAGGATAACCGCTGGTACCAGATCGGCATTGTGTCATGGGGCGAGGGCTGCGACCGGGACGGGAAGTATGGCTTCTACACTCACCTGTTCCGCATGCGCCGCTGGATGAGGAAGGTCATCGACAAATCCGGAGGAGAGGATGACGACTGATCACATTCCGAGATGTTTTCCTATTCCCAAAAATCGTTGGAAATAAAGCTTCACCGTTTCACACAAAATGCTGTTGTGCGCCACAATTGAATACGTAATTAATTGCCTGTCTTTTACATTCAAGAATGAGAGACCGACAATGAGAATGTCTATTTGAATTATAATAATAAAAGGCACCTCAAGTTCCCTGAAGAAAATGTATGTTTGGTCAGTCTAGCATTAAACTTCTCTAAAGGTCATTAGTGAGATATCGTCACTTAAATGGTGTAATGTGAACATTTTTGTTTTTAATTGAACATTAAACATTCATGGTTTTCATGTAATTTGAGAAAACAATATATAATATTTCCCTACTTAGCGTCATTGGCTTCTTGTCAAATCCAAAATAACACAAAAAGGTACCCCATTAACGTATTCTTCACGTAGTCACCATATTACAAAATGTAGATAACCTTATCTCCAAATAGGCCTAACTGATCAAAAGGTACATTTTTATGAACAATATTGTGAACGTGGTCAGTATTGAGTCTGGTTTTCCATAAGCACACGAAACACATACCCTAATGTATTATTTTTAATTATATTAAATGTATATAAGAATAACGCAATTGAAATAGTTGCAATATTTACATGAAAATACTTGTTTTAACCAAAACAATAGGCCTACTCCGTTTCCATATTTTCAAATCAAACTTAAAATTGTTCAAGTGAAAGAAATTGTCCATTTAATTTTCAATTTCCAATTAATGAAAGCTAATTTTCCAAGTTCTGTGTAAACATTTGGGCTAAAATGACTTCATTAATCCTGAGGGAAATGTGTCTACAACACATACAGCGCAGTATGCTGTTAAAATACAAATACGATGGTGCATTCGGTAGTCTCTCACCTAAGCCCATACATATCGTAGCCTCCGTGCAACTGCCATCAACCAGCTTATTGTACTGCCCATCGTACAACACACCTGTGGTCATGATGACAGTGTATGATTGTGCAAAAAGAGTAAAATCCTTATCAACATAAAATTATAATAAGGTGTGCATGTGTACAATTATAGGCAGCGTAACTGGGGTTAGCCACTGGCTGAATTACCATTTGTGCTGATGTTGATGTGATTTACTTGTATTTTTAATGACGCAAACTAGCAAGCTAGCTTGTACAATTTATGTGGCTTGAAAATTGTACAAATGTTTATTGTTTACGCATGCGTGATCTCTAACACCTGTTTCAACCTGTTTCTTGTTCTGGGCTGGTTTACAATGGAGTCCTGCATTCCCTGAACAGCAGGAGACTAGTTTTACTGCTGGCATTCTGAACCCAGCTAGACTGCAGACCGGATGTTTGTGTAGTAGTCTGCAAGCTGTCAACAGTCAGAAACTCAGCAAAGGCTAGCTACGTATTCAACCACGGCGTCACGGAGTAAATGGTAAATCTCACAATTGATATGTTATTCTATGTTATTACGGCATGTGTTAAACCATCAATAACATGGCAAACATAGCTGACGTTACGTTAGCAGCTTACAAGGGTTAGCTAGCTACTAGCACTACTAGCTAACTTAGCACTCGCTTGCCAACATCTACCATCAGCTAAAGTTGTTTGTTTGCAACACTAGTTCGCTACATCAGCAAATTTTAACTGGCGTGTCACTTGATCGGCTAGACCAGGTCATGCAGTTGTTGTCTAGCTAGCTGCGTTGAAATATATTCATGTGCATGTAAATTAGCTAGCTAGTAGTACTAACGTCAGTGGGTTACACTTCCCCTTGAGCAGTAAGAGGTGAATTCCAAAGTTAGCTAATTTAGCTACTAGTAACAACACCTTGCTATGCTATCGAACAACTGGTTATTTAGCGACAACGTTACGGACTATTTGGATTCAATAAGCTGTCGATGTAATAGTAGCATCTGGTTACTACTGCTAGCTGAACAAATCAATGTGGTTTCCAGTTAGAGCTAACTTGCTTGGATGCTGAACTCCAGACTGGCACTGCGGCGCTGATTCTGCCTAACCAAAACAGTCAGACAATTGTGAGTATAATGGTAATTGTCAGCCGGCGTTACTTGAGGATAGGGCAATTTTGCATACCACTCCGCTGAGATTTGAGACATCGTAGTAATGTTTTGCATGCGTCTATCTCTGTCGAACTCGATGCTGGCAAACGAATAATACGGTTATATCATGGTTAAATCATACATCATGATCATACAGTATTATTCATATACATTAGATTTCCGAAGCTCTTTTTCTGCGGCATTGTAAATTGATCACCGATAACACATCTAAACAGATGAACTAAGCTATATTTTATTTATTCCGTTTTTGTGAATGTTATAGCTACTATACATAAGCTAAACTACAGTAATTGAGAGTATGCAGTGCAAAATAGTTAATACTAGCCCTGTGATACCACTTTATGTTTTAATATTTGCATTCCTCAAAAACACTGGACATCTGCATTAAACCTGTTTGTCTCTCCTCACATGATCATCAGCTCTGTGCAGGCTTTTTGCTGACTTTCTGATTTCTGTGGCTTCCTCAGGCCCTTGATGTTGAAGGGGTGAATTGCTAACTGACTGATAACTGGGAGATTAGCGGGCTCACTGACTAACTAGGAAATTAGGTCATACTCTGGATAATTGATAAAAGCATTGCGGTAAAATACAGTCAGTGTGTTCTATAGTATAGACAGAGAAGGTGCCGTGCGACTGAATGGATTGCTTTGTGGCCAAGCCGGATCCCAGCAAACACATCCCCATCGCCTGGATCTCTTCTCCTCAGCAGCTTAGGCCAGCGTGTGTGTGTGTGTGTGTGTGTGTGTGTGTGTGTGTGTGTGTGTGTGTGTGTGACCGAGTTGTGATATTTAAAGCAGCAAACTGTCATAGTTCATTACATCTCTGATTCTGTGAGAGTGTAAGTGTGAGTGTGAGAGAGAGAGCGAGCACAGAGGCTGAGAGGGGAACGGAGGAGAGGGGGGAGGGCCGTGGATCTGAACCTTGCGGCACCTCTGCTCTGCCGCTCACCCCGAAGTGGATCGAGGCAACTGTCAATTCAGATACAGAGCGTCTAGCTGCTTCTGTCAATGCAGACACTGAGCATCTAGCTGCTTCTGTCAATGCGGACACTGAGCGTCTAGCTGCTTCTGTCAATGCGGACACTGAGCGTCTAGCTGCTTCTGTCAATGCAGACAGCGAGCGTTGGATGTTGCAAATGCATGTCGCTAATCCGGTCTTGTGTGACAGAGGGCACCACACGCCCCTGCAGCGGCTCTGCAGAGCTGTATTCTTCTAGTGAGCACGTGAGCGCTCGCTCTCCCTAATCCTCTGCTCCCTCTCTCTCTCTCGCTCGCTCTTGCTCCCCCCCCCCCCCTCTCTGGTGACTCACTGCTGCAGCTGCTTGACTGCCCTGATGTTTGACTCTGTGTGTGTTTGGGAGCCAGCGGCACAGCAGGGCCATCACAGCCAAGCGGCTCCACGGACCAGACAGCCGTGCCCGCCATTCAGGGGCCATAGGCCGGCCAGTCCTACTGTTGCAGATGAACAGCCTGGCTCTTTGTTCGCCCCACAACAGGGTGAACCAGCGCTTGCACGTTCATCCTCGATCTCCGAATGACAACCTAGTCCTCATAGCGAACTCCAGGGTTGATTTCATAGACACTGGCTCTGTGGGAACACTGTAATAATACACCCACTGGATTTTCTCTGTGTCTTTTCTCTAACAGGACTCTGGCTGATTCCTGACACTTTGTGGTTGCAGCTTGTGTGTTTTAGTGTGTGTGTGTGTGTGTGTGTGCGCGTGCGTGCGTGCGTGTGTGTGCAGCATCGTAAGTCTGTGTGTGCATTGCGATGTCGTCCGAGCTTCTGGTGGACCTAGCGGAGGACCCGGCCAGCCCCTCTCTGGACCATCTCAAACTGTCACCGATGGACGACCAGCAGTGGCCCCCTGATCTCTCTACCATCAGCAAATCAGGTAGGACACACACACACACAGCCATAGACCCTCTGACTGAGTGGAAGAGCTGTGTTTGGGTCTGACACGGTGACACACACACACACATACACACACACACACACACACACACACACACACACACAGACAGACAGGATATTTGCTACAGACATTACACCTCTGACCGAGGGGCGGAGCTGTGTTTTAGTCCAACTTGTGTCATTTGTGCATGTGATCCTCTGTACTCTCAAACCAGTCATCTGATGGTGTATTGGGCCTTGTGTGTGTGTGTGTGTCCACTCCAGAGACAGACATAGCCCAGCGCCTTGGGGAGGGCTCCCACCTCTCTTGGGACCACCCCTACTATGACATCGCCAGGCACCAGATCATTGAGGTGGCAGGTCGGTGTGTTGTACTGTTCACCACTCATTCCTCCCTTAAACCCTTTACTAACTGGTCTGGAAACCATTGATGACCTCTGCCTGGTGACGATACTTCCATTCATTGTCCCTCTGTTCCTATTGATGGCTTCTCTGTCCGTTTCAGGTGACAATACTTCCATTGTCCCTCTGTTCCTATTGATGGCTTCTCTGTCTGTTTCAGGTGACAATACTTCCATTGTCCCTCTGTTCCTATTGATGGCTTCTCTGTCCCTTTCAGGTGACGATAACTATGGCCGCAAGGTGATCGTGTTCAACGCCTGCCGCATGCCCCCGCATCACGAGCTGGACCACCACAAACTCCTCATGTGGGTGTCCCCCCCCCCCATCCCCACCCCCATCCCCAGACCCAGAGAATATGGACCGTAGCAAAGTGACAGTGGCTTATACAGTTCAGTGGAGGTCATCTGTTTTTTTTTTTTTTATAATTTATTATTGTGAAACCTTTATTTAATCAGGTGAGTCCCATTGAGATTACACTATCCCTTTTTCAAGGGAGCCCTCCGCTGCCACAGCGCATTGTTAGTTTTTGCGCCACAGGTGATTGAAGGACGTGCAGATCAGAAAGGAGACAGAACAGACCTCCATCATACTGGGATACGCATAAAGATTTGAAACAGAAAAAGTCTATTTAGGCAGAAATTGATAATATCAGATTTATAATATTATAACATGATCTTTGTATTCATATTTTTACTCAAAAAATGTTGGCCTTTTCAAATCAAATTCTGGTTATTTCTACTTCTCTCTCTCTCTCTCTCTCTCAGGTATCTGAAGGGCACCCTGGACCAGTATGTGGAGAGTGACTACACACTGATCTACTTCCACCATGGGCTGACCAAGGACAACAAGCCCTCTCTGGGCTGGCTGCGAGACGCCTACAGAGAGTTTGACAGGAAGTAAGACTGGACCTGTGTGTGTGTGTGTGTGTGTGTGTGTGTGTGTGTGTGTGTGTGTGTGTGTGTGTGTGACAGGAAGACTGGACCTGTCACTCTGTTTCACTACAACCGGCAATGTGTGAGGGTGTTGTTTGTGTCGGTAGACTTGGTGCCATGTGACTTGTGTCTCCTCAGGTATAAGAAGAACATCAAGGCTCTGTACATCGTTCATCCCACCATGTTCATCAAGACCCTCCTCATCCTCTTCAAGCCCCTCATCAGGTTAGCACGGCCACATTAAGAAAACACTAAGGAAGCTAACAAAGTAACGACACGGCTAATCAGGTTAGCATGGCCACTATGAGAAAACACTAAGGAAGCTAACAAAGTAACAACATGGCTAATCAGGTTAGCACAACCACATTAAGGAAACACTAAGGAAGCTAACAGAGCAACAACACGGCTAATCAGGTTAGCATGGCCACTATGAGAAAACACTAAGGAAGCTAACGAAGTGACAACACGGCTAATAAGGTTAGCATGGCCACTATGAGAAAACACAAAGGAAGCTAACAGAGCAACAACACGGCTAATCAGGTTAGCATGGCCACTATGAGAAAACACTAAGGAAGCTAACGAAGTGGCAACACGGCTAATAAGGTTAGCATGGCCACTATGAGAAAACACTAAGGAAGCTAACAGAGCAACAACACGGCTAATCAGGTTAGCATGGCCACAATGAGAAAACACTAAGGAAGCTAACAAAGTGACAACATGGCTAATAAGGTTAATTCAAGTAAAATATGAACTAATCGTACCAAGAAAATCAATGCAAAACCAATCTGTGTCTAATTAATTGATGTGAAGTGCCACTGTTTTTAAACAAATCATATTCTCTGTTTTCCCCGGTTGTCAAGTTTCAAGTTTGGCAGAAAGATCAACTACATTAACTATCTGAGTGAGCTGGAGGAAATTGTCAAGTGTGACCAGCTGGTCATCCCTGCCCGTGTCAGAGAGTAAGTTAAGGTTGTTATGGTGACAGACATTATGGTGAATGTGCATCAGCCAATCAGAGAGTAAGTAGACAGTATGGTAAATGTGCCTCAGCCAATCAGAGAGTAACTAGACAGTACGGTGAATGTGCATTAGCCAATCAGAGAGTAACTAGACAGTATGGTGAATGTGGATCAGCCAATCAGAAAGCAAGTAGACAGTATGGTAAATGTGGATCAGCCAATCAGAGAGTAATTAGACAGTATTGTAAATGTGCATTAGCCAATCCAAGAGTAAGTAGACAGTATGGTGAATGTAGATCAGCCATTGACACACTAACTTAAACCGTAAACACAATGTGTGGGTCAAACCAACATAAGTCCTGTGTCAGAAACTAGCTAAGACCAACAAATGGTTTTGTTTGTGTTCTTAGTTTTTAATAGTTACAACTGGTCTCACCACCAGTGTATCGACAGTCCATATACATTTACATACTTATATTCTGTTGCCATTTATACCTAGTGTAAATCAAACGCAGAAAATCTAGCTAAACATTTTCTTTTCTCTGCCTCTTCCTCCTCCCTGTCTGTAGCTATGACAACAAGCTGCGGGCGTCTCTGAAGCCATCCGCCCAGGTGCCCATGTCCCCCCCTCGCAGCCCCCCCCTGCCAGAGCAACAGTTTGGGGTCCCTCTGAGCCTGTAAGTGTCCTGCCTCTCTCTAGAACTCAGACGGGTTATGCACTGTATGGCAGCATGGAGTTGGAATAATGCTGTGAATACTTCAAACACTGTGTCCATACGACCTTAGCTATGCGCCTCTGTTTTAGGTAGGTGGAAATGCAGGGCTGAAATGGGCCAGCGTTAACCCTTTTCGACCGGCAAGGAGCGGGTTCTTGAACCGGTTCCGTTCAGGATCTGTGGAACCTCGGCGCTTCGCGACCCGGAACGGAACCCGTTCTTTGTCGGTCAAAAAGGCCCACGTGGGTCATATGTGGGTTAGGGTTAGGGTTAGGGTTAGGGTTAGTCCTCCAGGCTGTGTGGGTCATATGTGGGTTTGAGGTTTCCTAACCTGTGTCGGTCCTGTTTCCTCCAGGCTGTGTGGGTCATATGTGGGTTAGGGTTAGGGTTAGGGTTAGGGTTAACTAACCTGTGTTGGTCCTGTTTCCTCCAGGCTGTGTGGGTAATGTGGGTTTGAGGTTTCCTAACCTGTGTCGGTCCTGTTTCCTCCAGGCTGTGTGGGTCATATGTGGGTTTGAGGGTTAGGGTTAGGGTTAGGGTTAGGGTTAACTAACCTGTGTCGGTCCTGTTACCTCCAGGCTGTGTGGGTCATGTGGGTTTGAGGTTTCCTAACCTGTGTCGGTCCTGTTACCTCCAGGCTGTGCGGGTCATGTGGGTTTGAGGTTTCCTAACCTGTGTTGGTCCTGTTTCCTCCAGGCTGTGTGGGTCATATGTGGGTTTGAGGTTTCCTAACCTGTGTCGGTCCTGTTTCCTCCAGGCTGTGTGGGTCATATGTGGGTTTGAGGTTTCCTAACCTGTGTCGGTCCTGTTTCCTCCAGGCTGTGTGGGTCATGTGGGTTTGAGGTTTCCTAACGTGTGTCGGTCCTGTTTCCTCCAGGCTGTGTGGGTCATGTGGGTTTGAGGTTTCCTAACGTGTGTTGGTCCTGTTTCCTCCCGGCTGTGTGGGTCATATGTGGGTTTGAGGTTTCCTAACCTTTGTCGGTCCTGTTTCCTCCAGGCTGTGTGGGTCATGTGGGTTTGAGGTTTCCTAACGTGTGTCGGTCCTGTTTCCTCCAGGCTGTGTGGGTCATGTGGGTTTGAGGTTTCCTAACGTGTGTCGGTCCTGTTTCCTCCAGGCTGTGTGGGTCATATGTGGGTTTAAGGTTTCCTAACGTGTGTCGGTCCTGTTTCCTCCAGGCTGAGGGAGAGGAGTGCTGATGCTGACCTGGTGCCTGTGGTGATGAGAGACACCATCGTCTTCCTGTCAGAACAAGGTGAGAGCCTCACTCCCAGACATCTCCTAGGTCCCCTTGAAAAATAGATTTGTCTAATCTCAATGGGACTCACCTGGTAAAACAGGTTTAATACAAATACAAAAAGTTTTTTTTCCAATACACAAAGCTCTTTCTGTTTTGTGTGTGTGTGTGTGTGTGACGCAGGTCTGGAGATCGAGGGTATCTTCCGGCGGTCCGCCAACGTGACTCTGGTGAAAGAGGTTCAACAGAGATACAACTCTGGTGAGGCTTAGCAGCAACAAGACCATGTTGCCAATGTGACAGCCTAGTGTTCTCTGATGATTGGCTGATAGTTAGCGCTCTGACTCTTGTAGCTAGCTAAGTGAATGTTTGAATCCTCTGGCTTTGACTCTTGTAGCTAGTTAAGTGAATCTTTGAATCCTCTGACTCTTGTAGCTAGCTAAGTGAATGTTTGAATCCTCTGGCTTTGACTCTTGTAGCTAGTTAAGTGCATCTTTGAATCCTCTGACTCTTGTAGCTAGCTAAGTGGATCTTTGAATCCTCTTGTAGCTAGCTAAGTGAATCTTTGAATCCTCTTGTAGCTAGCTAAGTGAATCTTTGAATCCTCTTGTAGCAAGCTAAGTGAATGTTTGAATCATCTTGCTCTGACTCTTGTAGCTAGCTAAGTGAATGTTTGAATCATCTTGCTCTGACTCTTGTAGATAGCTAAGTGAATGTTTGAATCCTCTTGTAGCTGGCTAAGTGACTCTTTAAATCCTGTGTGTAGGTGAGCAGGTGAGTTTCTCCCAGATGGAAGATGTCCACCTGGCGGCTGTGATCCTGAAAACCTTCCTTAGGGAGCTCCCTGAACCTGTGCTGACCTATGCCCTCTACAACGACATCGTCAACTTCCACAGTACGTGCACACACACACACACACACACACACACACACACACACACACACACACACACACACACACACACACACACACACACACATATATGCCCTCTACAACGACATCATCAACTTTCACAACACACACACACACACACACACACACACACACACACACACACACACACACATATATGCCCTCTACAATGACATCGTCAACTTCCACAGTACACACACGCTCACACACACACACACACACACACACACACACACACACACACAGTCAGTCACATACACACAAACATTCTGTATTTGAGTTTGATTTATTAAGACGTGCTTATGTTTTTGTATTTATGGCTTCTGTCATAAAGAAGACTTGTTTGGTGACCCTACAGGCATTTGGTTTATGTCAGATGGTGGAACCAATGTAGATGATGTCTGTATGTTGCTATTAAACATGATGATTATTTTGTTGTGCTTGTTGTATAGATGTGGACTTAGAGGCGGAGGCAAAAGTTGCAGCCATGAGAACTCTTCTTGAGAGCCTGCCTGAGGAGAACTACGCTACGCTACGCTACCTGGTCAACTTCCTGGCCCAGGTACACACACACACACACACACACACACACACACATACACACACTACGCCACGCCACGCCAAGCTACCTGATCACATTCCTGGCCCAGACACACACACACACACACACACACACAGAAGAGGACGGGCACTGACTATGTGGGGGGAGAGCCTCCGTCTACATAAGGTGGTGTGTGTCTGTGTGTGTCCTCCAGGTGGCGTCCTACAGCGAGGTCAACAAGATGACCAACTCCAACCTGGCGGTGGTGTTTGGCCCTAACCTGCTGTGGGGCCGCGATGCCGCCATGACGCTCAGCGCCATCGGACCCATCAACAACTTCACCCGGACCCTGCTAGACCAGCAGCACCTGGTCTTTGCCCCCTAAACGTGACCCCTACTTGACTCCCCCCTCCCCCCTCCTGGACGCTCCAGCCCCTCCATTTTGGTGTTGACCCCCGCCCCCTCTGTGTTCTGTAGTTCTGTTTCCATAGTACCCGCCCCCTACCTCTGGTCTACTCGTGGTGCCAAATGCATGAGTGTGTTGTGATCGTCGTTGTAGCAAAGAACGAGCGAGAAAGAGAAAGAGAGAGAGAGCAAGGGAGGGAGGTAAGAAAGGATGGAGGATGGAGAGATAAGAGAGAAGTAGAGTTAAAGAGGGCTTGGGAGAGAGGAGAGAGGAGAGAGGCAGAGATGCAGAGCTGGTGTCTCCACCCCATTACTCAGGAATCAGGAGCAGCCAGGGCCACGGACCTTGGAACAAAAGTCTCCGATAGGACAATCCTTTGCCCAGTCATATCCAATCAACTGAGCCCTCGCCCCAAAATGGGTGACGTGATTTCAATGGTATTCCTGCATATCTCTGAACTAATAATAATTATAATCCCCCCCCCCCCCCCCCCATGCAATCACAGTTGCACTCTGTAAAATGGTACCGAATACTAGCTCCCTGGAGTCCTGTCCCTTTCTGGTTAGCTCTGCTCCCCAGGGTTTATTTGGATGGAACGTATTTAGCTCTGCAGGTCCGGGGGGTCAACCCCTACGGCCACTATATTAATAATCATGAGTATTTATCATTCATTATCAGGCCATTCTATTATTCAGCATCGTGTGTGTGTGTGTGTGTATATGCATTTTTTTGTACAACATATCGCCTTACTTTCTTCTTGTTTGATTGGTATGGACCCTTCAAGCCTCCTGAGCAATAGATAAGCTGCCTGCTATTTGAGCCTTCTTGTTGAACGCCTTTTCATAAACTCATTGCAAGTAACAGGGCACTGAAATGTTCCCTGCACTTCTACATCATTTTGGGTCACCTGCCAATCACTGCTGGAATTATGTGACTTTATTTGACAGCCAAGTCGCTCCTGCTGTAATCTAGGCGGGGGTTATGCTCGTAGATGGAACAGCTCCTGCTGTAATCTAGGTGGGGGTAGGCTCATAGATGGAACGGCTCTGGAGCCAAGATGGAGAGCTGGGTTAAGGAGAGGAGTTGGTGGTTGAAACCCAAAGGTCATACCTAATCAGCCATATTCATATCTAGAGGCCATCGTCAACAAACATGCCATGCTCTTTTCTGCTTTTTGTTCCCTTTCATTTCCGCCATTCACAGTCATGTGATCTTTCTTTACTGGGCCAAAGAATCCTGTATTTCAAAGGTGGAACCTTGAGCTATCGGCCTGGCTTTATTTCGATCTGATCTGAGCTGTTTCTGAAACCTTTTACGAACCGTACCAATCATAACTATCAAGGACATTTGACAAAACTGTTGCTGTATTTACTTGATCATATTTTTGATTGAGGATGTTCCTATTTCCAATCTGGATATTACAATACATATTCTGAATCCCCTAAGCGTAAACTACCCTTTATGAGAGGATATCATGAAGCTTTTAAACAAAAAAGTCTTCACAGTTGGACTTATTTGGTAAACTCTTATCTGATCGTGTATTTGACAACCCCTTCCCGACAGCCAAAACCGCGTGTGGTTGCTTTGTTTACAGATGTGCGATGTCGAGTCAGCCTCCTAATAATGGGAACTAAACATTTCGGTGTGAAACGTAAAAAAAAAAAATAACTATTTAGCAGTTTGAGACTGCTAATAGGCCATGACGACCCCCTGTGTGTAGTGTTTGCTGTTGTAACCGTCATGCCAATGCAATGGTAAAGACATTGACATGCAGACCAGTGACTTAGTGCTGCCTTTTCTCAGACCTCTGTCCGCGGGGCTGCCGGCAGATCACGACCCGCCATTTGTCGGTCCTCGGAACCCTTAAAAATAATTAAAAAAAGCATTTGCAGAAATGTTGTCTTAATGTTTGTGTGTATGTGTGTGCCTTACTGACCAATAGGCAGGCACCTTGCCGTACCCTCCGTTGATGACGTGCGTGCTGTGAAGTGCCAGTGTGTCTGTTGCCGCGGTAACCCTGTGCATTCTTTCTGCTGTTTCCATGGGTACAGCTCCAATGAGGTTTTCTCTTTAGGAGAAGGGATTTAGACTGACGATGTTTGTAGTATCCTGTCTGTTGTTTTCAGAACTTACTTTTATATGTAATGTATGAATATAAAAAAAGATACAATAAAATGGTAATGGGTATTATTGCTGTTTTTTTCTTAATGGCATGGCATGTTATGTTATTTATAGAAAGTCTAAAGAAAAAAGTAACAAATTGCGCATACAAATATTGGACTTTATTTTCTATCCACAAATAAACCTTAACTCAGCAAAGGTAAATCATAATTTTCTAGCCTGTGTTGTGGGATTATTAACCAACTTTGTTGACATTGTAACCGATTTAAACTGTACACAGCATCCTAAAATGCATTCCAATCAAACCACTGCTTAATATTTTTGCATCTTCGAACAACTCTGTTACGTTAGTTAAATTATGAGCTAGAAAGGACAGCAGATGATGGGGCCATAAAATACTTTTATTACAATAACAACCATAAACCATGCCTGGTGGACAGAGACGCGACAGTCTACACCAAAGATGGTGGAAAGTGCAAATGAATTTGTTTCACTACTAGACGCTACACGCTTGGAGCTTCATGGCAGATTAGCAGACACGGTATCTACAGGGTTCCTGCTCTGGGACCACAGTGTGTGTGAGACCTTCTCATGATGATAGTATATATATATATATATATATATATACACACACACACACACAACCTGTCAGAGTGTGTGTGTGTGAATGTTTGGATGGTAATTAGGTGTGTGTCAGTGTGTAGAACAGCGAGCAGGATATGTATCACACACACACACAATCTAAAGTCCAGAGAGAGTTGGAGGACCTCGTACTACTTATTTCCTCTGCTCTCCTCTCCTTTTCGAACGGCTCTCTTCCCCACCACTCTACTGCAGCATGTCGACAAATGCATCAAACTCGTCCATGTTCTTCTCATAAATGGCCAGCTTTTCCGGCAGTGAGTCCTGCAGGACACAGACAGCAGGGGTCAAGAGGTTCCACTCACTGTGTGAGGGCTTTCCCTCTACATTATTACTATTAGAGATAGTACAAGAGCTTTACGGTAATAGAGGTGATATGGTTGGTTCTATCTCTGTGTGTGTGTGTGTGTGTGTGTCTCACCAGGTCCTCGGCCATGGACTGAGAGCTGACGTGCAGTGAGAGGCTGGCCAGCTGTGGAGGGTTCTGGAACTCCCGGTAGAATGTGCCAAGGTCCATCGGCAACAAGTCGTCCTTGGAGAACGCTGGCTTCTGCACACACACACGCACACACACAGTAAATAGTTAAACGTAAAAGTACAGGGTTAGTGTTAGGCCGTAGTACAGGGTTAGGCTGTAGTTTAGGGTTAGGCCGTAGTACAGGGTTATGGTTGGGCCATAGTACAGGGTTAGGGTTAGATCATAGTACATGGTTAGGCCATAGGCCCGACTTACAAAGTCCACCATGACGAAGTCGTCCAGAGGCTGGGTCAGGCTCTCTGTCCCAGAGCCCTGGGAGTGGAGACTGCCCTGGAGAGGAGAGGAGGAGGGGGGCGAGTCTGGGGGCTGCACCTTTACACACACACACACACACACAGTTATTTTGAACACTCTGTGTGTGTGTGTGTGTGAGAGACAGAGAGGTTGCTATAGTTACCATGGGGTCATTCTCCTCGAGGTCAAGGCTTCGGGGAGCGAATGCGGCGAATGGCAGATCCAGACTGGCAGTGGTCACCTGACACACACACACACACACACACACACACACTTAACTCCCAATGACAAAACGTCACCATGAGGGTGTCCCACCTGTTACCATAGCGCCAGGCGTCTTACCTGCGTGGCGGGCTTGTTGACGAACGCCCCGACCCGCCTGGTGAAGGTGGGCTCCAGGGCGCCGCAGGGCGAGCTGCTCCGCACGCCCTCACAAGGACCCTCCGCACTCTGGTTAAGACCCTCCCCCTCCTCACCACTGCAGAGTGACACACACACACACACACACACACACCAATAAGATGACTAACCCTAACCCTAGCCATAACCCTAACCTGACCCTAACCCTAACACAGACAGACCATGAGTGAGATGACGGACCCTAAGCCCAACCCTCCTCCCCACTGCAGCGAGACACACACAGAGACAGGTAAGATGACTAACCCTAACCCTAACCCTGACCCTAAAGCTATGTAGGTGTGTGTGTGTGTGTGTGTGTGTGTGTGTGTGTGTGTAGGTCTGCCAAATAATAAAGCTGTGTAGGTTAAAGGATAGCGGAGATGGTGGATTCCCTAACCCTTACCCTTAGCCTAACCCTAACCCTTACCCTTACCCTAACCCTAACCCTTACCCTAACCCTTACCCTAACCCTTACCCTTACCCTAACCCTTACCCTAACCCTTAGCCTAACCCTAACCCTTACTCTTAGCCTAACCCTTACCCTTAGCCTAACCCTAACCCTTACCCTAACCCTTACCCTTAGCCTAACACTAACCCTTACCCTTAGCCTAACCCTTACCCTTACCCTAACCCTTACCCTTAGCCTAACCCTAACCCTTAGCCTTACCCTAACACTTACCCTAACCCTAACCCTTACCCTTAGCCTTACCCTAACCCTTACCCTTACCCTTACCCTAACCCTAACCCTTACCCTTAGCCTTAGCCTTACCCTTAGCCTTACCCTTACCCTGAAGCTGTGTAGGTCTACTAAGGGAAAGATTCCTCCAGCCTGCTGCAGGGCGTGATAGGGCCGTGGTCACACACACACACACACACACACACACACACACACACGCACGCACACACACACACACACCAACCTGCTGCAGGGCGTGTTAGGGCCGTGGTCCGGGGGTAGGTGGGCGTCAGCCTGCGCTGCTTGGCATGGCTGCGTGGGCACCATGGCAACTCCGCCCTCCTTCCCAGCATGCAACACCTAGGCAGGGAACAAGGGAACAAGATAGTTACAGACAGCCAGGATACAAAAATGTTATCTCCTTGATTATAAGGTCTGGGAGATTGTGGAGCATGAATACTGCCTAGTGACGATTGATTATAAGGTCTGGTATGAATACTGCCTAGTGAAGATTGATTATAAGGTCTGGCATGAATACTGCCTAGTGAAGATTGATTATAAGGTCTGGAATGAATACTGCCTAGTGACGATTGATTATAAGGTCTGGAATGAATACTGCCTAGTGAAGATTGCACATGGAGACCTCCTGTAGAAGTATTCTAATCCAGTACAAGGTATAACTGTGGAAGTAGCTGGGGGTCAAAGGTGAGTTTGTTACCTGGTGGGGGTTGGAAGTAGCTGGGGGTCAAAGGTGAGTTTGTTACCTGGTGGGGGTTGGAAGTAGCTGGGGGTCAAAGGTGAGTTTGTTACCTGGTGGGGGTTGGAGGCGGCTGGGGGGCAAAGGTCCGGAGGCTGGTAGGACATACGAGAACTGTAGAGCTGGAAAAGAGAGAGGGAGAGAGAGAACGTGAGAAAATAACAGCAGGGCTGGAAAAGAGAGAGAGAGAGAGAGAGAGAGAGAGAGAGAGAGAGAGAGAGACTTGTACCGCCATTCATCCCAGGCCACTGCAAGCAGGCCTAGAGTTTCAGGAGTGGGCGGGGCAACAGTGCAATGCTCCTCCTAAAGCAACGTTTATGCCATGCAGTGTTTACACCACAAACAACCTGAGACCTAAAGCATGAGAGAGGGGGACTAAGAGGAGAGGAGGGAAACAGGGAGGAGAGGGGGAAAAAAGTGGAGGGTGACAGGGCTGATGAAGAGGGAATAAGCAGAGATGAAGAGACAGAAGAAAAGGAGGAGAGGATGAGAAACAGGAGGAGGAGAGAGCCTCTACAGACTGGTTTCTGGTGGTTAATTAGTTAGCCGTTGAACCCAAGTACCAGTCCTGCCTGCATACCTGTACAACCCTAACCCTGACCCTGACCCTGACCCTAACCCAGACCCTTAACCCTTAACCCTAACCCTGACCCCAACACCAACCCCTGGCCCTAAAGCCGAACTCATCGTCCAGGCAACAAGTGTGGCTGGACTAAGAATGGCGTCAAAGCGACATTATTATTAATTATCATTATGAATTATAATTATATATATATAATTATGATTGTCATTAGAGCTTGTCGTGCACATCAGAAGAATTGAAAGGGCGCAGGTCTTGTCCTGCACCCTGATTGGTTAGCAACTCAAGATTCCACGTGCTGGCGTGTTGCCGTGGTCACGGCCTGCGGCTGTGTTTACTTTGTGGGTTTGAGGAGAGACTCGCTGAGTTGGTCAGACAGTGTCCTCACATGACTGTAAGACTGCCCCACAGGATCAGGTTACATTAGGTCGAGGTTTTCGCAATATAAAACATAAACAAGCATTAGGGAGGTTGCCATAGAAACGATATGATGTTCTGCTCCGACAATTTCGTCGCTGGCGCAAGACGATGAAAGCCTTTTTTAATTTTTTGTTGAGCGACACTTGTCGCCTGGACTATGAATTGGGCTTAACCTTAACCCTGACCCTGACCCTGACCCTGAGCCTGAGCCTGACCCTGGACAGGAACAACCTTCCCCTGCTGGCCTGTGGCTTACTGACTCCATCAATACACTGACATGGAGATGGGAATAAAGGCCATAATCTGTCCAATAATCTACCATCTGTAAATTATGAATTATTATTATTCAGTTGACTTAGAATGGGTGAAAGAGTGAAAGGACTCGGGCTTTCAGGATGGCTCACCAGGCAAAAACATGCATGCTCTCTCACACACACACACACACACACACACACACACACACACACACACGCTAACACACAGGCTCACACACACACACGCAGAGACTCACTGTTTGAGGCAGGCCCCCAGCCAGCAGTGGGACCTTCAGAGTGTCCACCAGAGCAGTCTTAGTCTTAAACTGAGACAGACTGACCGTACACACACACTACAAACAGCACACACACACACACCACACACACACACACACACACCACACACGCATACACACACACACACAGAGTACAGAGAAATAAATCAGGGAGAACATCACAGGGGGAAAAAAGAGACAGACAGAGAGAGGGGGAAACGAATGCAGTGACAATGAACAGAGGAGCCCGCAGGAGGCTGTGTGTGGGCCGAGCCTGTCTACCTGTGAGGGAGGGGAGGTGGAGAAGGAGGTGGAGCACACTTCCTGGGAGTCCTCCACCCCCGCAAAGGCCCCTCCCTCCGCCCTCATCCCCCCCCCCTCCTCGCCGCTGGGGGGCGCTCTGTAGTTGCAGGGGTGCATGTGGCCCAGGTTGCCGTAGGGACGCTCGACAAAGTGGTCGATGATGATGCCCATGATGGGAGCCGTGCGCTCAAACTGCCTGGAGGGAGGAGAGAAGAAGAGAGCGAGAGAGGGGGGGGTCAACAGAGGAGCTACACGCAGCTCCCTGTGGGAGAAGTTCACCCAGCCCTTACACACTTACCTGGCATATGAAATGTAGAGTTTTCCTCTGTTCAATTCCTCTATTTAGCCTATCTCCTTACGTAGACGTTCTTTCTCAACATATCCTTATACATAATCCCTGGCCGGCTTGGCTGGCTGTCTTTCTAGAAATGACAGATATTTGTACTTGCTGTAACTAATAATTGCCATGTATTATTTTCCTTCTGAGACTGCTTTGTTGGTTTGAATGTTTTGCTACATTTTAAGGCCGGTCCCTAACTCTTCAAGCGCGCACATCATTTTTTTATTATTTAATACTTTCTATTAGAAACTGGAAAGGTGAAAAAAATGGTTTACTCATATTGTAGAAACTATTTCATCATTTGTTTTGCGTGTGAAGAAAGTTATTGACAGAGAGATATTTTGGTTAGTTTCTATGAGTCACAAAGGGAAACAGCTTTTTCCCCCATGTAGTGGGTAGGGAATGTGTGTGTGTGTGTGTGTGTGTGTGTACCTTGTGCAGTGGGTAGGGAATGTGTGTGTGTGTGTGTACCTTGTGCAGTGGGTAGGGAATGTGTGTGTATGTGTGTGTGTACCTTGTGCAGTGGGTAGGCAATGTGTGTGTGTGTGTGTGTACCTTGTGCAGTGGGTAGGGAATGTGTGTGTGTGTGTGTGTACCTTGTGCCGTGGGTAGGGAATGTGTGTGTGTGTACCTCGTGGACATGAAGGCCAGGTTGGTTCTGTAAGCACAGGACAGAGTGAGGGTGCCCACTGGAGTGCCCACCACGCCCACACGCACTGTCTGGAAGCCTGGCACCAAACCAAAAACATACCGTTCTGACAGAGCGCCCATCGCTAGACATATTCATTGAATTATCACGAGTATCTGCTCATCTTTCGCTAACTACAAGGGTAATTTGTTTCAGCTGAATGGAATTGATGCAATGCCAAGCTACGCTGGTTACCTTCGCCCAATCCGCTGAGCTGAACATCCCCAAAATAGATCCTGGAGGAGAGGAGATCAAACAACAGAAGAGTTACACGACGGTCTTCTTCACCAGCGAGTAAACCATTTTCAAAGACCTACAGTGATGTAGACTGGCGAACACAATTAGTTTGGCAAGGTCCAATTTTCAATAGAATCTGTGGTGAGATTAAGGTTATCATATAAAAGTAAATCAATGCAATGCATGCATATATAGCCACCAAACAATTAAGGTATCTTGCCACTAATCACATATAGCTTTAGAAAATCAAATAGCTGGGACTGAAACACAGGATCATAGCCATAGACATTAAACAAAAATGGCATTAGGGCTTGCTTTATATGCCTGTTATTATCTATAAATATTCTGACAGATTGGTTTTAGCTAAGCTAGCTTTAGATGTCTGTTATCATCTCTAAGTATTTTGACAGTTTGACTTTATATATCTTTATTATCTATAAGTAATCGGTGGCTGATGCCACCACCTGAATAGTAAAGTTTCCACATTGACCGCGGTGGTAAACCATTCGCTTGGGCCCTGTTTGAAAGTTAGGCGAATGTATCTTCAATCCCTGAAACGGTCAACCAACGATAACAGTGCTGGGAGTGGTTGTACCGGGACAAGCCCTTTCCCCACCTGTAAAGGATGACGTAGTCATGGCCCTGTTTCCTTGACAGCTTGTAGGCTGGCGTTACCCTGGTGATGGCCAGCAGTGACTTCAGCAGTAGGGACAGGCGGTTATAAACAGTGTAGGAGACTTTGATGTCCTTATCGCATCTAGAGGAGAAAACATTAGTTAGCTAGTAGTAGTAGTAGTAGTACTGTATTTTTATTTCGGTTATTGTATAGAATATAAACAGTGCTTGATGAAAATAAATAAAGGATTTGGCAGACAATAACCAAAAAAGGGTAGGCTAAAGTCACAACTTATAGTCCCAACCCTTCTGAAAACCTACATAAATGAATCAACCAAAACAAATGATTGTTATTAAATAATTATAAATAATACATACATTCAACTTATTATTCATATATTATCTGATCTATCTTTGTAATTACAATCAAATAAACAGCTCACGCGTTATTCAGAAAGAAGTTGGCCTGATTATAACTAGCCTAGGATATTTGGATGCACTTAGCATCACATCAAATTCACTAGCTAAATATCTCAATGAGACAGCGAGAAGCATAGACTCACTTCTCATTCATCTCAAGACACCAGGTCTCCAACTCCATGGAGTCACCCTGAGACACAGAGGCAGAAAGAAAGACAAAACAGAGCAGTTGAATCCAAAAGTGAAATCTGTGGCCTAAATAGTAATAATGTATGTCATTTTTGACTGCAAAGTTGCTACCCATTTCCATGGTTACCTCGGAGGTTTTAAGGGAGATCTCCACACACATTGACCGCCCGATCCCAGGCAGTTGCCCTGCCAACGCTTTTTTGGCTTCATGAGTGACCTCTGGGATATCCTTGATGGCGAGGTTAAACTGTGAGGTGTGGGTCGAAAGAGAAAAAGTTTAGACCCGTGAATAACGCTCAGATCTCTGAGCGCTTAAAGTTAAGATAGGATGGATGAGGGCAGAAGAATAGAGGAGGCTGCATTAACCGAGTGGATAAGCCCTGGTCATGCAGCCTGTCAGCCTCTACTGGCAGGTGAACAAATCAAAACAAGGTGACAGTGCAGACTACTTACCCAATCAGATCCTGACAGTGCAGACTACTTACCCAATCAGATCCTGTGGGGGAAGACGAAGAACGTGTGCATATCTTCTCCCCAAGACGGGCTTGGACGATCACCTGCACTGTCTGATAACAAGAAATTGAAAACCATCAGTCTGACTTGGCTAAGTCTGCAGCTACATCGTATCACATCTTAAACACAACTCATCTGACATAGTGTAGATATTCTTTCTATTGATATTAAATCATGAGGATTTTCTATTTTACCTTCAAAGCGAAAAACTTGATGAATTTGTCCAAGTCTTTTTTGTCCTGTGCATTCAGATCACTGTCCATGATGTCATGCCCCTACAATGGCCACATGTAAAAACAACTGCCAATCAATACATCCAGATCTCAACGTAGACAGATACAGTTATGATTTTTTCTGTACAAGGTAAGATAGGTCACAACTGTTTATTGGTAACATATACTACTACTACCCTACCCAGTGACATAAATTATGCGTATGTTAGCTAGCAGCGTGCTACGTTACATATTAGCTATTCAGCTAAGCTAGCCTAGACACGTACTTACAGTTCATCACAATTGACCAAATATTTTTTCCCCGAGAACGTTGCTCTGACAGATGAAAGTGGATTTATAAGCCAACGTTTACAAATACAGTGCAACAATACATTTGCTGCAAAAATAGATAGTCTATTCGCAAAATCACATTATCATACGAGGACACCAGCCTTGCCAAGCTGGACGATTTTTTGTTTATTTTCTTTTGGGGTCACTGACGTATGTATGTTGCAGGCTAGACAAATTTTTTCTGACCGATGGCACTTTCAACAATACTTGTCAAACCAAGAATTATTACTCACACACAGTGACATAATGAAACAAATATGTTGTGATTCCTATATATTTATGAACATGATTTTTATCTAAGTTAAAAAAGCCAAGTAAACTGGCAAATAATTGTTCGAATACATTCAACCACAAATCGTTACGTCACGGCCATTCGAAAGTGCATTTTCAAAAAAAGAGGCAAGGATAATATTAACTTTGTGCTAGCTAAGCAAGCCAATGTGCGTCGTTATATAATGAACTGCATGTTGACTAGCTAGTTTGTCAGCCAAATATCAGGGTGAGATGATGCTTGTTCATTCAAGATATGACAATTGCTTGCGATTATTGTTCTTGTATTGTAAACCAAAAATTGCTAACTGTTGTTGCAACAATAAGATTGCTGAACCCATTATTCGCTAGTTTATGCTTTATTGAGTCCGGCAGTCTGCTAGTTCGGGAATCGTACCAGTGCAGGACTAGTTACGATGAGTTAACGCGTAAACGGGTCAAACCAGCCAGTTCGGGGGACCCGTGCTAGGTTCACGAAAATAAGTAATTTAATTGTGAACCTAGGACCCCTGTGTACGTCTGCGAACGTCTGCTCATGGGCAGCACATTTTTATATTGTAAAGAAATGTTCACGCTAGGCAGGTCAAAAGTAAATACTAGTGCAATCAAGACACAATGAATGTGTGATGCTTGGTTGTTTGTTTTTCTGACTCTTGCGAGTTATTCTAGAGTACTATGTGTCATAAATAATTTGTGTTGTATATGGAGATCATGCTAATTTAGGTATCTTACTTTCCTCTATGTGAATACGAACACTGTGCAGTGATGCGTGCCGGCTCAAGCAAATCATAACTGATAGATGTAAAAAGCCAAACTCTTAAAAGAAGGGGCTGAAAATTGTAATCCTCTCTGCAAAATAAAATGCATTTTTTATGATTTATTCTTTTAAAAAGCCAAGCCGAAGACCATAAGAAAGACTCAGTCACCAGTTTTTATGGGAAAATTAGGCACTAAATAATATTCTTTGCTTACCAAGTGAGATATCACAGAATCAGACCTCTACATTAAAAAGACTGATTTAATTTGCTCTCCGAGAAGAGCCAATATCGACTTTCACTGTACCTCCCTCTCTTTACATTTATATTTGATGACCCCTTCCTGTCACTTTGAGCAGCCAACTTGAGTAGCCATGGCCATACCGATAGCCATCCTGGACTGTGATCTGCTCCTTCATGGACGAGGTCACAAGACCCTGGACCGCTTTGACCTCAACACCACCTCTGATGACTTCCTGGTCTCCACCTTTGGCTTTCCTCGCGAGTTCATCCTCTACCTCGTGGAGCTTCTTCGAGAGGTCTGACATGGACACAACTTCGTCCCCCTGTTCCTTTTCCCTTAATATCCTCATTCCCCAGACAGTTTCCTTAGTCAGTAGCAAGTTCCTTGTTTCCCGCCTTTGCTATTCCATTTCCTGATCAAAACGTTGTTGTCGGTGTTTGTCGATATGTCATTTCAATTCCCTCAGGGACTATCCAGGCGTACACAGCGCTCTCGGGCGATCACTCCTGAGGTGCAGGTTCTTGCAGCCCTCGGTTTCTACACCTCGGGTTCCTTCCAGACTTCCATGGCCGACGCCATCGGCATCAGCCAGGCGTCCATGAGCCGCTGTGTAGCCAACGTAACCAAGGCCCTGGTACTGAAGGCCCCAGAGTTCATTAAGCTTGACAGGTGAAGCTCACACACCTTTTCCCCTAAGCCTACGTTTCCCATAGGAGACTTGAATTGAGATGTTATATCAAGCCTGCATCGCAGAGCAAAGTGGAGACAAGTCGTCATAAGTCTTAAGTTCGAGTAATTCAAGTGAAAACTTCCAAATACAAAAGTTTGGGGGTTAGCGAGGCAGCCGGTACTTCCTCTTTCTCCTCTTGTCTCTTTGACCAACAGGGACGCGGCGGGTCGCGAGCAGGCCAGCCAGGACTTCTTCCGTGTGGCCGGGATGCCCAAGGTCCTGGGGGTGCTGGACTGCGTCCACGTGGCCATCAAAGCCCCCAGCTCGGAGGACGCGTCGTACGTCAACAGGAAGGGCTTCCACTCGGTCAGCTGCCAGCTGGTGTGTGACGCGCGCGGGCTCCTGTTGAGCGCTGAGACCGACTGGCCCGGAGGGGTGACGGACAGCCACATCCTCTGGAGGTCCCCGATGCCCGAGCTGCTCCTACCAGACAGAGACTCGACGGACGGTTGGCTGCTGGGTGAGCGGGTTGGTTAGGGGCCAGGAAGGCTGGGGAAATAGAACGCTTGGAGTTACAGAAATAACAGACAACGCTGTCCGAGATAAAGTGAACTGTATGTTTAAATGCCAAAGGTTTATGATTGCATTCATTGATGACTAAACGTTTTTCTCTGACCTTACGGTTTCTCACATGGACATCAAGACCATGTGTAGATCCGTACTCGGCTGCTTACTGCGTTTCCCAAGTCTAATGTTTTTATAGTTCAATGGCTGCAATTTCCTTCTGGATCCAAGACCTTCCATCAATCTGTTTGTTTCAATGATCTCCCCCTGCAGGCGACAGGCGATATCCCCTCAGAAAGTGGCTGATGACGCCGGTCCCCCACCCTGAATCCCCCGCTGAATTCCGCTACAACCTAGCACACAGCGCCACGCACGAGATCGTGGACAGAACGTTCCGGGCCATCCAGACCCGCTTCTGTTGTTTGGACGGCTCACGGGGTTACCTGCAGTACTCTCCGAAGAGGACCTCGGACATCATCCTGGCGTGCTGCGTGCTCCACAACGCCTCGCTGCAGTCGGGGCTGGACGCCTGGACTCTGGAGCGCACGGAACAGGCCGAGCTGCCGGAGCGGGCCGAGCAGAAGCCGGAGGAGGTGGACATGGAGGCCGAGGCGGTGCGCAAGGAGCTCCTCCTCACACACTTCAGCTAGCCTGTAGTTGACTTTGTCCGTGCAAACATCGTCGCTCACAGCGGGCATCCTTGTCGGCGTCCTGGCCTCCTCTCCAGCCGTTGCGGAGACAATGTAATAATGTTCACTGGAGGTTGAGTCATGATTCCGGCTGGCTTTGCTAGCTTTGTGGGTTCACACGGTGGCCAAGATTAAGTCTCTACGGCTGGATGTTTCAATGTCTTCTTTTTTCTTTAAAAGAAACCAGGTTGTTGGGCTCTTTGCATGTTTTTTTTGTTTGCATTTACCCTGTTGGATTCGTTTTTTAAATCAATATAATTGCTCGATTTATCTTCTGATTCAAAATGACTTATAGATAAATGAGCCAGTGATCTTCGTCAAAAGAGGTCCAATGTTTAGGCAAAGAGTATTTTCTTTTTTATTGGCTGGAATAAATACCAACAATGCTAAAGGAAAAATCTATTAAAAATATATGCTTTCAGGCTACTTAACTATTGAACTTGAGGTTAGGTTTTGTCCTATCGACTCTCTAATTTGGAGGGTGTGAGGGTTGTGATGGCATCTGTCCAGTAGAGGGTACTGCAGCACCAGTAGTGAGGGAGACACTCCTGTGACAGATCACAGGTTTGCAACAGGTGGGTTAAATCTGATGATTAGTTGGAGGGAGGTTATTTATGGGTGGTGGCTTGTTGCATTGTGGGAGCTGGAGTCTGATCAGAGGGTACTGGAGAGGGAATGGAGCAAAAGAAAACTACAGAAGGAGGAATTAACCAGTGGGAGGCTGCTGTTGTGCTTTTTGTACACGGAATGATAAATAAAAGGGGTTTTCCCAAAGTGACTGTTGGACTCGATCTGTGCTAAACAGGGTTTCGTAAATGATTTCCAAGAGCTGTCTTGGAGGCGGCTCCTTTAGTCAATCAAAAGTACACTGACGAGTTTTTGATTATGTTAAAACTTCAAATTATAGTTCAAATGGATTCTAATTATAAAGAGTGAGATAATAAATCTGACAGGTGTCAGCTTCAGTATTCAACCAAATGTAACGGTTGTGATTGGTTGCGTTCTGAATTGTTGACCCCGTGCTAGCGAGAACTGACACTCCCTCCCCTGTTCGCCACTACCTGGTACCAGTTGGCAGCACTGGAGTCAGTGTCTTTAACCGCTCCGCTGTGGGAAAAGGTGCCTCTTCATTCGATCAAGCGATCGTATTTATACTGATGATGGTGAGTTAATACTGGCCGGTGTCCGTTACACAATCAAACATGCATTGCTGTAGAATTTAAATGAATGAATGAATGATTGAGGTCAAGCTGTCAAATGAACTCTAAGCGGGGCCATGGTTGGATGTGAATCACAATACAGTCAGCAGGGCGTCAATGTGTACATTGCTGGTCATAGAAGTTTAAGGGTCCATCCATGTTTTATGACGTGATAACCCATAGCCTAACCCCCCACTGTCTCATAGGGGCTTCCAATTGTTTAAAAACCAATTTACAACCAAGGGGACACAAGCAAAGCCACCAGACTAAGAAGGTCCTGGAAGACAGTTGGGAGAGGGGAAAAGCAACAAAAAACAAACTTTAGATGGGTAGGAAATGACATTGCTGAACGAATGGAAGTGAATGAAATAGAATTTTGTCCAACTGTGGTGTGGCCAGTGAGACCAGTCTGGATTTTAATAATATACTCACCTGTAGGGACTCTGTATCAGCATTAGCAAGCATGAAATCAGGAACAGGCCATAATCATCAAGATATAAACGAGGTATTGTTTACTAATTCAAGGGCAGTAAGAAAGAACAGCAATGCTTGAAGAGTTACAGAGAATAGGGGTGGAGGAAAGGTGTAAAGAGCATCTTGAGAGTGGGGACACGATAGAGGGAAGGAAGTTGATACTTAGTTTTCTGAAAACAACTGGACAGACTAATCACAAGAATATGACACGGAACAACAGTGGAGGAGCAGAAACACAAGGAGGTGGTAATGCAACATATTGGATGCAAGCGACCGTAAAACACCTCAGAAGAAGAAGAATCACCATTACCACAACATAACCTATCGAAAATGTCATGTTGCTGTATTGTTGGGTGCCAGAATCGAAGCAGGAATGGCTCCAAATTGAAATTTTATCGCATACCAACTGTCAATCACAAATATCGAAGACAACTATGGCTAAACGCGATAAGACGCAAGGATATGACTGAGGCGATCATCAAAAATGCCCGTGTTTGTAGCGCACACTTCATATCAGGTAAGGTTGAGTAAATATTATTGTCTGTTGTAGGTAACGTTGTCTAAAGATCACGCCCACCTAATCAGAAATTGGGGAGCTAGGACGAATATGTGATTTCTCTCGTAACGCTAGCTCTTTTAGTGCATTAGCTAACTTCGTTAGCTAGTTGTATGACCAGAGACAAAATATAGAGGAAACTGTCGGAAGTCTAGTCTCCCTTTCTACAATTAAATTGTCATATTTGCAGTTGTAGAGAGGAAGAGTGAACTTCCACAGTGAGAAGGCGCATGTTGTGTGTTCAGGTAGTTGCACTTGGTAGCGCTGGTAGCTAATCAACCAAAAAGCTATTTAGCTGGTAACTTGGCTGACACTTCGATAGCAAGCTTTAATTACATCTTATTATGTTGTAGGAGAGGCTTCAACGGATGAAGACAGCCCAGACTTCGTTCCCTCTGTGTTTTCTCCCCTACGGCAGGTTGACAACCTTGCGGAAAAGTTGGAGCGGTAGGTCAAATTGAGGATTATGACTGTGGCTAAGTGAATACTACCAGAGGCATTCCTATGTGCATTCTTCTTCAGCATAGTCTCAAAGTTTTGTCTTTTGTTTTTGCCCTGTATTTTTCCAAGACTCAAAAGGAAAATAGAAAATCCGACAGTGGAGCAGGAGGCCTCTTGCCATGGTGAGAACATTCACATTCAGTTTTATGTACTTACTGTATAATGTTTTTTTGTTACAGATGGTATACAGAATGATCAGACTGCTTATTACCATTCGGTTTCTAAATACTGCAAAATTGACTAGCTTAGCAAATAGGCAACTGGTTAGCAGCCAACTTCAAAGATCAATGTCTAGCTATAAACTCCACTATTGGGGCCCTTCCGAATGAGCAAACCAAGAACCTTTTAGTGCCGACGTCACGATTACGTCACAGCGTTAGCCGGACTGGAGCCTAACACAACTCACCTCAGATGATAGATGATATATTTGAAAGGGTGCCAGTAGGCAGGGAAAGTCTCTGTTTACGGATGCTGGGGCTTTATGGAAGATGGGAGGGAATCAAGAGCATATAGGTAAGAAATTACACAAAGGGATATATCAAGTGGAAAGGTGGGGGTCGGAATGATGTTTGAAGTTCTCTAGGGAAAATCTAAAAGTATGATCTTCACAAGTAAGAATGTAGGGGAAGAAAAGAAGCTGAAGTTATATGGATATTACACAGAGAGAGTAGAACGTTTTCGTTTTTTGGGGGGAATACATCTTGATGCTAGGCAAACATGGAGAGAACAAATAAGAAGTATAGGGGAGAAAACAAGAAAGTCATTCATGTTATAAGGTGCCTTACTGGGCTGGAATGGGGAGCAGATACTGTGGCATTGAGGTATATACGTATATGTTCCACCAATCCGGTGAAGAATAGATTATGGTAGTGTGTTGTATGGATCAGCAGCCAAAAGTATGGTGCTCAGGCCCCCGACTGCTATCAGTAAAAGAACACCAGATGGTTTGAGTATATGCTGCTGAACTAATAGCAATTCTGTCAGCATTAAAGTGGGTGGGAGAGAGGCCTGTGAATAATATACTCATCTGTAGTGACTCTATATCAGCATTACCAAGCATGAAATCAGCAACAGGCCATAATCATGAAGATATAATATATGAGGTATTGTTTGCTAATTTAAGGGAAGGAAGAAGTTAGAACAGCAATGCTTGAAGGGTTTTAGAGAATATGGGTGGAAGCAAGGCGTAAAGATCATCTTGAGAGTGGGGACACGATGGAGGGAAGGAAGTGGATACTTAGTTTTCTGAAAACATCTGGACTAATTGAAAGAGTATGACACGGAACAACAGTAGAGGACCACAAACGGAAGGGGCGGTAATGCAACATATTGGATGCAAGCTGCCGTAAAACACCACAGAAGCACAAGAAGAACCAGAATCACCACCAGTAGGCTACATAGCATAATCTACCGAAAATGTCATCTTGCTGTGTTGTTGGGTGTCTGAATCGAAGGAGGAATGGCTCAAAATTGAAATTTTATCGCATACCATCTGCCACTGCCAGTCAAACAAATCGAAGACAACTATGGCTAAACGCGATAAGACGCAAGGATATGAATGAGTCGATCATCAAAAATGCCCGTGTTTGTAGCGCACACTTCAAATCAGGTACAGTTGAATAAAGTATTTTCTGTTGTAGGTAACGTTATGTGTCTAAAGGTAATGCCCACCTAATCAGAAATTGGGGAGCTAGCACGAATATGTGATTTCTCTCGTAACGCTAGCTCTTTTAGCGCATAAGCTAAGTTCGTTAGCTAGTTGTATGACCAGAGACAAAATATAGAGGAAACTGTCGGAAGTCTCGTTTCCCTTTCTACAATTAAATTATCATATGTGCAATTGTACAGAGGAAGAGTGAACTTCCACAGTGAGAAGGCGCATATTGTGTGTAAACTAAAGTATGTTTTCAGGAAATTGCGTTTGCTAGCGCCCGGCGCAAGTAGCTCACCAACCAAAAAGCTAGCTAGCTAGTAAGCATCGATTACATTCTTATGTTGTAGGGGAGGCTTCTATTGATGAAGACAGCCCAGACTTCGTCCCCTCTGTGTTTTCTCCTCCACGACAAGGTGACAGGCTTGCGGAAAAGCTGGAGAGGTAGGTCAAGTTGAGGTTTCTAGCTGTGGCTAAATGAATACTACGAGGCTGTATTTCATGAGTGCAGCCTTTTTCACTAAAGTCTCTCAAGTTTTGTCTCTTTTTTGCCCTGTATTTTTCTAAGACTGAAAAACATAGAAAATCCGACAGTGAAGCAAGAGGCTCTTTGCTATGGTGAGAACATTCAAATTTATTCAAAAACACATTTTGTTACAGATGGTACACAGAATTATAAGACTGCTTTTAGCCTCATCTTTGTTTTGACAAATGTCTTCAGTTGATCATGGTTCGAGGACACCAGGGGGACCAGTGGAAGAAGCAGAGGCTATGGTGCCCCGGGTTGTGTTCGACAGTCTCAGCCAGAAGTACGACCAACTCAGCAGCGAACATGGCAACTTGAAAAAAGACTTTTGCAAACTCAAAGAAGAGAACGCAAGGTTGAAAGAAATCACCCTTCACATTTTGAACGGTCAAAAACAATGCGGCACACTTCCAGTTTCTCACTGGGCTAACTTCAGTCAACTCCAGTTTGTGAATGACAAAAATAAAACATAGCGGTGCTAAGGAACTAAAAGCCTCATGCTGGAAGATTGATTATTAGTGGTTCTTATGAAACTGAGATGAAGCTCAGTAACGGAGATATAGCGAATAGGTTCAAAGATTCTGAAAGCGCACTTATCAGACATTCTAAGATCCTGGTTGCTTGTGATGGCAAACATATTGAAATATATTTAGTGGCCAAGCAAGGCTGCTGTCCTTCAAAATATGCCGGAATGTTTCAGGTGACATTTCAAGACGTGCAGGTGCATAATTGACTGCAGAGATATTCATCGAGCGACCAACTAACTTGACTTCTAGAGCTCAACCCTGGTCCAGTTACAAGCATAACACAATTAAGTACCAGGTGGGAATAACACCTGCAGGGGCAGTTTATTTCTGTCCACAGGCTGGGGTGGGGGAGTTTCAGATAAGCAAATAACACTTGAACCAGGGCTTTTGGCACCTATCAGAGCCAAAAGATTAAATCTTAAACAGGATTTTTGATCAGGGATGAGCTTGCTGCATATACCAAGTTTCATGAAAGGGAAGAGTCAGATCCCAGCTTCGGAAGTTGATTCGTCAAGACGACTATCTTGTGCGAGTATTTCAAGCGAGATAGAAGCAGATGGGAGCATTTCAACATTTGGAATTCTGTTATCCCAATTTGCCAAGTTAGCCTCTTGGATGACTTGGTGATTGTGTGTGGTGCTCAGACCAATTTCTGTAAATCTGTAGTGCCAGGAAAGAAAGTGTGAAACAATTACAATAAGGACTTGTATGCTTTTCTACTCTGCTCAGTTTGAGAAACGTCAACCAATCCATTGTTGTGATTGATTGAGAGATTAGAATCTAAGAACATGGAAAGAAAGAATCATCAAATGGAGAAAGTTTAAAAACCTAATTACGGTGTCAGGCATTTTTGTTTATAGCAAACAGCCACTTCTTAGTATCTATTGTTACTGTGTTCCAATGTCACTTTAAGCTTAGATAATGTACAAGAGTAATGTACTCAAAAATAACAATGGCTTTACTGTTACATGCATACATCCTCTAATAATACCGTAGCCAGCCAGCACCTTGAATGTTAGAGATTTTTAATGACATGTGGCCCCTTTCCCCCTTCATGTGAAAATGTCTTGTACTTGCCTGTTGTTTATGCAATAAAAATATCCATACATTTTCACATGACAATTAGCAACTGTTTATTTGGACACAGGTGAGTGAGGTGTATCTACACTGACTGCTGTGCCACTTCTGTAGCCTCCTCTTAACTTGTGCACAACTAGAATGGAAGAAGTGTACACACAATTGTTATACCCCAACCCTGGCTTTTCGCATGTGTTGTAAAATACTAGTGGTTGAAGGGCAGGATCTTAGCTGTGGGTTAAAAGTTCTGGCAGAATAAAAGACAAAACCTGGCTTTTCACCGCATAAATCAATCGACAAACAATGGCCTGACTAAGCCACACAAACGCCTGCCACCCCAACATTGATCCAAACCAACCAGGTGAAACTAATAACCCTAATTGTGAGGCTGTCCCATAGCGCCATGGTAACAGAAGCAGCAGTACACACACTTTCCTAATCGCATTCAGCTTCTTTGACCAAAGGAACACTAAAACATGCTCCTGCACTACAAAGGACTAGAAGAACTGCCAAAGCAGTTATCCTAAGTGTGGATAAATGGACCCTGGAAGAAATTTCACTAGATGCGTTGTCTGTTTGTCCCAACTTTGGCGTATGTCTGCTTGACAGGTCAGCACTGATAACAGACGCTAATGTACTTTTCCCATAGGAAGCATATCACACATATTTGACGCAAATCCTGAACCATCATAACCGTGACCCAGCTAGGCCAACTATATGGTTGTGTGTGTGTGTGTGTGTCTACGCTGCATCTTCTTGCATTGTAGTTTTTGCAGTATTTTAGCCCATACATACTAATGGTACAGTGCCACCTGGAGGAGGACCTTGGTATGAGAATGGCACAGTGCCACCTGGAGGAGGACCTTGGTATGAGAATGGTACAGTGCCACCTGGAGGAGGACCTTGGTATGAGAATGGTACAGTGCCACCTGGAGGAGGACCTTGGTAAGAGAATGGTACAGTGCCACCAGAACCTGTATTTGAATCATATTAGCTTGAATTTGTATTGCACAATTTAAAATGTAATTTAATTGTGTGTAATTAAATTGAAGGGATGTAAATATAACACGATGGTTGGAAATTGGATTTCAGCCTTCTTTCATTCGACCACCTGCCTTTAGCAGTAAAAATTGCAATTCAATTTCTGTTTTCTGAGACACATATCCAAGGACATAGGAGGAGTAAAAACACCCTGGTTGAATATGCCCTGATTCAACATCTTGAATGGTAAAGTACGGAAAAGTCAACTAGGCTTCAAATACATTTTTATCAAGAACTTCCATTTTCTGTGGTATGACATGACCTAATAATTGATTTGCAATGTGTCACAGGCTGGTCTTTATCTTTTAATATTTACAGTATCTGTCCTATGTTTTGTACCCTAAATGACTTACTAGCTGTAAAATGTCTTTGTTTTGTTTTAGAGACTCGTGCTAGGGGGTTATAGTATCTTTAGTAGTGTTAAGGGGAAGGAAGTGAGAGGAGAAGAGAACGTAGAAAAAGAGGAGGATTTATAATAGAATGTATGTAAGAGGAGGATCTGTATGAGAATGTAGAAAAGAGGAGGATCTATAATAGAATGTAGAAAAGAGGATCTTTAATAGAATGTAGAAAAGAAGAGGATCTATAATAGAATGTAGAAAAGAGGATCTTTAATAGAATGTAGAAAAGAAGAGGATCTATAATAGAATGTAGAAAAGAGGATCTTTAATAGAATGTAGGAAAGAAGAGGATCTATAATAGAATGTAGAAAAGAGGATCTGCAATAGAATGTAGAAAAGAGGAGGATCTATAATAGAATGTAGAAAAGAGGAGGAGATATAAAAAAGAATGTTGAAAAGAGGAGGATCTATAATAGAATGTAGAAAAGAGGAGGATCTATAATAGAATGTAGAAAAGAGGAGGAGATATAAAAAAGAATGTTGAAAAGAGGAGGATCTATAATAGAATGTAGAAAAGAGGAGGATCTATAATAGAATGTAGAAAAGAGGAGGTGATATAAAAAAGAATGTTGAAAAGAGGAGGATCTACAGTCCCCTCCAAAAGTATTGGAACAGTAATGCCAATTCCTTTATTTTTGCTGTCGACTGAAAGCGTTTGGGTTTGACACCAAAAGATGAATATGAGACAAAAGATCAATATGTCAGCTTTTATTTCCAGGTATTTTCATCTGGATCTGATAAACAACTTAGAAGATATCATTATTTGTAAAGGAACACCAAATTTTGTGTTGAGCAAAAGTATTGGAACATGTGACTAACAGGTGTGTTTTGTTGCCCAGGTGTGTCTTATTACATTTATTATTCAAACAATAAATAACACTGAATGTCTAGGCTCAGTTTCAGTTTCTGGTTTTGCCTGTGCAGACTGCAGTTATAGTAATCAACATGAAAAGCAGAGAACTGTCTATGGGTGAAAAGAAAGCAATTGTGAAGCTAAGAGAAGATGGGAAATCAATCAGAGCCATTGCACAGACACTAGCCATAGCCAGTACAACAATTTGGAATATCCTCAGGAAGAAACAAACTACTGGTGTACTAAGTAACAGACATCGAACGGGACGACCAAGGAAAACAACAGCAGTTGACGACAGAAACATTGTCAGAGCTGTGAAGAAAGACCCTAAAACTACTGTTGGTGAGATCAACAACAACCTCCAGAGGGCAGGAGTGAAGGTTTCAGAATCCACTGTTCGCAGAAGACTTCATGGACAACAGTACAGAGGCTACACCAGAAGATGCAAGCCATTCATTAGCATAAAGAATAGGAAGGCCAGGCTGGATTTTGCCACAAAGTACAGAGACGAGCCTCAAAAATTCTGGGAAAAAGTTTTATGGACTGATGAGACGAAGATTAACTTCTACCAGAGTGATGGAAAGGCTAAGGTTTGGAGAAAAAAAGGATCTGCTCATGACCCCCAAAACACAAGCTCATCTGTGAAACACGGTGGAGGTAATGTGATGGCTTGGGCTTCAATGGCTTCTTCTGGGACGGGCTCATTAATCTTCATTGATGATGTAACACATGATGGCGGCAGCAAAATGATTCGGAAGTCTACAGAAACATTTTGTCTGCCAATTTAAAGAAGGATGCAACCAAACTGATTGGGAGATCCTTTGTCATGCAGCAAGATAATGACCCTAAACACACTGCAAAAGCAACAAAGGAGTTCATCAGGGGCAAGAAGTGGAAGGTCCTAGACTGGCCAAGTCAATCTCCAGACTTAAACCCTATAGAGCATTATTTTTACCTTCTTAAAAGGAGACTGAAGGGAGAAACCCCCCAAAACAAGCAACAACTGAAAGAGGCTGCAGTGAAAGCCTGGAAAGGCATAACAAAAGCAGAATGCAAAAGTTTGGTGATGTCCATGGGTCGCAGGCTTGATGCAGTTATTGAAAGCAAAGGATTTGCAACAAAATATTGAGTCTTACTCACTTAAATCCATTTCAAGTCTATCTGTTCCAATACTTTTGCTCATCTAAAAATGTGGTCTTTCTTTTCAAATAATGATATCTTCTAAGTTGTTTATCAGATCCAGATGAAAATACCTGGAAATAAAAGCTGACATATTGATCTTTTGTCTCATATTCATCTTTTGGTGTCAAACCCAAACGCTTTCAGTCGACAGCAAAAATAAAGGAATTGGCATTACTGTTCCAATACTTTTGGAGGGGACTGTATAATAGAATGTAGAAAAGAGGAGGATCTATAATAGAATGTAGAAAAAAGGAGGATCTATAATAGAATGTAGAAAAGAGGAGGATCTATAATAGAATGTAGAAAAGAGGAGGATCTATAATAGAATGTAGAAGGGAGGGGGACCAGAGGAGAAGTTGAAAGGTAGGCACTGTCCTCTGGAGAACAGGCCATTAGAGCAGGGTGTCTGTGAGAAGAGACTACACTGGGCCATGGCATGTTTGTCTAAGCAAAGATAAACACAAAGATTGACCAACCAACACCACTGGCTGCACTAAGAGGGCGGGACCTGTAGGGAATAGAAGAAGCTGACTGGTCGCTGAGTAGACTGAAATAAAAATGATTCAGCTTGTTTATTTTGTATTTATAAGTTCTTTATCCTAGCTTTTTTACTCGTGATAATGTTTACTTTTATGATAATGGTGTTCTCTGTTCTCTTTAATAATAAAATATTGAAAAGGTAATATATATTATGTTTATTATTTCCTGTGTGTTCTTGTGAACCTCTAGTGGGGGTCTAGAATCAGCATCGCTTTGCACTGTTGAAACGTAGCCTTTCTCATTTACAGAGGAATGACAATGCACAGGTCTGTTTGTCACTGTCTTGAATTGTTTTAGGTTCATTTTCAGCAACCTCTTTGCCAAACAAATCGTAATTGGAATTTCTTTGTTATTATTTCAGTCAAGACAACGTATGATATGTTTCACTGTTTATTGCACTAACATGGTAATACATTGAGAGTTGCCGTCCAGGGTCTGCTGCCCCTGAATTCATTTTCCACCCAAGGCCATGTTCAACGCTCAAACCATGGATAGGGAACAGATATCTGAAGATTCCACTGACAGATAGCCTGCTGAACAACAGACTCGAAGTGGCTGGAAGCTGAGCGGGTGGGGTGGGGGTGGGGGTGGGGGTGGGGGGTGGGGGGGGGGGGGGGTAGTGTAGTGCGCCAGGGAGATTTGGAGTGTTTGTAGGAGCCTGTGTGATGAGGGAACTGCGGTTCTTGAAGACCGCGTTCAATTATCGGGGCATATGCGACCGGGGCATTGGTGTGACCAGGATGATGGCTTTCGTCTGAGCTGCCCGCCTGAAATAGCTCTGCAGAGGCTCCAGTTATTGGATTGCTTTGCATCTTCATTTCCAGTTCTAAGAGAACATGGCTGACCCTGGAGCTGCCAGAAAGGTGAAGCTGGTGGTGCTAGGAAGAGGCAATACTGGAAAGACTGGTAAGAGAGAGAGAGAGAGAGAGAGAGAGAGAGAGAGAGAGAGAGCAGAGACAAACCAGTCACTATCCAACGCCAGGGTATGTTTTAATGTTGTTTGTGAGCCCCCAACTAAAGACAATGGTCTTTCACTGTGAAATTTTTTTGTTGTTGTTTTTTTTATTTGAAGAGAGAAAGAGCAGAGCTATATTCATGCAGAGTGGCATGCTTTCTTCATAATCTAAACAAAAATATTACGGACTTTTGATAATAACTATTTGTAAAGCTTTGACAAGATATTGATATTAACTAATTGACTATAAACTATCCTAGATCTGTCCCTCTTACTCCCAGATGGTTTCTTTGTTGTTGGATTGTTGTGTTATGTTCTGTCGTATGAAGAGCAGCAGTAAGGTTAAGGAGAATTAGACTATTAGTTTAACCACCATTCATTGATAGGAGGAGGTAATTTGTGACCAATTCAAGTAGTTTCAGGGCTGTGAAGAGTTTTTAATATTTGTTTATATTCTTTATATGGATATTATTTGTGCATGGTTGACTGACTGAGACTACGTTTAATACAGTCAAAGAGTTTCTAGTGAACAAACGTTTCTAAAATCTTTTGTTGCTGTGCAACGATTGGTCTGTTGTTTCTAAATGGCTTTGACAAGTGCATATTTGAAGTACGGTACAGAAGCACTGTACCACTGGCTAGAGAGCCATTCTTTATTCCTGTGGGGTGGCTAGAGGCAGAGGGCTTCCATTAGCTCCTTAAGAAGTGAAGTTGAAACAACGTCTAAGGGCTCCGTAGAAGGCTCCTGATGGGCTTTACAGCTACAGACTGTGTACCCTCCATTGACCTAAGAGATTTACAAAGATTACCAGTCCCCAAGTCCTCTGCATATGGGGTTATAGAAGCGTCAATGTAATGAACTTTCTCTGTAAATCAGGAAGTAGACCTAAGATAAAATGTTGTGTGTGTGTGTGTGTCTGTGCGTGTTTGGTGTGTGTGTGTGTGTTTGGTGTGTTTGGTGTGTTTGGTGTGTGTGGTGTGGGTGTGTGTGTGTGTGTGTGTGTGTGTGTGTGTGTTTGGTGTGTGTGGTGTGGGTGTGTGTGTGTGTGTGTCTGTGTGTTTGGTGTGTGTGGTGTGTGTGTGTGTGTGTGTGTGTGTGTGTGTGTGTGTGTGTGTGTGTGTGGTGTGGGTGTGTGTGTGTGTGGTGTGTGTGTGTGTCATGCTCTGTTCTGTTTCAGCCCTCTGTGTTCGCTTTGTCACGCGTCGTTTCATTGGAGACTATGACCATAAAAGAGGTAAGGACGTGCCGGCGACCCACAGAGCTATATACGGTAGGCCAGGGTGTGTGTGTGTGTGTGTGTGTGTGTGTGTGTGTGTGTGTGTTTTCTGGGTAAATCTGAGAACCTGACAGTTTGTGCATGCCTCTGGCACTAACAACGTGTGTGTTGGACAGAGACATATGAAGGTGTGTGTGTGTGTGTGTGTGTGTTGGACACAGACATATGAAGGTGTGTGTTTGTGTGTGTGTGTGTGTTAAACATACACAAACAGCAGCCATGTTATGTTGCAGAGGTGATCTACAAGTGTCGTAGAACCGTCGACCAAGAGCCTATTGACCTTGAAATACTGGACACAGTAAGTCAGGTAACCAACGTTGACCTCTAACCTCTGACCCCTATAGGATTGAAGTCACTTTTAAGGGATCGGGGAAAGAAAACTCTTGGTCAATGTGATTGCTTCTGAATGTTCACGGAAATCGTTTTTTTAAATAGACCTGTTTTTGCTTTGTAACTGGATTTTTAATGGATGTTGTGTTAGTTTAGGTTTATGCTGCTCTCGTTGAGACTTTTACCTGGTTAAATAACAGATATAACATAAAAAGGACTCCTCCATACAAGCTAATACAAAGCTCCTTATCTGCTCATTTGGTCAGAAAAATATATGCAAGTTGAGGTTTTAAACCGGACGGCATCTGCACGTCGACTGACATCAAAAGTCGTCTTCTAGAAACCCTTCCTTTTTCCCCCTCTTCCATCCTACTCCCGTCAGGAGAGTGGAGCCGGCTCTGCTGGTCCCGGTCGGTCTTTGGAAGCGTCTATCCGCTGGGCCGACGGCGTCCTCCTCATGTACTCTGTGATGGAGCGCAGGAGCTTTGACGCTGTCGCCGGGCTGAAGAGGCTGGTGGACCACGCCAAGCAGACTCTGGGTAATGTAGTCCTTATTCCCTACTCATAGTTAACTCCAAGCAGACTCTGGGTAATGTAGTCCTTTTTCCCTACTCATAGTTAACTCCAAGCAGACTCTGGGTAATGTAGGCCTTATTCCCTACTCATAGTTAACTCCAAGCAGACTCTGGGTAATGTAGTCCTTATTCCCTACTCATAGTTAACTCCAAGCAGACTCTGGGTAATGTAGTCCTTTTTCCCTACACATATTTAACTCCAAGCAGACTTTGGGTAATGTAGGCCTTATTCCCTACTCATAGTTAACTCCAAGCAGACTCTGGGTAATGTAGTCCTCATTCCCTACTCATAGTTAACTCCAAGCAGACTCTGGGTAATGTAGTCCTTATTCCCTACTCAGTCTACTGTAAGCTGACCACGCCAAGCAGACTCTTGGTAATGCAGTTAGATTCTAGGTGTTTGCGCCTAACAAACCCAGCATCTGGTTGGGTTCCCATTGCATTCTGGGAGACTTGTTTTATGTCCGTTGTCATAATAAGTAATGACATTGTTTGTGTGCTGCCTCTCGCATTCCTATGACCAGACACACTGTCGCACATAACATATCTCCTCTATCTCTCTCTCTCTGGATCTCTCTCTCTCTCTCTCTCTCTGGATCTCTCTCTCTCTCTCTCTGGATCTTTATCTCTCTCTCTCTCTCTCTCTCTGGATCTCTCTCTCTCTCTCTCTCTCTCTCTCTCTCTCTGGATCTCTCTCTCTCTCTCTCTCTCTCTCTCTGGATCTTTATCTCTCTCTCTCTGTCTCTGTCTCTCTCTCTCTTTCTCTCTATGGATCTATTTATCTCTCTCTCTGTCTCTCTATGGATCTATTTCGCTCTCGCTCTGGATCTATTTCTCTCTCTCGCTCTCTTTTTCAGTCTTGCTCCCTCTTTCTTTTCTCTCTTTCTCTGTCTCACTAACTCTTCCTCCATGTGTTTTTCTTCTTGATTTGGTCTGTGTATGATCTCTTCAGGGGTAGCGACAGTCCTGGTAGCTAACAAGGTGGACATGCTGAACGGTCGAGAAGTGACCACAGAGGAAGGATATGCACTAGCCAAAGACTTCAGGTGCACTGCTCCCTCCATCCATACCTCCATCCATCCATCTATACCTCCATCCATACCTCCATCCATCCATCCATCCATCTATACCTCCATCCATCCATCCATCCATCTATACCTCCATCCATCCATACCTCCATCCATCCATCCATCCATCTATACCTCCATCCATCCATCCATACCTCCATCCATCCATCCATCCATCTATACCTCCATCCATCCGTACCTCCATCTATACCTCCATCCATCCATCTATACCTCCATCCATCATCCATCCATCCATCTATCTATACCTCCATCCATCCATCCGTACCTCCATCCATCCATCCATCTATCTATACCTCCATCCATCATCCATCCATCCATCTATCTATACCTCCATCCATCCATACCTCCATCCATCCATCCATCTATCCCTCCATCCATCCATCCATCCATATATACCTCCATCCATCTATACCTCCATCCATCCATCCATCTATACCTCCATCCATCCATCCATACCTCCATCCATCCATCCATCCATCTATACCTCCATCCATCCGTACCTCCATCTATACCTCCATCCATCCATCTATACCTCCATCCATCATCCATCCATCCATCTATCTATACCTCCATCCATCCATCCGTACCTCCATCCATCCATCCATCTATCTATACCTCCATCCATCATCCATCCATCCATCTATCTATACCTCCATCCATCCATCCGTACCTCCATCCATCCATCCATCTATCCCTCCATCCATCCATCCATCCATATATACCTCCATCCATCTATACCTCCATCCATCCATCCATCTATACTTCCATCCATCCATCCATCCATCTATACCTCCATCCCTCCCTCCCTCCCTCCATCCATCTATACCTCCATCCATCCATCCATTCATCCATCCATCCATCCATCTATACCTCCATCCATCCATCTATACCTTTTAACATTAGAAGTGAGCTTGTTTTCAACATTGGAAGTTAGTGTTTTTCACGTTAGAAGTGAGCGTGTTTTCAACATTGGAAGTTAGTGTTTTTAACGTTAGAAGTTAGCGTGTTTTCAACATTGACAGTGAGCGTTTTTAACGTTAGACGTGAGCGTGTTTTCAACATTGGCAGTGAGCGTTTTTAACGTTAGACGTGAGCGTGTTTTCAACATCGGCAATGAGCGCTTTTAACGTTAGACGTGAGCGTGTTTTCAACATCGGCAGTGAGCGGGTGTCACTTCCCCTTCAGGTGCAGTTTCTACGAGCTGTCGGTGGCGGAGGAGGTGGTCGGTGTGGAGGCGGCGGTGTGCCAGCTGGCACGCATCGTGACGGAGCAACAGCGCCACCTGCAGGTGATGGAGCGGCGCTCTCGCATGCTGCAGATGGGCCAAGCCCTCCGCAGCAAACTGAGACGCAGCAAAACCATGCAGTGGTGAGCGGAGCAAGGGTGCTGCTCCTCAACGTCCACTCCTTCTCCAAGTGCCAGGACACCTGATTGAAGGCAACCATTGGAGGGGAAGTAGCAGGTTGGAACTGATCCGAGTGCACATTTACATGTCAAAGTGCTTTGGGTGTCTGAAAAGCGCTCAATCAAACGAATAATTATCATAGTTAGGCTTTGTGGCGATGATGCTGTGAATACGAGAGATATTCTTGGAGGACACAGATGCAGACAACAATTGTGATCCTGTATTTTAATGCCATGCGGCAGCGAAGCCCACAGCCAATTGTATTACGCGCTCAGTGACACACAGCAACGCACCTCTGTTGGATTCGGAGACAGCCTTTTCAAATCGCTTCCGCTGACATCCGTGACAGATTTTTGGGGGGTTCTTGGACGTAAAGAGGAAGCATAACTCAAAGTCTCCCTCCAGACTGGCTGTATTAGAAGGGACGGGAGACATGGTGCTTAATCAAAGAAAGCCATCGGCGAGAACAACACTCTCAACGCAGGAAGAATAAATATTGATCTCCGGAGTGGAACTGGGTCAGCGCGATGCTATGCTAACTGAGCGTCTGCGACTTCACTTCTCCGATGACAAACGGTTTCTGTGTGCGTTGGTGTGTCCTGTTCTACGGTGACGGAAAAGAGGTTGATTACCACTCAGCAGATGAAAACAACAGTGGCAGTGCCTTTCAGTGGAGCCTTTGATTAAATGGGTGACTAGTGCCGCCTAGTGGTTAATCAGTTAACTGACCTTAAGGGGTTCCAGTCAAATTTGTTTAAGAAATTTGCTGTTTAAGAAGTTTGACTTTCAGCTTGTATAATCGTCAACATGTTTGTGTAGTTCACTATTGTTTAATTCACTTACAAAATGTACAGTATACAATATACTGAAGTGTCTACGACGGCATTATCCTGGATCAGTTGGTTCTCCATCGATGGTTCTAACCATGTCTGCACATGCAGGGCGGTGAATTGGGATTGGACCTTACCATACATCTAGGTGGGCGTCTGGTGTAAAACGCTTAGGGTGTCTAGAAAAGCACTACATCAAGAGTAATCTATTATTATGATTATTGTTGTATCATGATAAATATGATGTCCCTAATGAATAAAGATGGAGCAGATTTCCACGTGGTTCAATGCAGACGGGATCCCTGCCTCGTCTCCATCCGCATGAGAGCGCCTCAGTCCCCCGCCTCACCACGCCCATTCTCTCTGTCTCCCTCTCTTTGACTCTCTCCCTCGTCCTGTTTTCATACGCCCCCTCCATCTCCTCTCTGTCCATTCATTAGGGCCACCACAACAACGGCCTGGGCCTGGGCTTGTCATGTCTAGACTGCGTTGGGAAGTGGCCCCGCTGTAATAAAGCCCTTCGGGAGGCTTCTGTGTGCGCCCGCATGTGGCTCAGGCCGCGTTCCCTTTTCCACACGGGGGGAAACGGAACCCGGCGTTCAAACTTTCCACATCTGGTGCTGCTGGGCGCCGGAGAGAGAGAGAGAGAGAGAGAGAGAGAGAGAGAGAGAGAGAGAGAGAGAGAGAGAGAGAGAGAGAGAGAGAGAGAGAGAGAGAGAGAGAGAGAGAGAGAGAGAGAGAGAGAGAGAGAGAGAGAGAGAGAGGAGAGGGAGAGGGAGAGGGAGAGGGAGAGGGAGAGGGAGAGGGAGAGGGAGAGGGAGCGAGAGAGACAGAGACGATGATGCAATAGGGGGTCATGAATGGCCTCAGCTTTCTCTCCTCCTCTCTCTTCCTCTCTTCTCCTCTCTCCTCCTCTCTTCTCTCTTCTCCTCTCTCCTCCTCTCTTCTCCTCCTCTCTCCTCCTCTGTCCTCTCCTCTCCTCCTCTCTCCTCTCTCCTCCTCTCTCCTCCTCTCTCCTCCCTCTCCCCTCTCTCTCCCTCTCTCCTCCCTCTCCCCTCTCTCTCCCTCTCCCTCTCTCTCCCTCTCCCCTCTCTCTTCCTCTCTTACCTTACCTCTGTGAGCTCTGCTTTCTCTCTCCCCTCCCTCTTCCTCTCCCTCCCTCTCTCCTCCTCTCTCTTCCTCTCTTCTCCTCTCTTCTCCTCTCTCCTCCTCTCTTCTCTCTTCTCCTCTCTCCTCCTCTCTTCTCCTCCTCTCTCCTCCTCTGTCCTCTCCTCTCCTCCTCTCTCCTCCTCTCCTCCTCTCTCCTCCCTCTCCCCTCTCTCTCCCTCTCTCCTCCCTCTCCCTCTCTCCCTCTCCCTCTCTCTCCCTCTCCCCTCTCTCTTCCTCTCTTACCTTACCTCTGTGAGCTCTGCTTTCTCTCTCCCTTCCCTCTTCCTCTCCCTCCCTCTCTCCTCCCTCTCTCCTCCCTCTCCCCTCTCTCTCCCTCTCTCCTCCCTCTCCCCTCTCTCTCACTCTCTCCTCCCTCTGTCTTGTCCTACATATCTCCAGATGGGATCAAGGCGGCCTCACCGAGAACCCTTAGGTCAGGGCATTTCCAACATGACCAAGTTCACCCAACACAGACAGACACCAACACAGACTAACAAATTCACCTAACACAGACAGACACCAACACAGACTAACAAATTTACCCAACACAGACAGACTCCAACACAGACTAACAAATTCACCCAACACAGACAGACTCCAACACAGACTAACAAATTCACCCAACACAGACAGACACCAACACAGACTAACAAATTCACCCAACACAGACAGACTCCAACACAGACTAACAAATTCACCCAACACAGACAGACTCCAACACAGACTAACAAATTCACCCAACACAGACAGACTCCAACACAGACTAACAAATTCACCCAACACAGACAGACTCCAACACAGACTAACAAATTCACCCAACACAGACAGACTCCAACACAGACAGACTCTAACACAAATGGACTAACCATGCCCTTATCTCTACTCTTAGTTGTTCTGCTAACCTCTTTTAACCTGCACAGGTCAAAGGTCACATATTAAGCCCAAGGTTACGTTTGATCAACACTGGCCTCTCTTCATTGGCTACCTATTGAGTGCGTAATTGACAACAAAATTGTTGTGCTTCTTTACAAGGCATTACACGGGCTGGCGTTACATAGCAGAGTTGCTGTGTCCCCTTCGCACATGGAGGATGTCTTCACAAAGAAGGGAGGCTGTGCCTTTGATGTTCCCTCAGGAGAGATCTCTCCTGACTTATAAAAAAGACAGGGTCAGTGGCTGGTTTCAAGGAGTTTTTAAAAACTCACTCATATCGGAAGCACTTCATTTTGTGATGCAATGTTTTTATATCTTTTATTGTATAACATTTGTCATTTTGACTGATTATGCTTACTTTTTTTTCAATCTTTTATTTCTATAGATTTGTACAGCAAATTGTGACATTTGTTTTGAAAGGCGCTTTATGAATCAAGTTTACGTTACACAGACAGACACCAATACAGATGGGCATGGAGCTAGGCAGGCACACACAAACCTACCATGACATTTATACCCAGTTATTGCTGGTTGGAAGGACTATCATTTGCCTCTCTGGCCAGTTGATAGACTGGGAGAAAGAGAGAGATGGTCAGCCACACCACAGACTGGAATAACACCAACCCTCCTCCTGGTGGATCCCAGCCCAGAATAAACCCTCCTCCTGGTGGATCCCAGCCCTGAATCAACCCTCCTCCTGGTGGATCCCAGCCCTGAATCAACCCTCCTCCTGGTGGATCCCAGCCCTGAATTAACCCTCCTCCTGGTGGATCCCACTCGGGAATAACCCCAGGCCAGAATTCAACCCTTCTCCTGGTGGATGGGTGGAATAAGGCTGACACGAGGCCCCTCCCTCCATCTCCCTCTCCATCTTCACATTTCTCTCTCCCGTGCTCGATGACTCATCAGACATATTTACGACAAGCATCAATTCTCCCCCCAAAACACAGTCTTTGAGAGTCATACACACAGACAGCAAAATGGATTTCCGACTGACTGGCTGACTGACTGACTGGCTGACTGATGGAAGGGCTGACTGACTGGCTGACTGACTGACTGGCTGGCTGACTGGCTGAATGACGAACTGACCGACAGAGGCAGGTCAAAATGCGAACCTGCAGATGAGCCGTCAAACATGAAGCCCACCATGCAGACAGACACAGCGTGGTGTAATGGCCGGGGTTGACGACATCCCTTTGTGAATAGTTCAGAAGAGAGGAGATGCCATGCATGGAATAGTACAGACGGAACTAAATTGCTGACTCAACTTGACTACTGACTAATGCTGTGTGTGTGTGTGTGTGTGTGTGTGTGTGTGTGTGTGTGTGTGTGTTCAAATCTTCAAAGGGATTCAGATTATCCCCAATAATAGGCAGTCATTTTATTTTCTAGACTGGAACCCCACCCTACCTCTCTCTTAATTTCTCTCTCTGTCCCTCCTCTCCTCTCCTCTCCTCTCCTCTCCTCTCCTCTCCTCTCCTCTCCTCTCTCTCTCTCTCTCTCTCTCTCTCTCTCTCTCTCTCTCTCTCTCTCTCTCTCTCTCTCTCTCTCTCTCTCTCTCTCTCTCTCTCTCTCTCTCTCTCTCTCTCTAACAAGTTCATAAGCCTTCCACTTTTGAGGGAGGAACCCACAGCCGGTGTTAGGGAGCGCTCTGACATAACAGGATCAGGTTTTCACAAAGCATGACTTATTATAACCAGAACACAGTGCTGGTTGCTGCCTTACAGTCAGACATAATCCCACTTCCCCAAATATATTACAGAGTGTCAGGTGAGTCGCTCTGAAATACATTGATACCTGTTAGCTGGGTGTATGTATGTATGACATTTCTCTATTATTCTGAAATACATTGATACCTGTTAGCTGGGTGTATGGATGCTATTTCTTTGTATGAGTGTGTGTGTGAGTGTCAAACTGTTCTGGTTTCTTCCGGGGAGGTAGATAGGGTTACGTGGGTGTGTGAGTTGCCGGTGGTACCATCGCGTAACGTTGAACAATACTTCCTATTATAAGTCAATCTTCCTCTCCCTGGTGGGCAGGTATCCGTTTACCGGCTGGAACAGGCCATCAACCAGGACACACTGACACACAATGTCAGGATGGTGGTCAGTCGGAGCGGGCACACTAACTCTTAGATAGCAACAAACATGGCTGCCACACAGAATGGGACCAAGAGAAGTGGAGAGCCTGGCACTGGGAAATGTATTGGGGGAGTGGAGTGGGGGATGAAGAGAGAGAGGAGAGAGGAGAGAGAGAACGAGAAGAGGAGAGAGAGAGAGAGAGAGAGAAAAGAGAGAGAACGAGAAAAGAGAGAAAACGAGAGGAGAGAGAGGAGAGAGAAAGGAGGGAGAGAGAGAGAGGAGAGAGAGAGAGAGAGAGAGAGAGAGAGAGAGAGAGAGAGAGGAGAGAGAACGAGAAAAGAGAAAACGAGAGGAAAGAGAGGAGAGAGAGAACGAGAAAAGAGAAAACGAGAGGAGAGAGAGAGAGAGAGGTGTTGAAGGGAGCAGGTTTAATGACACATAATGGCTGAAGTGAATGTAGAGGAGGATAGCCTCTGACTTCATTAGCCTCACACACTTTGGGGTCAGGATCCTCCCGGTACACACACACACACACACACACACACACACACACACACACACACACACACTTGGATGTCTGGATCCTCCCGAGTATAGACACACACACTTTGGTGTCAGGATTCTCCCGAGTACACACACACACACTGTAAATTAAAATAGATAATAGTGTGAATCTCAAGCATCCTAATCATGTGACCAGGCTGTCACGGTAGCTTTGAGTCAGGTTACTGTTTGAAAGAATAGCAGTATTTAGTTCTTCAATCCTATGTCCAGACCATTCCTTAAACGCATACTTTTATTGTCACACTTCCATTCCACTCTACTCTACTCTGCTCTGCTCTGCTCTACTCTGCTCTGCTCTGCTCTGCTCTGCTCTGCTCTACTAATTCTAATTCTAATTCTAATTCTAATTCTAATTATATTCTATTCTCTTCTATTCTATTCTATTCTATTCTATTCTATTCTATTTCACTAACCTCTCATTTGTATTTCCTTTCCTTCTATTTATAGTTCCCTAACCTCTTCTTCTACTTCTTTTGTAACCTTCTCTTTCTTTTCCCCCTCTTCTTTCTTTGCTTCTAATTTTGTCTCTGTCTCCTTTTTCATCTCCCTTTTTTCTTCCGCCCACTAATTTGCAGCTCTTTCACATCCTTCTGCTATCCGCAGGTGTATTTGTCCCCCAGGTTTAATGTGTGTTTGTGCGTGCGTGTGCGTGCGTGCGCGCGCCTGTGCGTGCGTGCCTGCGTGCGTGTGTGTGTGTGTGTGTGTGTGTGTGTGAGTGTGTGCCCACCCGTGCACATGTCTATCCCAGGTGTGTTTGTGTGTGTGTGTGTGTTTCCCAGGACAGGTATGTATTTTCAGCCCCATGTGATGATGACAGGAATGTTTCTTTTGAGGAGCGGTAAGTCTTGTAGGGTTGGAATCAGAAAGGGAATGTATAGATACTGCAATTTGTTTAAAGCCCATTTCTTAGAGGAACTGAAGTGCAAACTGATACCAAGGACAGGTCCAGAGATCTGTTGGCTCTGCTGGCCCGCTGCAACATGGTGAAGTGCATTATGGGGTTTATTGCAAAATGCATTATGGGGTTTACTGTGAAATGCATTGGCGTTTGGGTTTATGAGGAAATGCATTGGGATTAGGGTTTATGGTGAAATGCATTGTGGTTAGGGTTTATGGTGAAATGCATTGTGGGGACTTATGCTGAAATGCATTGTGGGGTTTATGCCGAAATGCATTGGGGTTTGGGTTTATGGTGAAATGCATTGTGGGGTTTATGGCTGATCACCAGATGGCTCAGCAGAGTTTACCACCTGAAGACCGGACGCAGACACAGCCGAGCTGTGTGTGTGTGTGTGTGTGTGTGTGTGTGTGTGTGTGTGTGTGTGTGTGTGTGTGTGTGTGTGTGTGTGTGTGTATACATTAAACTAAAAGGGCCTAAGGCCAGCCACGGCCAGGTGTCCGTGTTGCTATGGCAACCTATTAACTACCCGCCGACAAGGAGAAGTGAATAATAGTAAAGCCATGCACGGCTTACAAAGACAGTGGGTTAACGCACCGCTAACACCAACCAGAGGAAATCTCAATGTAGGATGGGGATTTCTATGTTTGATTGAATGGTACGACTGGCTAGGTTATTTTCAAACAACATTTTGATTTGTTGGTCAAACACACAGTAGAAAGAAAAAGAAGCATAGAAACTAGTTTGTGTACAGGTCTGTGTTGTTTTCTAGATACTTCTAAGTAGAGCATAGGGTTATTTTTCTTTAAAGGGCTCAATCTAATATTAGTTTTTAAAGGCTTTTTTCCTCTGGGGAAATAAATAATTTTGTTCTGTAGGAATGTCCATAGTGGACAACATTCAGCCAATGAAAAAAGTAAATGTGTGACCAAGTAAATGTGTGACCTTTTTTTCTTCTGTCACACTGTAGTATGAATTCAAACATGGACCATTTCTTTTGTCATAGTATGAATTCAAACATGGACCATTTCTTTTGTCATAGTATGAATTCAAACATGGACCATTTCTTTTGTCATAGTATAATAATAATTCATTTTATTTATATAGCGCTTTTCTTACACCCAAAGACGCTTAAATTAGTATGAATTCAAACATGGACCATTTCTTTTGTCAGGAAAGAAGTTGGGGTAGTTATGTAATTCACATGTTAGGGGTGATTATAGCCCTCCTAGGTTAGGGTTAGGGTTATTCTAGCCATACTTGGTTAGGGTCAGGGTGATTATAGCCCTCCTGGTTAGGGTTAGGATTAAGGTGATTATAGCCCTCCTGGCTAGGGTTAGGATGATTATAGTCCTCCTAGGTTAGGGTTAGGGTGATTGTAGCCCTCCTGGGTTACGATTAGGGTTGGGTTAGGGTTGCGGTTAGGGTTAGGGTGATTATAGCCCTCCTGGGTTAGTGTTAGGGTTAGGGTTAGGGTTGGGTTAGGGTTAGGGTTGGGGTTAGGGTTCAGCAGCAATGTTCTGTAAAGGACCTGCTGCTGGTTTGACAGCTTTCTTCATGTAACAATAGTTTAAGGTGAGGCCTTGTAGTCCTGTCTTCTCACTATCTCTGTCTCTGTTTCTCTCTCTCCTACCAGTTCACCTTCTCTCTCTCTCTCTCTCTCTCTCTCTCTCTCTCTCTCTCTCTCTCTCTCTCTCTCTCTCTCTCTCTCTCCCTCTCTCTCTCTCTCTCTCTCTCTCTCTCTCTCTCTCTCTCTGATACAAGGAGAGGGTCAGGTCCAGAGGGACAGGTAGAAGAAACTAGGCCACCAGTACACACTGAGAGAAGAAAGAGATGGGTGGAGAGAGAGAGAGAGAGAGAGAGAGAAGAAGAGAGAGACAGACAGAGAGATAGAGAGATGGAGGTGTGTGTGTGTGTGTGTGTGTGTGTGTGTGTGTGTGTGTGTGTGTGTGTGTGTGTGTGTGTGTGCACATGACAAAGTGTGTAAGGTAGCATGAATCAATCAATCAATTAATGAATCATCCATTGAGGACATTTGGCAGTCTACACAGATTACTTTTTTTGATCAAACATTTGTATAAAATTTGAACTGAAATGGCTAAAATTAGACTTCTACGTCAATATGTCTCTATACTGTATTCTTTGTTTAACATTAGTGGTATGCTTGTTAATAATAGTTATTTTATATATATTTTTGTTTTCATTTGGTAAATGTAATCCATCCAGGAAGATATCGACTTTATTCATGTAGGATTCAAAATATGTAGGTATTTTTAAGGCTACATTTTAAGACGCATTTTCCCGACAAACGCAAGATGACAGATATGAATTGAGATATGCCTTTGGTAATAGTGAAAATATGAAAAACACAAACTTTTCATTCTGTGTAACTTGATGTGTGTAAGGGGCGGGTCTAACATAAATATATTCATGAGCTGGTCGGCTCCTTAGAGACAGCGAGAGCAGCTGGATGTCAGGGATTTAGACCCAGTGGTCTATTCTGAACGTTTGCATGGCAGCGGCAACATCTTCTAAATGAATCAATAACTATTTTCAGAAGAATAGTGGCAGACAAATGTGACTTCTAATCGAAGGTTTACACGGACCAAAGACCAAACACAGCAGCTGTCTCATAATATTATATATAAACGTTTCACTTCTTTTGCGTCATCCAAAACAGATTACAGCATAGAAGAGATTCTAAAGGCATCGATGGATTCCATTCTGGACGGTTTCAGTTCGGAGAAACTTTTTCCGACCAACAACCTGCTGGATCTAGAGGATTTGAACGAAGGAGATTTCCTTAACAATGTGGTGAGTTCAGTTTGCATGCAGCTTCTGATCCCGTTTTAAATGACTTGTATGGGCAATGCACTTAGAAATGTCTGTGCGGTCCTTCTATCCATTTGCTGCGTGCTCAACCATTACATTTAAACACCTTTTCTGCACGTCGTACATTTCGCAGATAAGGGGATTGATATACAAGCAAGACACACTGTCATTATGGACGTATAGCAAGAATGTTGACCAAAAGACCGCCGCCGGGAGCTTCCGTAGATCGTGTTGGATGAGCGGCTCGTATTAACTTTGGGACGGCGACAGGGTGGCAAGCTAACGTGAGATTTGCTCAGCTGCGTAAATCCAAACGCTCCTACCGCCTCAGCTATCCCAGGCGGTCCCGGACCTGAGGTGGGCGGGGTCATTCAGTCTTGATCCTGAATCCTGGACTGCATCCGGCTAGATCTATAAATGGTTATTGTTCTGGATCGATCTCTCCCTCCCTCCCTCCCTCTCTCTCTCTCTCTCTCTCTCTCTCTCTCTCTCTCTCTCTCTCTCTCTCTCTCTCTCTCTCTCTCTCTCTCTCTCTCTCTCTCTCTCTCTCTCTCTCTCTCTGTCTGTCTGTCTATATCTGCGTGTTCCATATGCTCCTTAGGAAGTAGTTGAAGGTAAAACGAAAGTTTTTCAGTTGCGGAAAATGTGTACATCTTCGAAGGGGCTTAGGAAGCCCGAGGGTTTGACGCCCGGGGGTCAGATTAGGGGGGGGGGGGGGGGGGGGGGGGGGGGGGGGGGGGGGGGGGGGGGGGGGGGGGGGGGGGGGGGGGTGATGAAGCCGTTCAGGGACTCAGCAGTCAAATATCTCATTGACACGGTTTGTCCGAGGCGTGAGGAGGCAGCCAACCTTTTGAAACTTCCTTCATGTCATGCACGTGCACAGTCTACGTGTGTGGATGAGGGAGCAAGAGAACGTTTCTATCTGCCCCAAGTCCTTTCGTTCCATTATCGAACCCACTCCCCCCCCCCCCCCCCCCCCCCCCCCGTGTTTGCGGCTTCATTCTTTCATTCTCTCTCTCCTTTCTTCCGTGTGTGCCTTCCCTCGGTCCCTGCCTCTGCGTGTGTGTTTGTTCTGCGTGCGGAGCGAGGGGGTTGACTTCACCCCGGCCATGCCAGCCAACCAGCTGACTAGACTGGTAAATGTTTAACCGGACGGCACCCTGCAAAATGTCACTGCACACACAAGTGTTTCCCTGTGGGTTGCGGTGCCTGCGCTAGGGTGTGTGTGTGTGTGTGTGTGTGTGTGTGTGTGTGTGTGTGTGTGTGTGTGTGTGTGTGTGTGTGTGTGTGTGCCTCTGGATGTGTGTGTGTGTGTGTGTGTGTGTGTGTGTGTGGGGGGGGGGGGGGGGCTCCTGGTGGCAGGTGTTGACCAGCAGCACACCTGGGTCTGAGAGCAAGAGGCAGAGGGAGGGAAGAGAAGAGGGGAGGAGTGAGGAGTGAGGAGGGAGGAGGGAGGAGGGAGGAGGGGATGGAGAGAGGAGGGGATGGAGCG
>CM030191.1:555000-560000 GCA_017639675.1 Aplochiton taeniatus
TTTGGTCTGGTTGGGTTTGGTTGGGTTTGGTGTGGTCTGGTTGGGTCTGGTTGGGTTGGGTTTGGTGTAGCCTGGTTGGGCCTGGTTGGGTCTGGTTGGGTTTGGTGTAGTCTGGTTGGGTATGGTTGGGTCTGGTAGGGTTTGGTGTAGCCTGGTTGGGTTTGGTTGGGTTTGGTGTGGCGTGGTTGGGTATGGTTTGGTCTGGTTGGGTTTGGTATGGCCTGGTTGGGTATGGTTTGGTCTGGTTGGGTATGGTTGGGTCTGGTTGGGTTTGGTGTAGCCTGGCTGGGTCTGGTTGGGTTTGGTTAGACGTTGTTTGACATGGTTGGGTCTGGTTGGGTTTGGTATGGCCTGGTTGGGTATGGTTTGGTCTGGTTGGGTATGGTTGGGTCTGGTTTGGTTTGGTGTAGCCTGGCTGGGTCTGGTTGGGTTTGGTTAGACGTTGTTTGACATGGTTGGGTCTGGTTGGGTTTGGTATAGCCTGGTTGGGTATGGTTGGGTCTGGTTGGGTTTGGTTAGACGCTGTTTGACATGGTTTGGATTAGCAAGCAATTGCAGAAAAGCAAGGCGAGACGTTTGACCGTTGGCTGGATGCCGTTGTTAGGATGGAGAGTGAGGGAGTAGAGGAGAGAGTAACTTATTAGATATTATGGGATGTTTCTCTGTGTAACTGAGACTCCACTGAGTAGAGCCCTCTGCTAGCTTTGTATTTTTATAATATTTTTATGATGATATTTCACATTGTCTTGAACTTCCTCTTTATCTTTGCTGGTTGTTATCTCTTCTCAATATTTTGTGTTTTTTTTTTTACGTCATATTAATGCTGGTTATAGTGCTTTGAGATGTATTTACAATGTAAAGCATTCTATAAATTCAATGTTATATTATTATTATTATTAGAGGCCTGTACTAAACCTCTTCAGGGTGACTTAGTACTGAGTAGAGGCCTGTGCTTATTATGGGATGTTGTCTCTAAGGTTAAACCTCTTCAGTGTGACATCATGTGAAAAACTAGAATCTACTTAACTTAGCCTTGCATCTTTCCCACTAGCAAAAAAGAGAAATCTCCAAACACAAAGTGAGTGTGCGTGTGCGTGTGCGTGTGTGTGTGTGTGTGTGTGTGTGTGTGTGTGTGTGTGTGTGTGTGTGTGTGTGTGTGTAAGGGCAATAAGGAAGACAGGAGTCCCTGTCTGGTGGACCGTAGATACCACAACACAGACAGCCTACCCCTGCTAGGGCACACACACACACACACACACACACACACACACACACACACACACACACACACACACACACACACACACACACACCCTAACCCACACACACACACGCACACACACACACACACACACACACACACACACACACCCTAACCCACACACACACACACACACACACACACACACACACACACACACAGACACACACACAGACACACACACACAGACACACACACAGACACACACACACCCTTCCCCACAGCACAGTAGCACACACACACACACACACACACACACACACACCCTAACCCACACACACACACACACACACACACACACACAGACACACACACAGACACACACACACAGACACACACACAGACACACACACACCCTTCCCCACAGCACAGTAGCACACACACACACACACACACACACACACACACACACACACACACACACACTTCCCCCATTGCACAGTAGTAGCATGCACACGCACACGCACACGCACACACACACACACACACCCTTCCCCATAGCACAGTAGCACACACACGCACACACACGCAGTTTACACACAGAAAGTATTTAACCTGAAACCTATTTTGAGGCTCCCCTTCACCCAAAGCAGCCCTTCTGACACACAGACGCCTGTCTCCAGTGGTTGCTTGTGGTTTCCACCCCCTCTGCCTGCTAAATAAAGCAGCCCGCTCCTGGCAGCAGCCTCCAGACGGGCCGTACCACTGTGGGGCACATGGGGGGATGGGTACTGCTTAAACCACCGACTAACCTCGGCTCCCCTGACTGCACGGCTGCCGTAGGACACTCTCTTCACAAAGGGAAAGATAGGGACAGAGAACGGGCTACGGCTCAGGAAAACCTCAACCGGGAGATGAGCTCGAAGTGACGCAAAGTGTTTTAGCCAAACGCTTTTAGGATCATTGACTGTCAATCAAAGGTGTTTTAGCCTGAAACTTTTAGGAAGATTGACTGGAGGTTTATCAAAGATGTTTTATCAAAAGTGTTTTAGGAACGTTGACTGGAGGTCTATCAAAGATGTTTTATCAAAAGTGTTTGAGGAACGTTGACTGGAGGTCTATCAAAGATGTTTATCAAAAGTGTTTCAGGAACATTGACTGTAGGTCTATCAAAGATGTTTATCAAAGGTGGTTTAGGAACATTGACTAGAGGTCTATCAATTATATGATCATATTATGTTATATTATTATTATTATTTTCAAATATCTATTGCTGACAACGTGCCCTGCTTATTAACATCAGTTTGACTGTAGCATAGTAGCAGACACACATTACTATCCCAAGGGTCAAAAAGATTCACGTTTTCGGACACCTATGGAGTTAGTCGCAGCACAAAGCAAACAAAAACGAAAAGCATTTTTTTTTTCATTGTGCTCAGATTCATTTCAGTCTTGATTGAGATTCGCAGAAAAGTGATGAATGTGCTTACAGTGGATACACAATACATGTTGGGTATATTGTGCTGGATGAAATGCATTGCAATGTCTGAACCTGCCTGAACGTTGAAGCCCTGGTTTACTATTGTGGTTCTGTTAGTTGGTTCTGTTTGTTGGTTCTGGTTTGTATTGAGGTTCTGCTAGTTGGTTCTGGTTTGTATTGGTTCTGTTAGTTGGTTCTGGTTTGTATTGGTTCTGTTAGCTGGTTCTGGTTTGTATTGGTTCTGTTAGTTGGTTCTGGTTTGTATTGGTTCTGTTAGTTGGTTCTGGTTTGTATTGAGGTTCTGCTGGTTGGTTCTGTTAGCTGGTTCTGGTTTGTATTGGTTCTGTTAGTTGGTTCTGGTTTGTATTGGTTCTGTTAGTTGGTTCTGGTTTGTATTGAGGGTCTGTTAGTTGGTTCTGGTTTTTGTATTGAGGTTCTGTTAGTTGGTTCTGGTTTGTATTGAGGTTCTGCTAGTTGGTTCTGTTAGCTGGTTCTGGTTTGTATTGGTTCTGTTAGTTGGTTCTGGTTTGTATTGGTTCTGTTAGTTGGTTCTGGTTTGTAGTGAAGGTCTGTTAGCTGGTTCTGGTTTGTATTGGTTCTGTTAGCTGGTTCTGGTTTGTATTGGTTCTGTTAGTTGGTTCTGGTTTGTATTGGTTCTGTTAGTTGGTTCTGGTTTGTAGTGAAGGTCCGGTAAGTTTATGTCCAACCTCTGTCTGTCTCTTCTCTAGCACCTTCTGTAAACTCTCTCTCTCTCTCTCTTTCTCTCTCTCCATCCCTCCATTCTCTCTCCTATCCCATAGACTAGGGTAAGTCAGAGGAGACTACAGCCAATATACTCTGTAATAAGTTAGGTAATAAGGGTAATAATAATAATAAGGGAGGACTTGGCACATTTTCGTCCCCTGCTGTTGTGCACATGAACGGTTAGGACGCGCCAGGCCTCCAGCGTTCCTGGGGCCGATCCCCCGCCTGTCTAATTGGGCCTCTCTGATGTATGTGTCAGAGAGGGTTCAGAGAAGGTCTGGAGCTTTGCTTTACTACCTCAATGTTAGTGTTGACACCAGTGCTGTCGGTCCCCAGAAGGACGGAAGAGGAGGCCATGAGGAGAACACACATCTCCCTTCTGAGGTCTTCTCTCCTCCTCTCTGCTCTGTAGGAATACCAGCCAGCTTGGACACACACACACACGCATATGCTTGCATACACACACACACACACACACACACACACATATGCTTGCATACACACACACACACACACACACACACACACACATATGCTTGCATACACACACACACACCCTTATGCTTGCATACACACACACACACCCATATGCTTGCATACACAAACACACACACACACACACACACATACAGCAACTATGCTGAACTGCATATCATTCATTCCAGCACCCCAGCCAGTGTCTGTCTTGGCAAAACCTACTCCAAACGTTTACTGGACTCCCGTGCTTTTCCTTTTGAAAAGTCTCTGTCTGTGTTCCCAAAGTGTCCCTGAAACACACATCCTACCCCGCACCATGTGTGCCTTGCACTCCTGCTGCCCAGGCCCCACCCAGCTCATCTGAATACTCGGATCTGATTGGTGCAGGGACGTCCGCTGGAATGTTGGGCCGTTTTATGGGACCAGCCGGCTGCGAGCACTCTGTTCCTGGACGAGGCAGAATTCCCAAACTGCACACCAGACCCTCCGATCCGTATCCATGAAAAGTTTGAAGTGAGGAAAAATGAGGAGAGTTTTCCACATAGTTTGGGCCTCACACCATACAGGAGTGTTTGATAACTTTGAGGAGTACGGTTGTTCAAAGACTCGTCTAAAGTGTGCAGGATAATATGAGCTGTCCGATAGAGCAGTGTCAACCAATGAGACGGAGGGAGAGATTCCCTAAGGAAATACAGGATACAAGGTCCGTAAGGGGGTTAGGGTAAGGGGTAGGGAGTTAGGGTTAGGGTAAGGCGTAGGGAGTTAGGGTTAGGGTAAGGGTTAGGGAGTTAGGGTTAGGGTTAGGGAGTTAGGGTTAGGGTTAGGGTGAACTCGGTAAGGGAGAGGAGAGGAGAGGAGAGGAGAGGAGAGGAGAGGAGAGGAGAGGACAGGAGAGGAGAGGAGAGGAGAGGGGAGGAGAGGAGAGGAGAGGAGAGGAGAGGAGAGGAGAGGAGAGGAGAGGAGAGGAGAGGAGAGGACAGGAGAGGAGAGGAGATAATAAGAAAGGACAGAACAGAGACAAAGACACAGCCAGGTGTTAAACTCCCAGTCCCAAGGAGACGTCTGAACAGCTGTGGGAGAATTATATTATTATAATTA
>CM030191.1:570000-590000 GCA_017639675.1 Aplochiton taeniatus
TCCGCTCAGGAGAGTCGGAGGAAGAAGAAGGAGTACGTGGAGTGCCTGGAGAAAAAGTAAGAGCAGAATCACCATCCTCTGTTTAACCTGCTCCCTCTCTCTCCTGTCTTTCATTCTTCATTCTCCTCTTCCGTTCTTTTTCTGTCTTTCTTTCCTCATCACTGCCCATACCTTCCTCTTTTTCCCTCTGTCTGTTATTCTTCGTTCTCCTCTTCCTGTCTTTTTCTGTCTTTTCCTCCCTCCTCTCTTTCCCGGCCGTCTGCTTCTGGTTTAGCGGCTAATGGCGTAAGTCCATTAACCTCAGGGTCACATGAGTCATCTAAGTCACCAACCGATCCTTTATATCAGAGGAGGGTGTGTGTGTGTGTGTGTGTGTGTGTGTGTGTGTGTGTGTGTGTGTGTGTGTGTGTGTGTGTGAGCAAGAGAGATTAATTAAAAACGGCTGGAGAGAGATGGAATGTGAGAAAGAGAGGGAATGGTGATTCACAACATAAAGAAAGACAAAGAAAAAGAAAAGAAAGGAAGAGGGGATGATGAGCAGGAGAGAGGAGAGGAGAGGGGAGGGGAGGGGAGGGGAGGGGAGGGGAGGGGAAGGGAAGGGAAGGGAAGGGAAGGGAAGGGAAGGGAAGGGAAGGGAAGGGAAGGGAAGGGGAGGGGAGGGGAGGGGAGGGGAGGGGAGGGGAGGGGAGAGGAGAGGAGAGGAGAGGAGAGGAGAGGAGAGGAGAGGAGAGGAGAGGAGAGGAGAGGAGAGAGGGCTACCTGCTGCTGTACTACAGACACATTGTCCCTCCCAGGATGGGACCAGACAGCCTGTCATCTGCTCAGAGGACTTATTGATTCAACAGAGCTAATGAGGATTTGTCAGAAGAAAAGAGTGTGTATGTGTGTGTTCTAGTTTGATGATAGTGTGTGTGTGTTTAATAAGCATTGGAGACAGGAGTTTGGTTGTACCGTAAATGTGTGTGTGTGTGTGTGTGTGTGTGTGTGTGATTCCCCATGCTAGGAGCTAGAAAAGCCTTGTCTGTTGTTGTTGTGTGTAGTAGTTTATTGACCTTGGACTGCAGCCGGGGTCACGACCTAGGATCTGTCTGGATCACATGGGTCCTCAAAGGGGCGGGCCCAGAATACTCGGTGCTACAAGCAAAGACCCTCATTGGTCAATGGGGGGAGACGAATCTGCTGTAAACGAAAAATACCAAACACACCCGAAATACGACCGCGGTACCCAGTGGAAGTGGCTACAGAGGTTCACCCTGTGTGTGTGTGTGTGTGTGTGTGTGTGTGTGTGTGTCGGTGTCTTTCAGAGTGGAGAACTACAACTCAGACAACAACGACCTCTGGAAGAAAGTGGAACATCTGGAGACTGCCAACAGGTAACCACAGTAACACAAATACATCGATTAGAGAGAAATACATCTATTATAGAAATACATCTATTAGGGAGATCTACATCTATTAGAAGATGGTAACACAAATACATCTTTAGTCCATAGTAATACAAATACATCTATTAGAGAGAAATACATCTATTATAGAAATACATCTATGAGACCATAGTAACACAAATACATCTATTAGACCATGGTAATACATTTAGAACAGGTTAGACCATGAAATACATCTATCAGACCATAGTAATTCATTTAGAACAGGCCCAACCATACTGTGTCAATAGGGAAATACATTTTAACTATACATACTTGGATATATAACTGTGTCAATAGGGAAATACATTTTAACTATACATACTTGGATATATAACTGTGTCAAAAGGGAAATACATTTTAACTATACATACTTGGATATATAACTGTGTCAATAGGGAAATACATTTTAACTATACATACTTGGATATGTAACTGTGTCAAAAGGGAAATACATTTATTAGACCTTAGTAATACGTTAAGAACAAGTCAGACTACACTGTGTCAATAAGGAAATACATCTATTAGACTACACTGTGTCAATAAGGAAATACATCTATTAGACTACACTGTGTCAATAAGGAAATACATCTATTAGACTACACTGTGTCAATAAGGAAATACATCTATTAGACTACACTGTGTCAATAAGGAAATACATCTATTAGACTACACTGTGTCAATAAGGAAATACATCTATTAGACCCTGTGTCAATAAGGAAATACATCTATTAGACTACACTGTGTCAATAAGGAAATACATCTATTAGACTACACTGTGTCAATAAGGAAATACATCTATTAGACTACACTGTGTCAATAAGGAAATACATCTATTAGACTACACTGTGTCAATAAGGAAATACATCTATTAGACCCTGTGTCAATAAGGAAATACATCTATTAGACTACACTGTGTCAATAAGGAAATACATCTATTAGACTACACTGTGTCAATAAGGAAATACATCTATTAGACTACACTGTGTCAATAGGGAAATACATCTATTAGACTACACTGTGTCAATAAGGAAATACATCTATTAGACCCTGTGTCAATAAGGAAATACATCTATAAGGACCCTGTGTCAATAAGGAAATACATCTATTAGACTACACTGTGTCAATAGGGAAATACATCTATTAGACCCTGTGTCAATATGGAAATACATCTATTAGACTACACTGTGTCAATAAGGAAATACATCTATTAGACTACACTGTGTCAATAAGGAAATACATCTATTAGACTACACTGTGTCAATAGGGAACTACATCTATTAGACTACACTGTGTCAATAAGGAAATACATCTTTTAGACTACACTGTGTCAATAAGGAAATACATCTTTTAGACTACACTGTGTCAATAAGGAAATACATCTTTTAGACTACACTGTGTCAATAAGGAAATACATCTTTTAGACTACACTGTGTCAATAAGGAAATACATCTATTAGACCCTGTGTCAATAAGGAAATACATCTATTAGACTACACTGTGTCAATAAGGAAATACATCTTTTAGACTACACTGTGTCAATAAGGAAATACATCTATTAGACTACACTGTGTCAATAGGGAACTACATCTATTAGACCACACTGTGTCAATAAGGAAATACATCTATTAGACTACACTGTGTCAATAAGGAAATACATCTATTAGACCACACTGTGTCAATAAGGAAATACATCTATTAGACTACACTGTGTCAATAGGGAAATACATCTATTAGACCCTGTGTCAATATGGAAATACATCTATTAGACTACACTGTGTCAATAAGGAAATACATCTATTAGACTACACTGTGTCAATAAGGAAATACATCTATTAGACTACACTGTGTCAATAGGGAACTACATCTATTAGACTACACTGTGTCAATAAGGAAATACATCTTTTAGACTACACTGTGTCAATAAGGAAATACATCTTTTAGACTACACTGTGTCAATAAGGAAATACATCTTTTAGACTACACTGTGTCAATAAGGAAATACATCTTTTAGACTACACTGTGTCAATAAGGAAATACATCTATTAGACCCTGTGTCAATAAGGAAATACATCTATTAGACTACACTGTGTCAATAAGGAAATACATCTTTTAGACTACACTGTGTCAATAAGGAAATACATCTATTAGACTACACTGTGTCAATAGGGAACTACATCTATTAGACCACACTGTGTCAATAAGGAAATACATCTATTAGACTACACTGTGTCAATAAGGAAATACATCTATTAGACCACACTGTGTCAATAAGGAAATACATCTATTAGACTACACTGTGTCAATAAGGAAATACATCTATTAGACCCTGTGTCAATAAGGAAATACATCTATTAGACTACACTGTGTCAATAAGGAAATACATCTATTAGACCCTGTGTCAATAAGGAAATACATCTATTAGACTACACTGTGTCAATAGGGAACTGCATCTATTAGACACTGTGTCGATAAGGAAACACATTTACTGTCAAAGCAAGATGGCAGACTAAGAAAAGACCAAAACAATGACTACATGATAGATTTGAACTATATATATATATATATATATATATATATATTAACTATATATACAGCACTGTGGAAACATTTTAGGCAGGTGTGAACGAATGCCGGCCAAAATTTGAAAGCAAAAAGTGGTCACAGCCAATATTGATTTGATTTAGATTGTTCATTTGTTCATTCACTTTGCCTTTAGTTAATTGATGAAAACAAACTATTAACACTTAGATTTCTCAAAGCATTCTTACTTTACACACCTGCCTAAGACTTTTGCACAGTACTGTATAGTTGAACAATTTTTTTTTTTTTTTTAATATATATATTTTTTAACTATATATATATATTGTATCTATAGTTAATCTCTTCCAGTGTAACTGGGAATTCAAACCAAGTGGACAGTGTGTGTTTGAACTGGTTGTCCTAGCCTTGGTCGGCAGACAGGTTGATAGCTATAATACCGGTCTGTTATTAAAGAGCGTGGCTTTACTGCAGCTTTCATCACTGCTGGGTGGACCCCCTGCTGATTATAGATATTGAGGACACACACACACGCACACGCACACACAGGCACACACACGCCCCTCTGGCTGTGTGATTAGAGCCTGTATGTAAACCCCTTAAACTCCGCTGCCCCGTCTATCCGGCGGAGCCCACCTACCCAGAAGCCCTAGCCATGAGTCAGCATCTCTTACATGTGCGAACGATGACTCAGCAGATTACCATGTAAAACGGGGGGTTCTACGCAGAAAATCTGTCTGTGTATACTTCTCTTCGGTTACTTTATCACTATTGTTAAAGTCTGAGAGTTTCACAGTTTGACCCTTCGCCTGAATTTTTTTCGGAAGATATTGATGTTGCAGGAGAATCATTTTGCCTTGAATAATACTGCAATATTACACAACATGCAAAAGGGGGTGCAGCCTTTAACATTTTCAAATTAGAAATGAGTCAAGTTATTGGTTGCATTCGAAGCGAGGATGTTTACATCAAATCACTGTAATGATGTTAATAAATAAATGACTCAATGCACAGGCAATTTTGTGATATTCCCGCAGTTGTGGTATTGACCAGGTCAAAGGTCACCGTACAGGACATACAAATACAATTAAAACAATTCAATACGTTCCATTCCAAATGCAGTAAACACAGTGATACACACAATGTCCATCAGAGATCCAGAGAAGACCTCCCCCCCCCCCACACACACACACACACACACACACACACACACACACACACAGCCTGATTGAAATCCACATGCACACCTCAAACACACACACACACACACACACACACACACACACACAGCCTGATTGAAATCCACATGCATACCTCAAACACACACACACACACACACACACACACACACACACACACACACACCTCTCATCTAGCTTATTGGACCCAAAAGGACCACATGGTGGCTCTCTAGTTGAGTAAATAGGTTAACATCAAAGAGCCTGTAAATGGTAATATAAAGAGTTCTTTCAGCTGTGAGTTTGATAACTGCCTGGCCTATTGTCATCTTGTGGCGTGTGTGTGAGTGTGTGTCTGTGTCTGTGTCTGTGTCTGTGTGTGTGTGTGTGTGTGTGTGTGTGTGTGTGTGTGTGTGTGTGTGTGTGTGTGTTCGGAGGGGGGATTAGGCTTCATGTTCCCTGGGTCTGGCCTTCTGTTCTTTGTTTAGTAATCTGGCGCCCTCTGATGGTGAAACACTGCCAGTGCAGCTATTGCCTCCCAGCTAGTACCAGTGGTACCCAGTACTCCAGGTTCCAGCTAGGCTGTAGTTGAACTCTTTTCCAAACTATATCCATGAATCTATGTACTGTATCTCCTAGCTCTATGTTTTAACATGTTTATGACAGGTCAAGCAGCAGACGTCTGCAATTCATAACCTACAAGAATTAATTCATAACCTATAATCATTCATTCATAACCTACAATCATTCATTCATAACCCTTCAATTTCCAACAATGTGCTGCTACAGTTACAGTAAAATGGATGGCAGTGTGATGACAGGAATCATATTTGCTATGTTGCTTTTAAACGGTCCAAGCTTCAGTTCAGACTCAGCTTGTGTGTGGGTGGTCTAAAGAGAGACAGGAACGCGTGATGTTGGAACAGAGTGTTTTACGTGTGTGTGTGTGTGTGTGTGTGTGTGTGTGTGTGTGTGTGTGTGTGTGTGTGTGTGTGTGTGTGTGTGTGTGTGTGTGTGTGTGTGTGTTTCTGGGTCTCTTTCTATGTTCATATGTAACAGGCGAAGTGGGTGTATGCTGCAGGTTTTGAATAGATATATATACGTATATATATAGCTGTATAAAAATATATTTATAAATTGCACTGTGCTTAGTGTTGGTCAGAGAAGCATTGTAGGAACAGCCACATAAGTCCAGGGCCGTTTTTGATGGAAGGCAGAAAAGACATTTTGCCGACAAGGAGATTGGTTGTTAATGTAAGCAGTCCATCTGCTTTGGAGTCTCAACGCCACGCAGATGAAAAATCTTAGAGTCCAAACTATGAGAAGCAATAGTTTGGTGTTATGGGGGACATAAGTATAACGGCTCAATAAAGCTTTGAATATTTCTCACCCTTCTTTTGTCTTCCTGTAACCCTCATCTCTCCATCTGTCCATCTCTCCATCTGTACCACCCCTCCATCTCTCCAGATCTCTCCTGCAGCAGTTACAGAAGCTGCAGTCGCTGGTGACAGGCAAGAGCCCTCGCTCCTGCAAGATAGCCTCCACACAAACAGGGACCTGTCTGATGGTAAAGCCCGCAAGCGCGACACACGAAAACCCATGCAACCGTTTCCAACACGTGAACCGACACCCACGCACACAACACATGCCCAAATAACCAGCGCCACCTGCATACAAATGAAACAGAGGTACAAACAGACAGGCACGCTATAGAGAGTTTAGTGTATTGCGAGTAGCGAGTAGCATGTAGCATATAGCATGTAGCGTGTAGTGTTTAGCATCTAGCGTGTAGCATGTAGCACATAGCATGTAGCGTTTAGTGTTTAACGTGTAGCATGTAGCGTTTAGTGTTTAGCGTGTAGCATGTAGCGTTTAGCTTGTCGCGAGTAGCATGTAGCGAGTAGCTGACAGTGGCTGCTGTGGTTATACCTCCTCTCCAGGTGGTGGCGCTGTGCTTTGTCCTGGTGCTGGGCTCCCTGACCCCCTGCCTCCCCAACCTCTCCTTCTTGCCTCAAGCCGTCCCCTTGTCCTCCTCCTCCTCCTCCTCCTCTCCATCTTTCCCTCTCTCCGCCTCCTCTTCGCCTCCTCTCCATACCGCCGACCTGTACACAAGCAGCCAGGGTAGGTCAACGCTTTGTCTCTCCTCTCTGCATGCTTCCTCTCAGAATGGTCCATGACTCCTCCTCCTTGTCTTCATCCTTCCTCTTAGAATAGTCCATGACTCCTCCTCCTCCTTGTCTTCCTCCTTCCTCTTAGAATAGTCCATGACTCCTCCTCCTTGTCTTCCTCCTTCCTCTTAGAATGGTCCATGACTCCTCCTCCTCCTTGTCTTCCTCCTTCCTCTCAGAATGGTCCATGACTCCTCCTCCTTGTCTTCCTCCTTCCTCTTAGAATGGTCCATGACTCCTCCTCCTTGTCTTCCTCCTTCCTCTTAGAATGGTCCATGACTTCTCCTCCTCCTTGTCTTCCTCCTTCCTCTCAGAATGGTCCATGACTCCTCCTCCTTGTCTTCCTCCTTCCTCTTAGAATGGTCCATGACTCCTCCTCCTCCTTGTCTTCCTCCTTCCTCTTAGAATGGTCCATGACTCCTCCTCCTTGTCTTCCTCCTTCGTCTTAGAATGGTCCATGACTCCTCCTCCTCCTTGTCTTCCTCCTTCCTCTTAGAATGGTCCATGACTCCTCCTCCTCCTTGTCTTCCTCCTTCCTCTCAGAATGGTCCATGACTCCTCCTCCTTGTCTTCCTCCTTCCTCTTAGAATGGTCCATGACTCCTCCTTCTTGTCTTCCTCCTTCCTCTTAGAATGGTCCATGACTCCTCCTTCTTGTCTTCTGCCTTCCTCTTAGAATGGTCCATGACTCCTCCTCCTTGTCTTCCTCCTTCCTCTTAGAATGGTCCATGACTCCTCCTCCTTGTCTTCCTCCTTCCTCTTAGAATGGTCCATGACTCCTCCTCCTTGTCTTCCTCCTTCCTCTTAGAATGGTCCATGACTCCTCCTCCTTGTCTTCCTCCTTCCTCTTAGAATGGTCCATGACTCCTCCTCCTTGTCTTCCTCCTTCCTCTTAGAATGGTCCATGACTCCTCCTCCTCCTTGTCTTCCTCCTTCCTCTTAGAATGGTCCATGACTCCTCCTCCTCCTTGTCCTCCTCCTTCCTCTTAGAATGGTCCATGACTCCTCCTCCTCCTTGTCTTCCTCCTAAGTTCATCTGCTCCTCCTCCATTTTGATCTCGCGTATCATCTTTGTCCTCCATTGTACAGACACCCCACCAGCTCAGGGAGCTATCTCCTACGCAACAACTTAGCTTCTTTACATTCATTCTAATATCTGTTATCTGCCGTTGACTTAATATCTGAAATCACAATTGAAAAACACCAGACCTGACGTGGATGAATATGAATAATTTGACGTTCGCTTTTCAGTCCGTTCCCGCAGCCTGCTCTTCTTCGACGAGGACTCCCCATTGGAGGAAAGCTTTGTGATGTCAGAGGGGGAGGGCTGGGAGAGGGCGGAGCGATCCAAAGACCACACCCACCTCCAAGCCACCGATCGCTACGCGGGCGACGCCCACAACCGCACCTCAGCAGCAGTCCTCCAAGCAGAACCTCAGCACCACAAAAGGTACACACACACACACACACACACACACACACACGCACACAGAATCTAAGGTTTATGTGTAGGGTTAGGGTTAGGCACACACAACACAGACACACACAGACTAATTTAAGGTTTCTGCATAATGATTTGTGGTAGAGGCTAGTCTATCTGTCTCAGTATCATGTGTTTTTGGTAAAACCTCCAAACACTCTGTCTGTTCCTCTCACCAGAGAGCAAAACCCGGAGGGAGGGGCAGAGTATTTCTAACTTTTCACCAAAACGGGAAACACAGCCGCTGGCCGACCCTTCACCCCTTCACCCTTTGAACCCTGGCAGCCAACACACCTTGTCCTGAACCTTAACCCCCGGGGAGGAACAGCAGAGAAGAGAAAACAAACGATCATCCTGACTTCAGTGGAATGGCTTGCTCTTCCCAAACCCTTCAGACGTTCCCTGGAAAACCATCAAAGACAAAGCTACGTGCGGAACAACGGATCTCTCCAAGCCAAGCTCCTCATTAGTCGAATACTCCAAAGCAGCCTTTTAACAGATCGTATCCAAGGTCATATACTTTTATCTCACTGTGTCTTAGAAAGATAAAGAGATTTATTTTGTGTTTAATTTCAACCTGAATGCTGCCACAAATTGCCCCGGCTCTAAACCTACCGTCAGCCCCCCTACCGCCAAATAGTTCTACCGGGAATGCCGGAACAATTTGGGTTGCTAGGCAACGGAAGATCGTTCAACAGTCTATCTTGAAGATCCTTTGACCCCCCTGTCCATTCGTACTCTCTGTGTCATCGAAGTGACGTCTCTCGTTCTTTAAGCCTGTGTAAATATGATGCACTGTTTGTTTCCCCATGTTGTGATGAGCGCCCCGTCCCAAAGTGCCTTCAGTCACTCTCTCCTGCCGTTTCTAGATTTAGCATTTTTACCTTTTTTTTTTTTTAATTTTTTTTTTTATATTTCTTTAAAGCCCATAAAGATATTTTTATGGAATCTACAAAAAAAAAAAAATATCACGTATTATAATATATTCAGAGCATCAAAAAGAGCATATTTATTTTATGCAACAAAAAAAGAACGACATTGTGCTTTTTTGTTTGATGATGTAAAGTTTACATGATCACGTTTTGTCACTGTTAAACAGTCCGTGCTTGTAATTATTTCTGTATTAAGAAAGTTTGTATATATTGAACAGGGACAACCTATGTGAAAAGAAAAAATTGAGAAAGACATCAAAATCTTTTCAGACCTTATTTCTGAAATATTTCTCATTCAGAAAACCATTTTCGAAATGTCAAATTAGTGGGAAAGATTGACAACTCCTTATCATTGAGGTAAAACATGATAGACAAATAGATACGATGTAATATATCCAGTGTGTGTGTGTTTGTGCAGTTCATTACGTAAACAACACACATAATAGGTCATGATAAGGGGGTTATTCTGGTACCAAAGCTAACGTGGCCAGTGCTTCTCTATGGTATCGAGACTATCTCTCCACCAGCTACACACGTTCCACATGTACGGGAACTATTCCTGTGGAGTAGATAACGTGTTTGTGGTGTGCACAGGCAATCATTGATTCACATTGGTTGGAACTGTATCCGAGCGGCCTTGTCCTGGAGAGATAGTCTCATCACTCAGAGAACCGGGGTTACCCCGGCGCTCAGCCGTGTGAATCCTTTATGTCATTTGCAAGGGAGGGTGGTTTGCCACGCCGTACTGAATTTGGAACATGGATCAGACCAGGCCCGGCGGCAGGATTAACTAGGCCAGGGGGCATCCGAAATGACTGAGGGGGCACAACATTGCCCCCGCCCCCCCACCCAACACCCCCCCACCCCGTAGCACCGGGCCTGGATCAGACCATGGGACAGATTATTCCACCCCAATGGCATATCTGCTCTCAAGCCCAAACCTTTTGAAATATTAGTTTCTAAAGTGCTCATTTTGGCTTAGTGCCTAATGGATATTATAATATTATTTTTTCATATAGAGTTTGAATTACTCCGCATTGAATGCAAAGTAAAAAGCTAAATTCAGTAAAGGGAGAGCCAAGGAAGGTATTATTACTTGTGCGTTTTAAAGAAACGGAATCACTATTTTTGTATGACATTCTCATTAGAACATGACACTCCTGTACAGTGCACGTGTGATTCTACTCATTAGAACATGACACTCCTGTACAGTGCACGTGTGATTCTACTTCACTTCATAGGAAACAAATCCAGATAGAATCAAACGTACTGCTCAAACTGTTTTCAACAGTACCCATGCCCTTTTGTACATAACAACCACTGATAATCATTCAAATGTTTTGTTTTTGTACATACAGTGGGGTGCTATTTTGTATTATGGGATGTCTTTGGGGAGGGGATGGTTTTTTTTTGTTACACCTGTATGACACACCTGGCTCCAAGTACCAGCTGAAATTCACTCCCAACACGACAGCTGTTGATCAGAAGGGTCTTTTCTGTGGTCAACAAATCTAGTCTTGGTGAAACCAGAAAAGGCTTGGATGACCCTCACCCACGGCAACACTACCCTTTACTCCCCAAATGTATGGACCTCACATGACATCCCTACTTTGCTGTCTAAACCTTCAATTCCCAGTAGCTATCGTGTTTGAGCAACCGGCCCGATCCAGTCTGGTCCAGTTCAGTTCAGTCCAGTCCGGTCCGTTCCAGTTTGGTTGAGAGCAGTCTGGTATATAGGTGTGATAGTACCGAGGTTGGCTGAGTGGATTTCTAGTTCTCTTGGGGCCATGTGTGCTGTATGTGAATACCTTGTAAAGTGCCTTGCATGTTCTATATCCATCTATAGTAGTCTAGTCACGTAGAAGTAGTGCCAAGCAAAATACAAAAACTGCATCAGCAACACTGTGTCTGTGTCGTTACTGTCCCACATCTAAAGGAGAGGCACATTCATATATCTAGACAGTGATCTAAAGGAGGGGCACATTCATATATCTAGACAGTGATCTAAAGGAGGGGCACATTCATATATCTAGACAGTGATCTAAAGGAGAGGCACATTCATATATCTAGATAGTGATCTAAAGGAGAGGCACATTCATATATCTAGACAGTGATCTAAAGGAGGGGCACATTCATATATCTAGATAGTGATCTAAAGGAGAGGCACATTCATATATCTAGATAGTGATCTAAAGGAGAGGCACATTCATATATCTAGACAGTGATCTAAAGGAGGGCACATTCATATATCTAGATAGTGATACCAACAGATCATTCATGACCCACTATCATGCCATAGCTTTCAACAAGCTTCTAACTATCAGGTCAGAGCTTTCTACAAGGTTCTGTCAGGTCAGAGCTTTCTACAAGGTTCTGTCAGGTCAGCGCTTTCTACAAGGTTCTGTCAGGTCAGAGCTTTCTACAAGGTTCTGTCAGGTCAGAGCTTTCTACAAGCTTCTAACTGTCAGGTCAGAGCTTTCTACAAGCTTCTAACTGTCAGGTCAGAGCTTTCTACAAGCTTCTAACTATCAGGTCAGAGCTTTCTACAAGCTTCTAACTGTCAGGTCAGAGCTTTCTACAAGCTTCTAACTATCAGGTCAGAGCTTTCTACAAGCTTCTAACTATTAGGTCAGAGCTTTCTACAAGGTTCTGTCAGGTCAGAGCTTTCTACAAGGTTCTAACTATCAGGTCAGAGATTTCTACTATCTTCTACCAGGTCAGAGCTTTCTACAAGGTTCTGTCAGGTCAGAGCTTTCTACTATCTTCTATCAGGTCAGAGCTTTCTACAAGGTTCTGTCAGGTCAGAGCTTTCTACATTCCTGGTATCAGAAGATGTGTCCAATGTCTCCTGTCTCGCTACTTTCACCTCAATGGTGGACTTACCCAGAGGAGCTCAAAAGCGCTGGTGACCTGGGGCTTTCACAGGGGCCGCGGTTTGCGCTGCGCTCTCCGCTGGGTTCAGCGCACGGCGGACTAGGCTGCTCTGGGAAGTCGCGGAGGACGGCGCCAACTAGGCGGAGTTGTCCACATTTCTAGCGGGACTACGCCATTGTGTTGATAAAAAGAAGAGGATCGCACACCTGACGTGTCCTCTTGGTTGGAAACGAGTTTCCACAATCGGGCTTCCCTCCCAAGGTGGCGTTGTGAGCTTTTCCTCGGCTTTTCCTCGGCTTTTCCTCGGCTTTTCCTCGGCTTTTCCTCGGCTTTTCCTCGGCTTTTCCCTCCTGTGCCTGGCCGGCTGCATTTCCACTGGCCACCCATTCATCGCAGCGCCCGAGGATCAACTCGGTTGGAAGCCTTTGGAAATGCTCACTCGCAGATTGTGTGTGTGTGTGTGTGTGGATACCAAGGCTGTGCGGATGCCATGGATGTAAAGAGATCATTCAGGCATTGTGCGTGTATATATATATATATATTTATATATATATTTATATATATATATATATATATATATATGGTCTTTAGCAGACATGTAAACCAACTTGTTGAGTACCACATCGATTTTCATTTTCATCAGGTAGCGCTAAAGCTGTCTAGCAAGCCAAACAAGGTCGATGGATGAATAGGTAAAGTGAAGAGCAGAGAAAAAGTACCTGGAAGGACTTGTGAGGATGGAGGGGCTTCTAATTTCTAAACACAGCTCTCCTATTCCATAGCTACAGAGCACCTATAGTATCAAATGTGCAGTATGTGTTCCATTCAAATTTGAACGTATGGATCTATTCACCAATTGAACAAATCAACAGGAATTAACCGTGCACTGGATTTATATATGTAATACCATACATAATCTGTATTTTCAAATTCAATTCTACTTGGATCAATTCAAATCCATGCCAAATCACAGCACCGTGGAAAGAGTCAAGGAGGTAAGTTGTAGCTTGGCAAATGAAATGAATTATCAGTATTACTGGCCCACAATTGAAAAAGCACCTTTTTCTGATGTGTATTGTCCTCTGTGCAGGGAAATGTGATGGCTTTTGGAACAGTCCTGTTGACTTTCCCGAGTAAACTCTTCAATCTGCTCCATGACTCGGCACCACGCGTACACAGTAACAATGTCCCTCTCCATGATCACACCCCTCCTTTGCCCTCAGAATCTCCTCAATCTGCTCCATGACTCGGCACCACGCGTACACAGTAACAATGTCCCTCTCCATGATCACACCCCTCCTTTGCCCTCAGAATCTCCTCAATCTGCTCCATGACTCGGCACCACGCGTACACAGTAACAATGTCCCTCTCCATGATCACACCCCTCCTTTGCCCTCAGAATCTCCTCAATCTGCTCCATGACTCGGCACCACGCGTACACAGTAACAATGTCCCTCTCCATGATCACACCCCTCCTTTGCCCTCAGAATCTTCTCACCCGGGCCCTCTTTCTCTCTCTTGCTGAAGGGAACTGCTCTGTCTGAAATGTTTGCACTGCTCGCGTGTTTCTCTCCGTCGTTGTCTTTTATTATCGAACGCCGTGCTGTTGATTACTGTTGAAGAGTCTTTGGGTCTGAGAAAAGTGCTATGAAATTCAAATGAATTCTTATTATTCACGCTCTCTCTCTCCTCTTTTTCTGTATCATTCTTTTTTTTTTTTTTATTCTTTCTGCCTCGACCCCATGTTCATTTCTGTTTCCATTCTTCTCCTCTCTCTGTGTTCTCTGGCAGCGGACAAGGCAGGGATCCAGAACAGTTGGACGGGAGGTCACATATGGTAGGCCATTGATTGGCCCAGTTTAACGATGACAGCAGCTCTCTCTCTCTCTCTCTGTGTGTGTGTGTGTGTGTGTGTGTGTGTGTGTGTCATCCCAGAGTTAGAACCAGTCGAGAGGCCTGTTATGATAACTTTGGCCCGGACCATCAAACTAATACAGCAGAAACCGCCAGTAAAGATCTTTTCTGTTGTTGACGACATGACTGTTAATTCATTGTCATTTATCTCAGGGGCTCCACCAAAAACTGTCCTGCTCCATATGTTCATTCTACCTTGTTACTGTAACTTCACTTATCCTCGCAACCCCTTTCTCTCAAAGTAAAATGTTTTTATATCAGCAGGTTAGTCTCAACGGAGCTTTTGACGTAGATAGTATACCCGCGGATTCTTAAAATGTACAACAAAGTCTACAATCAATCTTTGTTCCTCTGTTGCATTCTACGATCTCATAAAATAATGGTCCAGGAAAAGAGATTTGAATTTTAGAATCTGTAAATTGTAAGGCCGACGCATTTGAGTGGTACGCAAAGTAAGTCAAAGCACACGCGCGCGCGCAATTCTCTCACGAGGCTCAGCGGAGTTTCCAACGGTGATTTCGTTTAGATTCGATTACGTTCGATTCAACTTTGGTGTCCTTGCCGAGTACAGGTACTGGAAATGCGATGAAGCCTTCAAAGAAAAGAACACTGCGCCAACGGTGAAGGAGGTACATCGATGTTTTGGGGTTGTTTTGCTGCCTGTGGTACTAGGTGACTTGAACCTGTGCGTGGTATCATGCCTGCGATTGGGAGTCTCTGTCGAAGGTCATGGGTCCTCCAGCAGGACCATGACCCCATAAACACACGTCAAGACGCACCTAGGAACGGTTCAAAAGAAAACGCCGGGCTATTCGAAAGGGGCCAGCAATGAGTCCAAATCTAAATCCCATTAAATACCTGCGGAGGTAAATACCTGAAAAACTTCAGTTGTAAATGGCACCCTTCATATCTGAGAGAAGTGGACCAGTTTGCCAAAGAAGAGCGGGCCAAACTAACAGTAGTGAGGCGTGGGAATGTCGCTGAAGTCTACAGGAAATGCTTGACAGAAGCTCTTCTCTCCCCAAGCTGTGCTACCAAATAATAGAGATGGGGTGTCCATAATTTAGTCAGCCATTTATGTTTGTTTCTAGGGTTTAAGGATATTCAATTCTGAATCAAAAAGGAAGTTGCTGTACAATTAACAGGGAAATAAAAGAGTTGTGGAGACAGTACTTTTGTCAATTTCAATTGTTGAAGAGACAATTGTGAGGGTTTTTATGTGCAAGGGTGTCGATATTTTCAGCCACAACTGTAACTCATGCAATTAGGATTAACAATATTTTTGGAATTCTTTTTTTTTTTTCATGTTGAGCTGCACAGATTAGATAGCTTACATACTCACTGTACATGCTAACTGTACCCATTCACCTCACAGACTATAAACCTATCAGTTGAGCGGTTGAGCGGTAAAGGACACTGACCCCATTGCTGGCAAGCCCAGTTCCAGCCCAGGTAGTGGCGAACAGGGGAGGAAGCGCCAATTCTCGTTAGCACGGGGGTCAAAACGTTAGGACGCAGCGAAGCAGAATCGTTACACATGCATGGGTGGGGTAACAGTCTGGTTTGTTTCTTTCTGTTGGGTGTATTCATTACAATTACACCCACACTGGCTCCATGTGTGTGTGGCTCTGTGTGGGAGGGTGGTGTGTATGGAACCTGGGTGTAGTCATTGAGTCATCAGACGGTAAATACACTGGCCGGTATTGGCAACTAAAACGACCACCCACCCACCCACTCATTTTCAAGAACACCCACCCACAGGCGTTACGTTGTTTGTGAAGTTGTTCTTCCAGTTGAACGACTTGATCGGAGGCCGGAGCAGGAAGAAGGAAGGGAAAGAAGGACAAACTCAAACACTGTGTCAGCCGCTGTCACATGACTTTGTTGGCTGCTTTTATATCTATAGAGTATATATATATATATATATATATATATATATATATATATATATATATATATATATATATATATATATATATATATATATATATATATATATTTATATGTATATATATTATATGTGTATAAATAATAATGTACCCTAAATCTGACCATGTGAGTTATATATCTGTGGTCCCTCCATATCGGTTTAATAACAGGATATACTAGGCCGTTGTAGATTCAGATTCTAATGATTTTGGGCAAAATTATTTTTAATATTACGTGTCGATAATACGAGTTGAATGAACAGAACAGCTTACCCTATTCCCAGATCACCACAGTATCTCTGTTCTATTGTGTCTTTTACAACTTCTTTGCTGGTTAATAATCAATAGATCTGTGTCTACATTGGTCTCAACCAAACCAACAGGAAACGGACTAGAATACTGATTTACTATGGCAAGCAAACCAACTGGAAACAGATTAGAATACTGATTTACTATGACAGCTGCTTCAGTTCAGTACGGAAATGACTGCCGTTTTCTGTTAACCCAACCGGTAGCTTGAAATGATACAAAAAGTGTGGGCACTGATTTCGCTGCTGTTGTGGGTGTCTCTTTCTCTCTCTCACTCTGTGTGTGCGGGTGTGTGAGAGAGAGCGCGATAGAGAGAGTTAGCACCGGGAGGTTACAAACAGCGCGTGGAAACGGGGGCGCGCAACAGTTTCCTCTCGAAAGGAACACATGCAAGCTCGGTAACGAACAGATCTGCTAGATCTATCAGTTTTTTTCCGTTTTTACATTTCTTTTCTGCTTAAACAATAAACACATTGTTGCTGTGTTTTCGAGTTATTTATAAATATCCGCGATAGAGTTGACTGAGGCTACTTTTCGTCTGGTTGTGTACTCCCTCCATTCACTTCGCCAAACAGCGCGCTGCGCGCCCTGCGTTGAACGTGAACGGTTAAAGTATGGCTGAAGCTCCGGGCAGCAGTACCGGCGCGAAAGAAAGTCGCGAAGTTCACCGCTCCACGGACTCTGCCACGCTGGTCCTCGAGCCACCGTGTCTGGAGGACGTGGCCGAAGAAGAGGACGTGTTCCCACCGGAGAGCAGCGCCTCATGCCCGGCGGCTGGTGGAATCGGAGAGGTCGCGAGACTAACCGTTTCGGACAGTGAAATGGAGGCGGACTTCCTCCACCTAACCATACGGAAGCAAGTCTCCTACAGGTTAGAGCTCTAAACATCCTTTCCCCCTCCAACAGGTGGCACTTCTGTTTATATTCACTAGGCCTAAAAAATCAAACAATAATCATAGACAAATCCTTTAGGCAAATGAGTCAATTTACATCTCAAGTAAAAACAAAAAGACAAACAAACCAAGGGTTTCATCCATTTCTAGGTCATTCTCTCTCACGTGCATTTCCATCGAATCCTTTTTATTTGATCTTTTTAGTAAATATTATCCTTAGTGATACAGAGACAGGAAGTAGATGCCTGCAGGATGTGACCGTACCGCCACTGAGGTGGAACATCCAGCTTTTACAGACTAAACCACCTCACACCATCTCTGCCAGCCACAAGGCAGAGTGGCCTGAAAATTACCGGCTAAAATAAAGGTCAAACCAGGAAGTAAACACATTTAACACTTGGGGGAGCGTACCCTCCTTGCTGCTTTACAGAGAGAGTTGATATCATTTGTTTCCAACGGGGGATGCTCTGTGGCTTTCCCGTTGACATAGGGATTGGGATTGGGATTGGGATATGTCCGGGATGATTAGAAAGGCTTTAGCTCTGCCGTAACACGCAGCCGAAGTCTTCAGCTTTGGATTTAGGCCGACGGGCCGACGGGCAGACCAGAAAACACTCCATCCAACGCCACGTCCACTAATCCACGAGTCGACCAGCCAGGCCACATGTGGGACTGTGTCAATAGAAAACACACTGTGTGTGTGTGTGTGTGTGTGTGTGTGTGTGTGTGTGTGTGTGTGTGTGTGTGTGTGTGACAGGGAGATGCATACAGACGGTGTGTGTGTGAGACAAGGAGATACATACAGATGGTGTGTGTGTGTGCGCGCGTGGGACAAGGAGATACATACAGACGGTGTGTGTGTGTGTGTGTGTGTGTGTGTGTATCCGTGTGCGTTGTAGATTTAGGATTGGCCGTTCTGAGTGCTAAGTGTTCGATGGTGTGTGTTTGATTGTTCCGAGTGCCGGCTGTTCTGGGCCGTCTCTACCGTGGGCTCACGATGCCACTGTTATGTAAGGACTGGAATCTGACCGACTTTGTTAACCAGCACCAACCAAGGATGCTCCTGCTGCATCTCGTGTGTGTGTGTGTGTGTGTGAGTGTGAGTGTGAGTGAGTGAGAGTGAGAGTGAGTCTTCACTGCAGCTCACCAATGGTCCCCCTGTGTGTAGGCGGATGGGGAGGTTGCACTGTAAGATGAGTCTGTGTGTGTGTAGGTGTGTGTAGGTGTCTGTGTGTGTGTTTGAAGGATGGTTAAACATAGGGGATCTGCTAGTCGGCTATATAACTTCTGCAGAAATCTAGCCTCGTAAAACACAGTAGTATTCTGCTCTACTGGGAGCTGTTCTTCAGGACGTAGTTCTACCCTGTTTCCGCCTCTTATGTAAGACAATGAGGAGGGTGTGATGGAGGGATGAGATAAACAGATAAAAGGAGAATGGGAGTGACGATAAGGGAAGAGATTAAGAAACTAGCTTGGAGTGTGCCAGCAGCGGATCAGAGAGAGAGAGAGAGAGAGAGAGAGAGAGAGAGAGAGAGAGAGAGAGAGAGAGAGAGAGAGAGAGAGAGAGAGAGAGAGAGAGAGAGAGAGAGAGAGAGAGAGAGAGAGAGAGAGAGAGAGAGAGAGGAGAGAGAGAGAGAGAGAGAGAGAGAGAGAGAGAGAGAGAGAGAGAGAGAGAGAGAGAGAGAGAGAGAGAGAGAGAGAGAGAGAGAGAGAGAGAGAGAGAGATCTATGAATTATACTGAGATGTATTAATTGTAATATTCGTTGATGTTGTTGTTATTATTGTTACAATTATTTTTCTTGCATGTATGCTTTGGCAATATTTACATTGTGTGTTTTATGCCAATAAAGCAGAGTGAGAGTGAGAGTGAGAGTGAGAGTGAGAGTGAGAGTGAGAGTGAGAGTGAGAGTGAGAGTGAGAGTGAGAGTCTACTACTCTGTTAGATTCCCCACTAGGCTGATTTGATGATGGTTTCAGTTAAGGAAGGGTCGACCAAGGATTAGGACGTTAATCATGATCACTGCATTTATGGGGGGGAATGGATCACACACACACAAACACACACACATTTCACGGTGGGTGCATGTATTTGTGGTGGAGGTCTCGGTCTGCTTCATATATATGTCCGAGCCCCCTACTCTCCTGTGTTCAGGTGCTGTGGAGGACATTGTGTGTGTGTTTCAGGTCTAGGGGTAGGACACAGCTGTGCCCCCTTGAGTTCCCTGCTGCCTCACTGCACCCCATGCAGGGGGAGATTTGAACCGCTACACACAGGGCTACAGACAGACACCAGGACACAGGACACAGAGCTACAGACAGACACCAGGACACAGACCACAGACCTACAGACAGACACCAGG
>CM030191.1:595000-597500 GCA_017639675.1 Aplochiton taeniatus
ATATATATATATAATGTGTTTATTTGTCTTCACTGCCTTTTTGTGTCTACTGGTGTTGGTTATGACCAAGGATCTCTTGGATATCCACTTCTGCTTCTGTCATAAACGCATTGACACCATATGAACACAGGGGGGCGCCAGAGTTGTTGTTTTTTCAATGACTCGTACGGAATTATCTAAGTTTACTGTGATTTAGACTTTGACCAGTGCTCCTGGCTGCTGTCTGGCATCACGCACGCACACACACACACACACACACACACACACACACACACACACACACACACACAGATAATATAGATTGTAAAGCTGGGAATAAGATTCTCCTTTTGTAAAACCATGCAGCATTCATGGTCCTTCCTTCTTTCTCAATCAATTTATCTCTTTGTGTTTTGTTTTTATTTAAAGCGGCTGTTATTTTTTCACATTTTCTTTTAGACTATTTATTTCCTCCTTTCTCTCTCTCTCTCTCTCTCTCTCTCTCTCTCTCATGGTGTATTCTTCATGTATTTGCAATGACTTGCGTCTGCTCACCTCGGGCCGATCTAAAAGAGTATGAACTATCAATCCAAACAGAATCATAGAATAGAATAATCATAAATACAAACAGAATCATAGAATAGAATAATCATAAATACAAACAGAATCATAGAATAGAATAATCATAAATACAAACAGAAGCAGTGAGAACTATCAATCCAAACAGAATCATAGAATAGAACAATCATAAATACAAACAGAAGCAGTGAGAACTATCAATCCAAACAGAATCATAGAATAATCATAAATACAAACAGAAGCAGTGAGAACTATCAATCCAAACAGAATCATAGAATAGAATAATCATAAATACAAACAGAAGCAGTGAGAACTATCAATCCAAACAGAATCATAGAATAGAATAGTCATAAATACAAACAGAAGCACCAGGAAGAAGTCAAAGGGGAAGACAGGGAAAGGTTAGCCACTCAGACAGTTAAAAACATCCCCATCAGGGATTCATAGTGACAGTAAAACAGAATATTTTATTATTATCATATATATTCTTAGGATATATTTATTTATGGTTTAATTTGATTTGATAGTGTTTTACGTGGCTGAGCTGAATGTGCATGCTGTCCACCAGCACAGAGTTTGAGACAGGCGTCTGGTGGGGCAGCTCCAGCCGGGGTCCTGCTGGTGTCTGTGTGCTGGCTTCACTTCCTGGTTTGAGCTGCTGCCGGCGGTAGAGCTGAAAAACAGAGCCAGCCAGCCCGCGTGTGTGTGTCAGCGTGGGTCTCGGGTGTGTGTGTGTGTAATTAAGCGTGAGCTCCACGGTGGAGCGCTGACAGGGAAACAGGAGAGCAGAGCGGCGAGAAAGAAGTGAAGAGAGGAGAGGAGAGGAGAGGAGAGGAAGGGCGGGAAACAAGGCTGAGGAAAGAAAAAAGACACCTAATGCTTGGAGGTTCTTGAAGACAGACACGGACACTTTTGAAGAAGAAGAAGAAGAAGAGGCTGTAGTTCTGTGACGGTGCTGGACGGTGGAGTGACCGGCCAAGGAAAGAAAGAGAGAAGAGAAGAGGGATATAAGAAAGACAGCGTAGCAGAACGGATTATCTCTTTCCCAGAGGGATCACTGCGTGGATCTACACACACACACACACACACACACACACACACACACACACACACACACACACACACACACACACACACACAAACACAAACAAACAACCTGTTGCCCATGTTACTCCGTATCTCCCCCCCCCCCCCCCCCCCCCCCCCCCCCCCCCCCCCCCACCCCCACCCCCCCCCCCCCCCCCCCCCTCCCCCCCCCCCCCCCCCCCCCACCCCCCCCCCCCCCCCCCCCCCCCCCCCTCTCCTTCTTTCACTGTTGATTGTTTGGACTGTTCACTGCCTCTAAGGGCTTTGAGGGAATTGTAGGTTTTTTTTCCGGCTTGCCCTGCTTTAGAATTTGGATTTGTGTTTGATGCTGGAAATAAATCAAACAGAAGTTTGGGCCCAGACTTGGTGGAAAATTGGGAAGACCCGCTGATTGCCTGCTGCCTGCAGAGTTGGTTTCAAAGTTAGGGCCACTCATCATTTGGTTGCCAGGCAAAGCACGTGAGAGTCTATTATAAGGAGGGCCTCTGATCTATGGATAAGTTCCTGTCTTAACGAGGGCCCCTTTCCTCTCTGGATGAGTTCCTGTCGTAACGAGGTCCCCTCTGATCTCTGTATACGTTCCTGTCTTTACGAGGGGCCCCGGCCCCTGGCTCTCTGGCTCTTTGTGAAGGGGCCCGGCAGGATGTTGACTACCAGAACTCTGTGATCATTTTGTGCTCCTGAGAGGGGGGTTGGCAATGGAACTCAGCCCAGGAACAGGAGCTGGAGCCGGGGTCGAGAGTGAAGGCCGACCTGGGGAGTCTGGAGGAGCAGTGGGAGGAGGAGGAGGAGTTGAGTTTGGAGAGGAGGCCCCCTCTGGGTCCTCCTCTTGTCTTCTCCTCCCCTCCTCCTTCCT
>CM030191.1:607500-612500 GCA_017639675.1 Aplochiton taeniatus
CCATCACACACCCTGGAGATGCTAGGACAGCCTCACACACCCTGGAGATGTTAGGACGCTATCACACACCCTGGAGATGTTAGGATGCTATCACACACCCTGGAGATGTTAGGATGCTATCACACACCCTGGAGATGCTAGGACACCATCACACACCCTGGAGATGTTAGGACACCATCACACACCCTGGAGATGTTAGGACGCTATCACACACCCTGGAGATGTTAGGACGCTATCACAAATCCTGGAGATGCTAGGACAGCCTCACACCCTGGAGATGTTAGGACGCTATCACACACCCTGGAGATGTTAGGACGCTATCACATATCCTGGAGATGCTAGGACAGCCTCACACACCCTGGAGATGTTAGGACGCTATCACACACCCTGGAGATGTTAGGACGCTATCACACACCCTGGAGATGTTAGGACGCTATCACACACCCTGGAGATGTTAGGACACCATCACACACCCTGGAGATGCTAGGACACCATCACACACCCTGGAGATGTTAGGACACCATCACACATGCGTGATGAACGGGATGCATTTCCTCCCCCTGCCCTCCGTGTGCCCAAATACCCCCCCACCCCACTCCTCCCTCTGTGATAGGCCGGCGTTCTCCCGGATCAGTGCCATCATGGCCGCCTGGCTGAAGAGGTTTAGACAGATTAAAGAATATGGCGTTGGTGAAGGAGAAGGGTTATGAGCTTAGAGGGGCAGGTCTGTTGGAGCGGCTGGTGTTTGAGTCGGCAGCTGTCTCTCGGCAAAAGACAAGGGTGATCATCTTAAAGGGACCCTTCTGTTATGTAGTTATAATAATAGTCATTGATTACACTTGATTTGTTTTAAGACCATCTGAAGAGCCACAAGGGCCGGGATAGGGTTAGGGTTAGGGTTAGGGATAGGGGATAGGTTATCATATTGAGAGATGAAGGGAGGGTTAGGGGGCCATGATGGGCAGAGTAGGGATTTAGCTAGGACGCTGTGAAGCGGCTGGTGTTTGAGTTGGCAGCTGTCTCTCGGTTCCTAGCTGCAGCTCAGTCTATTCCTCCTCATCTGTATCACTCTTTGTATTTTGGTTTTCTTACGTTTTAGCGTTCCCTGTATCTCTATGTGTCCTTCTCTGTGTGTGTGTGTGTGTGTGTGTGTGTATGTGTATGTATGTGTGTGTGTCTGTGTGTGTGTGTGTGTGTGTGTGTGTGTGTGTGTGTGTGTGTGTGTGTGTGTGTGTGTGTGTGTGTGTGTGTGTGTGTGTGTGTGAACAGTACATGCTATTCCGTGTTTGGATGTTTTGCGTACATCAGTGTTAAACAGAGTAGTCCCGCCCAGAGAGGAAGTAGTGGCTCCTCCCTCCCTCCCTCCCTCCCTCCCTCCCTCCCTCCCTCTCTCCGGTGCCCGCCGACAGACATGCTAGCCGTGTCTCACACACACACACACACACACAGACTCCGGCTCTGTGTCGACTCGAGGCACACAGTGGTTTAAGCTCTCTCACACACATGGATTGAAAGTTCGAAAGAGAGAAGGATCGAGCCGCCGGATTTATAGAAGCAGTGGAAGGATGGATATGCTTCAACGTCTTTCAGGTTGTATCTCCCTCCAGCTCCATTCATATGGAATCATAATCATTCTATTATTATTCATGATATCTAATATCTAATCATAATCATTCATTCAAATGAATAGAGTTAATAGCATTGATGATAGCCACCTACTGCCTTTAGTGTGACGTTGTATTCAGATTCATCAAGTTTAACTGCAGCCAAACTAGCGCAGCAATATGTTTTGACGTTAATGAATGTTCCTTTTGTTAATACCAAAACAATGCAGCCTGGCTTGGCTTGGCATAACTATCATTTATGTAAATTGGAGTTTGATGTTTTAATATTTCAGTGGTGGCTGATGCCGTGCTGTGCTCCAAAGGTCCTGGCGTGTTTAGAGCACATCTTCAGATGTCAATCTGCGCCTCTCTGAGTGTTGACTTTCTATTTTAGATTCTAATTAGTCGATTAGTGGCCTGCTCTTACTAAAGACAGGCACATGACGTGGGGCGTCAAATTGTGTAGGATTTTCAGTTACACAGTCATTCATCAAAATGGATTATTTTCCTCCGGTTTCGTTAAATAGTTGGTTCGATTGTAAGCCCGTGCGTCAGTAAGCCAGGTCTGCTAGTTAGCTAATAATCATCTAAGCCTAAACACCAAACGTCAGTTAAGCGAGGGGCTCTGTTTGCCTGTTGATTGACAGCGACTGTATGTAGTGTAAACTGTTGAATATAATCGTGAGTTATTTAGGGATTGTGTTATTGCTTCCCTTCTCTGTCGCCGTTCTTTCGTTCTTTCTTTCTTTCTTTCCTTCTTTCCTTCTTTCTTTGCTTCTTTCTTTGCTTCCTTCTTTGCTTCCTTCCTTCCTTCCTTCCCCCTCTCATACGTTCGCCCCTCTCTCTTCTTCTCTCCTTGTAAGGTTTACAGTAGTCTCTACACAGGGCACATTGGTTTGATTCATGTCAACTGTTAGCTTAACCATTCTGCTCTGTACCGAAGATGGTTCAACTGCATTGTCTCAGTGTAGTTCTGTTGACCGTGAGAATAGGTTCTAAATCCTAAAATGAGCTCGGAGTTCTACTCACATGTAGATTTGATATGTTTGTCTCAGAAGAGGTTGTGAAGAGGATAAGGTTGATAATGAAAAGGTGAGGGGGAGGAGGAGGAGGAGGAGGAGGAGGAGGAGGAGGAGGAGGAGGAGGAGGAGGAATCACTTAGGTTTGATTTGGCTTTCGTTTAGATATATGACTTAGGTTTGATTTGGCTTTCGTTTAGATAAATCACTTAGGTTTGATTTGGCTTTTGTGTAGATATATTAACTTAGGTTTGATTTGGCTTTCGTTTAGACAAATCAGGAGGGAATTTAGGGACAGAAGTTGGCTTTCTTTTCCCCCAAGTTTGTTTTACCGAGGTACAAAAGAGTTCAGTTATCAAATGTTGTGAAGTTGGCTTTTCTTAGCCTCCGCAGTGTCAACAGCAAATGCTTGCGCTTTAACGTATTTTTATTGAAGAGTAAATTGTTTATTTGAATTACATATTGTTTATTGTATGCTAGCTGGAAGAGTGGGAGTAAGAATTCCAATGTGCAGCTCAGACTCCTCATTAGAACATCATTGGGGTTCCAACTGAATTGTCTATCAGAAGTGTATGTTATTTTACTCACCTTGATCCTAATACTGCCAATATTTACAATAGGCTGTCAAAGCCCTGGTTAACTACGCAGTGGGGGGGGACATCTGATGCAGCAAAGAGAAACACCAAGTGGGAAAGTTCCATTTGAAATCCTGTGCTGATATCACGGTTGAAATGAAGGATATGATCTGTGACTACCCATCCATGACCAATAAGAAATGCACCAGCTTATAGCCTGCCTGGTTACCTTAGTTGTAATAGTCGTTTTCTGTCCTCATTGGAGGACCCAGTCTGGATCTCTAATAGTTCATTGGCCAGTCTGGATCTCTAATAGTTCATTGGCCAGTCTGGATCTCTAACAGTCCATTGGTCTGTCTTGATCTCTAATAGTTCATTGGCCAGTCTGGATCTCTAATAGTCCATTGGCCAGTCTGGATCTCTAATAGTTCATTGGTCTGTCTGGATCTCTAATACTTTATTGGTCTGTCTGGATCTCTAACAGTCCATTGGTCTGTCTGGATCTCTAATAGTCCATTGGCCAATCTGGATCTCTAATAGTTCATTGGTCAGTCTGGATCTCTCATAGTTTGTCAAAGTTTATTTCAGAAAAACATGGCTAGTCTATACTGTATACTGTTCTGGATTCTGGCAGTTGAAAGCAGTGTGGAGGTCTCTTTGTGAGGTCATCGTTCTGAACGAGGTCAGTTTGTGATGTCATCGTTCAGAACGAGGCCTCTTTGTGAGGTCACCGTTCTGAACAAGGTCTCTTAGTGAGGTCATCGTTCTGGACGTGGTCTCTTTGATGTCATCGTTCTGGACAAGGTCTCTGTGAGGTCATCGTTCTGGACAAGGTCTCTTTGTGAGGTCATCGTTCTGGATGAGGTCTCTTTGTGAGGTCATCGTTCTGGACGAGGCCTCTTTGTGAGGTCATCGTTCTGAACGAGGTCTCTTTGTGAGGTCATCGTTCTGGATGAGGTCTCTTTGTGAGGTCATCGTTCTGGACGAGGCCTCTTTGTGAGGTCATCGTTCTGGATGAGGTCTCTTTGTGAGGTCATCGTTCTGAACGAGGTCTCTTAGTGAGGTCATCGTTCTGAACGAGGTCTCTTAGTGAGGTCATCGTTCTGAACGAGGACTCTTAGTGAGGTCATCATTCTGGAGCAGAAATAGGAGCACAGCTCTCCTGGGAGACGAGAGGAAACACATCCATGGAATGGACCCAGTCTGTGTGTGTGTGTGTGTGTGTGTGTGTGTGTGTGTGTGTGTGTGTGTGTGTGTGTGTGTGTGCGCGTGTGTGCGTGTGTGCGTGTGTGCGTGTGTGCGTGTGTGCGTGTGCGCGTGTGCGTGTGTTTAATGACTGGTCCAGTGTTCCATATGTAAATATTTACCTCGCCGGCATCTGAATGGTGACATTTAGCAGTGCAGTTAACTGTGTCAGTCACAACAACATACACACACATACACACACATACACACTGTTTTTTCCTACGTCTAGCAGGCACTTTTTCCCCTCCAGGATCCTGGAAACAAGGCAACTCATCAACTGGGCTTCTAAATCTTAAGAGTTGTTGGTTAATAATTTCCTTCAGTGTCCATTATGGAAGCCTATTGGAGACTTTATTAAAATGATAATGTAAACTTGTAAAATTCACAATAGCATTATCATTTGAATGAAGTCCTCTATAGGCTTCCATAGTCCCTAAAGTTGCATTGGAGTTTAAATGATCACAATTATCACAATCACCCCATTTCACTATAACTACCACCCCATTTCACTATGACTATCACCCCATTTCACTATAACTACCACCCCATTTCACTAT
>CM030191.1:622500-637500 GCA_017639675.1 Aplochiton taeniatus
TGGTCTTTCAGGTTGCCCTGCAGTTTCAAATGTGTTTTTCTTTTCTTGAAGTGACGTAGCCAGCTCCACGACACACCATGCAAAAACATAGACCAACAAATCAACTATGAAATTTGCTGCCAACAATTTTTATGATCAAATTTGAGTCTATCCATCTATTTGTTGTTGCAGCCCTACATATCATAACATAGATTACATATAACATATCATATTAAATAACATACATAACATATAACATACATAATACATAACATATTATCTATTCCTCTGTCATGTTCTTTAAGAATGAATGAAAACATAATCAGTATTTCAAATTTGATGATGATTTGTAACTGGTACTTTACAATGTTATCTCCTCTCCTCTCCTCTCCTCTCCTCTCCTCTCCTCTCCTCTCCTCTCCTCTCCTCTCCTCTCCACTCCTCTCCTCGCCTCTCCTCTCCTCTCCTCGCCTCTCCTCTCCTCTCCTCCCCTCCCCTCCCCTCCCAGGAGAGTGCTGTGTATGGCGACCACATCTGGTTTGAGACCAACGTCTCTGGGGATGTCTGCTATGTCGGGGAGCAGCACTGCGTTGCCAAGACACTGGTCAGCCCTGATGAATGTGTGTGTGTGTGTGTGTGTGTGTGTGTGCATACATTTTGTATCAGGCCAAAGTTGGCTATCTGCATGAGAGAGAGAGAGAGAGAGAGAGAGAGAGAGAGAGAGAGAGAGAGAGAGAGAGAGAGAGAGAGAGAGAGAGAGAGAGAGAGAGAGAGAGAGAGAGAGAGAGAGAGGAGAGAGAGAGAGAGAGAGAGAGAGAGAGAGAGAGAGAGAGAGAGAGAGAGAGAGAGAGAGAGAGAGAGAGAGAGAGAGAGAGAGAGAGAGAGAGAGAGAGAGAGAGAGAGAGAGAGAGAGAGAGAGAGAGAGAGAGAGAGAGAGAGAGAGAAGCAGAGTGAGTGAAAGGAGATTGAGATAATATTAAAATCCTTCAATAGAATAATAATAGAAGTTGATACAAAGACAGGCATGCCATATTTCCTGCAGATTTGATCCTTTCGATATGAATCTTGTTTATTGATGGGTTGAGGAGAGAGAGAGAGAGAGAGTGAGGGAGGCAGACCCGGGTTATACCAGCCTATCTGAACCCTTAGCTCTCTCTAGTGGTGCACTGCCTTCTAGTGACCAACTATGGAACGTCACCACAACAGTTGGAAAGTGGGGGAAGTTACGGTTTTTTTCTCTCTCTCTTGTTTACTTTTCTCAGTCTCCCTTTTTTTCAATCTATACATTTATATATATATATATATATATATATATATTCCATAGAGAGATGTGAGTGAATGCAACAAAACAAACAGTTAGAAAATGTTTTTTTGAGGTCGTCCAGAGACTGTGACGTCATGCTGGCCAGTCGGTTAGCCCTCAGGACTGGCCACCAGACGGACACACTTCTCTGCTGTGTTTAATCTGTCTTACTGTGATTTGATCTCAACGTGGGTTCGTGTTCATAAGTGACAGTTATGCATGTTTTGTATCTATAAATGAAAGTTATGTAGAGCATGTCATTTATTTTTTATTTCTAAATGAAAGTTATGTACAGTATGTTTAATTTTGTATTTATAAATGAAAGTTATGGACGTCTTTTATTTTTCTCCCTAACAGCAAAAATCTGTGGCGCGAAAGAAGTGTGCAGCCTGCAAGATAGTGGTGCATACTCTGTGCATAGAGCAACTGGAGAAGGTACGTGTGTGTGTGTGTGTGTGTGTGTGTGTGTGTGTGTGTGCATACTCTGTGCATAGAGCAACTGGAGAAGGTACGTGTGTGTGTGTGTGTGTGTGTGTGTGTGTGTGTGTGCATACTCTGTGCATAGAGCAACTGGAGAAGGTAGGGCCACTGTGTCAGGCTGTCTTACTGATGGAGGGAGGGAGGGAGGGAGGGATAGATGTATGTATGTATATGTACATGTATATACAGTATGTGCGTGTGTGTGTGTGTGTGTGTATGTGTGTGTGGATTGATGTATGTATGTATGTATGTATGAAAGTATATGTGTGGGTGTGTGGATGGATGGAATAGATGTATGCATGTATATGTGTGTGCGTGTGTGCGTGTGTGTGTAATGCTAATTGGTTTCTAGTATAATCTTTGATTTGCTGTGTAGCGTGGCTATGGGCCGTGTTTCCTCTGGGGTTTGATGGAGAGTGTGTTGTCAGGTTGGTATCACCTCTCCCCTGCTGTTCCATCATGAAAGCCTCCTCCCCCCTCTTTAGTTCCCAGGCTCCAGGGCTATCCTCCTGGGTGACATACTGCCGATCGCAGACCCCAGCTTTAGAGTGAGAACACACACACGTACACACACTCCCTCTGGTGGTGATTCCAGATCAGCGTGGTGGAGGATGGGGTGGGGGGTTCACACACTCTTTCACACACACTCTTTCACACACACTCTTTCACACACACTCCTTCACACACTCCTTCATACACTCTTTCACACACTCTTTCACACACACTTTCACACACACTCTTTCACACACACTCCTTCACACACTCCTTCACACACTCTTTCACACACTCTTTCACACACACTTTCACACACACTCTTTCACACACTCTTTCACACACTCTTTCACACACACTCCTTCACACACTCTTTCACACACACTCTTTCACACACACTCCTTCACACACTCTTTCACACACACTCTTTCACACACTCTCCTTCACACACTCTTTCACACACACTTTCACACACACTCCTTCACACACTCTCCTTCACACACTCTTTCACACTCTCCTTTCTCTCTCACTGTCTCGTTCGTTCTTTGGCGGGAAATCACCGTGCGTTGATCTTTCATACTGATCTTTATTTAACATTAACATTAACATTATTTAACATTAACATTAACATGGTTTAACATTAACATTAACTACACTGTCGGGACCACGCCCTTGGACAGTTGGCTTCTCTGGGATACAGGTTTTCGTTTCACCACTAATAATTACTCACACTAATTACTCACACTAATTACTCATACGGGGGGTCCATCCTTGATTGTAAATCCAGGCTTTGATGGATTTTCAGGCCAGGGGTCTTTTTTTCCTCCGGGATACAGGTTTTAGTTTCACCACTGGTAATTACTCACATGAAAGTCCATGCTACGCTAGACAGATGGGCAGATAAGAATGGTTCAGAGATTATGGTTCGAAAAGATATGGTTTAGCAAAGATTCCCTTTCCATAACATAGGCCATTCGATACGAGGCATATAAAATGAAAACATGGAAAAGTATGTTTAGAAAAATGTGTTCATAACACAGACGAGCTCAATCACTGTGAGTATGTTGTGTGGTAAAAGAAAGGTTGTGGCTTCACTTTACACAGCATTTAGTTGGTGGAACAAAGTTAGTATCTATACTTATAAAAAAATGTAAGGTTTAGTTGTTTGAACAAAGTTAGTATCTATACTTATAAAAAATGTAAGGTTTAGTTGTTTGAACAAAGTTAGTATCTATACTTATAAAAAATGTAAGGTTTAGTTGGTGGAACAAAGTTAGTATCTATACTTATTAAAAAATGTAAGGTTTAGTTGGTGGAACAAAGTTAGTATCTATACTTATTAAAAAATGTAAAGTTTAGTTGGTGGAACAAAGTTAGTATCTATACTTATAAAAAATGTAAGGTTTAGTTGTTTGAACAAAGTTAGTATCTATACTTATAAAAAATGTAAGGTTTAGTTGGTGGAACAAAGTTAGTATCTATACTTATTAAAAAATGTAAGGTTTAGTTGGTGGAACAAAGTTAGTATCTATACTTATAAAAAAATGTAAGGTTTAGTTGTTTGATCAAAGTTAGTATCTATACTTATTAAAAAATGTAAGGTTTAGTTGGTGGAAAAGAGTTAGTATCTATACTTATTAAAAAATGTAAGGTTTAGTTGGTGGAACAAAGTTAGTATCTATACTTATTAAAAAATGTAAGGTTTAGTTGGTGGAACAAAGTTAGTATCTATACTTATTAAAAAATGTAAGGTTTAGTTGTTTGATCAAAGTTAGTATCTATACTTATAAAAAAAATGTAAGGTTTAGTTGTTTGAACAAAGTTAGTATCTATACTTATTAAAAAATGTAAGGTTTAGTTGTTTGAACAAAGTTAGTATCTATACTTATTAAAAATTTAAGGTTTAGTTGCAGAGTCGTCTGTAAAGCACCTACTCAGGAATCTTACATGGGTCAAAGTTCTCCCGGCAGATGGCAAAGGGTCCACCAGCGAAATGCTTTTTTCGTAGGCGGAATGTGATCGATACCGTCTGCCTAGTTTGCATCGATGTATGTTATGGGTATGCCTTATGAAACAGGCTGTTTCCCCAATGTGAGCATGGCTGAGACAATACTTTCTGGTTTGGTGAAGACACACTGTTTCCTATCTGTATACTCTCTGGTTTGGTGAAGAGGGGCTATTGTCAGATCAGACACACTGTTTCCTATTTGTATACTCTCTGGTTTGGTGATGCGGTAGCCATAGTCAGTCCAGACCCACTGGTTCCTCAATGATGGCCACTTAAGCCTGGATGTTTTTTAAAAACCAAGAAATCTGTCAAATTGAGCATCACTCACGCACCCTTCAATCTTGAACATAATTCAGACGCTCAGATCAATCCAATTATACAAAGCGTTATTTGATCATTCATAAAAGTTCAAAATCCCCCGGGAAATTCTCCCCTGTAATTTGCCGCTTCTCTTTTGTGACCGTTCACAAAAATACATCGTTTCTCATTTGACTGACTTTCCACCGTAAACGTTGGTGACTGTGGTTGGTGGAGATCGCAGGTCAGGTTCTGGCACCAACAGACATGCCACTGTCAGAGTTGCATTTTTCCTGATTCTAATAACTGGTCTATAACAGCTAAACCTCTCAGCCATATCTGCATGCAGCAGCCTGATTCTTAGTTTGGCTACGAAGTGCTAAGGTGTACCTACTGAAGGGCCCACTGGGCTGGAGCAGGTACGAACGGATCTAAAGTTTAGCTACACGTGGACAGCTTTGTGGACTTGTGGACGTGATCGGAGCCACAGAGCCGACTCCTCTCTCTCTCTCCTGGTGCGGGGTATCAGCGACACAATCACACCCACGGGAATCAACTTCAATCAGAGAGTCTTTTTGAGAGGAAATGAGTTCATTGGTGTTTCTCCTCCGCAGATCAACTTCAGGTGTAAGCCCTCCTTCAGGGAGTCGGGTTCCAGAAACATCCGTGAGGTGAGTCACCTGAATGAGTGAAGGCAGGGAGGGGGAGACTTGTGCCATACCAGTTATGTTTATTTCACCGCCTGCATGAAAGAAAAGAAAAAAAAAATGAAAACAGGTAGAAAAAAAGGCGACTCCATAAACTCAGAATTCAGCTCTCACAATGCCTTTACCCAAAGTGACCAAAACCATAAATGTTGCTGCATATCTTTGTGTGTGTGTGTGTGTGTGTGTGTGTGTGTGTGTGTGTGTGTGTGTGTGTGTGCGTGCGCGTGCGTGTGCGTGCGTGTGCGTATGTGCGTGTGTGTGTGTGTGTGTGTGTTTCAGCCCACCATGGTGCGCCATCACTGGGTCCACAGACGGCGACAGGACGGGAAGTGTCGGCAATGTGGGAAGGTAAGAAAGAAAGAATGAATGAATGAAAGGAGGCAGAAAGAAAGAAAGAAAGGAGAAAGGAGAAAGAAAGAGAAAGAAAGGAAGGAAGGAAGGAAGGAAGGAGAAAGAAAGAAAGGAAGGAGACAGACAGACAGACAGACAGACAGACAGACAGACAGACAGACAGACAGACAGACAGACAGACAGACAGACAGACAGACAGACAGACAGACAGACAGACAGACAGACAGACAGACAGACAGACAGACAGACAGACAGACAGACAGACAGACAGACAGACAGAACGGAGAAATAAAGAAAGGAAGGAAGGAGAACGAAAGGACAATGCAAGAAAGAAAGAAAGAAGATAAATGTGCCCTGTTGTTCCACGGCTTTGTCTCATGGCGTCCAGGGGTTCCAGCAGAAGTTTGCCTTCCACAGTAAGGAGATTGTGGCCATCAGCTGTTCCTGGTGCAAACAAGCTGTAAGTACAGGAAGACACGGACGCTTGTGTGTGAGAGCTTTACAGAAAGACTCTGTCTATGTAGTGTGTCAGTCCTTCAATTAGTGTGTCTGTCTCTTTGCGAAGGTCTTTGTGTACTTACTGTGTGTGTGTGTGTGTGTGTGTGTCAGTACCACAACAAGGTGTCCTGCTTCATGCTGCAGCAGATTGAGGAGGCGTGTTCTCTGGGTGCACATGCTGCCGTTATCGTACCACCCACCTGGATCCTCCATGTCCGCCGACCACAGGTATGATAAATATATAATAATATATTATAAATATATAAATAAATACCCTCTCTACCTGGATCCTCCATGTCCGCCGACCACAGGTATGATAAATATATAATAATATATTATAAATATATAAATAAATACCCTCTCTACCTGGATCCTCCATGTCCGCCGACCACAGGTATTATAAATATTCATTCATATTATTATAAATACCCTCTCTACCTGGACGTTCACAGACCACAGGTATTATAAATATTCATTCATATTATTATAAATACCCTCTCTACCTGGACGTTCACAGACCACAGGTATTATAAATATTCATTCATATTATTATAAATACCCTCTCTACCTGGACGTTCACAAACCACAGGTATTATAAATATTCATTCATATTATTATAAATACCCTCTCTACCTGGACGTTCACAAACCACAGGTATTATAAATATTCATTCATATTATTATAAATACCCTCTCTACCTGGACGTTCACAGACCACAGGTATTATAAATATTCATTCATATTATTATAAATACCCTCTTTCTACCTGGACGTTCACAGACCACAGGTATTATAAATATTCATTCATATTATTATAAATCCCCTCTTTCTACCTGGACGTTCACAGACCACAGATATTATTAATATGAATTAATATTATTATAAATCCCCTCTCTAACTGGATCCATGTTCGCAGACCACAGGTATTATAAATATTCATTCATATTATTATAAATCCCCTCTCTAACTGGATCTATGTTTGCAGACCACAGGTATTTTAAATATGAATTAATGTTACACCAAATCCCCTCTCTCAACCTGGACGTTCCCACACCACAGGTATTATAAATATGAATTTATATTATACTAAATCCCCTCTCTGTACCTGAACGTTCACAGACCACAGGTATTATAAATCCCCTCTCTCTACCTGGATCCACATTCGTAGACCACAGGTATTTCTTCCTATCTGCTCCTCTCTCTCTCCACAGGGGGGCAGCAGTGCTTTGTTTGAACAGCCGCTGACATGAGAAAAGATCAACCCATTCAAAACCACTGAGAGGGCGATTAGCTCTTTGAACAGTTTGTTTTGGGAAGACTGTAACATTGAGACACACAAGACAGCATCCACTTTCAAAATGATCTCTTAAGAGTCTGTCTTTATGTTTCCAGAGCTTGGTCTGTAAGAGATTGTTCTTTTCTCATAAGCTAGAGATATTAATGGACGTTTACATATTTACGCTAACCTCTCTGTTGACGTATCACAATACACTCCATAAGATAGTAGAATGGACTATTTGTTTTGTACTATAAATTGCGGGGCAAGTTGTCTTTTGACTTAACATCCATGTTAAAGCAGAAATCCATCCATCATAGGACACGCTAACATTAACTTTAGCACGGTTGAAAACCCAACAGTTATTCATACAGAGCTCTGGAAATTAGCTTTTTGTGTTTGCCTCAGATGAATGGATGAATATACATTAAGCATAAGTCATTGAAAACACAGCACTTTGTTTCAATTGAACAATGATATAGGACTTGAAAAGTATATCTTCAACAAATGCCTGTGATACTGTAACAAATGTTTTTATTTGTGTATTGAAAATTGTATAAATGTATATGTGAATATATCGTTACCTGCCTTTTCAACAGGGCACAGTCAGAAAAGAGACATCTCTAGGTTACCCTTGAATAAATAAACAAAAACATATGCATATTTTAAGAAAATATTTGAGCTTTGAATATTTTATCTCTGTTATACATCTCAAAGATCGTTGTATTTCAGTAAAGTCATTTCAGTTCAACAGAAGGAGAATTATTGCATTCCTCCAAAAAAAGCGAAAGTTATTTTATCAATGTAACATGACAGTTGCATCCATGTAACATCATTCCTATTCGGTCTTTCTCTTAGTCGGTTCCCCCCCCCCCCTCACAATCTCTGTTTTTCTCCCTCTCCTAGAGCTCTCTGAAGTCAAGTAAAAAGAAAAAACGAACGTCGTTCAAACGCAAGTCCAGCAAGAAAGGAGTCGAGGTCAGTGCAGCCCACACCCAATCACTGGCCTAGCCTTTTTCAAAGCAGGAGGCTTTTACTTCCTTCAGACCACGGAATGAAAAGGCTAATATCTTAAAAGACAAATGAAAGGCGTTAAGAATACTAAAGTCCTCCTGCCTAGCGCACCAAATCAATATTCAAGACGTGGTTGGCAAGGCACCCCCACCAGCTTGAGGAAAACATGTATGAAAACGGTTCTGATGAGTAAAAAGTATGCAATAAAACATCGAAAAATATGAATAATATGTGTGGCATGAGGTAATAGTTACACAGTCACACGGTTAGATATTCAGATGTACTTAAAGATGTGCATTAGTCTGTGGTCTTAGACAGATCCCCTCATCAACGTCTCTGTCAATGGATCGGAATTGACCATAAAGGTCTCATCTGTGGTCCCTGGAATTGATGGAGGTTCTGTCTTTACTAAGCAGTTTAAGATCATCTAATGCAGGGTTCGAGTTCTAATCTGAGCTTTGTGGGGGTCTCTAAAATATGGGCAGACATAAATTAATAATAACCCTGGGCTAATGACTGCTATACAGCATTCTAGCTATGTTACCTACACCAGGGTCTCCTGTAGTTAGTGCAGTCTTTGTCTTCACTAAGGAGTTTAAGATCATCTAATGACTACCATATAGCATGCCAGCTATGTTACCTACACTACAGGGTTTCTTGTAATCGGTGGAGACTCTGTCTTCACTAAGCAGTTTAGGATCCTCTAGTGACCACACCAGCTCTTTATGGATAAGATTGGTGACCCATCATCCAATGACTACTATTGAATATGCTAGCTATGTTAGCTACACCACAGGGTATCTTCTTACACAACTTTACACATTCTGCATGAATGTGTCCTATCGTTAGCTTATGTGTAAGCGCACAATAGTTTTACTGGAAAGAGACATTTGATGTAGTAGTGGTTATCGGGGTAGGACTGGACTGGATCTTCTCAACCAATCAATGCTGCTGGCGACATCCTTGGATCAATAGAATAATTCCGTTCTCTGTGGAGTCCCAATTGGATTGTCTCTAAACACATTCTAATGGATGAGAATATATACGCTGGTCATGTGTTCTCATACAGTCTTTTTCTCTTGTCGTTTATTGTGTTTCTTTCTTTCTTTCTTTCTTTCGATCTTTCATTCTTTCATTCTTTCATTCTTTCATTCTTTCATTCTTTCGGCAGGAGGGGCGGTGGAAGCCATTTGTTGTTCGACCAATCCCGTCGCAGCTGATGAAACCTCTCCTGGTGTTCGTCAACCCGAAGAGTGGAGGCAATCAGGTACACACACACACACACACACACACACACACACACACACTGGGTTTGAATAGAACACAGCTTCACACGCTGTGTTTGAATAGCTAATTAACGCTAGCCGATCCAGATTGAATGATGTGTTGAGTAACATTGTGTTTATTCCATGCCCAGTGTATTTAACTGGTTGGCAAACTAGTCGTCGTCCCCCCCCCCCCCCCCCCCCCCCTCTGTCTCTCTTCACCTGTCTCTCTCTCTTCACCTGTCTCTCTCTCTTCACCTGTCTCTCTCTCTTCGCCTGTCTCTCTCTCTCTATTTCTCTCTCTGTATGTCTCTATCTTCACCTGTCTCTCTCTCTTTGTCTCTATCTTCACCTGTCTCTCTCTCTCTGTATGTCTCTATCTTCACCTGTCTCTCTCTCTTTATGTTTCTCTATCTTTACCTGTCTCTTTCTTTCAGGGAGCTAAGATCTTCCAGTCCTTCATGTGGTATCTGAACCCTCGACAGGTGTTTGACCTCAGCCAAGGAGGCCCAAAGGAGGGGTGTGTGTGTGTGTGTGTGTGTGTGTGTGTGTGTGTGTGTGTGTGTGTGTGTGTGTTTGACCTCAGCCAAGGAGGCCCAAAGCAGGGGTGTGTGTGTGTGTGTGTGTGTGTGTGTGTGTGTTTGACCTCAGCCAAGGAGGCCCAAAGGAGGGGTGAGTGTGTGTGTGTGTGTGTGTGTTTGACCTCAGCCAAGGAGGCCCAAAGGAGGGGTGTGTGTGTGTGTATGTGTGTGACCTCAGCCAAGGAGGCCTGAAGGATGGGTGGGTGTGTGTGTGTGTGTGTGTGTTTGACCTCAGCCAAGGAGGCCCAAAGGAGGTGTGTGTGTGTGTGTGTGTGTGTGTGTGTGTGTGTGTGTGTGTGTGTGTGTGTGTGTGTGTGTGTGTGTGTGTGTGTGTGTGTGTGTGTGTGTGTTTGACCTCAGCCAAGGAGGCCTGAGTGAGTGAGTGAGTGAGTGAGTGAGTGAGTGAGTGAGTGAGTGAGTGAGTGAGTGAGTGAGTGAGTGAGTGAGTGTGTGTGTGTGTGCGTGTTTGACCTCAGCCAAGGAGGCCTGAAGGGTGTGTGTGTGTATGTGTGTGTGTGTTTGACCTCAGCCAAGAGGCTCAAAAGAGAGGTGGCTACACACACACACACACACACACACACACACACACACACACACACACACACACACACACAAAAGAGTCATTCAGGACCCCACACAATTCCTAAGGCCACACACTGACATGTGTTATACGTCAGTACATATTGATTATTGAGTATGTACACCGCTCACACTGACAGAAATATAAAGACTTGTGTGTTGTACGTCAGTAAATATTGATATTGAGTATTTATACCGCTCACACTGACAGAAATATAAAGACTTGTGTGTTGTACGTCAGTAAATATTGATATTGAGTATGTACACCGCTCACACTGACAGAAATATAAAGACTTGTGTGTTGTACGTCAGTAAATATTGATTATTGAGTATGAACGTGTGTGTGTGTCGTCAAGGTTGGAGCTCTACCGAAAAGTGCACAACCTACGGATTCTGGCATGTGGAGGTGACGGTACGGTGAGTACCACACACACACACACACACACACACACACACACACACACACACACACACACACACACACACACACACACACACACACACACACACACCTAAATGAAACTCACTGCCAGCTATGTTATTAGAAAGGTATTCTACTGCTTTGCTTGGTCCCTGTGATTATATATCAACGAGATGAACTGTGTGTGTGTGTGTGTGTGTGTGTGTGTGTGTGTGTGTGTGTGTGTGTGTGCAGGTCGGTTGGATCCTCTCCACCTTGGACCAGCTCCAGCTGAGCCCCCAGCCCGCTGTGGCGGTCCTGCCCCTGGGCACGGGCAACGACCTGGCGCGGACTCTCAACTGGGGAGGGGTACGCTCAAAGAGAATGTAGAAATAGAGTTATGGGGAGGGGTACGCTCAAAGAGAATGTAGAAATAGAGTTAAGATAAGATAGACTTTATTGTCCCGAAGGAGATTTGTATTGGACACATACTGTATCTGCCGTTGACAAAATAACATAGCATACATACAGTACATACACAGACTGTCACCGGCTATGGGTGGGTACAAAGAGAATGTAGAAATAGAGTTACGGGGAGCGGTGGGTACAAAGATAATGTAGAAATAAATGGTCTCTAAGCTTTATATTTTAATCAGTATAAATACTCTTCCTTCTTAATACTGTGTGGTCAAAATATTTGTGCTGTCAGACTTTACCTCATTGTAGTTTACTAGTGAGAGGTGTTTGGTAACCCAGGGTTACTAGTGAGAGGTGTTTGGTAACCCAGGGTTACAAGTGAAATGTGTTTGGTAACCCAGGGTTACAAGTGAAATGTGTTTGGTAACCCAGGGTTACTAGTGAGATGTGTTTGGTAACCCAGGGCTACACAGACGAGCCGCTGTGTAAGATCCTCTCCCATGTGGAGGAGGGCCCCGTGGTTCAGCTGGACCGCTGGGACCTACGGGTTGAACCCAACCCTGAAGCAGGGGCAGAGGAAAAGGATGAGCAGCAAACCGATAAGGTGAGAGAATAAAGTGATAATGTGAGAGATCAAAGTGATAATGTGAGAGACCAAAGTGATAATGTGAGAGCAAAGTGATAATGTGGGAGAACAAAGTGATAATGTGAGAGAACAAAGTGATAATGTGAGAGAGCAAAGTGATAATGTGAGAGAACAAAGTGATAATGTGAGAGAGCAAAGTGATAATGTGAGAGAGCAAAGTGATAATGTGAGAGAGCAAAGTGATAATGTGAGAGAGCAAAGTGATAATGTGAGAGAGCAAAGTGATAATGCTAGAGCAAAGCAACAATGTGCCAAATGCACAATCTAAGCCGAGGGGGACCGGGATGGCCTCCTCATCATTCATATCAAGAACAGACAAAATGAACGCTCTCTCAGGCCCTCCAGACTCTTACACATATCCGCTTCATCTTGCTTCACTTTAATTCACTGGAGAGGAGAGGAGAGGAGAGGAGAGGAGAGGAGAGGAGAGGAGAGGAGAGGAGAGGAGAGGAGAGGAGAGGAGAGGAGAGGAGAGGAGAGGAGAGGAGAGGAGAGGAAAGTTCTAGACATCCTTTGGAACAGAGAGTTAGATTAGAAGTGATTTCCTGTCTGAATGTAAGTTGATAAAGAGGCAGATGCAATTTAAAGTCCACACAGTTTCCCCAGGGAGATGCTAAGTCTGTGGGACTGATTGACAAAGAGAGAGTTTACAAAGGTTGGTTTTTCCTCAATGTGGCGGTGTGTGTGTGTGTGTGTGTGTGTGTGTGTGTGTGTGTGTGTGTGTGTGTGTGTGTGTGTGTGTGTGTGTGGGTATCTGTGTGTCTTGTCCCCTTAAGCTGTTTCTCAATATCATCTGTAAGCCATGGCTAACAAGTCATTGTGTGTGTGTGTTCCCCTTGTACCAGTGTGTGTGTCTGTGTGTGTTCTCCCTATGCCAGTGGATGTGTGTTTAACAGAGTGTGTGTGTGTGTGTGTGTGTGTGTGTGTGTGTGTGTGTGTGTTCTCCCTCTACCAGTTACCAATGGATGTTTTTAATAATTACTTCAGCCTTGGCTTTGACGCTCATGTCACGCTAGAGTTCCATGAGTCTCGAGGTACGTCACCTTCAACTTCACTCTCCATTAATGAATCGATTCAGTTCAGTCTCCATTAATGACTCGATTCAGTTCATTCATGATTCATTTATTGATTCAGTTCAGTCTCCATTAATTAATCGATTAAGTTCACTCACCATTAATGACTCGATTCAGTTCAGTCTCCATTAATGAATCGATTCAGTTCAGTCCTAATTCATTTATTGATCCAGTTCAGTAAACCATTAATACATTGATTCAGTTCACTCTCCATTAATGAATTGAATCAGTTCACTCTGCATTAATGAATTGATTTATTTCAGTGACCATTAATGAATTGATTCAGACAGTCATGATTCATTTATTGATTCAGTTCAGTGACCATCAATGAATTGATTCAGTTCAGTGACCATTAATGAATTGATTCAGTTCAGTCATGATTCATTTATTGATTCAGTTCAGTCACCATTAATGAATTGATTCAGCTCAGTCATGATTCATTTATTTATTTCTGTGTTGGTATATCTCATGTGTCTTTCTTTCTGTGGTAGTATTTCTCATGTGTCTTTCTTTGTTTTGTAAATGTTCCTTGCAAAGAGGCCAACCCAGAGAAGTTCAACAGCCGCTTCAGAAACAAGATGTTTTATGCCGGGGTAAGAGGAGAATAAAACTTGCACTGCATTTTAGTCACTATTGCAGAAAGTTATCATTGTAGTAAGCGCTTATTTTGTGATTTACCTGTGTGTGTGTGTGTGTGTGTGTGTGTGTGTGTGTGTGTGTCTGTGTCTGTGTCTGTGTCTGTGTCTGTGTCTGTGTCTGTGTCTGTGTCTGTGTCTGTGTCTGTGTCTGTGTCTGTGTCTGTGTCTGTGTCTGTGTCTGTGTCTGTGTCTGCGTGTGTGTCTGCGTCTGTGTCTGTGTGTCTGCGTGTGTGTGTCTGCGTGTGTGTGTCTGCGTGTGTGTGTGTGTGTCTGTGTCTGTGTCTGTGTGTGTGTGTGTGTGTGTGTGTGTGTGTGTGGTGCCTCTCAGACGGCCTTCTCAGACTTCCTGATGGGGAGTTCTAAGGACCTGGCTAAACACATCAAAGTGGTGGTGAGTAGCCATGACCCCTTGACCATGACCTCTGACCCTAACCCTGACCCCATGACCCCTTAACCCTAACCCATGACCCCTAATCCTAAACCTTACCCAACCCTCACCCCATGACCCCTTAACCCTAACCCATGACCCCTGACCCTAACCCTAAACCTTACCCTTACCCCATGACCCTTAAACCCATTACCCCTAACACTGACCCCATGACCCCTGACCCTAACCCCAACCCCATGACCCCTAACCCTGTCTCTAACCCTAACCCCCTTAAGCCTTACAGCTAACCCTTAACCTTTACCTATGACCCCTTAAGCCTTACAGCTGACCCTGAACCTTGACCTATGACCCCTTAAGCCTTACAGCTAACCCTTAACCTCCACAGTATTCCGCTGTTTGACCAAAGGTATTCTCAAACTGGAAGACAAAAGCCACGCCCAGATAGTTGACGTGTCTATTAAATATGTGTCGATCTGAAAGCGTGCGTTCAAAGTAGGTGCCACGTGTGATAAGCGCTCTGAAAATCCCCCCAGTTTGGAAACGATCCCTCGTGAAGAGTTTCCTAATCCAAACGTTCTCTTTAAAGCGTCGCTCTGTCTCCGTTTAGAG
>CM030191.1:647500-707500 GCA_017639675.1 Aplochiton taeniatus
TCTCTTTTCTCTTTCTTTCTCTCCCTCCATCCTGTACTGCTCCCTCCATCCTGTACTGCTCCCTCCATCCTGTACTGCTCCCTCCATCCTGTACTGCTCCCTCCATCCTGTACTTCTCCCTCCATCCTGTACTGCTCCCTCCATCCTGTACTTCTCCCTCCATCCTGTACTGCTCCCTCCATCCTGTACTTCTCCCTCCATCCTGTACTGCTCCCTCCATCCTGTACTTCTCCCTCCATCCTGTACTGCTCCCTCCATCCTGTACTTCTCCCTCCATCCTGTACTGCTCCCTCCATCCTGTACTGCTCCCTCCATCCTGTACTTCTCCCTGCAGTCTCAGCTGTGTTTAGTGGGCCAAGGCCTCTTCTGATCCGAGGAGCTGGTTCACACACACACACACCACGCCAAACACACACACACACACACACACCGCCAAACAGACACACACAACGCAAGCTGCATAAACACACACACACACACACACACACACACACACACACACCACACCCTGCATACACACACACACACACACAGTCACAGCATGCATGCTGCAGGGGTTCTAAGGTGTAATTACAGGATGCTATGCTGCTTCACACCGTAATCACAGGGATCATGTTCTTTAGAGAGATGGATAAACTACGAGAGAGAGAGAGAGAGAGAGAGAGAGAGAGAGAGAGAGAGAGAGAGAGAGAGAGAGAGAGAGAGAGAGAGAGAGAGAGAGAGAGAGAGAGAGAGAGAGAGAGAGAGAGAGAGAGAGAGAGAGAGAGAGAGAGAGAGAGAGAGAGAGAGAGAGAGAGAGAGAGAGAGAGAGAGAGAGAGAGAACAGAACTGATCAGAACACTGCTGATCTTTTTTCCCTCTCTGTCTCTCTCTCTCTCTACAATTATCACTAACACCAGAATAAGCATAAGAGACGTAACCCGAATAAGCATATACACCTTATGACCAAAGGCTGCTTTTAGACAAAAATATTTTTTTTTTAGAATAAGTTATACATTTTTGGTAAAGCTAAATTGAGGTAGGCCTACCAGTTTTGTGTCTATCATATACATACATATGATATTGCATATGACATAGCCCGCACTTAACTCATCAAGGTTGGCTATTTCACAAATTTGCTCCCACAAGGAACTTTTCAGCCCTACCTTTTTTATTTGTTTTTAATTCTCCTTTTTGAATTTCCTTGCCGCAATGAGAGAGTCTAGCCTGCTCATATGACAAAATATGACGCTTAGAATATGTTCACGCTTAAGATCATGTAATTCATATTTTTCCACATCAAGGATGTATTATTTCACCCACCCAACCCGCGATTAATCAGAATGTTCATTTTCATGACCCGCGGATTAAACACAGACACAGCAGCGATCCGCACATCACTAGCGCATGTCATAAATGAACGCCACGAAAAAGAATCAATTACATTGTGCGTGCGTGCATGGTAGTTAGGTTAGGCAAATGCTTCATTAGATTTGATTTGATGTAAGTATTAACAGGTCCCCCCCCCCCCCCCCCCAGAGGATAACCCAGGTGTTCAGGAGCGCTGGGGACATTTCATTTTACAAAGTGTTTTGTTTTTCCTCTGTAGCCACCACGGCGGACCGCTTCTACAGGATCGACAGAGCTCAGGTTGGTAGAATAGTCATGATAGACTAATGCTAGAATCTGGAGCGGCAACATATTTTATCTGATCTCTTGATCTGTGTGTGTGTGTGTGTGTGTGTGTGTGTGTGTGTGTGTGTGTGTGTGTGTGTGTGTGTGTGTGTGTGTGTGTGTGTGTGTGTGCGTGCGCGTGCGTGCGCGTGCGTCTGGGCAGGAGCATCTGAATTACGTCACAGAGATCTCCCAGGAGGAGTTGTTTGTGCTCGACCCGGAGCTGGTCGTCATGGAGACCGTCAGCACCTCCCCCGGCATGCCCGACCTGGTCGGCCCCGCCCCCAGGCGCACCTTTGCCTTCCCAGAATCCTCCTCTTCGCCGCCGCCGTCGCCGTCAGCGCCCAGGTAGGACAGCACAGGGACCCCTTCCAAAAACATGACAGGAGGTATGTCGGTGGGGTGTTTGACGTCGTACCAAGCCAAAGCTTGATATGTGCGGCAGCCATTTTGGAAGCGCAGCACCAGCATGCTCTAGGATTATTTACACCAAGCGGTCTCCAAACGGACATCGGTGCCCATCCAAGACAAACGCTCGCTCACTCTGTACAGTGCTTTTGAGGCCACACATATTTGTAGCTATGCGTTGAAACGTTACAGATGAGACAGACAAGGTCCATACCCCCTCTGAGGAATCTTAGTAGTTGGCGGCCATCTCAGAAACCTTTGTGTTTTGAATGGGCATGAATTCTGAATATCGATTCACGGATAACATTGAATGGTTGTTCTACGTATTCCGATTCTATGAGCTCTTTGTTTCTCTCCCTCCCTCCCTCCCTAACTCCCTCCCTCCATCCTTCCTTCCTTCCTTCCTTCCCTCCTTCCTTCCTTCTCCTCCAGCCCTCTCTCCCCTCTCCTGGACGTTGAGGCCCTGCCCCCCCGCCACAGGAAACCCCTCTTCTCCTCCTCCTCCTCCGGCTTTCCTTTCCCTCTCCGCAAGAGGTACGCTGCTTCTCCCTCTCTTCTTCCTCTCCGTTCCCTCCTTCTCTCCGTCCTTTCTTCATTCCCAGTTCTCTCTCTGTCCTGTATCTAGTGTGTCAGAATACCTCTCTCTGTCCTTTATCTAGTGTGTCAGAATACCTCTCTCTGTCCTGTATCTAGTGTGTCAGAATACCTCTCTCTCTGTCCTGTATCTAGTGTGTCAGAATACCTCTCTCTGTCCTGTATCTAGTGTGTCAGAATACCTCTCTCTCTGTCCTGTATCTAGTGTGTCAGAATACCTCTCTCTCTGTCCTGTATCTAGTGTGTCAGAATACCTCTCTCTGTCCTGTATCTAGTGTGTCAGAATACCTCTCTCTCTGTCCTGTATCTAGTGTGTCAGAATACCTCTCTCTCTGTCCTGTATCTAGTGTGTCAGAATACCTCTCTCTCTGTCCTGTATCTAGTGTGTCAGAATACCTCTCTCTCTGTCCTGTATCTAGTGTGTCAGAATACCTCTCTCTGTCCTAATTCTTCATCATGAGTGCTGTTTACCGGTGAAAACAGAGAGGATCTTTCGACAGACTTACAAAGTATAAAGCCATTACTGATAGTAAGAAGGCAAACCTGCCTGTTGTTAGTCAAGACATCAGAGGCAAAATTCAAAATCAAGTGGGTGATGCGTGTGTGCGTGTGTGCGCGTGTGCGCGTGTGTGTGTGTGTGTGTGTGTGTGTGTGTGTGTGTGTGTGCGTGTGCGTGGGCAGAGACACATGCAACCTTCTTATTCAACCAGTCACGCACTCAGCGCCGATTTGGTGCCCTCCATAGTCTATTTTGATCAGTTGGAAATAGCTGGCAGCTCACTCGTGTGTGTGTGTGTGTGTGTGTGTGTGTGTGTGTGTGTGTGTGTGTGTGTGTGTGTGTGTGTGTGTGTGTGTGTGTGTGTGTGTGTGTGTGTGTGTGTGTGTGTGTGTGTGTGTGTGTGTGTGTGTGTGTCAGCATGTTGTGCCTGTGTGTTTCCTAGGTGATAGCAGTCATTTGTAATGCTAAGTGTAACGTGTGGGCTCCATAAGGAGGGAGAGAGATGGAGAGAGATGGAGAGCAGAAAAGAGAGAGGGGTGGAGAGGGATGGAGATCAGAAAAGAGAGAGGGGTGCAGAGAGATGGAGAGGAAGGAACATGGCAGTGTAGAGAGAGGTAGTCAAGGAGTTCAAGAGCGAGGGAATGAGGAGGAAGAGAGGAATGGAGAGTAGAAAAGAGAGGGATGGAGAGAGGGATGAGGAGGGAGAAGATAAAGAAAGAGAGAGGGATGGAGAGAGATGGATAGTGTAATAGAGAACAGGAAATACCACAGGGAGACTCATGTATCATGCACACACACACACACACGCTATACCATTTCACATAGAAAAAGTACAGTAACCCCTTGAGACTCGCAGTTTCACTTGAACGAGAAACATTAATTGTGTAGCATTTACAAATGTGAGACCTAAAGTTTCCCTATTAATAATGTGTAATGTTATTGGTGCGTGTGTGCGTGTGCGTGTGCGTGTGTGCGTGTGTGCGTGTGCGTGTGCGTGTGCGTGTGCGTGTGCGTGTGCGTGTGCGTGTGCGTGTGCGTGCGCGTGCGTGTGCGCGTGCGTGTGCGTGTGTGTGTGTGAGTGTAATATAGTTGGGGTGTGTGTGTGTGTGTGTGTGTGTGTGTGTGTGTGTGTGTGTGTGTGTGTGTGTGTGTTGATTGATTCTAGATCTGTTTTGTGGTGTGTATTGTCTAGGTTGGTGGATGGAGCACAGAGAGAGTAGAGCTGATTCTAGATCTGTTTTGTGGTGTGTATTTTCTAGGTTGGTGGATGGAGCACAGAGAGAGTAGAGCTGATTCTAGATCTGTTTTGTGGTGTGTATTTTCTAGGTTGGTGGATGGAGCACAGAGAGAGTAGAGCTGATTCTAGATCTGTTTTGTGGTGTGTATTTTCTAGGTTGGTGGATGGAGCACAGAGAGAGTAGAGCTGATTCTAGATCTGTTTTGTGGTGTGTATTTTCTAGGTTGGTGGATGGAGCACAGAGAGAGTAGAGCTGATTCTAGATCTGTTTTGTGGTGTGTATTGTCTAGGTTGGTGGATGGAGCACAGAGAGAGTAGAGCTGATTCTAGATCTGTTTTGTGGTGTGTATTTTCTAGGTTGGTGGATGGAGCACAGAGAGAGTAGAGCTGATTCTAGATCTGTTTTGTGGTGTGTATTTTCTAGGTTGGTGGATGGAGCACAGAGAGAGTAGAGCTGATTCTAGATCTGTTTTGTGGTGTGTATTTTCTAGGTTGGTGGATGGAGCACAGAGAGAGTAGAGCTGATTCTAGATCTGTTTTGTGGTGTGTATTTTCTAGGTTGGTGGATGGAGCACAGAGAGAGTAGAGCTGATTCTAGATCTGTTTTGTGGTGTGTATTGTCTAGGTTGGTGGATGGACCGCAGAGGAAGCGTGTTTCCAGCGACAGCTCGGTGGCAGAAGCTCTCTCCCATAGCAACGCCCTGCGGACCAAACCTGCCCTCGCACGGTCAGCTCTCACACACACACACACACACACACACACACACACACACAGACAGACACATACACTAATACAAGAAGGCACCCATACACTGTCCAAAATGCAGCACTATACATTTCACAGGCCTCATTTTACCAGACAATCAAATACTGTATGCAGGTTTGAGTGCAGACACACAGACAGACACAGCTAGTACTCAGTGAAACACTCACACACACACACACACACACACACACGATGTTAGGGTTATGGTTAGGCAGACAGCTTTACTCAGTGAAACACAGACACAGACACACACACACACAGACACACACTCTTGATGTTGCTGAAATGGTTTCCGCTTTCGTGTTTTGTTGGATGTCACTCGTGTGAGACAAAACTTCCTAAAGTGGAAACACTTTTTAATGAGCAGAGAGACCCAGCCATGTGTATTCTGTGTGGATAATGGTCTTCAATGAGTTTCAGGGGAGCGTCTGTTCAGACCTTAACCGCAATCTGAGGCTCCTCTGCAACACAAAATAGTTGAGACGTTGGTTTGTAGGAGTGATGACTTTCTACGGGGGAGGGAGGGGGGGGGGGGGGTTATGACAAGCTATGAAATGATCGGAGATGAAGAGAGAGAAAGCGAGGGGGAGAATATGTGTTTGTGGATTCTGTTTGTTATAGATATAGACAGATGGATGATTTCTGTGTGTTATAGATATAGACAGATGGATGATTTCTGTGTGTTATAGATATAGACAGATGGATGATTTCTGTGTGTTATAGATATAGACAGATGGATGATTTCTGTGTGTTATAGATATAGACAGATGGATGATTTCTGTGTGTTATAGATATAGACAGATGGATGATTTCTGTGTTATAGATATAGACAGATGGATGATTTCTGTGTGTTATAGATATAGACAGATGGATGATTTCTGTGTGTTATAGATATAGACAGATGGATGATTTCTGTGTGTTATAGATATAGACAGATGGATGATTTCTGTGTGTTATAGATATAGACAGATGGATGATTTCTGTGTGTTATAGATATAGACAGATGGATGATTTCTGTTTGTTATAGAGACAGATGGATGCTTTCTATTTGTTATAGATAGTTACACACACACAGTCTGTGGTCCTCATCTTTAAGTAAACATTAAATAAATAAAATGCTCTCCATAAAAAATACACAAACAATCCACTACATAAAAGTTTTTCGTATTTTTGTTTGAGTTTCTTTGTGTGTTTATTATTTGAAGAGTTTCATTCCAAAATAAATCTTTGATGTAACCGTTTCAAGAAGTAGGCAACTATTTTCTTTAGTTCCTTAAAGGTCCTTAACTGATGTAGAATATCTGTTTTAGTCGTATATGTAACCTAAATATAATCTGTGCGATTCAGAAATATAATTAAGGAGCACTTGTGCGACCGCAAAGAACTGTCCTGGTGCGACCTATTATTTTTATTTTGCGAACATAGGAAAACAATAAGATCGCAATACCTTTAGGCTTTAGCCAGCGATCTGGGGTAACAAACTGCCCTTTCTATGTAGCTTTATGAGTGATGGCACACATTCTAACCAATGGAACGTCAGTCTAACTTTTCTATGCTGGTTTTAGATTCGTTAAGATAAGCTTAAAGGGAGGTCAAACGTGAGTAAACTGCTCTTAAGTTAGTCGCTGTTTGGGACTGTTATGGACGCTTACCATCACTATTCGGTTTTTGGTGTCAACGCTGTTTCCATGGAGTCTAACGTTAGCTAGCGTACGCGTTATTCTCAATTCCACTTTCATAACGTTAGAATTTTGACGACAATTGCAACATAAATTGGGCTCCTAAGCCAAAGTGCCAATTTAACGTTAACCCCTGATGGTTCCATTTTCTTTATGCTAAGATAATATTAGCAAGGCTAATATTGTCATAACCACCACTTAATTAAACAATAATTTGTTTATCAATAAGTTGTGGGATTTTTAGACCACAGAACTTGGGTAAAGTTCTGAAAGTAAAATGATGCCATTAGTTTTTAGTTCATATCACCTAACGTCGTATAAGCTAGGCGCCATTTAAAGAAGTGTTGGATATCTCATTTTGAAGTGAAACTCTTCGTGTTGATGTTGTTGATGTTGATGTTGTTGTTGTTGTTGTTGATGTTGAAGGGCGGGATGTGTTCATCGTTCCAACACCACCGCCGCTGATTTTAAACCCACTCTCAGGTGAGATACACGAAACAACCATGTCTGCCCAACCCTAACCCCTAACTCCTGACACCAACCCAAAACACCTCTGTCTGCCTAAACCTAACTTTAACCCTAACCCATATTCAGGTGAGAAACACAAAACAACCATGTCTGCCTAACCCTAACTTTAACCCTAACCCTAACCCACACTCAGGTGAGATACACATACCCAAAACAATTCTGTCTGTCTCTTAGTCAGCCAGTCAGTGAACAAGGTTGTTATGACAACCCCAGGTGTTCTCTAACTCACAAACACCCACCCACACACGCACACGCACACACACACACACATTCACAAATACACGTGCACGCACAGACAGGCACACACACACCAACGCCCAGTTCTGTTCTGACTGCTGAAATCCATGGTCACTGGCAGAGTTGTTCTATGTTCTTTGTGTTGAAGTCCTTTTTTCCTCTCTCTCTCTCTCTCTCTCTCTCTCTCTCTCTCTCTCTCTCTCTCTCTCTCTCTCTCTCTCTCTCTCTCTCTCTCTCTCTCTCTCTCTCTCTCTCTCTCTCTCTCTCTCTCTCTCTCTCTCTCTCTCTCTCTCTCTCTCTCTGCTGCCAGTCATCTACCTTTCATTTAGCTCCTCGGCACTCCTTGTGGTAGTGCTGTGTATGTGAGTGTGTGCGCGTGTGCGTGTGTGTGTGTGTGTGTCTGCGTGCATGTGTATGAGTGAGCGCGAGGGAGAAGATTTAGAAGGCTGTCTGTCACAAACACACGCGTCCATAATCCGACTTACAGGAAAACATGGGGAGACACACACACACACACACACACACACACACACACACATACACTCCCAAACCCAAACGCATACTGTCCCCTTGTTTGTCTGTCTGGAACTAAAGTCATTAAGATTGGTGGGCTCCTTACTGAATTACACACACACACACGCACACACACACACACACACACGAGCACCCGCACACACCCACACAAACACACATTGTCATGCTGCGACATGGTAAGAGCTTAGCGGCATCATCTGCTCGCTGGTCTGTGAGATACTTCACTGTGGAATAATCTCTGCTATGACCAGGAGAAGACAGAGTCCAACCAGTGGACTGGGCTTCTGTCTGCTGGTCTGTGAGATAATTCACTGTGGAATAATCTCTGCTATGACCAGGAGAAGCCAGAGTCCAACCAGTGGATTGGGCTTCTGTCTGTGCTGGTCTGTGTAAGAGTAAAAGCACCTGAAGGACGGACATGTAAACTGAAGCTTCAATAGATGAATAAAACTATGTGCAATCTGAAGCTCCTTTAGATGAATGTAGATAGACAAATGAATCTATATGTAAGAAACTGAAGCATCTCTAGAGCATCGCAGACAAATTAAACTGTGTAAGTTAAAGCTTCTTTATATTAATGTAGACAGACAAATTAAAATATATGTAAGAAAGTGAAGCTTCTATAGATTAATATAGATAGACAAATAAAACTAGATGTAAGAAAGTGAAGCTTCTATAGATGAATGTAGACAAATGAAACTATATGTAAGAAAGTGAAGCTTCTAGAGATCAGTGCAGACAGACAAATAAAACTATATATTAGTCGAAGCTTCTGTTTGTCTGACTATGAAAATGAGAGTCAGACACAGAGTTTCAATCCGACCCACCCATAGTATTTCAGAATTAGTTTTAGCCATTCTTGGTGTAGTCTCAGTATGTTTATACAGTATCAGTCAAAAGTTTGGACACACTTTCCCATTCACTTAGCTTAACAAATACGTAATGATCGATCAATGAGGGGATCTCCTGTGAACTCTGCCTTGATTTTGTTTTTAAAAAACAATAGTTTAATAGGATTGAACTCCTTGATTTTGTTTAAAAAAACTCCATAGTTTCATCAGTTTGAAGGAGACATCAAAGTTGGTTTTCAGGAGAGGAGAAAAAACATTAAGAAATATATCAACATCATTGGAATGGTTCACATTCTTTTGGTTGTTCAATTCATTGTCGAAATATCAAAACATAGATACGTATATATTTCTTTATGAAGTTTCATCTCTAATGAACACAACTTCCGAAAAGCTCTTTCTCTAGTCCTGGGTACGTTTCATTTTGAGGACCAACATGGACACTGCCGTGACAACTAAGGACATGCTTGCTTCAGACCCTGTTTCTAACATGGCTGATTTCCTAAGGCGTTGTAGTGTTGGTGAAGCAGCACGTTGATCCCGACTGAACACTGCACACTGCCTCCCTCTCATTAGGACGGAGCAGCCCACCTCCAGCTAACATTCACTTGATGCCCCCGGTCTGCCTCAGGGCTCTGGTGTTCACCAGCCAATGAACAATCGCAAACAAATCCAAATGTGTGAAGAGTGTGTTGAAGTGTTTGGTGTTGAAGTGTGGACGTCTTTTTGTTTGGTGTTGAAGTGTGGACGTCTTTTTGTTTGGTGTTGAAGTGTGGACGTCTTTTTGTTTGGTGTTGAAGTGTGGACGTCTTTTTGTTTGGTGTTGAAGTGTGGACGTCTTTTTGTTTTCGTGTGCGAGTGTGTATGCCTGTGGATTTGGGGGAAGTTCTGTCCACTTTCCGTTGACGGGACATCTACCGTATTTTAACGGGTGTTTAACTGTTGTTTCTATTTGTTTCTCTCTCTTTGTCTGTTTAATGATCGGCGTGTCTCTTTTCTTTCTGACTCCTGACAGGTTGGAGAAGACTCCACAGAGCAGCAGCACAGAACAAGAAGGTAGAGCTTCCTTTCTGTTCTTTATGTAATGGACAGCGACCAGTATACACTCGCCATCAGCGGTGTAAATACGATGGCTTGATCGTGTGAAGAGGTACCTTTTCCCACGGCCGAGCGGTTAAGGACGCTGACCCCAGTGCTGGCGATCCCAGTAAGACCCCCGGTTCCATCCCAGTGCTGGCAATCCCAGTAAGACCCCTGGTTCCATCCCAGTGCTGGCGAGCCCAGTAAGACCCCTGGTTCCATCCCAGTGCTGGCGATCCCAGTAAGACCCCCGGTTCCATCCCAGTGCTGGCAATCCCAGTAAGACGTCTGGTTCCATCCCAGTGCTGGCGAGCCCAGTAAGACCCCTGGTTCCATCCCAGGTAGTGGCCAACAGGGGACGAAGTGTCAGTTCTCGCTAGCACGGGGGTCCAAAAGTCAGGCCCCAGCCAATCAGGGTCGTTACATGTATACCCACGGTACAGACTAGGGTTCTGGCTAATGAGACTTCATGCAGGTCTGTCAGTAGCACTTTTCCCAATGAAACAGAATGACTCGTTGTCCCGTAATACAACAGACTTTTAGACTTGACTACTTGGCGGTATATCCGAGCTAACGTCTGGACAGACAGATTGTTGTCCACCCTCTGTTTCGACAGCTTGTAAAACGTATCCATCTCTAGTGTGTGTGTGTGTGTGTGTGTGTGTGTGTGTGTGTGTGTGTGTGTGTGTGTGTGTGTGTGTGTGTTAAGTCAGATTCGAATGCAGCTGATAGACTGAGGCTGTTTAAAAGCTAGAGGCAAAACACAATCCTTTGCTACCATGCTCAATAGCCCCTCCACCACTACACACACACACACACACACACACACACACACACACACACACACACACACACAAAAACACTGGTATTCCTCCGAGAGAAGGCTATGCAGGTTGACCAGCCGTCAGATTGAAGGGTTCAGCGGACCAGAGTTTGTTTCTGGTCTCTGACTCTCTAGGATGTGTGTGTGTGTGTGTGTGTGTGTGTGTGTGTGTGTGTGTTTTCCTATTCCCTCTAGTTTCATTAGTGGTTCTGGCTGAAGGGTGAGGACAGACTCCTGTGCGATGCAGAGATGTGTCTAGCCCGCCCACACACATGCACACACTCACACACACACACACACACACACACACACACACACACACACACACGCACACACACACACACCCTCCTGCCCTATGTTCATATTTTAACTACCTTAAGCACTATCTGTTTCCTGTCCAGTCCATTGTGTGTGTGTGTGTGTGTGTGTGTGTGTGTGTGTGTGTCCATCCATTACTCGCTCTGTAACACTGCTGCTTGTAAACCCTACTGGATGCCTTAGCAGGGTAAGGCCCAATAGCAAACGGACACACTCGACACACAGGACCTAAGCGTCAAACCCTAACCCAGACCCAGACCCTAACCTCAACCCTGACCCTAAGCAACAAACCCTAACCCTGACCTAGACCCTAACCTCAACCCTGACCCTAAGCAACAAACCCTAACCCTGACCCTAACCTCAACCCTGACCCTAAGCAACAAACCCTAACCCTGACCCAGACCCAAACCTCGACCCTAACCCTAAGCAACAAACCCTAACCCAGACCCTAACCTCAACCCTGACCCTAAGCAACAAACCCTAACCCAGACCCTAACCCTAAGCAACAAACCCTAACCCAGACCCTGACCCAGACCCTAACCTCAACCCTGACCCTAAGCAACAAACCCTAACCCTGACCCTGACCCTAAGCAACAAACCCTAACCCAGACCCTAACCCTAACCCTAAGAAACAAACCCTAACCCAGACCCTAACCTCAACCCTGACCCTAAGCAACAAACCCTAACCCAGACCTTAGCCTCAACCCTGACCCTAAGCAACAAACCCTAACCCAGACTCAGACCCTAACCTCAACCCTGACCCTAAGCAACAAACCCTAACCCTAAGCAACAAACCCTAACCCTGACCCAGACCCTAACCTCAACCCTGACCCAAAGCATCAAACCCAACCCAGACCCAGGGCCTGACCCTGACCCTAACCTCAACCCTGACCCTGACCCTGACCCTAAGCAACAAACCCTAAACCTAACCCAGACCCTAACCTCAACCCTAACCTCAACCCTGACCCTGACCCTGTCCTGAGATTTACTTTATGAAAGATTCTAGATCGGGTAGACATATTTACTTTATGGAAGATTCTAGATCGGGTAGACATATTTACTTATGGAAGATTCTAGATTGGGTAGACATATTTACTTCTGTGAAAGATTCTAGATTGGGTAGACATATTTACTTTATGGAAGATTCTAGATTGGGTAGACATATTTACTTTATGGAAGATTCTAGATCAGGTAGACATATTTCCTCACAGCAATGAGAGTAGCTACTGTATTATTTTTGTTCTGTTCATTTTGGGTTAGATTCCACAGCTGAGTGAGGTTACCTGCCTTAAGGGGCTTACGGAGTTTATTTAAGGAGCTGTGTGTGTGTGTGTGTGTGTGTGTGTGTGTGTGTGTGTGTGTGTGTGTGTGTGTGTGTGTGTGTGTGTGTGTGTGTGTGTGTGTGTGTTTCCGTGTTTCCTCTCTGCTCCCAGCCCTGATACATGTTTAATCGTACACTGTAAAGATAATTCAAAGTACATCATTTTATAATACCCCCAGTAGTTCCTCAATAAAGCACGTTTTTGTGGTTTCACAGAAGTAAACCCACTATATTAAAGACATACAACTCGCACGGGTCAATGCCTATATGCCATGATTAAACCAACAAGGGCAGAAGATATTAATATTCATTTCTGCATACTTTTTTGCCTAATTGTGTTAAGCCAAAGCTTCCCCGGGAGAACTGTGGCTGCAGGGCATTGCGCTGAATTAGTGAGGCTCTTCAGCTGTGATGGTGGAAAAATGATCTGAAAGAAATAATACTTAAGGTCTTGGTTTATTGATTGAACTATAAGGAAAGTTCCTGCGTATGGTTGTGGGTGTTCCTATCCAAAATAGATAAAACAGCACCCTTGTTGTCGTAGTTAGATTTTTGATTGAACAGTCACATTCAAATCATGGCATTTGAAGGTACAGCAAGGTCAAATCTCCGCTGTGAATAAATGTGGCCGGGGTTAAAGGGATGTATTTCCTTGGAGATAAGCAAGTAAATATAATTTATAAAATATCCATGCAGACTGTTTCTCTTGTTTTCACAGTGTACATGGTGTAATAATATGAATCTTTTCACAGTGTACATGGTGTAATAATATAAATTATTTCACAGTGTACATGGTTGGATAACATAAACCTTGTTATGGCTGCTTAGCTTTGAACCTGGCACAGAGGCTCAACCTTTTTAATGGGATTACATGTCTTCATCGGAACAGGGAGAGAGAGAGGGAGGGGAGGGAGAGGGGGAGGAAGAGAAAGAGAGAGGGGGAGAGGGGGCTTTCGGAAAGGTGGAGGAATAAGGATGGAAAGATGCAGGGATTATAGGAGAGAGAGAAAAGTAGGAACAGGTAGAGTGAGAGAATGATCCAGAGAAAGAGAGAGAAGGAGGAACAGGTTGAGTGAGAGAATGATCCAGAGAAAGAGAGAGAAGGAGGAACAGGTAGAGTGAGAGAATGATCCAGAGAAAGAGAGAGAAGGAGGAACAGGTAGAGTGAGAGAATGGGATTCAGAGAAAGAGAGAGAAGGAGGAACAGGTAGAGTGAGAGAATGATCCAGAGAAAGAGAGAGAAGGAGGAACAGGTAGAGTGAGAGAATGGGTTTCAGAGAAAGAGGGAGAAGGAGGAACAGGTAGAGTGAGAGAATGATCCAGAGAAAGAGAGAGAAGGAGGAACAGGTAGAGTGAGAGAATGATCCAGAGAAAGAGAGAGGAGGAACAGGTAGAGTGAGAGAATGATCCAGAGAAAGAGAGAGAAGGAGGAACAGGTAGAGTGAGAGAATGGGATTCAGAGAAAGAGGGAGAAGGAGGAACAGGTAGAGTGAGAGAATGATCCAGAGAAAGAGAGAGAAGGAGGAACAGGTTGAGTGAGAGAATGATCCAGAGAAAGAGAGAGAAGGAGGAACAGGTAGAGTGAGAGAATGGGATTCAGAGAAAGAGGGAGAAGGAGGAACAGGTAGAGTGAGAGAATGATCCAGAGAAAGAGAGAGAAGGAGGAACAGGTAGAGTGAGAGGTGATGGTGGTGATGATGATGATGATGATGATGATGATGATGGTGGTGATGATGGTGATGATGATGATGATGATGATGGTGGTGGTGATGGTGATGATGATGATGATGATGATGATGATGAAGGCCGAGGATGGAGTCGGGAACGTGCGGCGGGAGGGACAGCGAGGACAGAGCGGAGGAAGCCGTGATCGGGGGAGACAGGGATGGAGGGAGAGAGAGGGATGGAGGGATGGAGAGAGACAGGGATGGAGGGATGGAGAGAGACAGGGATGGAGAGAGAGAGAGAGGGATGGAGGGATGGAGAGAGACAGGGATGGAGGGAGAGAGAGGGATGGAGGGAGAGAGAGGGATGGAGGGATGGAGAGAGACAGGGATGGAGGAATGAAGAGAGAGACAGGGATGGAGGGATGGAGAGAGACAGGGATGGAGGGAGGGAGAGAGAGGGATGGAGGGATGAGAGAGAGAGAGAGAGAGAGAGAGAGAGATGGAGTGTATTGGGGTGGATGAGTGTAATGAGGATCCCGCTCATGCCTACCTCCGCATGCCACAGAGCGAACAGACCGTACGCCAACTGTTGTTTCCCAGGGAAGCGGGCGATTAGGGGGAGTGTGCCTGCTAATCGCCGGCGGTTGGAGGCCTGCACGGTCGCGACGAGATTAACCGGGACTTTGTGCCTTCCCCCGTCACGTTCGGCGCGATTCCGCGAAATGGCGGCTGCCGCTGCCGGTCGTGGGAGCGTCCCGAAAAGACCGCCACGTCGACACTCGTCCGCCGACGGAGGGGTAAAAAAAACAAACGACCGTTCGCTAGCGCTCGGCCGTGGAGTAGCGCCGGTGTACTACGGGGACGTCCACGGGAGCTGTACCCCGCCACCACGCCAGAGGGTGGTCTCCCCACACGGCGCTCTGTCTCGTAATTCACTTAATAGCCAAAGCATTGGTTTCCTGCTGTTCCACACGCAGTCAAGGGAGCGGGATCAAGATGGGAACGCGATGATCCCGCGAACCGGAGAGAGCGAACGTGTCGCCGTGGTGACCTAATAAACCAAGTCCCTAAGGAGGTCTGGAAACAAAAGACGTTCATTAGAAGCATGGCCGCAGGCATTGTTAGCAGAACTAACAGGAGAGCTGTCTATGTGCTGGATCTCTGTCTGTCAATTTCAACAAGCTTTATTGGCAGGAAATACACAGTAAATATTGCTATGACTCTCTCTCTCTCTCTATCTCTCTCTCTCTCTCTCTCTCTCTATTTCTCTCTCTCTCTGTCTCTCTCATACTTTCTCTCTCTCTCTCTCTCTCTATATGTCTCTATGTCTCTCTCTCTCTCTCTCTGCCTCTCTCTCTATCTGTCTAACTCTCTGACCCTACCTGTCTCGCTCTCTGTGCCTCTCTGTGTGTACCCCTCTAGGTGTGACACTCCCGGAACTGATTGACTGTGTGAAGAGCAAGGACCATCAGAGGGTATGTTCTAGTTTCTTCCTGGATCCTCCATGGCCAGTTGAGGGCCAAACTCGGGCCGCCCAGTTGGTGCTAAGGAGGTGACCTTTGACCCCCGTCTCTCTTTGAATAGCTGCGGGAGTTGCACCTGCAGGGCGGGGATCTGTCGGCTCTGGACCAATCGGGGTGCAGCTTACTCCACCACGCTGTGGCAACGGGCAGCAAGGAGACGGTCCGGTATATCCTTGACAACGGTAACCTTCAAGTCCAGACACACGCCATCGCAACGCATTTTGAAACGCTCTGAAGAGAAAAGAGTGGGACTCAAAAGACGTTGGGGTCGGGGTCGGGGTTAGGGTTGGGGTTAGGGTTGGGGTTAGGGTCAGGGTTACAGTGACCGGTAGCCTTCAGGTTTACTGTTTTCATTTAGCTTCAATCCATCGCTCCGTAAAGGGCCAGTTTTGTTACGATAGTTTGGGGGCGTTTTTGAATATCCAACTTTATTACAAAAAACTTTTGTCAAAATAACATCCAAGGATGTAAGGTAGCACTCACCATCTGTGGGGGAAAAGGACAGGGACAGTGCCTCAATTTCACCAGTTTTATTTTGACCGTTAAGCACACTACCATTTCGGCCTGTAGTCATCCTTCAACAGAAAACCAACGTTAGTGCTGTTCGATTGGTTCATGGCTAACCTTGGTGCATTGTGAGTGGTTAATAGCTGTCCTTGGTGCTCAAGTGAATGGTCCTGGCTAACCATGGTGCTTTGTGATTGGTTAATGGCTGTCCTTGGTGCTTTGTGATTGGTTTTCCTCTTCTCTCTTCAACAGCCCCTGCTGACCTCCTTGATATCACTGAGAGAGAAAAGTAAGGCCCTTTCTCTCCGTTCAAAACAATAATATGATCCTCTGTTCTTTCTCTCCATTCAAAACATAATAATGTGATCATCTGTTCTTTCTCTCTGTTCAAAACATAATAATCCCTCTCCTTCCCTCTCTCTCTACTCTCCCTCTTCCTCTCCTCCTCCTCCTCCTCCTCCTCCTCCTCCCTCCCTCCCCCTCTCCTTCCCTCTCTCTCTACTCTTCCTCTCCTCCCCTCCTCCCTCCCCTCTTCCCTCCCCCTCTGCGTCCCAGTGGAGAGACAGTTCTCCACAGAGCGGCATCTCTCTGTCAGAGGACCATCTGCCATTACCTGGTGGAGGCTGGGGCTTCTCTCATGAAGACAGACCTCCAGGTAAGAAACCTCCGTCTGTCTGTCTGTCTGTCTGTCTGTCTGTCTGTCTGTCTGTCTGTCTGTCTGTCTGTCTGTCTGTCTGTCTGTCTGTCTGTCTGTCTGTCTGTCTGTCTGTCTGTCTGTCTGTCTGTCTGTCTCTCTCTCTCTCTCTCTCTCTCTCTCTCTAATGGTATCCAGCTGTATGGCCTGGAGGAGGTAGCAGGCATCGTTTGGATATTTTAAACACACTTGCTGGCACTCAATCTCACACACACACACACCAGCAAGAGTTATTGCTACAAGTAGTCAACAACGTGCTTTGTCTCCAGAAGTGTGTTCAACTGAAAGAAGCAATTTTCCTCCAGCATTTCTCTCTCTCTCTCTCTTGTTTTCTCTCCTTGCTCGCTCTCTCTCTCTCTGTCTCTCTCTCTCTCTCTCTCTCTCTCTCTCTCTCTCTCTCTCTCTCTCTCTCTCTCTCTCTCTCTCTCTCTCTCTCTCTCTCTCTCTCTCTCTCTCTCTCTCTCTCTCCATTTCTCTCTCTCCTTCCCGTTCTCAAAGCTAGTAAGGACTATGCTCTTGCCAAGCAGAGTGGTTTAATCTGTAGGATTCGGGGTATGCTTGATTCGTACTCCCCCTGGCTTTGGAATACACAGCTCAGCATTACTCTCTCTGAATCCTCTCTCCCTCCCTCTCTCACTCTCTCTCTCTGTCCCCCTCTCTTCCCCTCCCTGAATCCCCGCTCCGCACAGCCCTCTATGTCTGTCTGTGTGTGTGTGTGTGTGTGTGTGTGTGTGTGAGTAACTGTGTGTGTGTGTGTGTATCTGTATGTGGCTGTCTCTGTGTGTGTGTGTGAGTGAGTGTGAGTATCTGTGTGTCTGTATGTGGCTGTCTCCGTGTGAGTGTGTGTGTGTGTGTGTGTGTGTGTGTGTTCTCTTCCATGTGCCTATTGTTTCCTTATCTCTCTCTGTCTATTTTGCCCCCCTCTCTGTCTCTCTGTTATTTGCGGTTCCCCGCTCTCTCCCCCCTCTCTCTCCCTCCCCCCCCCCCCTCTCTCTCCCTCCCCCTCTCTCTTTCCGACTGTCTGGCCTTGGTGTCCCCTCCTCTCCCTATCTCTCCACACACACTGCCGTTGGAAATGGCAGTTAGAGAGAGTAGCATTTCCTTTCCCAGTGGTAAACCCTGAGGATGGGCTATCTAATGGCCTCCATACAAACGAGGTTCCCAGGGCCTTTGGAAGTGGAAAACCCCACAGCACCAGAACCATTGAGGTAGAAGGGTTCTGTTACTGGGGCCGCGACCTCCAGCATTCCAACTGGCGGTCATGGTTATCTTTGGTATTCCTGTCAGTTACACCGAACCCAGGGTTACTGTTTATATACTGTATATTAATACCAGTCAGTTATACCTAACCCAGGGTTACTGTTTACATACTGTATATTAATACCAGTCAGTTACACCTAACCCAGGGTTACTGTTTACATACTGTATATTAATACCAGTCAGTTACACCTAACCCAGGGTTACTGTTTATATACTGTATATTAATACCAGTCAGTTACACCGAACCCAGGGTTACTGTTTACATACTGTATATTAATACCAGTCAGTTACACCTAACCCAGGGTTACTGTTTATATACTGTATATTAATACCAGTCAGTTACACCTAACCCAGGGTTACTGTTTACATACTGTATATTAATACCAGTCAGTTACACCTAACCCAGGGTTACTGTTTATATACTGTATATTAATACCAGTCAGTTATACCTAACCCAGGGTTACTGTTTACATACTGTATATTAATACCAGTCAGTTACACCTAACCCAGGGTTACTGTTTACATACTGTATATTAATACCAGTCAGTTACACCTAACCCAGGGTTACTGTTTACATACTGTATATTAATACCAGTCAGTTACACCTAACCCAGGGTTACTGTTTATATACTGTATATTAATACCAGTCAGTTACACCTAACCCAGGGTTACTGTTTACATACTGTATATTAATACCAGTCAGTTACACCGAACCCAGGGTTACTGTTTATATACTGTATATTAATACCAGTCAGTTACACCTAACCCAGGGTTACTGTTTACATACTGTATATTAATACCAGTCAGTTACACCTAACCCAGGGTTACTGTTTATATACTGTATATTAATACCAGTCAGTTACACCTAACCCAGGGTTACTGTTTATATACTGTATATTAATACCAGTCAGTTACACCGAACCCAGGGTTACTGTTTACATACTGTATATTAATACCAGTCAGTTACACCTAACCCAGGGTTACTGTTTACATACTGTATATTAATACCAGTCAGTTACACCTAACCCAGGGTTACTGTTTACATACTGTATATTAATACCAGTCAGTTACACCTAACCCAGGGTTACTGTTTATATACTGTATATTAATACCAGTCAGTTACACCTAACCCAGGGTTACTGTTTATATACTGTATATTAATACCAGTCAGTTATACCTAACCCAGGGTTACTGTTTATATACTGTATATTAATACCAGTCAGTTACACCTAACCCAGGGTTACTGTTTACATACTGTATATTAATACCAGTCAGTTACACCTAACCCAGGGTTACTGTTTACATACTGTATATTAATACCAGTCAGTTACACCTAACCCAGGGTTACTGTTTATATACTGTATATTAATACCAGTCAGTTACACCTAACCCAGGGTTACTGTTTACATACTGTATATTAATACCAGTCAGTTACACCTAACCCAGGGTTACTGTTTACATACTGTATATTAATACCAGTCAGTTACACCTAACCCAGGGTTACTGTTTACATACTGTATATTAATACCAGTCAGTTACACCTAACCCAGGGTTACTGTTTATATACTGTATATTAATACCAGTCAGTTACACCTAACCCAGGGTTACTGTTTATATACTGTATATTAATACCAGTCAGTTACACCTAACCCAGGGTTACTGTTTATATACTGTATATTAATACCAGTCAGTTACAGCTAACCCACGGTTACTGTTTATATACTGTATATTAATACCAGTCAGTGACTCTTTGAAGTGGCTGCTCCTCCTCTCTTTACTTTTCTGAAGCCACCTGAGGTTAGGTGAAGGTGTCCGACACCAAAAGCACGCACGGAGACGTTGTTTAGTGCATCGGAAAATGATTGATTAAAACTCCGGTTGACTTAGTATAATAAAAGAATATAAGAACAACGTCGTATGTGAAATAATGTGACCTGCTATGTCGATCATGCGCAATAATCACAGATAACAGGATTACATAAATGACAGGTCTAAGCAATATATTTCATGAATCATACTTTAACTATAACTTTAACTGTAACTACGAAGCTACTATAACTGTAGTATATTTGAGATATTCTCATTCAAAAATGCGAAAGCTACGAATGGCTCCGACATTCTTCGATGCTAAATGCGTTGTTTGGAGCGCGGCGCTGGTTAGGTGCACTAGTCCGGGAAGGCCTCTACCGAAAGTCTCGCCGCCAAGCAATCGGTATGGCCTCCTCCGATGCTGGGAGAAGGTTCCCGACGTGACACCCTTCTCCTCTGTTTTGTCACGGCCATCGCCCACGGCCGCTACTCCGGAGCAGGAAAACTCAAACTCCTCCACCAGCAACATCGTGTGACAAACAACAGTGTCGCCAAATAAGCAACCAGACCTTCAAAAACAAGCCCCAAACCAGCCCTAGCATGGCCACATATCTAGCCCATAATAATACAACAAAATAAAACCAGACACAATTATGTCTGGGGTATGTGTTCAGCATTTTTTTTAGTTTTCATATTATTTATTTTTCCGTCCAATTTTACACCAATTTGATATCATCCATAAAGTGTGCTGTATTGACCGCCAAACGGTAGGCTGGGTAGAAAACGTACTGTGCCTGCCCCCCTACAAATTAAGACTGAACTACTAATCAGCTACCAAAACAGAACAATAATCCTTTGTAAATATACAATGTGAAAACCTCATACTACATAAACAAAAATCGAAATCTATATTTATACGATCACTGTGAACCAAGCAGTATTTACTGTGTGCTCTGTGGAGACACTGCCAACGTAATCGACTGTCGAGTTATTTTAGAAACATCATCATTCTTTACTCTGCAACGTAATTACAAACACCATCTTCTGTCGAGTTATTTTACCAACATATTTATTTCTTGCTCTGCATTTTTAGGATTGTTTACAAAAAAAGAGAGTTCAATTTAGATCTCAATTCACCTCTTTCTTCAGGACTGGTAACAGTAACAGAGGAGCTATGCTTGTAAATTACATGAGATTGTAACTGGTTAACAATCTTTCTCCTCCTCTTCTCTCTCTCGCCCCCTCTCCCTCCCCCCCCCTCTCTCTCTCTCCCTCTTCCTCTCCCTCTCCCTCCCTCTCTCTCTCTCTCTCTCTCTCTCTCTCTCTCTCTCTCTCTCTCCCTCCCCCTCTCTCTCTCTTCCTCTCTCTCTCTCCCCCCCTCTCTCTCTCTCTCCCTCTCTCTCTCTCTCTCTCTCTCCCTCTAACTCTCCCCCCCCTCTCTCTCTCTCCCTCTCTCTCTCTCTCTTCCCCCCCCCCCCGTTCTCTCTCTCAGGGGGACACGGCCATGCTTCGGGCCCAGAAGTCCCAGGATGCTGAGCTGGCTGCCTACCTGGAGAACCGGCAGCACTACCAGATGATCCAGAGAGAGGACCAGGAGACGGCCGTCTGACCTTTCCCCTGTAACCCCCGACCTTTCCCCTTTCACCCCCGACCCTGCTGTGCCAAACCTCCTCATAGCTAATAATGAGGATGAGGAGGCTGAAGGTATTGAATGAGGCTGACTTTTGATACTGATATCAGACTCATATCCACATCGCTTAGCCGGCTTCGCGGGACAGTAAAGACCCTCAGGCCACCATCCCGGTCACCCGATTGGACCATCAAAGAGTTGCTCCCCTAAAACGTTGGTATGGCAACCATTGAAAGACTGTCATTATGAGTATGATTATTGTGCTGCCTACACAAGGTGAAGACCAACGGCTTCTTACCAAAGCACTGACGATGGATTCATTCGTTATGAATTATTATTATAGTCTTACCAAAGCACTGACGATGGATTCATTCGTTATGAACGGCGACGTTGAAAAACGACCGCGCCCAGTTCACGGGGTTGCCACGGTAACTCGAGTTCTGCGACCATGGACGTGGATTCCTCGAAGACGAGGTTGAGGGACAGTAGGATTGAATGTTGAAAAGAACCTATTACTATAACAGAAATCATATCCATTATGATGGCTGTTATTGTTATTTAACAATTAGCTCTATAATACAAATTGTAAGTGATAATGTAGGTCGTTTTAGCTCTCCAAATAGTTTGGGTTATTGGCCTTAGCTGTCTTTAACCCTACAGGAGAATTAAACTGTACATATACCAGCAACTCATTACAGAGTGTTAGTCATGTACTTGGTCGTGTACTACAGGCATCAAACAAATCTTTTGAAATAGCTCACATCAGTTTGAAGGTATAGAAGAAATATACTGTACAGGAATATCTTTTATTGTGATGTTTATTTTACTTGACTGATGATGGGCAACGGACTATTAGCACATTCATATTTACAAAGATTTACTGTCTCAGATGGTTTTATTATAAATGACTCCATCACTGTCCAAGTAGACCGTAGTGACCTGACTTGTAGCGGTCGTTCAACACCTGTTTTTCATTTTTCTCATTTTTTCCACACACAAACACTGTATCATACTTCAATCAAGGACTCTTAACAGAGAATGAAGAGCCATAAATGTGAATCGAAAATGATTTTATTTGTTTGGCGATACCAGCCTTTCAACCTACTAAGTGTTGCATTGGCAGCATGAAGAAGGTTTCGACAGTGGCTTGAAAGGCAGTGCAGAAATGTGTACAGAAATGTTTTTAATAGGGTCTACTCTAGTCGTGTGATAATCCTACACTATGCCAGTATCTGAACACATCTGAAAACCAATTTGTCATATGCAGTGAACAAGAGTTTTGTGTTGTGCTGGGTACGTCCATATGACCATCATAAATCAGTTTCCAGATGGTCCTCTAACAGAAGCGTTCCGTTGAATGTGTTTGCCACATCCATCGATGACAAGCTCGTAGGTGTTTTTGTGGTGCTGATAATAAAATGCATATGTGCTGCTGTTAATATTAATAATCCTGCGTTGCAACTATACAAGAGTTTGGCAGATAGAGCGGTAGAAGGACTCGTTTACTTTGGACCAAAGAAGAAACAGTGATAGTCTGTCGCAGTGGTCCTCAACCCAGTCCTCAAACACCCCTCTGCCATTCCACATATTGGATCTTCCCCAGTGCGAGCACACCTGGTGTAATTAAGACACCCACAGCAAGGTTTTGACTAATTACACCAGGTGTGCCAGCACTGGGGAAGATCCAATATGTGGAATGGCAGAGGGGTGTTTGAGGACTGGGTTGAGGACCATTGATCTGTAGCTACGGAGGCACTATCGGCATGGCTACTTCCGTTCAAACCAACGGCTAAAGCTAGAGGTCGTGGACCCTCATCCCTGGAATGGTGGAAACCGGGATGGTTTTTGATTGACAGGGTGGCCACGGTAACTCGAGTTCTGGGATCATGCGATCATGGAGCAATCGTTGATGTGGATTCCTCAAAGACAGGGTTTAAAACGATTGATTTTCATTGATATAAACGATATCCCTGGAATAGGCTTGATCTTCCTGGGTTACTTATAAGCTGTCCTGAATTTGACTCGACAACAACTTATGTTTGAGTCTTTACATTTAAAAGAACGCAAGATGGACCAAAGGAAATTATTTTGTACATGAAATAATTTCATGGAGGTTAAATAACATATTGTTTTTGTTTTGGACTATTGTAATGCAGAGTTTGCCAAATTCTTGTATATTTCTAATTTTGTTTTTGCCTTCATCATACCTAGCTGATTTAGTTTGAATTGAGTGGAATTGTAACGGTTTCTTATAGCTTTTTTTAAAATGGTATTAATTGATGTTTATATTATTTGTAGATAAGTTACATGAATCAAAACATTGTTTTTGTGTTTGAACCTAATTGCTATAAAATATGCATATTTGAGCTATTGTATCAGGTCAGAATTATTATTTTCTTTTCTTTTGCAAAGATGACTCATGAAAGACATATGATTCAATGAGTAGATCCTCAAGGTATGATTTCAAAAGTAAATGCAAGAAACATGAAGCAGAATTAAAACCTTTAAAAGCAACAGTGGGAGCGTGAATTGTAATCACTAACACAATGGCAAATGGAAGCCAGTGAATGAAGACTGGTTGAGACTGAAGCCTCCATGCAGAGATGAGTTGTCCTTTGTGCTGCGTTCCTTCAGAAAGCTTCAGGCAGAAGGGACTTCCATCAGTCGAAACGGTTTTGAACGGGTTGTCACTTGTCTAGCAAATGATCTGAACGAAGCATCTATTCTAGGTGTGTGTGTGTGTCTCTCTGTGTTGGTGTGCGTGCGTATAGGGCATAGAGTGAGAGGGTTACAGCTACGAGAGAGAGAGAGAGAGAGAGGATAAGGTGTATGTGTGTCCACCCAATAAGGTGTATGTGTGTCCTGAATTCACCCTTTTCCTTAGCCGGTCCTGTCAGTGGTTACAGGTGAGCTGCCAGACTGTCTCAGGAGCAGGAAGGAAGAGACCCACTAATCCATCAGATACCATTAAAAGGCGAGTCTGAACCCATTGCTACACACTTTTCGTCTCAATAGACAGCAATGGGAGATGTTATAATTCGTATCAAAAAAAGAAACGGCTTTTGATTTAATTGTATACTTTGATCCATGAAAACACAGCTCGGCCTATGGATTACTGTTCCTTAGCATTGTTCGCTATTCACTGTTGGTGTGTCAGATTGATGCTGTCACTTGAAATGACGGTGTAACCCTGTGTCAGTCAAAGCCGTGTTGTCAATGCAGGCTAACAAAAGCTTCTCGGGCCACTGTGTCGATGTCTAACTTGTAAAAGCAGAGTCTAGCCTATGTGTTTTTTTTATTTTTACCACAGTGCTGTGGAAGATTTAAAATCACTGTCTCACCGCACACTCCTCCTATGTTTGAGTCCTAAAGACGGATAATTACCCCAAGCTTTCTTTAACCTAACTGTTACAGAACTACAGAATGGATTTCCTAAAAGACCATTGACAACCCCCAAGGCACTGGGGAACAGAGTGTGTTTGTTTAGTGTGAAGGAAGCTAAATCCCTGCATGATGTCTTAATGGGGTCCTCTGGAAGTAAAACAATCACTTACCATTCCTTACATTCTCTAGACCTAGCGACTCACCAGCCAACTCTGGAAGGGAAACAATCGCTTTTACAGTCCCTTGTCGTAAAAATACAGTATTTACTCACCGTGTGCCGAGAAAAGCCAAAACACGAACACATCCGCCACCCGTAACCTCCTTTCTTTCTGTGGCACGGTAGATGTGTTGTGGTATTACACGACATCCTGGTTACTCACGCCGCGATGATTTGATAGCACTGCAATCACGCTTAGAAGGGCCTGTGTGACGACTCTCCCACTCTGCCTGTTGGCGGTCCTCCTTATCAACGTGAGGAGTGGGAAGCGTGCAGACCCAGTCTCGTAAATCAATGAAAACCCGCGGCAGGGATTCTACCTAATCCCCCACCCTGTGTTCAACAAAATAATGCGGGAAGTTTTTTTTTTTTTTTTCTTTGATTTGACCGTAAACCGTTGGTGTCACAAGAAGAACATTAAGATGCCGGAATGCTCGAAAATACCCTACACTTTCACGGAAAAGTGAAATCGGGTTGTGTCAAAAGTTTTGAAAATGAATAAAAAATGAAATGTCACATCTACATACTGTAAGTATTAGACTAGTGATCCGCGGATCACATAAATCACATAAATTATCCACCCGCCACCCACACGAACAAATGATTTTCTCCGATTTAGAAACGCGCGCCCGGATCACACACTACCATTATCTCTCAGTGGGATACATGAAAACGTGATGGATTACAAAAAGATGATTCCAATACACTGGCCTTTCCTGTCTTCAGTTCAGAACAAAACTTGAATTTAACCAAACCCCTTTGAGCAGAACATTCTAGCAGATAATAGGCCTCATATATATATATATATATATATAGTCCAATATCGAATAGTATTTAAGTTCCAATGTTGACCGTGTATGTCAGAGCTCAACAAAGCTATGAAGTCAGGGTCAGGGTTAGGGTTAGGGTTATTGTCCATTGACCTCTGAAAAGTGATTGTGTCAAGGCACAGATCTGGAGAAGTGCTACAAATATTTCTACAGTATTGACGGTTCCACACACTGGCCTTCTTCGTTGAACGAGAAAAAACAAGATTCTCTAGTCTGATGAAACCAAGATTCTCTGGTCTGATGAAACCAAGATTCTCTGGTCTGATGAAACCAAGATTCTCTGGTCTGATGAAACCAAGATTCTCTAGTCTGATGAAACCAAGATTCTCTAGTCTGGTGAAACAAAGATTGAACTCTTTGGCCTGAATGCCAAGCACCACGTATAGAGGGAACCAGGCACCACTCATTACCTGGCCAATACCATCTCTACGGTGTAGCATGGTGGTGCCAGCATCATGCAGTGGGGCGGTGTTTCAGCTGCAGGAACTGAGAGGCTAGTCAGGATCAAGGGGAAAATGAATGGAGCTAAGTACACAGAGACCCTTCCAACAGTTACATTTTTTATTAGCACAACTAAATAATAGTTTTTAGCAATTTCTGAAAAGGTTTGGGAAATACACTGCACATTAACAGTAACCTGTTGGACGTATTTAGGCTCCTGTAACCTCAAACACACACACACACACACACACACACACTTCCTCCTTTCACTGTAGTTAGCAAAACTGTTCAAACGGCAACTCCTAAAGAGCTAGTTAATACAATTATTTCCAGATGTTTCCAGGTTCTTTCTGTACTGAAACTCCTGAAGGAAAATGGAGAGCCTGCTAATACAATCGTTTCCAGATGTTTAGAGATTCTTTATGTACTGAAGAACCAGTGGCAGAAATCCCTGAGCCATTTAGTAAGTCGAGACCCTGTTCCAGAAAGCAGTTAGTTGCCTCCAGAGTTGAAGGAAGCTCTGGGTTGTCCTCGTCAGAAAAGCGAGTTCAGCTTAGCTGAGTCCGTTACTATGGCAACATATTCCGTGAAGCTAACCTGCTTGCTAGGTTACTAACCCTGAGAATCTCCTCTTCTTTAGCTGGAGCCTGCAGACTGAAGGAACACACAATATGCTGCCATCATTTCCGACTGTCTCATCACCTTTCTTTCCAGGACGTCTTGTTTATTTCCTGCAAGTAGCCTACAAATACAGTACAGTGGCCAATTGTTTGTGTTGTTCAAACAAGTGAAACCCTACACCTGTGAGCACATCCCGCACGTGTATTATTATTTCTATTTTGGTCTTGTGCATCTGCAGCCTTATTCAATTTCCAGCTTTATTGTTTTTTGTAGTCCATTTCTAAATTAGATTTGTCCTTGCGTACTCCTTGTACAGCTGTTTCACAGGGAGCTGAGGGAACACAACATTTCACAGAACCAGGTCTACATGGTAAATAATGAGCCAGCCCTCAACAACATCTTAATGAGGTAAGTTGTGCTGTGGAAGTCCAAGGATGGACTCTGTTTCACAGTAGAGTTCGTAGCATTGCTTTGCTAGAGAAATACAAGGTGCACGTTTCATGATGGCCCAACGCTGTCATCCACTGTTAGATGTTATTTTTAAGGTGCAAATCTCAATAGGCTTCCGTGTCTTCCCTCTAGGTGGCAGGTGTCTTCATCACCCTCCAGGGAGGAAAATAGTTTTCTCATCGCAATTCCTTGGAATGAAATCGTACCTTACCTGTTTGAACCACATTTTCCACACATGGACAGTCGCCAACACTTTCAATTAATACTCCCACATTGGCTCGGTCAGCAATTTTCTGCCACGCCAGCATTGTTTTGCTGCCGCCACTCATATTATATTAATATAATAATTAAAATAATAATATCTATAATTATTCATATAATAATTCAGACGTTATATTTCTAATGCCACCGGGGAGAATGGGGCGGAGCGAGCACTTTTTTTCTCCTGTTGCCATGACGAATCATGTTGTCTACGTTCCACGATGAGGGCTTTTTTTTTTTTCGTCTCGTCATGCTCGAGCTTTACACCGCGTTAACATGACTCAGCGTTGATTGAACCAATGGCTGGTCTGTTCTGAAACCGACAGCTCAGATTTTGACGACACAGCGTCGAGTCAGCACAGAGTTCCGGTTTACACTCAGGAGTTTGTTAAACCCGCTCTCTGAAACCGGGCCATGAGATAGAGACTTGTAAGCAGGGCTTACTTTGTCCACAGGCATTGCATCACACCACGAAGTTCAGTTCCACCGGGTACAGCATGTCTGATTCAACTCCACCAGCTCACCTCAGTCAACGTTAGGGGAACAGTGTTCTTGTTGAAAAAGGAGTGGGGCTCTGTGATACCTGGCAGTCAGGAGGGGTAAATGGAGTCTTCTGCCCCCTGCTTTGGAGTTAGTTGGATGCCCTATTTTAGCTGTGCTGGCAGAGAGGCTTAAAATATGCCGATCCAGCCATTCCAATTTGAAGTCGGTTTACATTTTTCTTCTTGACAAATCTGCGTTGATGAAAACGGCGAAGTGAAATGAAAGTTTTATCAAAGATTAAATTAAGAATGAAGAAAAAATTAAAGATGTGTATTTGTAGGGATCACGTTTAGAACTCGAGGAAACAGAAAAATAGGTTTGACCAGGCTTGTCTCTGGAGTGCATTAGCAGATGCCTAGGACCATGGGCGGTGCTAGACCCCTTTTACTGGGGGGCACTTGCTGATCTGCTGTGCCCCCGTAAAACCACGTTTGAGTTTGAACTAAAGTACGTTTTTAAATAACAAACAAACACCATTTGAACTCAGACCGTACGGACTCCTGTCGACGGACATCAGAAAAGGATTTGTGGTTGTTTTAGTTTCTGCAGCAGCTGTAGGCTACCAGTAGGCTAGCAGTAGGTTATCATGGCAGTGGCAGTAATAGTGGGCTAAGCAAGAGAAGTTCATATTGTATGGCACATTTCATATACGCAGCAGGCATTCAAGGAAAAGAAAGTGTGATTTAAGCAATGGGGGGGGGGGGGGGGGGGGGCGTGGGGCCGTGGGGCCACGCGGCCGTGGCCCAGAAGAGCTTTATCCGAAAGGTCGGAAACTTTTCTGACCCAAAGTCGTCACTTGGGGGCGTGATGTGCCAGGGAGTTTAAGTTGAATGGCCACTAATGAGACCAGTTCAAACCAGTTACACCAGACAAAGGCAGAGTCGAGTGTGTGGAGAGAGAAAGAGAGAAAGAGAGAGGGAGAGAGGGAGAGAGAGAGAGAGAGAGAGAGAGAGAGAGAGAGAGAGAGAGAGAGAGAGAGAGAGAGAGAGAGAGAGAGAGAGAGAGAGAGAGAGAGAGAGAGAGAGAGAGAGAGAGAGAGAGAGAGAGAGAGAGAGAGAGAGAGAGAGAGAGAGAGAGAGAGAGAGAGAGAGAGAGAGAGAGAGAGAGAGAGAGAGAGAGAGAGAGAGAGAGAGAGAGAGAGAGAGAGAGAGAGAGAGAGAGAGGGCCGTCGGGCTGGAAGGGTTTCAGTTTGAGTTTGCAGGCTCAGGCCATCAGACCTCTCCCCAGAGAATTCCAAAGCGGATCTTCAGGATCTTCTTCCTTGAGAAATAATACCTGATCAAGTAGTCCTGTTCCTGATCAAGTAATCCTGTTCCTGATCAAGTAATCCTGATCCTGATCAAGTAAGTTGAATTTGATACAGTCGGCACCCTTTGCCAAATAAGAGACCACAAGTGTTTCGATTTGATGGTAAGGAAACTAAACTTCCGTAAAAGATGATTTGGTGTTTGAAACCTGAAGTTCCACAGAAGTATTATTGTCCTTCGTACTTTTACGCGACCTTCTTTCTGTTCGTTAAAAGACCTGGTCACTGAGTGACCTTTGTGGGAGTCGAACCTCCGAGGTGAAGACCTAAACAGGGTCAGTTTTGAAACTAGCGTCAACAACAAACCAGCAGTCCGCTCCATTTGAATGGCCACTGTTTTGCAGGTTTTGGAAGTGAGTGCATTCGGCCTAGTTTGAGGTTGTAGGAGAGTGCAGAAATGCTGTGGTCCCGGCAAGCCCAGCAGACAAGATCTGCTAGCTGAGTCGATCTGAGAGAGGTTCCTATGGTTACTTTATGATGAATATGTTTGTGTGAAGAAAGCGGGAGGCAGCTGGTGAGGCCGTGTGTAGTCGACCATGGGGCATCAGCTGGATGGCTTCTGAGAACGCTCTGAGAAACTCACACACACACACACACACACACACACACACACACACAGCCTCAACCAAATGCATACTTGCACACACACACACACACACACTCAAAGGAATGCATACTTGGGTACACACACACACACACACACACACACACGCACAAAGAGCAGAGCCATTAAATTGACCCTGATATGGCCTCTTTTCAGAGAAAGTTGTTGGCCACTTGAGTTGTTTCTCTCATCTGTCCTGGATCACTGCTGCGACCTTTGAACCTAGCTTTACTTTATAGCTGTGTGTGTGAATGCCTTCTCTCTCTCTCTCTCTCTCTCTCTGTCTCTCTCTCCCTCCCTCCCTCCCTCCCTCGAAGACAACTGTAACCCTCTCAGTCTATGCCCTATACGCAGGCACACCAACACAGACACACACACACACACACCTAGAATAGATGCTTCGTTCAGATCATTTGCTAGACAAGTGACAATAATAATAATAAATATAATTATAATAATAATAATAATAATAATTATAATAATAATAATAATAATAATTATAATAATAATAATAATAATTATAATAATAATAATAATAATAATTATAATAATAATAATAATAATAATTATAATAATAATATGTGCTATCTCCTGGTTTATTATTATTATTATTATTATTAATATTATAATAATATGTGCTATCTCCTGGTTTATTATTATTATTATTATTATTAATATTATAATAATATGTGCTATCTCCTGGTTTATTATTATTATTATTATTATTAATATAATAATAATATGTGCTATCTCCTGGTTTATTATTATTATTATTATTATTATTAATATTATAATAATATGTGCTATCTCCTGGTTTATTATTATTATTATTATTATTAATATTATAATAATATGTGCTATCTCCTGGTTTATTATTATTATTATTATTATTAATATAATAATAATATGTGCTATCTCCTGGTTTATTATTATTATTATTATTATTAATATTATAATAATATGTGCTATCTCCTGGTTTATTATTATTATTATTATTATTAATATAATAATAATATGTGCTATCTCCTGGTTTATTATTATTATTATTATTATTAATATAATAATAATATGTGCTATCTCCTGGTTTATTATTATTATTATTATTAATATTATAATAATATGTGCTATCTCCTGGTTTATTATTATTATTATTATTATTAATATAATAATAATATGTGCTATCTCCTGGTTTATTATTATTATTATTATTATTAATATTATAATAATATGTGCTATCTCCTGGTTTATTATTATTATTATTATTATTAATATAATAATAATATGTGCTATCTCCTGGTTTATTATTATTATTATTATTATTAATATAATAATAATATGTGCTATCTCCTGGTTTATTATTATTATTATTATTATTAATATTATAATAATATGTGCTATCTCCTGGTTTATTATTATTATTATTATTATTAATATAATAATAATATGTGCTATCTCCTGGTTTATTATTATTATTATTATTATTAATATTATAATAATATGTGCTATCTCCTGGTTTATTATTATTATTATTATTATTAATATAATAATAATATGTGCTATCTCCTGGTTTATTATTATTATTATTATTATTAATATAATAATAATATGTGCTATCTCCTGGTTTATTATTATTATTATTATTATTAATATTATAATAATATGTGCTATCTCCTGGTTTATTATTATTATTATTATTATTAATATAATAATAATATGTGCTATCTCCTGGTTTATTATTATTATTATTATTATTAATATAATAATAATATGTGCTATCTCCTGGTTTATTATTATTATTATTATTATTAATATAATAATAATATGTGCTATCTCCTGGTTTATTATTATTATTATTATTATTAATATTATAATAATATGTGCTATCTCCTGGTTTATTATTATTATTATTATTATTAATATAATAATAATATGTGCTATCTCCTGGTTTATTATTATTATTATTATTAATATTATAATAATATGTGCTATCTCCTGGTTTATTATTATTATTATTATTATTAATATAATAATAATATGTGCTATCTCCTGGTTTATTATTATTATTATTATTAATATAATAATAATATGTGCTATCTCCTGGTTTATTATTATTATTATTATTATTAATATTATAATAATATGTGCTATCTCCTGGTTTATTATTATTATTATTATTATTAATATTATAATAATATGTGCTATCTCCTGGTTTATTATTATTATTATTATTATTAATATAATAATAATATGTGCTATCTCCTGGTTTATTATTATTATTATTATTATTAATATTATAATAATAATAATAATAAATATAATTATAATAATAATAATAATAATAATTATTATAATAATAATATGTGCTATCTCCTGGTTTTATTCTCCGTCCGCTGCGGTATTGGTGAATTCTGTCTGTGTTGTCGGCTTTTGAGGAAACTTTTGTTGCGGGGCTGTTTCAGCCCTGGGGGGGGGGTTGCATAGAGATGAAGGGAGAGGAAAGAGGCTACAGCGCTGGGGTGTTTTTTTTGTGGTGTGTGTGTGTGTGTGTGTGTGTGTGTGTGTGTGTGTGTGTGTGTGTGTGTGTTGGGAGAGACCTCGAGGCAATGAGACAGATAATCAGAGACAAAGCTCTTTGAAAAGACGGAGAGGAGAGGAGAGGAGAGGAGAGGGAGGGGGGGGGGGAAGAGAGAGAGAGAGAGAGAGAGAGAGAGAGAGAGAGAGAGAGAGAGAGAGAGAGAGAGAGAGAGAGAGAGAGAGAGAGAGAGAGAGAGAGAGAGAGGAGAGAGAGAGAGAGAGAGAGAGAGAGAGAGAGAGAGAGAGAGAGAGAGAGAGAGAGAGAGAGAGAGAGAGAGAGAGAGAGAGAGAGAGAGAGAGAGAGAGAGAGAGAGAGAGAGAGAGAGAGAGAGAGAGAGAGATCTTTAACAGTTAAAATGTACAATTGGAGAGTAAAAAAACAAAGACAGGAGACAGGAAGAAAAAGGAAATTCTTTCTTTCTTTCTAGCTATTCAAACTCTCTCTCCCCTCACACAGATGAGTGTGGCATCAGGCACCAAAGTCCTCATTGTTTGTGAAGTCATAAATTCTTCATTGACTCAAACATTGTTGTTTGTTGGCATGAATTACCGAATGAATTTGCATTGAATAGTTGACTCTTGGAATTTGCGTACTTTAATAATGTTTGATAATGTTAACTTGCTGATAGTGATGAATTATGGATATTCTTGCGTTTAATGAATAATCCACTTACTCCACTGTGTGTGTGTGTGTGTGTGTGTGTGTGTGTGTGTGTTTAGGGATGGGGGGTATCGGGGGGTATCGTAGCGGTCAGTAAGCATCTCCACTCACTCCATTGGGTATTTGTGTATCTAAAGAGGCGGACTACTTAAGTAGATGTGATCCCTTAACCCTAAGTGTGTTGGCCCAGGGATTCATACATGACAGTGTGTGTGTTTGTGTGTGTGTGTGTGTTTACATATGTATACTGTAGATGTATCTATAGTTGTGGACCACAAGATGCCGGGTCACCTTGCTATTTAGGCCACAGCACTCAATGGCTCTTTGTCCTCACACGCACGCACGCACGCACGCACGCACGCACGCACACACGCACGCACGCACGTACGTGTGTGTAGACCCTGCAGCCACTCTCAGATGTGTTGTGTTGGGCTCAGTGTTCCACTAAGAGGACTCTGCGTTGTCATTCCAAAAAAAAAGGTTCTGTCCTAAACTTTAGAGTTGCCCTCCCTCCCTCCCTCCCTCCCTCTCTGCCAATAGGCATCCAGGCCGTTGAAGTGTCAGGGTGGGTGGGTGGGTTTCCACGGCTGTGTGTGGACACGGTTTTCTTAACGTGTATTATTATTGATTCAGTTGTCTTGAATAGCTCCGCCGCTGTAATAGAACAGCGTTATTGAGAGTTATATAAGTCGTGTGTCTTTGGCGATGTCCTGGCCCTGTGGCCCCAAGCAGACTGTGAGAGGGAAGGGCCAGCGGCCTCCTGCTGTGGAGAGATTAGCCTAGTTCCTTCTCTGGGCTTGATGCGCTCACACACACACACACACACACACACACACACAGAGAGACACACACGCGCATACACTCACACACACAAACAGAGAGAGACACACACACAAACAGAGAGAGACACACACACACACACACACACCGCTTGATGTTAATAAGTCCTGTTGATGGTCTTGGGGAGAAAGCCCCAGCATGACTCCAGAGTGGGGCGGGGACGAGAGAGAGAGAGAGAGAGAGAGAGAGAGAGAGAGATCTTTTAACAGTTAAAATGTACAATTGGAGAGTAAAAAAAACAAACATTGAATGCATTTTATTCATGAATTAGCCCTAACTACGCTGTGCTTTCCACATGCAAGGTCTTTGTAGTGCCCTTAACATGAGATGAGTGCAAATGATAGAGGGAGAGAAGACAGAAAGGAAGAGGAGGACGAAGGTAGAATGAAAGAGGAATGGAAGAGGAGGATGAAGGTAGAATGAAAGAGGAATGGAAGAAGAGGATGAAGGTAGAATAAAAGAGAAAATAAAGAAGAGTAAAGGAGAGGAGAGGGGAACGGAGACCACAGGGTGACAGAGGAGAGAGAAAGAGAGTCTAGGACGGATGGAGAGATGGAGGGTAGGAATAAGGGGGAGAGGAGGATGAAAGGGGGAGGAGGAGGAGGAGGAGAGAGAGAGAGTCTAGGACGGATGGAGAGATGGAGGGTAGGAATAAGGGGGAGAGGATGCAGAGGAAAACTGGAGAAATACAGGACAAATAAGAGGAAGAAGGGGTAGGGGTTAATAACCAAGAGGAAGAGGAGAGGGAGAGGAGGATGAAAGGGAGAGGAGGAGGGAGAGGAGGATGAAAGGGAGAGGAGGAGGAGGAGGAGGAGGAGGAGAGGGAGAGGAGGATGAGAGGGAGAGGAGGGATGAGGGTGAGGATGAGAGGGAGAGGATGAGAGGGAGAGGAGGATGAGGGTGAGGGGGATGAGGGTGAGGATGAGAGGGAGAGGGGGATGAGGGTGAGGATGAGGGTGAGGATGAGGGTGAGGATGAGGGTGAGGATGCCTGCGGAGAGGTCCTGTTCTCCAGACAAAGTGTTGCCTGGTGAAGCTGCCGACCGTTCGGGAGCGCCTCAGGAATGTCATTGGGATGAGTAGCTGGAGCAGAACTAACACTCCAACAGAGAGAGGGGCTGGAGGGGGGGCAGGCAGAGGGGGAGCTGGGAAAACAGAGAACCAAGGGAAAAATAAGATTATAAATAGGAACATGAACAGATAGGGAAATACTTATGCATTTCTCACTCTCTCTCTCTCTTTCGGTCTCTTTCTCTCTCTCTCTCTCTCTCTCTCTCTCTCTCTTTTTGTCTCTCTCTCTCTGTCTGTCTCTCTCTCTCTCTCTCTCTCTCTCTCTCTCTCTCTCTTTCTGTCTCTGTCTCTCTCTCTCTGTCTCTCTGGCCCATTCTAGTGATCAGCCTAAATAACAATGTATTGTGAACTGAAACGGCCCCTAAGTCTATATAAACCATTCACACACGACGTTGCACGACGGATCACATGCATTCTGTCTGCAGAGCAGAATTTGGCTTTCATTCCTCCAACGGTTTGAAAACCAACTGACAGAAAGGAATACTTACATCTGTAGTACATTCTGGTAGTCAAATCTATAGTACCATAGTACATACCCAGGTAGAGTTAGTCCAATCTATAGTACCATAGTACATACCCAGGTAGAGTTAGTCCAATCTATAGTACATCTCCATACCCAGGTAGAGTTAGTCCAATCTATAGTACCATAGTACATCTCCATACCCAGGTAGAGTTAGTCCAATTTATAGTACCATAGTACATACCCAGGTAGAGTTAGTCCAATCTATAGTACCATAGTACATCGTATGTTTGCCATCTCGTATATTGACTATCACTGTCCCTTCGTCCCCAGAGGAACCATGCTCTGTGCGGACACCGTGTCCCCTTGAAACACACCGTGTCCCCTTGAAACACACCGTGTCCCCTTGAAACACACCGTGTCCCCTTGAAACACACCGTGTCCCCTTGAAACACACCGTGCTCTGGTGACAGTGCCGGTAGTGGAGGGTAAGCCACTGTGATTGAACGATGACAGGACAGGACAGGCCAGGAGCCCAAAGAGGCCTCATCAGTTCAAACTCCAGATAGGAAGACGCACCCTTGGAACTTTGGACTGTGATGCCTGGGCAAACCTTTCAGGGGAAAGAACTGTGTGTGTGTGTGTGTGTGTGTGTGTGTGTGTGTGTGTGTGTGTGTGGTCTCCAGGATGAGGAGTGCAGTGTCCAGTGCCATGCTTCTCCTGGTGACACTGATGGTGGTTTCCACGGCAGCAGCGGGAGGTAAAAACAAGAAAGGTGGGTCTGGTGTTGGTCTTATCACGAGGTGTGTGTGTGTGTCTCTCCCTGCCTCCATCCTTTACCACACACACACGTGTTAAGCAATAAAGTCCTCCCACAGCTCCAAAACGTCGTTCTAATCCTTTGTCATGACAACCCATCCCTCCAGACAAGGGCCTTAAAGGGGCCACGGCGGGTTCGGAGTGCAGCAACTGGCGCTACGGCAACTGCGTCCCTAGCAACGGTGACTGCGGGGCGGGGACGAGAGACGGGTCATGTGACGACCGGAGCAAAAAGATGAAGTGCAAAGTCCCCTGTAACTGGAAGAAAGAGTTTGGAGGTAAAGCCAACTGCTAGGGTCAACAGTGTGGGGGGTCAACTTCAAAATAAATTGTGTTTTTGGTTTCATGTTTGAAGTAAGGTTTGAATAACACGTTTAAGATATATATTTCCTTGAGAAGAGTTTGGAAAAGGGCTGGTAAGTTGACATTTGAAAACGTTGTTTAAACTTTACTTTACGACAGTTATGTTTGTATAGTCCTTTATCGGCGACAAAGTACGAAAAACCATGAGGTGTCAATCAAGTTAACGAAGTCGTTGATATTCAGATATGTTATTCAGGTTAAATGTCTTTGCACTCTCTCTCTCCTCTATCACCCCCCCCTCCCCTCCCCTCCCCTCCCCTCCCCTCCCTCCTCAGCGGACTGTAAGTATAAGTTTGAGAGCTGGGGGGAGTGTGACTCCGTCACCAATGCCAAGAGCCGCACGGGCACGCTGAAGAAGGCCCTGTACCAGGCCGAGTGTCACGCCACCATCTCTGTGTCCAAGCCCTGCACCACCAAGACCAGGACCCCAGCCAAGGGATCGCAGGGCACAGCAGGTGGGGGGGGGGGGGGGGCCGGCCACCACACTGAACACGCAACCACACAAAGGGTTAAATGTTATCAGTTAGCCTGGACATAACATCAGGGTTGCATCAGCTATACTGAACACACAACCACACAAAGGGTTAAATGTTATCAGTTAGCCTGGACATAACATCAGGGTTGCATCAGCTATACTGAACACACAACCACACAAAGGGTTAAATGTTATCAGTTAGCCTGGACATAACATCAGGGTTGCATCAGCGATACTGAACACACAACCACACAAAGGGTTAAATTTTATCAGTTAGCCTGGACATAACATCAGGGTTGCATCAGCTATACTGAACACACAACCACACAAAGGGTTAAATGTTATCAGTTAACCTGAACATAACATCAGTGTTACATAAACCAGACTGAACATAACATCAACCATACTGAACATAACATCAGTATCACATTAACCATACTGAACATAACATCATCTATACTGAACATAACATCAACCATACTGAACATAACATCATCTATACTGAACATAACATCAACTATACTGAACATAACATCAGTGTTACATAAACTATACTGAACATAACATCATCTATACTGAACATGACGTCAGTGTTATATAATCTATACTGAACATAACATCATCTATACACCTAAACACAAAGCAACCCTATTTTACTGGGGAGTACCCAAGCATTGAAGAAAATGGTACCTGCTTGATTCCAGTACCCTTTTTGGCACTTCAGTGCTTATCATGGCCCAGTGCTGTTTGAGCAGGAACACGCCTGCTTCTTCAGCTACAATTAGTCATTTTCTTTATGGAAGCCCTGCCAACCTAGATATATTGCCAGCTCTCATCACATTCAAACCCAAGGGATTTACCCTCGGCCTAAAAGTTATTGTCTCATCAATTAAAGAGACCGAGTGATAAAAAGACATCGAGAACGATCGCTGGCTTGAGAGCTAATGTGCGGAGTTGGAGACAGCTGTAATGGCTGTGGGAAAGAAGCGGCAGAATCCTGCTCTTTTTACGACCTTCCAGTCCAGTGTGGGGGCTAGGGTGACAAACAGGCCAGTGATTATTCATAAGCAAAGTTCATCTGAACTGTGGTGGGGGGTTCGTGTTAGGGGTGGGGGTGGGGTGAGGTGGGGGGTTGTAGATGTAGGGAGGGAGTGTGAGGGGGTTAGCTGGTCAGTGAGATCACAGCCCAGCTTGGAGCTAGTGTGAGGGGGTAAACAGGCCAGTGAGATCTCAGCCCAGCTGGGAGCATATGAACTCATGAACACAGTGTGGTCCAGCTTAAACCAGAGGTTTGGTTCCAAAATTGGCCAAAATGTGTTATGTAACTGTTACCTGAGCAAAATCCCAATATCTGAAGTGAATTGTGTGTGTTTCTGTTTGACTAATGATATTATTCATCATTAGTTCTATCATTATTCTTTTCCAGGGAAGAAGGGAAGAGGCAAGGAGAGGAAAGAAGAGGACACAAAATGATAATATTATCAATATTATAATATTATTATTATTCTAATATTATATTATTCTAATATAATATAATATTATTATTATAATATAGTATGATACTATTAATGGAATATTATATTATTATTATTATAATATTATTATATATCATATAATATTATTGTTATTATAATATTATATTATATTATTGTTATTATAATATTATATTATATTATTGTTATTATAATATAATATTATATTATTGTTATTATAATATTATATATTATTATTATAAAATAATATTATATTATTATTATAATAACATAATATTATATTGTAATTATAATATAATATTATAAGGTTTCTTTAGGCTCCATTGTTGTGTGATCGCTAACTTTGATTAGATCACTTTTTGCTCCGAGCAGTCGTATGTGTACAGCAAACCAAGATTCAAAACACGATCCAAAATATCCTTACACTTTCTTTTAATGAATTTAACTCTACTGGCACCATTGAAAACCCACTGACGTAGACCCCTGGCCATTAGACACGCCAAGCAGTCCAACACCGGGCAATTGTTTTTCTTTTTATATACAGAGAGAAACAAACGTACAATAACATAGTTCAAATTAAATCGAAACAACATTTTACCCAGTTCACGTGAACGAGATATACAATTGGAGTGTTTCATCCAAGAATTACCTTTGGTTTAACCTTAAATAATTTACTTCTGTTCATCATTTAGTAATGTAGTATTTAATCAAAAAGGAAAAATCAATATAATGCAAATACTTCCTTAACCAGAATTGGGTGAGAATATTAAAGTAATGCTGAAACGTGTTTTCTGTGTTTCCATAGTGACTGCTAGTGTCCAGTTTGTTATTACTGTATGTAAACCATTGGCGTTAGGATTGACTATTTGTTTATCACAAACTTAAAAAAATCGGAATAAAATATTTTTCTAAAGGAGAGAGACAGAGCTCTGTATGGTCTTTGTATGTTCTTAATCTTCTGTCCAATGTCTGCCCCGTGAAGCACCATTCAAAGAATTCCTGGATGTACGTTTGTGGTTAGTCCTCACTGGAGCGGACAGTAAGGACTTGTTTTCTTTTGTGTTCCCCAAGGACGTCCACTAACTTGGTCAATGTTTCTCTGCTGTTCCTCTGAGGTCAACAGCTGCAGCAGCAGTTGGGGGCGGCACGGGGGCTGTTGCCATGGTCGCCTTGGCTTAGTTTGGCATAGCTCAGTGAGCCCCCTGAGGTCCCAACCGTGGTTACCTCACGTTTAGAGGGGCTGCTCTACAGATGGTCTCTGTCTCCGATCCCACACACACACATTCACACACACACACTCACACACACACACACGCACGCACGCACGCACGCACAGACACACACACACAGACACACACACATTCACACACACACACACACACACACACACACATTCACACACACACACACACACGCACGCACGCACGCACAGACACACACACACAGACACACACACACACACACACACACACACAAGTGCACATGCTCTCTTTGTTTGGTTTGTTCATGGGTGCCCAGCTGCATGCACGCACGCACGCACACACACACACACGCACACACACACACACACACACTCACTCTCCCCTTTAGCTCACACAAACACCTTAAATCACACAGAATCACCTGGACTCCATTCTCAATCATGCATAGGCAAATGCACACGTAAAGTCACACGAAAAAGACATGCTTGAGTTGGTCCAATATCTTTATTGAGTGTAAATGTCATCAGGGGTCTAGTAAATCAACAGACAAATTCATTAGCTTCTATGTAATATTCATAACTCTGTTTGCACACCCAAACCCACACATGTATTCCTGCCAGCCTGTAGAGCTTCAATCGTGTTGAGTGTTAATCTCCAGAACCATCATATTGAAAGTATAGTACGTAGAAGCACAAGCATTGAAATGCACCTATTTAAATCAGTGACATGGGGAAGGGTCAGCAAATGATGTTTTGGGAAAAAGTCTCATATTTGTTGTCTCTTGTCTTTGGCATCTGGGGATAACGCCATCTTAACGTCTTGACTAGAGTTCGCTCGGAAACGGTGTTTCTCCGAGGGATGCTGTCTCTCCCTTCACGTGAAACGTTTTGGATCGTGTGTTCGACAGCTAGGGATCCTTGCACGTGACACCCATGACTGCATGACTGTACAGTAAAAGTACACTAAGCAAAAACTTTTTTTTTTTTTGACGTTATAATATATTTTCTGAAAACAAAATCATCTCAACTTTCCATGGCCATAATAAAAACGAAAAACAACTATTGGCAATAACTTCATAGGCAAACTTAATGAACTCTTTAGTTGGCTAGCATTGTCATTTATGTATTTCCGTCCAAAGTGACTGTACAGCAATACAACACTTGTAAACATTCAAATAGTGGGTCAAGGGATTCACAAGTTTTGAAGAGAGCTTGTCTTTAAGCCAGCATTTTGCTGCCAGGGCTTCAGGAAGAGAAGCTATCAAGGTTCTGCCCAGAGAACAATAACCTGCTCTGGTTTTCACCTCAAAGATTGTTCCCACACTAAGTTACTATTAAGAGAGACAAAACCACCATTGGCATTCAAAAATAACTCAAACTCCAGACAGATCATGACCACCAAATCCCCCCTTACAACTCTTGCATATACAGTACACACACACATTATATAGAGTTTATATTTTTTGAAAAAATCATGTGTAAATCACAAACAAAATACGAGAGGTACAACCACCATATTTGAAATGCATGATATCAAACGGTACTTTCCGTAGACTAGCATACCCAAAGCATACAACAGCTCTTTATTTACAAGGACGGTCCAAATATAGAAAACGTTTCAGATGCCCTTTAGATAAGTGTGCCTAATAATATTTACAGGTGTAATTAGGTGTTGCCTAGTTGGGACAAGACAAGCTCTGGACGCCGTGAGAAGGTCAAGAAATGGAAGGTTTTATGGAATATACATCATCATACAAAACAACCAGTGGAGGACCAACGTTTGTTTTCTTGCATTGGAAGTTGGCTTTTTTGGGGTCGTGGGGTGGGTGCACATTTTTGATGGGATCTGTTTTCCATGTGTTCGTCTTTACAGTCCACATACTAAATTCATCAGTAGGATTCTGATTGAGTGATCGTACGACTCAGAACGTTGACCAGTCAGTCAGTCAGTCAGTCAGTCAGTCAGTCAGTCAGTCAGTCAGTCAGTCAGTCAGTCAGTCAGTCAGCCAGCCAGTCAGTCAGTACTTCAGTCAGTCAGTGACTCAGTCCTAGACCATGGTTATCCGACTCATGACGCTGCCCTTAATAAGACTATTGGGAATATTGTCCTCCTGTCTAATAAATAATAAATCCTAGGATCGCAAAGCGGGTCGATCAGGAGACAGATAAGACGGTCTGTCGTTGAAAAGGAAGAGAGGAAGAAAGGAGAGGAAGAGGAAGAGGAAGAGGAAGAAAGGAGAGGAAGCGTTGATACAAATCTCCTGCCTGTTTGATTGGATATAAGTGCTTTGCACACACAGCTGTTTTCCCGTTCTAGTTTTTGGGCTTGATCCAGTTTCTGTAAACACACCGTTCTCTGAAGGACGGGGCGGTGGAGGGTCTGGTCTAGGCCACGCTTTGATCATACCTGGATAGTTCCGACCCGGGTTGACCTGTCCCTGTGGTTGGCTAGATTGTCACCATGTTTTCAGAGTGGGAGGTTGAGTGAGTGAATACAGATGTTTCATGATGTTCACTAACGAAAACCGAATGGTTCAGGGTAGCGTGTTTTAGTCCTGGTTCACATCACACTGTACCTGTCCTGGTTCACATCACACTGTACCTGTCCTGGTTCACATCACACCGTACCTGTCCTGGTTCACATCACACTGTACCTGTCCTGGTTCACATCACACAGTGGGACTGATCTAACTGTTGCTGCACTGGTGCAGATTGTGGTCAGGCTGCCTTCACAAGCCCTGTACCTGGCCAGGGCTGATCAGGGAACTGGCTAGCAAAGTGCAGCTTCACACAATTTGGTTCATTTTGGATCAGGGACATTTTTGTTACGCTCAGACGAGTGAACTATTTTTCATTGGGTTCTCGTTCCTGAAGTCAAATCGAATCCTTCTCAGCCAACCATCTTAGGTTCCTTACTCCAATCCTCTCCTCACTGGTAACCCCCCCAACAAGGGAGACTTCCTGTAATGCATGGAAGGCCAGAACCAATACGCACGCATACAACACACTGTCCCCTAGCGGTGCTATTGAATCGCTAACTAGGCTAGCTAGTGTAAAGCTGCTCATTTGAAAGTCGAACATGGCTCCTGTTCATGCAATATGGAATGGTGTGTCCATCTAGGTCCATAGTCCAAAGATGGTCCAGTGGTGAGTCTTCGGGGTCGGCCTTTGGGCTTCCAGGATCAGCGAGACAAATCAACAAGGCTTTAGTTCTTCTCCTCCCTTTTGTCGCTTTCCCTCCCTCCCTGTTGTCTTGTATCATGCACTCGTTTTGAATTCCTCCTCTCTCTCCTTCCCCTACTCATCCCAGCGCCTGCCTTTTCTTCCTAACCAGAGGATGTGTCCTGCATCCATCCATTCCTTTAAGTGGTTCCTATCCACCTCTATCCCTCTATCTCCTTATCTCTATCCCTCTATCCCTCTATCCCTCTAACTCCCTATCTCTATCCCTCTATCCCTCTATCTCCCTATCTCTATCCCTCTATCTCCCTATCTCTATCCCTCTATCTCCCTATCTCAATCCCTCTATCCCTCTATCTCCCTATCTCTATCCCTCTATCTCCCTATCTCTATCCCTCTATCTCCCTATCTCTATCACTCTATCCCTCTATCTCCCTATCTCTAACACTCTATCTCCCTATCTCTATCCCTCTATCCCTCTATCTCCCTATCTCTATCTCTCTATCCCTCTATCTCCCTATCTCTATCCCTCTATCTCCCTATCTCTATCCCTCTATACCTCTATCTCCCTATCTCTATCCCTCTATCCCTCTATCTCCCTATCTCTATCCCTCTATCCATCTATCTCCCTATCTCTATCCCTCTATCCCTCTATCTCCCTATCTCTATCCCTCTATCCCTCGACCCCTCTATCTCCCCCCGCTCATCTGGTGCCGATGTTCTTGTACTGGCACATGAGGAGGTTCTTGAAGGTCTTCTTGAAGGTGGCGTTGCAGAGGGCGTAGCAGGCCGGGTTGATGGTCGAGTTCACGTAGCAGAGCCAGTAGCCTAACAGAAACACAATGACTTAACATTAACAGGTGATAACAGTGGGAGGGGGGCACACATAGACTGAACCAACTAACATTGACACCTGATAACAGGGGGAGGACAGACTGAACCAACTAACATTAACACCTGATAACAGAGGGGGGGGGACAGACTGAACCAACTAACATTAACACCTGATAACAGGGGGGGGGACAGACTGAACCAACTAACATTAACACCTGATAACAGGGGGGGGGGGACAGACTGAACCAACTAACATTAACACCTGATAAAGGGGGGAGGACAGACTGAACCAACTAACATTAACACCTGATAACAGGGGGAGGACAGACTGAACCAACTAACATTAACACCTGATAACAGGGGGAGGACAGACTGAACCAACTAACATTAACACCTGATAACAGGGGGAGGACAGACTGAACCAACTAACATTAACACCTGATAACAGGGGGAGGACAGACTGAACCAACTAACATTAACACCTGATAACAGGGGGGGGGGACAGACTGAACCAACTACCATTAACACCTGATAACAGGGGGGGGGGGGGGACAGACTGAACCAACTAACATTAACACCTGATAACAGGGGGAGGACAGACTGAACCAACTACCATTAACACCTGATAACAGGGGGAGGGGGGCACACACAGACTGAACCAACTAACATTAACACCTGATAACAGGGGGAGGACAGACTGAACCAACTAACATTAACACCTGATAACAGGGGGAGGACAGACTGAACCAACTAACATTAACACCTGATAACAGGGGGAGGACAGACTGAACCAACTAACATTAACCAATTTAAAAATAAGTAAGGGGAAACGAACATTAACGCCGTATAAAATGTGTGAGGGGAAGGATAGGCTGAACCGACTAACATTAGCCAATTAAAATGTTTTTATAGAGTTTAACATTAACGCCTTATCCAAGGTGTGAGAGGGAGAATAGGCTAGGAACCAACTAGCAAGCAACATGAATTGGATCGGTTAGACACCGGGTGACACCTCAACAAGAGCGAATTTGATTGGTCGGGCAGCGATGTTTGGTCGGAAGGCTCACCGATGGCCCAGACGGTGTCAGGAACACAGGACTGGCAGAAGGTGCTGATCAGGACCATGACGTTGTAGGGGGTCCACGTCAGGATGAACGCCAGCAGGATGGCAAAGATGGTCTTGGTCACCTGCCACCCAGAAGATAACATCATGGAGCTCTGGAATTTACTCTTGAATTTATCGATGGGGTTCTGGCTGACATTTTGTTCCATAAAGAGTAATGATATAGAGTACTGTGCAAAAGTTTTAGGCAGTTGGGGGTGCTGTAAAGTCAGAATGCTTTCAAAAGCAGAAATGTAAATCGTTTTGTTTCCATCAATGAACAAAACGCAAAGTGAATCAAAAGAAGAAAAATCGCAATCAAATCAAGATTTCGTGTGACCACCCGTTGCCTTGAAAATCACCTGCCTCAAACCTTTGCACTAGTACACAGTACCGTATGTCAAATCAAAGGTCCCTATGAAAGGGCCACACAATCATCTCGTAACACAACGTATTCAATCATTCCTTTAAGGACCTGACGTCCGTTTGGGATGCCGCGCCCCATTCCTTCACACCATCCCTTTCCTACCTTCTTCTCCCGGGCGGCCATTTGCCTCTTCCTCTTCACCTGGCTGCGGGCGATGCTGGCGAACTTCCGGGCCACCGTGCGGGGCCGGTTGACGGGGATGGAGTGGCACTCGGCGCCCTCCACCGGCGGGACGATCTCGATGGCCGTGATGCACTCGTCCCCCGCCTGCTTGGTGACGATCTTGATCTTCGACCACTTGGAGGCGGCCCCCGGCTTGGGCGTGGCGCTGGGCAGGGGCGGGGCCGGGCCGGCGGCGGGGCAGAGGGCCACCTCCGACGTGGCCTCGCTGTTGGCCCGCTCCGTGGGTCCCTTGGGGGCCTGGCTGGCGGAGGACGAGTCGTTGGAGCTCTCCTTCTCCTCGGGGGGGGGGCGGCGGCGGGGGGGCGGCGGCGCCGGGCTGGGCGGGGCAGGGCTCGGCCGCGGGCTCCTCCGCCCGGCCGTTCTTCACGGCCTCCGGGGCGTCGCCGGCCGCCAGGGCGGGGAGGGTGGGGCCCGGGCCGAGCTGGGGGCCGGCGCGCGGCGCCTGGTTGTTGTTGTTCTGCCTCAGCAGGTGGCTCTTCAGCAGCCCCGGGGCCTTCAGGGCCCCGCCCCCGCCCTTCTCCTTCTTGGCCTCCGGCTTGGGCTTGGCGACGCGGCTGCGCGACGCCAGCGAGATGTGGACGTAGAGCACGGTCATGATGACCACGGGCAGGTAGAAGGCGGCAATGGCCGTGCCGAACGTGGCCGCCGGGTTGGAGAGGAACTGGATGTAGCACTCGCCGGGCGGCACGGTGCGCTCGCCCACGATGAACTGCCAGAAGAGGATGGCAGGGGCCCACAGGATGAAGGAGAGCACCCAGGCCGCCGCGATCATCAGGCCCGCCATCTTGGTGGTCCGCCTGGCCGGGTAGGTGAGCGGCTTGGTCACGCAGAAGTAGCGGTCGAAGCTGATGATCAGCAGGTTCATGACGGAGGCGTTGCTCACCACGTAGTCCAGGGCCAGCCAGAGGTCGCACACCACGGGCCCCAGGGGCCAGTAGCCCACGATGATGTAGACGGTGTACAGGTTCATGCTGAAGGCGCCGATGATGAGGTCGGCGCACGCCAAGCTGAACAGGAAGTAGTTGTTGACCGTCTGCAGGTGGCGGTTGACTTTGATGGAGAGCATCACCAGGATGTTGCCCGTCACGGTCACAAAGCTGAGGGAGCCCGTCACCAGGGCGATGAAGACCATCTCGATGGTTTTGTACTGGTTGGCGGGGCCCGGGGCCGGGGCCGAGGCGGCGCAGGAAGATGAGTCGTTGGCGGCCGCGGTGACATCGCAGCTCTGGTTGGAGAAGGCCTCGGCTGGCGAGTTCTGCAGGGAGCCTGGCGGAGATGGGAGGGGGAGAACGAGTTATCCGCGAGCGCGTGCGTGGCGGGGTGCGTGAGGGGCATAAAGTTTGCGTCTTTAGGCTAAATAAATAGCTTAGATAATAATAATCAAAATAATAATAATAATAGATTTAGGTCCACTAAACAGCCCTATCCCAGACGGCCTCGTTGAAACGTGCCGCGGTCTTTCGTCGCGATCCTGTCAAACGGCCTGGAGGCCAGGACGAGGTCTGCTGTGTCAAGGCAGGCCTCGCGATCGTAACGGTTCCTGTTGTCATTTCTCCGATTCTGGAGCCTCTCCTAAACGTTTGGGATTGTGAGGTCACGCGCGGGCCGCCGGCGCGGTCGACTGGCCAGAACGCCGTCTCCAAATGCTGACGCCGTGAGTTCGGGGAAACCAGTGGGCTAGTGTCAAAAACTCATTTCGAGCAGATGTTTCTCGACGAAACCCTACATTTGTTTACCGTGGCTGAAGTGGCAGAAGTGTTCCTAGCACTGTGGCTGATTATAGAGCACTCTAGTGCACATCGAGTCACTAAGCTGAAGCAAGCAGATATGTAGGATACATTTCGAGGGACCCCGTTTGCTCAAGACGGGTTAAACAGCAATTCTCGAACGTTGCGTCTTTTTCTTGGCGCTGACATTATTCAACTGCATAACTTTCGAGCGGGGCTAGGACTAATAACCTCGGTTTTCGATACATCCTGGTTACGGCCTTGAATACATACATATATATATATATATATATATATATATATATATATATATAGATATATACATACACCTTTATCTGTTTTTTCCTAGGGTGGCTCGTTAGTGAGGCGGGACTCAGGTGTTTTAGTTGGGGTCAAAGGTGGTCCTTTGTTCAGAAGGTTGGAGAACCTCTGGTGTAGAACAAATACTTTTCTTTAATGTTTGACTGCACCAACAAAACTGTATGAGCAGCGGGGTGAAGTACAGTGAGCTAAACACAGAACTTTCAATGAAAAGCTTCTCGGAACGTTTCTGTAGGCTCCGGAATAGTGGCGGGTGAGTTGGCGGATGCATCAATGTTAGCACAGGTCACACAATAACAAGGCTCTTGCCATGTTTATTTCACATTATATAACTTTAAAATACACATTTCCAGGAACAAAGACAGTCTGTTAGGTCCCTCACCAGAACCCTCCCTCTGGAAGGCTTTCATACGGTTGTAATATTGACCTGTGTGTGTGTGTGTGTGTGTGAGTGTGAGTGTGAGTGAGTGCGTGCGTGCGTGCGTGTTTGTCAGTCAGTATAATCATGTTTAAAGCCTATGGTTTTAAAGCCGATTCACATTGCCGAGACGGACACACTAACACGTTAGAAATATGTATTTACAATAGATGTGAAATGAAGTAAGGTCATAGATTCAACGTACAATATTGTCATATGGTCTCTTTATGTACGGCTCCCTTGCTGCGGAAAGGCATGTTCGATTCAAGAAAGCGTTCCTTTTTCGAAAATGATTATCCATCATCAAATCCAAGGGGGGGCTTTTCATTGCATCACACTCTTTGAGGACGTGGTTCCACATACATAAGCGATAAGGCAGTGTTTTAAAACAGGGGCAGAAAAACACATTTCAATTGTTGCCTGGACAAACAAGAAACGGTCTTAATGCAAGATGGGGTATGCCTGCTATGCTTTTCCCTTATGAGACTATTATCCAACAAAAAGAAAAACATCATTTGCTCCAATCCCTTCAATACTACGCCGTTAGGAGTTTGACGGTGCTATTTATTTAAATAATTATGATAATAATTTAAATTTTATTTATTTGTGTTTGAGTAGAATGACCATTTTGTGTTATATTCTATAAAGTACTGACAAACTGCCCAAAACAAATATTGTTATTCAGAGCATGTGTTTGTAGAAAATGCCTAAAGAAAAACAATTTATATATATATATATAACAACAATTAAAACTTGCTTACTTCTGCTCTGACAATGCACCCCAATTAAGGATTTATTTGTTCAAACAAGGACAATGTTCCCTGCCACATAGAATGTCCATGCCACATAGAATGTTCCCTGCCACATAGAATGTCCATGCCACATAGAATGTCCATGCCACATAGAATGTTCCCTGCCACATAGAATGTCCATGCCACATAGAATGTCCATGCCACATAGAATGTTCCCTGCCACATAGAATGTCCATGCCACATAGAATGTTCCCTGCCACATAGAATGTCCATGCCACATTGAATGTCCATGCCCCATGCTTGAATGTTTTCTCCAGGAGTGGTGTACAGTTACCCAGCAGCAATGTGACAGCCTGGTGGAGAGCATGCCAAGACGCATGAAAGCTGTGACTGAAAACCAGGGGTATCCCACCGAATATGGATTTCTGAACTCTCCCTAAGTGAAGACATTAGCATTGCGTCGTTTTAAAATGACTACGAACTGGTTTTCTTTGCGTGATCCCACGTGGAAAATCTCTGCACGGTTTTGTTATTCTGAAAGCATTCTAAAAAAGTCATACCAGCGAGACCAGGTCTCCGAATTTTTTTCCACAGCTGTGTCTTAACAAAGAAACCGTATCCATAATTTCAACAGAAGCACCCTGAAAAATGTGAAAGGGATTGCTTTATTGGTTTTCTCCTGAGGTGAATGCCCTACGGTACGGGTTGAATGCACTGAGCTGCCAGTGGATACATTTCATACCTATAGGCACTGTATGCTAGCATGAATCTATATTTAGAGCCCTCTCACTACATATATTTAGTACCCCTTTTCTGTGAAGAATGTAACACTGTTAGAATAAAATATAGCATCACCTACATGGAATGCCTTACCTTATACATAAACTATGACGCATTGGTATTGCTCGGGCAGCACATCCTACAATGCATTGGTTCCATACAGATAATACTAGTTTAGTTTTAATCTTAGTCCTATGTATGAATGTGGAGTGTTCTAGCAGAGAGGACAGTGTGGGTATGGAGTGTGTGGTATCACTCTGGAGTGTTCTAGTAGAGAGGGCAGTGTGTGGTATCACTCTGGAGTGTTCTAGTAGAGAGGGCAGTGTGTTGTATCACTCTGGAGTGTGACAGCAGAGAGGGCAGTGTGTGGTATCACTCTGGAGTGTTCTAGTAGAGAGGGCAGTGTGTGGTATCACTCTGGAGTGTTCTAGTAGAGAGGGCAGTGTGTGGTATCACTCTGGAGTGTTCTAGTAGAGAGGGCAGTGTGTTGTATCACTCTGGAGTGTGACAGCAGAGAGGGCAGTGTGTGGTATCACTCTGGAGTGTTCTAGTAGAGAGGGCAGTGTGTGGTATCACTCTGGAGTGTTCTAGTAGAGAGGGCAGTGTGTGGTATCACTCTGGAGTGTTCTAGTAGAGAGGGCAGTGTGTTGTATCACTCTGGAGTGTTCTAGTAGAGAGGGCAGTGTGTGGTATCACTCTGGAGTGTTCTAGTAGAGAGGGCAGTGTGTTGTATCACTCTGGAGTGTTCTAGTGGAGAGGGCAGTGTGTGGTATCACTCTGGAGTGTTCTAGTAGAGAGGGCAGTGTGTTGTATCACTCTGGAGTGTTCTAGTGGAGAGGGCAGTGTGTTGTATCACTCTGGAGTGTGACAGCAGAGAGGGCAAAATGTTTACGCTGCTCTCTTGGCCAGGTCACTCTTGAAAAGGGTATAGTCTCAATTTGAATTTCACCTAGTTAAATAAAGGACATACATACAAATATGTATATATATATATATATATATACATTTATATGTATATATAGTGTTAGGGGAGAGCACAGCTTATTGTTACTTATGTATGTATCAACCTGTATCCTAACTAGCACCTAAACTCTGGAACTCTCTTCCTCCTTTCATTCGGGATTCAAACTCACTTCCTATCTTCAAAAGCCATCTTAAAACCTACCTTTTCACCCTAGCCTACTCAAATTAACTCAAACGCCCCTTACCTCTACAACATTTCTGTCAAATTTTACTGTAGTTTGTATTGCTGTCTTGTCTCAACCTGTTCTCCTGTTATCCGTTTGTCTTGTATTTCTGTTTTATTTGCCTGTTCTCTTGTTGTGAAGCGTCTTTGGGTGTAAGAAAAGCGCTATATAAATAAAATGAATTATTATTATTATTATTATTATTATCCATCCACTGTCTGAAGGTTGGTCATGCAAAACTATCATCAACAATTCAAAATCAATGTTATCTGAATAATGCGATCGCTTTCCTTTTGAAGTCTATTTCCCAGGCCTGTAAGATATTTTATTGATAACATTAGTTGTAATGTTGTGGCACAATTTATAACCTTCAATGACTGCATTCATTTACTGTAGGTTTGCCTTTCGCACGCGCGCACACATACACACACACACACAGAGGAAATGAGAGAAGGGAGTAAGGGAGGCCAGGAGAGAAGGAGGGAGGACGTTAGGAAACCAAGAAAGTGGATTAGGATGAAATGACAGCAGGAACGAGAAGGAAGAGAAAGAAGAGAAAGAAGTAATGACGAGAAGAAAGAGGGATGACAGAGGAAAAAAGACAAAAGGAAGTTGGTCCGAGTGGAACACTGCCTCCTGCATTGAGACATCACAGACACAGGGTGATCAAACCCAGTCCAGCGAGCCGAGTGTCAAACCTAATCTGTATTGACCCGGAGGTTAATCTTTTAATAATGTCTGAATACGCAGACATTACAGCCAGCTGTGAATACTGATGCAGAATAACTAGGAGACAACACACACACACACACACACACACACACACACACACACACACACCTATAAACACACACACACCTTGAAACACACACACACACACACATACAAACACACCGACACACACAACTTGAAACACACATACCACATTTAAAGATGCTAACCACACACACACACAAACTCTATCTTGAGCTACTGACTGTGAGTGACATGAAAATGCTACTGAGGAATGCTAATCAGCCCTCCGCAAGAAGGGAGGGATTACTATGAAATATTTAGCTTATGAAGATGTGGGAAACCTGCCTTTCTGTGGGTTTCATCATCACTCACACACACACACACACACACAAACACACACACACACACGTGCTGGCGCATGTCCTAAGTCGCACGCCCCGACGTGCACGCACAATCTAAAGTTGCACGTTGGTTCCAGCGCTCCCAAACAGCACCCCTATCTTTCTCACCCTCTCCAACTCACACACGCACGGCCTCCCCACAAGACAGGGGCAGGAGTCTTTGTAGTGCCTCCAGGAGAGGAGCAGCCATGTCAGGACCCCCCCCCCCCCCCCAGCTCAGTCATCAAGGAGCCGTCTCTAAAGTCATAATGTCTCCTTTTATTGAGGTATTTTTTAGACTTCAAAAATGGCCCCCTGTGGGCTTCTATATTTGTATATAAAATATTCAAAACATTACTCCCATCAAATAATGCTTTTTAGGTGATAGATCAGTGCAAATCTGTAATACCTGCTGAGATTAGTTAGAATACAGTACGTTTTGATGGTGCTGCAGCCTGTTGTTCGAACAATTCTCACATATTTCAATCTTCAAACTGCTTATCGCATTGGTGTAAAATAATGACGAGAAATTGCTTTCACTAAACAAAGAACATTTACAGCTCAAGAGCGCCCCCCCCCCCCCCCCCCCCAAAAAAAATAGAAAAGAAAAACGACAACCTTGCAACCAGCAAAGTGATCGTTATTGTGGCCATGATAGGTGTTATTATGAATAAACTCTTCAGAAAGAGGAAATACCTAACACAGTTGCCCTTTTTGGAAGGACAAACGTTATTGATTGCATATCGAACCAGTTCCCTCTCGTCTAACACACCACCTCCAAGATTATTCAAAATAGAAATGATTTCCTGGTGGTGGAAAGCCCTAGATTATTTCATTATTTCGTCAAAACATCTCCCTCCAGTTTTCCTTCATAATAGGATGTTTTGATCAGCAGAGATAAAGGCGTCTTAATGTGAGACAGAGAGGTGCAAGGGCAATGAAGAAGGAGCTGGTAGCCATGTGTGAGAGAAATGTTGTGTTGTTACTTTTTAAATCGTGATCTTTTTGGCGATCGCTAGTTTCCCGCGGCTGCTTTTCCAGACGGATCGGGGAGTAATCGTCCAAATGCGGCTTGGCGCCGCTCTACGACGGTTCGCAGAGATCCAAACTGACGGAAAATCTTTGGAGAAGACGCTTCACACACGGGAACCCCCCCCCCCCCCCCGAGCCCTGGCTTCACCTGACTTCCTGTCCGCTCGGTGTTAACATGGCTTCCCTCGCTCCTGTGCTCTCTCTGTTCCCGCTCGCCCGCGCTCTGCCACTTACCCTTTCTCTCGGTCTGTTTCTCCTTCCTTTTCATCCTACCATTCCTCTGCTGCTTCCCTGGGGAGGGAGAGTGCAGGAGAGGAGGAGGAGGAGGAGGAGGAGGAAGGACAGTGAGTAGAGATAAAGAGCGATGAGGGTATCAGTCAAGCCGCTCGTGCTACCGTTGGAAGGGCGGTCTGACTTCACATAACAAGGTGGCCCGGCCCGGCTACGCTTTGAAGTCTGGCGAGCGCTCGGGAAAAAAACTCCCTACTCATCGCTCCGTGAGGAACGTGTGTGTGTGTGTGTGTGTGTGTTTGTGTGTGTGTGTGTGTGTGTGCGGGCTCGATGCGTGTTGGAATGTATGTTTGAGTGTAGTCTCTGCGCCGGGTGAGAAAGATGGTATGTTTCTGCCTGTGTGTGTGTGTGTGTGTGTGTGTGTGTGTGTGTGTGAGAGAGAACAAGTATGTGTGTGTGTGTGGGGGGGGCTGTGGGTATGGTGTTTGTGTGTATGCACAAGTGTGTGTGTGTGAGAGATAGAGAACAAGCGTGTGTGTATGCAAAAGCCTGCGTGTGTGTGTGTGTGTGTGTGTGTGTATGTGTGTTTGTGTGCACGAGTGTGTGTGTGTATGCACGCTTATGTGTGTGTGTGCGTGTGTGTGTGTGTGTGCGTGCGCTCATGAGTGTGTGTGACTGTTCAAGCCCCTCCAGCAGATCAGAGCGTCACCAATCCATACACCTCACTGTGAGGCCGGCAGCACTGCCTCTCTACCTCCATTCTGTTTGAAAGCAGCCAGGAACACACCATCCCAGAGCCCGTTCAACGGCTGCCTCTCTACCTCCATTCTGTTTGAAAGCAGCCAGGAACACACCATCCCAGAGCCCGTTCAACGGCTGCCTCTCTACCTCCATTCTGTTTGAAAGCAGCCAGGAACACACCATCCCAGAGCCCGTTCAACGGCTGCCTCTCTACCTCCATTCTGTTTGAAAGCAGCCAGGAACACACCATCCCAGAGCCCGTTCAACGGCTGCCTCTCTACCTCCATTCTGTTTGAAAGCAGCCAGGAACACACCATCCCAGAGCCCGTTCAACGGCTGCCTCTCTACCTCCATTCAGTTTGAAAGCAGCCAGGAACACACCATCCCAGAGCCCGTTCAACGGCTGCCTCTCTACCTCCATTCAGTTTGAAAGCAGCCAGGAACACACCATCCTAGAGCCCGTTCAACGGCTGCCTCTCTACCTCCATTCTGTTTGAAAGCAGCCAGGAACACACCATCCCAGAGCCCGTTCAACGGCTGCCTCTCTACCTCCATTCAGTTTGAAAGCAGCCAGGAACACACCATCCCAGAGCCCGTTCAACGGCTGCCTCTCTACCTCCATTCTGTTTGAAAGCAGCCAGGAACACACCATCCCAGAGCCCGTTCAACGGCTGCCTCTCTACCTCCATTCAGTTTGAAAGCAGCCAGGAACACACCATCCCAGAGCCCGTTCAACGGCTGCCTCTCTACCTCCATTCAGTTTGAAAGCAGCCAGGAACACACCATCCCAGAGCCCGTTCAACGGCTGCCTCTCTACCTCCATTCAGTTTGAAAGCAGCCAGGAACACACCATCCCAGAGCCCGTTCAACGGCTGCCTCTCTACCTCCATTCAGTTTGAAAGCAGCCAGGAACACACCATCCTAGAGCCCGTTCAACGGCTGCCTCTCTACCTCCATTCTGTTTGAAAGCAGCCAGGAACACACCATCCCAGAGCCCGTTCAACGGCTGCCTCTCTACCTCCATTCAGTTTGAAAGCAGCCAGGAACACACCATCCCAGAGCCCGTTCAACGGCTGCCTCTCTACCTCCATTCTGTTTGAAAGCAGCCAGGAACACACCATCCCAGAGCCCGTTCAACGGCTGCCTCTCTACCTCCATTCAGTTTGAAAGCAGCCAGGAACACACCATCCTAGAGCCCGTTCAACGGCTGCCTCTCTACCTCCATTCTGTTTGAAAGCAGCCAGGAACACACCATCCCAGAGCCCGTTCAACGGCTGCCTCTCTACCTCCATTCAGTTTGAAAGCAGCCAGGAACACACCATCCCAGAGCCCGTTCAACGGCTGCCTCTCTACCTCCATTCTGTTTGAAAGCAGCCAGGAACACACCATCCCAGAGCCCGTTCAACGGCTGCCTCTCTACCTCCATTCTGTTTGAAAGCAGCCAGGAACACACCATCCCAGAGCCCGTTCAACGGCTGCCTCTCTACCTCCATTCTGTTTGAAAGCAGCCAGGAACACACCATCCCAGAGCCCGTTCAACGGCTGCCTCTCTACCTCCATTCAGTTTGAAAGCAGCCAGGAACACACCATCCCAGAGCCCGTTCAACGGCTGCCTCTCTACCTCCATTCTGTTTGAAAGCAGCCAGGAACACACCATCCCAGAGCCCGTTCAACGGCTGCCTCTCTACCTCCATTCTGTTTGAAAGCAGCCAGGAACACACCATCCCAGAGCCCGTTCAACGGCTGCCTCTCTACCTCCATTCTGTTTGAAAGCAGCCAGGAACACACCATCCCAGAGCCCGTTCAACGGCTGCCTCTCTACCTCCATTCAGTTTGAAAGCAGCCAGGAACACACCATCCCAGAGCCCGTTCAACGGCTGCCTCTCTACCTCCATTCTGTTTGAAAGCAGCCAGGAACACACCATCCCAGAGCCCGTTCAACGGCTGCCTCTCTACCTCCATTCTGTTTGAAAGCAGCCAGGAACACACCATCCCAGAGCCCGTTCAACGGCTGCCTCTCTACCTCCATTCAGTTTGAAAGCAGCCAGGAACACACCATCCCAGAGCCCGTTCAACGGCTGCCTCTCTACCTCCATTCTGTTTGAAAGCAGCCAGGAACACACCATCCCAGAGCCCGTTCAACGGCTGCCTCTCTACCTCCATTCTGTTTGAAAGCAGCCAGGAACACACCATCCCAGAGCCCGTTCAACGGCTGCCTCTCTACCTCCATTCTGTTTGAAAGCAGCCAGGAACACACCATCCCAGAGCCCGTTCAACGGCTGCCTCTCTACCTCCATTCAGTTTGAAAGCAGCCAGGAACACACCATCCCAGAGCCCGTTCAACGGCTGCCTCTCTACCTCCATTCAGTTTGAAAGCAGCCAGGAACACACCATCCCAGAGCCCGTTCAACGGCTGCCTCTCTACCTCCATTCTGTTTGAAAGCAGCCAGGAACACACCATCCCAGAGCCCGTTCAACGGCTGCCTCTCTACCTCCATTCTGTTTGAAAGCAGCCAGGAACACACCATCCCAGAGCCCGTTCAACGGCTGCCTCTCTACCTCCATTCTGTTTGAAAGCAGCCAGGAACACACCATCCCAGAGCCCGTTCAACGGCTGCCTCTCTACCTCCATTCAGTTTGAAAGCAGCCAGGAACACACCATCCCAGAGCCCGTTCAACGGCTGCCTCTCTACCTCCATTCTGTTTGAAAGCAGCCAGGAACACACCATCCCAGAGCCCGTTCAACGGCTGCCTCTCTACCTCCATTCTGTTTGAAAGCAGCCAGGAACACACCATCCCAGAGCCCGTTCAACGGCTGCCTCTCTACCTCCATTCAGTTTGAAAGCAGCCAGGAACACACCATCCCAGAGCCCGTTCAACGGCTGCCTCTCTACCTCCATTCGGTCCCAGTTTCCACCAAACGTTCTTCTCTTTATTATTATTATTTTATTATTTCTTTGTTGCCTTTTTCCTGTCTTTCCTGCAAACAGGGGCCGTGCTGTCTCAGCTAGGGCTGGTGTAGAGGCCAGACTAGCAGATGGGAGGGTGGAGGGGGGGGGGGGGGGGGGGGTATGTTTAAGGTTGGAGGGGCGATGTATAGCAGAGGAGGAGGAGTGGTATGGGCTGCAGTGTGACGATGACCCAGTGGACCAAGTGTAGCTTTGCTGCCAGGGGAGTGATCCAGTACTAAGAGAGTGCAAAGGGTGATCCAGTACTAAGAGAGTGTAAAGGGTGATCCAGTACTAAGAGAGTGTAAAGGGTGATCCAGTACTAAGAGAGTGTAAAGGGTGATCCAGTACTAAGAGAGTGTAAAGGGTGATCCAGTACTAAGAGAGTGTAAAGGGTGATCCAGTACTAAGAGAGTGTAAAGGGTGATCCAGTACTAAGAGAGTGTAAAGGGTGATCCAGTACTAAGAGAGTGTAAAGGGTGATCCAGTACTAAGAGAGTGTAAAGGGTGATCCAGTACTAAGAGAGTGTAAAGGGTGATCCAGTACTAAGAGAGTGTAAAGGGTGATCCAGTACTTCATAGATCACAGTTCGTGGATGATGTTTGAACCAGAGAATCTTGTATCCGTATCGGAGACAGGCGCCGACCGCTGCAGGAAACGTGAGGCTGTCACGGGGCAAGGCGCTGAAGGAGTGTCCCATCGACGGTTCCAAGAGGTTGTGGAGGAGGAGAGGAGGGCGCTGCCGACAGGACAGCCCCAGAATGGAGGCCCCGTCTGTGAGTCGGGGGGGTTATCCTCAACGCGACGGACGAGGACAGGGTAAGCGCTTTGCCACGCGAACGCTGGAGGTGTTTGAGGGGGGGGGGGGACCTGAAAGCTAGGGGTGTTCACGTTCCACAGTTTATTTATAAAATGAACTATTTACTGTTCGATAAAAATAAGACCAAGTTAGAGTGCAAGCATTTGGTGTTGACAACGTTAAGTGGCGTTAAGTATTGTTCATGACCGTATTTTCCATAATAATCATTAAGTGACTTTTAGTGCTTAACATAGAATTTGAGTTATAGACCAGGAATGACACCCACTCCAGCGAGCCGTTAGGTGGTATTTTAGAATGAAGGTGCTGGAGGGTTAGGGTCCAGAAGGTCTGGGTGAAGGGGTCGACGAAAGAGAGGCTGGAGGCCAGGGCATAAACACCAGGGTGGAGAGGAGAGGCTGGAGGCCAGGGCACACACACCAGGGTGGAGAGGAGAGGCTGGAGGCCAGGGCATATACACCAGGGTGGATAGGTGAGGCTGGAGGCCAGGGCATACACACCAGGGTGGATAGGTGAGGCTGGAGGCCAGGGCACACACACCAGGGTGGATAGGTGAGGCTGGAGGCCAGGGCACACACACCAGGGTGGAGAAGAGAGGCTTGAGGCCAGGGCACACACACCAGGGTGGACAGGAGAGGCTGGAGGCCAGGGCATACACACCAGGGTGGACAGGAGAGGCTGGAGGCCAGGGCACACACACCAGGGTGGAGAGGAGAGGCTGGAGGCCAGGGCACACACACCAGGGTGGAGAGGAGAGGCTGGGGTTGGACCAGTAGGTGAAGAACACTACTCTACAAAATAACGGTAACCATGGGTGCTGGGGATTTTGCAATGGAGGATTTTACACTGAATAGTCGCTGTAAATTCATTGGCTTCTATTGCTGAGCCAAGCTGTTAGGAAGGGCTGCTGGGTGAGGGAGACCATTTCCCAGTGTTGTGGATCGTAAAAGATGAACGCCGTCATGTGAGATAGAGGGTGATACTGTTGTGTTCCTTTTTGCCTGCACTTATTTGAAAAGGGAAGGAGGGAAGAGAGGAAGAAAGGGAAGAGAGGGAGAGAGGGAAGGAGGGAAGGAGAGGAAGAGAGGGAAGGAGGGAAGAGAGAAAGCGAGGGAAGGGGGGAGAGAGAAAGAGGGGGAAGGGGGAAAGAGAGGAAGAGAGGGAAGGAGGGAAGAGAGGAAGAGAGGGAAGGAGGGAAGAGAGGAAGAAAGGGAAGGGGGGAAGAGAGAAAGAGGGGGAAGGGGGGAAGAGAGAAAGAGAGGGAAGAGAGAAAGCGAGGGAAGGAGGGAAGAGAGGAAGAGAGGGAAGGAGGGAAGAGAGGAAGAAAGGGAAGGGGGGAAGAGAGGAAGAAAGGGAAGGGGGGAAGAGAGAAAGAGGGGGAAGGGGGGAGAGAGAAAGAGAGGGAAGGGGGAAAGAGAGGGAAGAGAGGGAAGGAGGGAGAGAGGGAGAGAGGGAGGGGGCAGTGAGAGTTGCTTCTATGCCTGACCAGGGAGGGGGGGGGGGGTGATATCTATCCAGGGTGAGTGATGGTGGGGGGGGGGTATATCTATCCAGGGTGAGTGATGGTGGGGGGGGGGGGGGGGGGGGGGTGATATCTATCCAGGGTGAGTGATGGTGGGGGAGGGGGTGATATCTATCCAGGGTGTGATGGTGGGGGGGTGATATCTATCCAGGGTGTTCCACAGCGGAGACTTCAATGAAAGGAGCACTTTGCAGCTGTTTGGGAGGGAGAACTTTGGAGCGTTAAGGGGACAAGTTGCTGTGTGTGTGTGTGTGTGTGTGCGTGCGTGCGTGCGTGCGTGCGTGTGTGGGTGTGTGGTCATCATTCCGGTCTGCTGCAGCCAAAGACTGAAACGATCTGCAAAAAAAAAAAACTGCTTTCAAAGTGGAAATTTTTATCCCCAAGTCAGCTTTCAAATCCTCTATTCTGGACATTATGGCTGCTCCATGTTGCTGTCTCAGTATAATCACAAATA